>RXPK01000273.1:662667-1310983 GCA_004143645.1 Protaetia brevitarsis
TTAATTCAGAAGAGAGCTTTACGAGTTATTTATAATCTCGGCTATAGAGATTCTTGTAAAGAGTATTTTAAAACTAATGCTCTTCTAACTTTTTATGATATTTATATACTAAATTTATTATGTTTCGTATTCAAGAATAAGCAATATTTTAACTGCTGTAATATTAATCATAGATATAATACACGAACAGACAACTATTACCTTCCAGCGCGGCATAGCAGGGAAATCTTCCAAAGAGGTACCTACTTTGTGGGATGTAAATTATATAATAACCTTCCTACTGATATAAAAAATATCGCTAACTTTTTTCAGTTTAAAAAAGCAGTTAAAGAATATTTACTTAATTTAAATTGTTACTGTGTTCAAGATTTTTATAGCACGTAAGCTATTTATTTCTGATATGACGTATTTCGTGCTTATACGAGTTGTCTCTTCTTTTTTCTGTCACTTGTATACTGCCTTTAGAAATAAAATGTTTATTATTATTATTATTATTATTATTATAAATACATTAATTCGGTAATGGAAATACTTGCAGTTTGACAATCCTATTTAAAAGTGCCCGTTATCTCGAAAAAAAAAAAACCTTTTGGCATTTTGTGCTTATCTTATTATTATATTAAAAAAATATAAAGATGAAAATTGTGTGTAATTATGTATTTAATAAGACAATTCGATGGAATTTATCATTTAAGCCATAGTTCTTAAGATATAATAACAAGAACTCTGTTTTTTCTTTCAGTGTATACTCGGCTACAATTTAATTAAAATGCATTTATTCAATGAGTCAAACGTAGTGATGGGTAGAAAAGAGTTAAAAGTCTCGATTTTACGTACTTGAGAATTCCACCTTAAACCGAAACCAGTTGTAATGTTTTGAATGTGAATTAAAGAATCAAGAAACGAGAACCTTTACACATGAAAAATTTTTAGTAATCAAACACAATTATTTAAGGATCGAATTAGCAATTAATTAACTATATTATTGGAATATTCTGCAATTACAGCTGATTAATTCTTAATTAATAATAATAATAATCATCTTTATCTCAACTACGCTATAAAAGAAGCGTACAAAATATCGTCATAACAAAGCCGAAACAGTCTGAGTAATTACAGTAACATTAAAGATGAAATAGGTTAGAAAGTAAGAAATTCATTGAGTGAATAACAGTTCATATTTAATAAATATCTTTTAACTTGTGTAGTAAAACATTTAGATTTATTTATAAATTTAATATTACTGGGTAGCTAATGTTTTTTTTTTTTATAAATAGAGAGCCTTCCTGTGAGACGGAGGTAATAAATAAAGGAATTTTTTGATGTCATATGTTCTTGAAATATGAGTAGAAAATTCGGATTGAATACAAAGCATAGTAATTCGTAGACGCAACTGAAAGTTAGTATTTTATTTTCTTTGAAGGCTTGTTTGCGAGATTTTCCATAAATTATTGTAAATACTGGTTTTTATAAGATCATTATATGACCAACATTTAATCCGCGTCCCCAATGAATTATTCCATACACCATTTTAGAGTAGAAGTTCAAAAAATAAAATGTTCGTAGTGATAACAAATTGCAAGATTTCTTTAAATTGTAAATAGCATAACAAATTTTCGATAGTTCCTTAGAAAGCTTATCAACATGATAGTTCCATTTAAGTTTCCATCAATAAAAACACCAAGCGATTTTGCAGATTTTAAAAGATTGGTTTTATTGACTTTTTCGAGCTAAATTTTGCTGCTGTTAAGAAGCGAGTTAGTCTGACCACAGTAGTTATTATATCTTCCATGATCTTCCACATTATTGTAACCACGCCAAACTCTCACTCCGTCATCGACCGCGGTGTAAGTCGGTTAATTTAATTTAATAATAATTTCATTAAGTTATGCTATGTTGTCGTTCTTGCAATAATTGCAAACATTGTACTAACGAAGAAAGTATTATGTAATATTTTATTGCGTTCATATCGTGAATAATTTTATGAAAATTGTAAGTAAAAGTAAGAATTTAGATATTCGCTCATATTAAAAAATTCAAAATGTTTTATTGTACGTGTGAAAATATAGTTACCATAACAAACATTATACATGGACTAATGTGCAGTGATTTGTTGTAATAATGAAAGCCAATTTATTTCACTAATGAATCTTGTTATTATGATAGATGCATGTGTAGTTTACGTGTTCCCTAACTTTTATATTTTAAATTTTAAATGCAGTGCTGTATTCCAATAAATTGCATTTCTATGCAGGGTGTATCTAATAATAAAGTAAATTTTGCTTGGGTGTTAACTACACGACATATAAAGCACAAACCCGCCGAAACCGGATTTCATCATTAAGAAATAGAAAAAAGTAAAATTTAGAGTCAAAAATTCTTTAGTCCGGGCCTGTTGCAAGGAAACATCATGTTAAGCACCCGCTAAACGTGGTATTATGTATAAATACATTGCACTCATTTAGTATTATTCTTAATGGATGCCGTAAGTTTATTTAACGTCATTCTGAATAAATAAAGGCCCTTGTAAAAATAGAAAAACTGAGGCATTTTAAATTTCCTCTTTTTATAAAATAAACATTCCTTATTTGTTAAGAACATTCTACGTAAGTCTACAAAGTATTATTTTTAATATCCTGATAAGACGTTCGAGTTTCACTGGATATATGACTTCAGTAGTTACAAAAAACGTAAATATTTTTCTTTTGCTTTGTCGAATCGAGAGTTAGTTGTTAATAAACGGTACCACATGAATCTGAGTTATTTCTTTTGGATTTATTTAATCAAATAACGCAAAATGAATTGAATCGAGTTACACAGAAATAAATGTAGATACAGAAAATTTGCACTTTTTTGCACATTTTTTTACTATGATATCGCGCGAAAATGAATCTATACATTCCCGCGCTTTTGCCGATGCATCAAGCTTCGATATGAAATCGTGATGGTCCTGAAAAGGATCGTTTTTTTTTCGATACGGGAAGAATTTAAATAAAATGTTCGAAGTGGCTTGCACTCCAAGCGGCGATCCACACAAAACTAACAGCGGTAATGGCTGAATATTTTTTTCTCGTTAATGCTTACAAATAGACCCCCTGTGCATTAAGACTTTTTGATCGTAAATGATTACAGCTGCTACATATTATTATATTTACCTCTATATCGGATACACCCTGTATTTTTCTAAATCAATATAACATTACTGGTGTTGTCTGTTTTAAATTCGAAAATTGTAAAATTACAGAAAGGCAACACCAGTAATGTCATATTGATTTGAAAAAATATAACACCAAAAATGTCATATTGATTGAGTTTTTGTACAAGAAATTTTAAATTCATTGTTTTAAACCTTTAATTATATTGTAATTTTATAGGTTAGTAAAGATTGTTATATGGTCGAAACGTCGCTGAGAAAAATTTAAGATCTTACAAAAATAAATACATATTAGCTCGTTCAGCCGCTAACTTTCTTTTAAATTGTTAAATTACAAGCGAAAAATTCAAAATTAATATAAAACGTTAAATATTTCTTTCTAGAGGATATTTTCTCAGTGCGAAATTTTTAGCCCTATGTTAAAATATAATAAAAAGCAGTATTATTAGAAAACCTGACTCTGAAAGCTTTTTACCTACTTCTTTTATTTCTGGAAGTCCTGTAAGCGTATATGGTTTTGTAAAATCTCTATAAATTTCAAAATTATTATACACATCATTATTTTTATTTATTATCAGTCAGGATTCATTATATATGCGTCTTGTACACATTAGACGTCCATTCAAACTGCATTTTAAAATTAAATTTCGAAACGAAATGAGACCTTGGCGGAAGTAAAGCGACGTTAATTATCCCAGTCTTCCTTTCAGTTTCCGTTTTCCAGATTTTAAAACGCCCCGCGGTATTCTATTATCTGTTTGCAGTCCGATTCTAATGAGCGTAGGCATATAAAACGCGCACAGACGATTTTTTTCCCTCGCCCGCCTGCATTTCATCCTTTCAACTTCGGTTCAAGGAGCGTCTGAAACACCTCCACCGCCATCGCCGCCAGTGCTGAAAGGGGGAAAACCGAGGCCGTTAAAATTTTACGCCTTGCGCAATTTCCCCGGCCTTAACCGACGCGGCGCGCCGGTGGCTTGCATTTCTCCGATGCTTTGAGTTATTCGGATAAATTGCAACACGGACGGGAAGGAACGGAAGAAAAAAACCGGGCGCTTGAGGACGGAGGAAATTCTCGAATTAAAAAGTTTGCTGTATACCGTTTCGGCCTCGTTGTTTACTTCTTTTTAGGATGCCGGTGCATTTTAAGTTTTAAATATTGTTCGGCTGCGGGGTTAGCGTTATAAATCCATTACGAGCGCCGTGGAGAGGGAGAAAGGTTTACGGATCGTTGAAAAACTCACCTCGAGCGCCCCCTGGGAGTGTGGGGAGTCGGATTCTGTTCGTCGCGACCCCTCCGACCGACACGACGTTGGAGATTGATTGATGAATTTTCAGGCGCTGTTCTTCTCAATATAAATGTGGCCGGTTCCCCCTTGGGGATAATATAAGTATTCTTACAGCGAAAACGTTTTATTAAGGAGATTTAACATGCTTTTTTCAATATAACTTTGCATCGTACTATAGAAAATAAAATTTCGCGGCGTCAATAGCGCTTTATATCCAGAAAGATGTTTTCATACGAAAACAAACTTTTCGAAAAGAAAATCTAACCTAAACATTTTAATAATATATATACCTACGCTACACCTTAGACAAAAAGCCGAAGACATTGCTTATAAAACTTTAAAGTTGCTGAATTACTTTGGGCACCAAGATTGGGGACCTTCGTTTAGCAAAATACAAACAATAATTGCTATAGAAGTAGCGTTGCGAACGAAGCTTTCGCCGTCATTCACCGTAGATCCTTCGTATCGTAGCAGGGCTTCAAGCAGTATATTTCATTCTTTACCTGAGTGAATGAAGCGTTGTGCATGAAGCAAATTTCTCATATCGCCTTCACGCGTGAATATTGCAGTGTCAACCGACGAAAGAGTGAAATGAGCCTATTTTCAAGTGACTGTATGCACTGCGCACGCACTACTTAATATCTACTTCGTCAAAGATTGCGAGCGGACAGTTCCGTTCATGGCATAGTTTTTGTAATCAGTTATTGTATTTTATTATTAAATCAATAATAATGAAGTATACTCATTGGCACTTGTATTTTCTCCGACATTTATTTTTGTTTTAATGCCAATCTTATTCCTTTTATTTAACATCGGGAGAAAGGACGCAATAAAAATGTTTTGAAGCATAATTTTTTTAACATTGGTAGCGGTGAGAGGGAAAGGATGATGGTTTTTTTTTTTAAACATCGGGAGAGAGGACGCCTTAAAAATGTTTGAAATAATATTTTTTTAACATTGGAGGGGGTGAGAGGGGGAGGAGAGTGTATTTTTTGAATAATATATTGCTTTTTTTTGAAACATCGGCGGAAATGACGCAATAAAAATATTTGAAATCAAATTTTTTTTTAACATTGGTAGAGGTGAGAAGGGGAGAGGGATGTTTTTTTAATCATATTTTTTTTTAAACATCTGGAAAGAGGACGCCTTAAAAATGTTTTAAAATCATATTTTCTTAACATGGGAAAGGGTGAGATCCCCTTCCCCTCTCACATCCACCAATATTAAAAATATGATTTGAAGTATTTTAATGCGTCTTCTCTCCCGATGTTAAGAAAAAGAGAAAAATGATTTAAAAAAAATTAAAAAATCATCTTCCCCCTCCCCTCTAACCCTTTCCAATTTAAAAAAAAATGGTTTGAAACATTTTAATGCATCCTATTTGTCAATGTCAAAAGAAAATATTATTAAAAAAAGAAATCTCCGCCCTCACCTCTTCCGATGTTAAAAAAAGTATGATTTGAAATACTTTCACATCCTCTCTGCCACTGTTTAAAAGAAAGGAAAAAAATTATCCTCTAAAAAACATCCTGCCCCCAGCTAAAAAAAAATAGAAAAACCATATGATCAACTCAAATTCAACTGGTATTGTATCTGGCGTCAAAATATCCCGGCGTCGAAACGTCTTCGCGTCCAAACAGCCGCGTCGAAACGTTCCATTCCGTGTCTCACTTAAGTGTCAGATTTACTGTTTTCTCTGTTGTACATGTACTTACCGCTATTGTTTACTTTGTCGCCTTTACACTTGAGCTGCCTCTCCATAAAATGCCCGTTTTAAAATTTAATAAAATTTACATACTGGAATAAGTCCCTATAATCGTTCAATGTATATCTTATAATATAAAAATAAATGATTTAAAATCCCTTGCATGTATATTGTATATATACCAAAAAATATTCCTGCTTAAAATAAGCATTAGAACAAGAGTTAGTTGTGCTTTACATTGCAGCCGTATGATACGAATGATCTATCGCGAATGACGGTGAAGGCATCGTCACCTACACTATACATTCACGCCGTGAAGGCAATTTTGAGAATAGGCTTCACTTCATTCGTTGGCTTCGCATTGAAATATTCACGCACAGATATACATGTGAATGAAAGCTACGTTCATCACAACACTATATAGAAGGATGAACAACATTAGTTTTTTTGTACCAGAAACAAAACTAGCCGATACCTACATTTGCAATATTGTTGATAGAGTAAATATTGTAAATTTGAGTACGTCATACGTAGTAGAAATGAATCAAAATCCATGCACTTTAGATATATAGGCTGTCTCACGACGAACTGCATCGATCGATATATGAAAGAGTATACATTGGAAAATTCTGAAAATTTTGCTGTATACTAAAGCCGACCTGCGCTATTGAACTAAAATATTTTTAATAATCTAGCGCATCCGGTAGTACCGAAAGTGGCTGTCGACTTTGTTATTTTAAATGGAACACCCTATATATTATTACATTTTTTGATTCCTCGTTCAAATCTAAAGTAAGTTTGTTAAAACAACTATGTTGTTATTTTCAACCATATTTGAAATATTTGCATTTTTTTTAAATTTTTGACAGATGGACGAGTGCATCTGAACTATAACTGCAAAGGTATTTAACTTGGAAAATTGGAAATTTGTAGAATTGTTGACCGTATAGGGTAGCATCCGTAACCGAAAGAATTTTTCGAAAACATTAAAAAGCGTGTCCGAAAATTACAGTTAAACTGTCGAATTGAAAAAGTGTCTAAACTTTTTTTTTTAATACAGCTACCTACTCTTCTCTTTCTCATCAAACTGCCCTTATAAAAATACAAAAAAAAATCATATTCATTACCCGTGTAAAATGGATACTTTTTAAGATAATTACTAAAATATGTATGTATGGTGTAAGAAGGTAGCTTATGTAGTTTTTTAAAATGTCATCCTGTTTTGGTATATGGAATGCAATAATCCTGATTCTAGTGCAGCTTGTCTTAAAGACATTGTTGGATACGCTATGAAGTATCCCAAAATAACGGTTTCCATGTTTGCATTATTAACAATAGGTTTATCTTTTTGAATTTTTGCCTTAACTGATCCGAAGTTTTTAAAATTCTGTATTATTCGCTTAACTGTGTTTGGTAACGGTTTCTGCTTTTGAGGATACCGAGCAGCAAAGGTATCACATGTTCTTGTTCACTTTATTGCATTCCCCATAAATAATAAACAAATTTAAATAATCTTCGTTCGTATAATTTAACCGTGCCGGCATTGTTTATAATTGACAACTCAGTGATATTTCATCAATGCTGGATTGTTTGCCGAATGGTCATGACTTACTTAGATATACCAAAGCAGGATGACATTTTAAAAAACTACATAAGCTACCTTCTTACACCATACATACTGCTGTGGTCTGGCATCCCGGATTTCGAAAATTCAAATTTATATTTTTGTTCATGCCAATTTATCTTTATCAATGTCACGATAGAGTTTCCACAATTTTAATATTTTATTTTGACAAGATTTTGTTAATAGAATTGTTTGTTAAATTTAATGTAATTGTTCAGTTGTGTATATTAATTTCATTCAATTATACATATTGCGTTCGCCAGTATTGTATTTGTAGTTTGTATTCTAGAGATTTTCTTTGCGATTCGTGCGACTTTGTAGTACGCAGATGTTGTTATATGTATGCGTTGTTTTACCCAGAGGCGCTCAATTTCTAGATTGATACCGAGAAGTAAGCTCATGTAAATTTTTATTTCATTGCTCCCATTTTTGCAATACTCTTTATGTAAAGATTTGTTCGTTTAATTTGATATTTAAATCGTCCATCTAGAAACTCATAAGATTAATAATTGCTGTTGTATTGTTGTGTGTGCACGATTGGATGTATGATCAGTTATTATATTTGTTCTAGAAGGTATTTTTAGTTTTAAGAGGTTTATTTTTGCGTTTGATAGTTTTCATCTTTGTATTTTATAGTTAATCACCTCAGTTTAGGTGAAAAGAAGCATTGTGCTTGTGTTTAAATTTCAATTTTATAAATATACTTGTTTTGTCCACGTTTAAGTTAATTTAGGTTGTTTTAAATTTTGAAACCACGTGGATTTTTTGTGAAAAAAGGATTTTCTTCTAGAACAAATTTGTCTTTTGCTTTGTTAAAGGATTTGAATTGTCCTTTTGTAATTAGAGTCTGGACATTCCGTCTAAGGTTTTATTTTTCCTGCGTAATTGTAATTAACATTTCCTTTTTTAAAAATAAAATTAATAATTGTTAAAGTCATTCAAAATTTCTGTTCTTTTATTTTTGAGATCAATCCTTTTCAATTTTTTTAGTTAAAGAAGGTCAAATTTTCAAACGCCCTTTATTTTTATCCGCTGAGCTAGTAAATTTAAACTTTTCATTTTGCATTTATGCTGGTACCATCAGTACACAGCAATACGTATTTTAGTAATTATCTTAAAAAGTATCTACTTTAGACGGGTAATGAATATGAATTTTTTTTGTATTTTTATAAGGGCAGTTTGATGAGAAAGAGAAGAGTAGGTAGTTGTATTTAAAAAAAAAAGTGTTGACATTTTTTCAATTCGAAAGTTTAACTGTAATTTTCGGACACGCTGTATAATGTTTTCCAAAAATTCATTCGGTTTCGAATGGTGTCCTATACGATCAACAATTTTACAAATTTCCAGTTTTCCAAGTTAAATACCTTTGCAGTTATAGTATAAGTTCAGATGCACTCGTCCATCTGTCAAAAATTTTAAAAAAATGTAAATATTTCAAATATGGTTGAAAATAACAACATAGTTCTTTTAACAGACTTACTTTAGATTTGAACTAGGAATCAAAAAAATGTAATAATATATAGGGTGTTCCACTTAAAATAACAAAGTTGACAGCCACTTCCGGTACAACCGGATGCTCTAGATTATTAAAAATATTTTAGTTCAATAGTGCAGGTAGGCTTTAGTAACAGCGAAATTTTTAGAATTTTCCAATGTATACTCTTTCATATATCGATCGATGCAGTTCATCGTGAGACAAGTGGCTTTCTCCATTTAGTGCATAACATTTAAAGAGTGTTCATTTTAAATAAACAATTTTATATTTTTTGTGTTTGAAATGAAATATAATTTTGCTGTCGCACATGGTATTAGAAAATATTGTAAAGAAAACATTATTTCTCTTTATTTTCCCTGCATAATAGACACATAATGCGAGTATATAAATATTTTATAAACCTACCAAGTTCATATTCGCTAAACTAATCTTAAGAAAAACGAAATTAGGCACTTAAAATTCTATTTTCATCGGAAGTTTAAATCCGAAATTTTAATCTCGCCCCGAAATCTGAAATCCGCCTTAACCGTAACCGAGGTCAGTTATTGCAGAGGTATATAATTTCACATGTGAACAGCTTCTCACGGAATATCAGCGCGGCCCGACGAATATTTAGTTCTTAAAATGTAGATTTCGAGAACTCCCAGGCCCCGCCGGCACGGTAATGCCATTTGTCCGGATCAACTGAGCGAGACGGCAGAGGTTTCCGAACAAAGAGGGGACGAACGGAAAGGACGAAGAAAGAGATAATTATGCAGTCGAGCGGTACGGCTGGCGGTGGCCTTTACACGGCTTCGTGATTTCAAATCCGATTAATCTGTCTTTTTGCGTTGCTACTGCTGCTGCCGCGGCCGTCACCCGCGTCCTGATGATGCTGGAATCCGCTTCTCTCTCGGGAGAAACGGAACGAGGAGCGGTCGGACATGGCCCGGAACTACGCATCTCGTGGCACGTCAACGTGGTACAACTAACGCGATTTCTAAAATAGCTGCTGCTGGAAATGGCGCCAGATGCAATTTACGGAGTAGTGCGTCTTCGACCGCATTAAGGAAGATAATCTGAGTTTATATTGGCATGAATAAGGATAATACAATAAAGCAACTTTCAAATAATTACTAAAATATTAGCTCACCCACGCGTGCGAAGCATAGGTGTTAACGAGAAAGAATTAAATGAAAATAGAGGTGTGAGAGAGAAAAAATTGAAGGAGTATATTTGGAGGAACAAAGACACAAAAGTACAGTTGGAGATAAAAAAGAATCGTGAGATAAGGGAACTACACGGGCACAGCTACATAAATCAGCATGTTAAAGCAGAGAGGTTAAGATGGTTAGGACATATTAGCAGGTTACCAGGACGCAGATACACCAGACAAGTACTGAAAGAAGGATAAAGGGAAAAAAAAAGAAAGAGGGTAGGCCATAAAGAAGATAAGTAGATCCAATGACACCAGGCCTGAAAATCTTCGGGATAATGGACTGAAAAAGTGCATCACGAAATTGAACTCAATGAAGGAGAATTATGAAGAAAATCGAAGCCCGTAGAACTAAAGCTATATTAATTAGCTATGAGATGTATGTATGTATGTATATATTGCAAGGGTGATATTACACTGCGACCTAAAAGATCTATTGTGTCCCCTGTTATTACTGTTTTACAGCTGGCCTTCCAATCCTATTCCTTTCAGAAAGTGTAGGATATCAGAAGACCCCAGGTTAGGTAAGTCTCCCTCTTTGATTTCACGTGCTCCCAGGTGCAACGCCCTTGAGTTGCACACTGCTACGCAATTTGAAAGGGGATGGATGCCATCCTGTCCCCAATCTCCTCCAGTCGTTTTGCTCCTCCGTTTGTTCCTTCTTTGTGAGGTATTATCACTTTGGAAGTGGAGCACTTCTTGTGGAGGTCTTGCTCCAATTCCTGTTTATTAGCGGTGTCGTCCCGCTAATAAACGTCCTCCCTCCATGGTTGATCCCACGAGTAGCTAGGGAAGAAATGGTCCACCTCCACAGAGGTATGGCTAAATACAGTGGGGTGCACCAGGGGCCCCAAGGTTGGACTAGTAGACTGGCCTTCTATCCAGTCACGCATCCCATCAGCCTAGTCCGCCACCTTAGGATTTAGGTTTTCGTTAAGGTTGTCTCTTGCTATGAGATAGTTTGGTTTCTAATATTAAGCAGGTCCACTATTCATAATTCTTCCTTAAGGCTTACTTTTCCACTCCTATTATTATATTTTTCTTTATAGATAAGGGAAATCTGAGGATAGCTCCATAGGTACCTTATGGATACCTTAGAAAAAAATATACTTGACAAAAATTGAGGTATTTGACACTTGCTTGTCATGTTGGATGTCATTAATCATTTACTAAATTAATAATAGGATGCAATTGTAGATATACGGGATTTTTTGGATAGGTGTAATAATAATAAACAACCGAAACGATACATGAAAGATGTACAAAATCCCATGAAATATTTTAATAATGCAGAATTTAGAAAGCGATATTATTTTTCTAAACAAACTATTCCATACATTTTATTGCCGCTTGTTAATGAGCGATTTAGAGAGAATATAAAATCCTGGTTTATCGATATCAATCTTTAGAAAAGTCTTACAACATTGTACTACCTAATATACAATAGTAGATACATGCAGATTTGTTTTATCCGCATCATTCAAGAACTTTTAATCGCACTTGCGATTCGAATTTAAAAATACTTTATATTATGGGCCATGTATTCAGTCTTAGCAATACTAATCAAACTGAACTAAGCGTGGATCTAATCACAAACGTCACAACAAATTTAAAACAAATACCATAATTATGATAAGATTATAAATGCGAAAGTAACATGTGAAGCTACTCAATGTGAATTCAGCAACGTCATATAATAAAATTCTATTCAGGATGTGTTTGAATATCTTGTCCAAATCACTTTGATGCATACGACAAATTGACATCATCGAGTAACTCAGAGAAGATATTCGAATGGATTCTACAGAAGGCATTCTTCCCCAAGACCGGCCGAAGTGAATCGAAATTGTAACTATGAAACATAATGTCTAATATCGACATATGTTCGGTTAAACACTCGAACTAACATCTCCTCTTAGTTTAATTGGTAAAGCCGTCGTCCGGAAAACGGGAGGATGTAGGTTCGAATCCTGCGTGAGGAGAAATTTTTTTCTTGGGAAAAACTCCTCCTAATTATTACAGTTAATAGCAGAAATGCATTAATTTATGAAAGAGAAAATTGTTCAAGTGGTAAGGTGTCGTAAGTCATGTTTTTACTTAACATTTCACATTCACTACGAATATGGGAGTTAATTACAGCAGAGATTTTATTTAAGAAATCAAACACATTTTGGCGTTGATGAAAAGATGGGGGACAGTAAATGTTGATGTGGACGACTATGTTGTTAGGTTTGGTTCCGTAGCTGGATCTAGAATTTCTGCAGCCTTTTAGAGGGAGAACTAATGAGTGATCTTTTCGATGTGAAATAGAATCCGGAGTAAAAATTCTTGGTTAGTAAAGAAATAGAATATAACAATATATTAGTTTACACTTGTTAATTCATAATAACCTTTTTCGAAAATTTTGCTTACTGTGTTGTAAAAAAAAGCAACGGTAAAAGCAATGTTACACTGTAATTAATTAAAATGGGATGTAGCGCCAATTACTCTAAAAGTGACGACTTCTCCAAATTCATTTGCAACGACGCAACACCTCAAACTAGATACTCATTTCGTATCCAAAACAAGTAAGTATTTTTAATTATTGATTAGTCAATTAGGTAACCAGAATAACATAGACTATGTTTTGAAAACTAAAAACGGGATTGTGAGAAGTGGAATTAAATATAAAGTTTACTGATGCAGGAATCTAAACATGTTAGGGGCTGTGCAAAAAAATAATCAGACCTTATTATGTAAAAACTATTCACCAAAGAAAAGAATATTCAAGGGCTTCTCACAAATCTCTTTATTAAAAGGTATAAGCTGCTAGTTTCATGCCTTAGCACATCTTCAGGTTACCTCTATATAGCCTATAGACATATATAAAGAATTATTATAGAAATGACCATAATATCTAGGAATGCTATTTACTATTTTTTCCAAAAGCTTAGTCAAATAGGTGATGGATATATAATTAATAAATAACTAAAAATTAATAAAAACAAACTGAGGCTAAAGTTAGAATGACCGGCATAGTTGTTGCAACTAATGAGAAATTCTTTATTATTGAAATATGGTAAATTCTTTTCGTGGGGATAGGTTCAGCATGTCTAGGAACCTCAAAATTTATTTCGTCACAAATGTTCTAATTTCAATCTATAACTCCAAATATGTGCCCACTACATTTTCGCCAGTTTCGTGAATGTAATGCTACCTTCAGGTAAAAACGGCAATATATGGCAGTACCATTAAACATTTCAATTACAAGCATTAAAAATTAAATCAATAGTAGGTATATTCAAAGATTTTTTTTTGTTTTCAAATATTATTAGAAATTTTCTGAAATTTTCATTCAATTTTAAAAATTTTAAAAGCAAAAATTTTGTTTTCAACTTTTAATATTCGTGATATTAACTTAATTTTTTGTAGTTGCCTTGTTTAATAAATAAATTGACACCTGAAGATGATATTTAATTAAGTTACCTTATAGGTTGGAATTAGAACTAGCATTTTATTAATTTAATATTAAATTAAATACTAAATTCTGAAAAAAAAGGATCTTTACACAACATCCAGTCATTGCAAGCTGTTTTTAGCAGCAAATCATTAAATTACACAGTCAAAAGGCCGATTCGATATCGTCATTGTTACTCAATCAAAAATATAATAAAATATAATTATCCATTATTAAAAAGGATTTCTAACTTTTGATCTACAGTGTACTTGAGAGAATTGCCAAGACCCAAATATTACGTCGGGAACGCAATATCTGATACGACCAAGTAGAATCCAACAATCTTCATGGACGCGTGCAATTTATTTATCCACAGGCCCTTGTCAACGGAATTAAGAGCAGCCGGCCGCGTACTCTCGCAATAAAAATCTTAGATGGTGCGTGGGGGGTGGAGCCGTAGGCATCTCCAGCGTTTACAGCTATACCATTTAGGTTTAATGATCTTTTTTTCGGGGGATAAAGGAAGCAAATCGGAAAAAAGAAGGCGGATAAGACGCGAGATGAAATATAAACCTGTGGTGAAGTTTACAGCATATATTTATTTCGCCCAGAAAAACATGTTTTATGAACGTGTGCTTCAAATCCGTGTTGTAATTATGCTGCGGATCAGTTATGTTCTCGGAGCACACTTCAGGAAGCTATGAGATTGTGATTATGTGAAAAAAAAAACCCTAAAAATTCAATGTGCAAGTAGCAAACGCACTTCTCTCTAGTCTGTCTTTTGTAACAGCATGTTTTACATTCATGATAGCCTACACCGTTGAATGGATCACTGCGAGGTATACACAAAAGAGGTAGTTTTGCAATTAACGTGAGCTCGCCCGCAGTCACAACCTAGGGTACTTGTGCGTCTCTCTTTCACTTTATCTCTTTCCTTCTTCATGTATATACAGTCTGAAGAGCTCAATTAGTCAGGAAGGTAACTGAAAATCCACGGATAATTTTAACATCGCTCTATGCATGCACCTGTGTACAAACAACGCAAGCACATAGACCATATTACCTACTTACATCCGTTCAACGCAACCGGATATACTATAAATAAATAAATTCGTGCCGCCTCATTATAACGATATCCAACTCCCCCTTATGCCGCAACTTCGCCCGTAATCCATAGGATGGGAGTTTTTCCAAGAGACAGCAGCTCGCGGTTTTATTTGTTTCCGGCCCAATTCTAATGAGTGTATATAATGCACGGACGGATTCTTTTCGCCGTATGCGCACTGGCTGACTGCTGGTTGTCTGCATTTCGTGCTTTCATCTTGGTTCGAGAGGTGGTTGAAACCACTACTACCGCCGTCAGCCAGCGCCACCACCGGCAACGACGGAAAACTGGAAGAGAAAGCGGAGGCTGTTAAAATTTTACGCTCCGCGCAATTCTCCCAGTTGAGTCGCCTTCTGCCTGAATCCTTCTACGTATTCACGTGAATTCTAGCGTTGAAAGAGATACAGGGATACCTCAAAAAGTCGTTTAATCCTTTCGAGACGTTTTCTTTTGATTTAATTTTTTTAATAGGTCAGAAAAATTGTATTCACAATTATCGAATTATGGACAAACACGTCGTGTTTCACTGCAATGCCTCCCTTCTTAATACAATTTTTCTGGATATTTCCAGTCAATTAGCGCAACAGCGCAATTTTAGCGACTTAAAGTCAACCTACATTAACATATTTCGATATGAAACATTAAATTGTAGGTAACCTAACATTCTCATTTATTCAAATATAACAATACTTAACAATAATTCATCAAAATGATTTCTAAACTAGAAGTGGTTTTAGAGGTGGGCATGTGGTACATTAGTTTTATTATATGTACCATCAGTTTTTCGGGCTTTTTCACATTTATCAAATGCTTTTGGAGAAAATAAAAGCTTGAAACACAAAAGCAGAAAAGGAATTTATTATAAAACAAACAAGTCATTATGTATGGTAAGCTGCAAAGCAGTTTTACAAAGAGAGACATCACATTGCTTACATGTTGTTTTTGTTCTCGTCTGCTTTTTATTATCTGCACATCTCTTACATTGTCTTCTTGTTTCCCCTTCATGATGTAAATGTAAGGAAACGTTGCCAATAATCTTACGTTTTTTGATATTATTCTTTTTTTTAGATAGACGTGAAACAGAAGTCGTTTTACTTCCTTCCAAAATTAATTCTTCATTAAGTTTAACCAGAAATTGCTATTTAGAATGATGTTTTTCTTAGTGTTTTAATTAGTGAAAACCTGCCAATATTTATTAGATTCATATAGCCCTGACATTGGTCGGCTAAGTCAATCTACCCAATAATTACTCTACAAAATGCTATCTTAGTGGAGCACTAAAATTGAGTGAATTTTAATACCATTCTTTTGGATTTTATTTACTGTTGTATTATACGGGCTGATTGGTTTAGGCATACAATACCGACAATTGTCAATACGCAAAGGCAATTGTCATATATGCAAGAGGCAAATTTGGGATTACCTTTTGCGAGATAGTTCAAACAACACTGAACTTTAAGAGGAGATGATGTCAATCAGATGGACTCAATGTTGAACACACTAGGGCTATCTTAGTAGCATTCACTAGGAAAAGAAGATCCAATCTCAAAACCATAAAAATGGATGGGCGAAACATAGATTGGAGAACAGAAATTAAATACTTAAATAAGCTTCCCTGAAGCAAACACGAACTTGAAGTAACAAACAAAACCAAAGAAGCCCTGATGGTATTGCAGGAAAAAATTGAGAATTCAATCCAAAAAAACACTGTTTTCGATGTGAGATCGACCATCACTTATGCATCAGTACCTTGCAGCAAGAGAAGTAATCTGGCCACCGCGAAAATTTACATCTCGAAAGTGCAAAGATTAGCATAGGCATGTATAACTGGGGCTATGAGAATCTGCCCAACAGCAGCTATCGAAGTAGTGTTGAATCTTACCCCTCTCCACATTGTGCTGGATGACGAAAAAGCCACACTCATAATGATCAAAGAAAGGAACAATTAGGCATAGGTCTCGATCTCCTGACGGTGATCAAACAAGGACATGCTCCGAGATGAAATGTCAAGAAAAAATTAACGTTGTGAAAAAATTCACCAAAAAGCTTAGTAACAAGGGCGAGAGGCATCAAAACAATCTTGAAATTGAATAGAAATGCCATCAAATAGTAAGCTGATAGCTCCAAAACAGCAGAGGGACCTAGAATCAAGGACCTTAAAAGCTCGGAGAAATGCCCAAGTATCTTACAGGTAGAAATCCACGCAATTGAAAGATGCGTCCAGTTCAATGTCGATAGAAATTAGGATTAATTAAACTAGGAGATTATCATTAGGTCTGATAGTTAAGCAGCCATTAAAGCGTTGAGCTCACATGAAATCAGTTCCAAGATGGTCTGCAAATGTCTAGGCAAATTAAACGAGGTAGACAAAAGCAATAAAGGCTATTATATTTCTTTGGGTGCCGACTCACACATGAGTGGAAGGAAACGAAGTAACGGATAGTCTTGCAAAAAGAAGGGGTTGGGATACCATTCGTGGAACTGAACTCTTTTGTGGATAAGTAGTAGTACACAACTGAAGAAATTGAAGAGCGAAATGGGAAAAAAAATCTAATTATTGAGAGAATTTCCAGAGGATGGGGTAAGGTAAAACTCTTCTGGGAAACTGTAACCAGAAGAGGATTACATATTCGCACATCAACAGGAATACTTTCAGGCCATTGTAAACTGACAGCACATCTGAGAAAGCTTGGATTAGCAAAGGAATCTAAGTGTAGATTTTGTAGAGAACAGGATAAAACACCCATCTATCTCCTCTCAAATTGCGTAGCATTGCGCAAGTCAAGGGCGTTGTAGTTGGAGCATGTGAAATCGAAGAGGGAGGCTTACCTTACTTGGTACTTTCTCATATTATGCATTTTCTGAAAAGAATAGGATCTCTTAGGGCGCAGTGTAATATTATCCTCTATTCATATATACACATAGCGTTGTTATTTGTGTGTTGGTGGTTTGCCATTTTACGTACATCAAGCCATTAGATGAACATTTGAATACTGACTCACTCTTTTTCAATTTAGTTTCAACCTTTGATAAATTTCGTCTATTTGCCATGCATATTCCAAATCTATTTAGTTTGTAATAGATCAGGGGTTGTGAAAAAGCGATCAAGGCAAAGTATCACATCTTTTCCGCGGATTGTGGAAGCGAAAGTCTTCACAATTTGTTCTCCCAATGTACCATCTTACTGCTCCGTTGAGGAAGTCATAGGTACATCCTGAATTTGCATCACATTGAAACCATATCTTTATACCTCGCTCCTCTGGTTTCAATAGCATGTATTGTTTGACAGCTGATCTACCCTTGAATTTTGTCACACTCTCATAGATTCTTTGAAAGTTACTGTCTTCACGACACTTTTCAATCCTCAGCTTCAGATTTTCCAAAATATCGTCAATGTAATAAGCGTGAAATTATTCATTAATTTAAAGCTTAAAACTAGAAATAGTATTCATCCTTGTTAAGTTTGATTATGTTTATCACTTACAAGATTTCCAAAAGGGGATCTCATCTCCATTGCGTATAAATGTTGATTGCTCCAGGATCTTTATATGCCTAATATAAGTCGATAGAGATCTGCCAAATATTATCGAGAAAGATGTTGACACGGCGACGGTGCGCCCTCACCAATAAGAAAAGGGCAATAACAGTACAGCTATCAGTTACAAGATATTGTTTAGGATTAACTAATATCTATGGTAAAGTTTATTAAGTAGAATAAAATTCTAGTTAGTCTAGCAAATACACATTTATTTAAATTAGATTAACAATCATTACATTTAGTAATACTTCACCAATTACAAATTTGAAATGCATGCTCATGACAATATAGAGGCTGTTGGCTTCTATTTTCCGTACTATTTGTTTCCAGAATTTTCGATCTGTTGCTATTTCTTTAACCTTATTTATTTATGCCTACCACACTTATGTCCGCTGTCACTTCCTCAAGCCATTTTTCTTGTCCCTATTTTCTTCTTCTTTTTTCTTAACAGTTCTTTGTTCAGGAGTGATATGTGTATATAACCACCACTCACTTAACATCAACAAATCTTTATTTTCTCTTGTTTTGTTCGTTTTAATTGACGTGTATGTGCTCAAATATCTAATTGTAAGTACCTATCTAATACGTTTGAATGAAAATTGTTCATTCTATAGCTATTCTTTCACACCCATCAACACCCTTATTGTTATATATTATACGTCAATGTCAAATTACCTAAAAAGATATATCAAAACTCATATACCCTATTTACCTGCGCATAGAATTCGCACGATGCCGCAGCGCTAAACGCATAATTTGATTTTTATTAGACGTCCTATTGTTAAACGGCACCGCGAAACAATGGCTGTCATCCGAACTGACGCGGCCTTTCGCCGTGCGATGATGACAAGTCAGCTGATGACGGGCCAACCGTCAGAGATCGATACGTCGCGAACAAAAGGGGGCGAGAGCTTTGCGTTGTCGTTTCCCGGAGCTCCGCATCGGACCCATTCGAAAATTCCGTCTCCGGGGGACGCAAAATTGCCACCGACGCGGTCAGATTTGAGTTTTAAATCGCCCCCATAAATCAATTTAACCTCTGCGACGGGGAAAAAAAAATATGAAAGGAAAATACAGCATTTCCTCTGCTAAATTAAGCGTGTTTTCTCTTGAAGATTGGTGCAGGAAGATGGATTGGGAATTAGTTACGGTGATGTAAAAATTGTAGGGTTTACTGACTAAAATTCATCACATTTTTCTGTATGCTGTCTGCAATCGATTTGCCTAAACTTATGAAAACTGCATGCGTGCAGTTTTGTTAATTGTTAAATCTTTCATTTCGGGAAATTCATTTTTACCTATTATATTACACCGCAAATTAGTTACAAACTAGTTTTCCAAAGAACTAATATTTCATTGCTTCTGTCAATACAAATCTCGATCCAGGTTGCAAAGTAAACACTCACGAATTTCCATAAAAATTACCTCGAATAAATTGAGCTTATGCAGCTTCATTAGATATTTAGTCTGTCCATAACGGCACTACAGCCTTTGCCACATCTTTGTACAGTACAAAACCATTCATTAATAAGCATCAGTAGTTGACGATTCGGTATTTATTTATATTCTTACAGACGTAATTATTACAAATATTATTTACCTAAAGGTGCCCAGGTTACTGCTAGCCAGCAAATTATTGTTATCATCCTTCTTCAAAAGGCAGCCTCCATGCTCTTCCAATTCGGATAGCTATGTCGTGTTCAAGTAGCTCCTCGGTCCCTTGTAGATGATGAAGGTGATTTCTATGTTTATCCTTTCTCAGCTGTTCTTCAATTGCAAGAAATGTACTGAAAGCAAATAAAACAACAGCAGTATCTATTCTAATGTTTAACAAAACTTAATCTTAACTAACCTAATCAATAGTGATTAAATTAAAGATTTATTTATAAACATTTATTTTATACCCCTTATGCTACTAGCTAACAGCTATAATTTAACATCAATTCAAAACACTAAAGAGGATGAAATATACGTATTGCCCTACTACCTATCTAAATAGCATGCCTAATGCTTTAGCAGCATTATTTAAAAATTCCCGCCATTCAACCGACTTGTTATTCCTAATGTCTATTTTCGCCAATTTAACCGCTCAACTAATGCCACATCTTCCGTGCACGACCGCCACTCATCGGTGAGTTATCATTCAAACAAAACATGTCTCGCTGTATCTATCCCACCACATTCATAATGCGAATCATTAACCCTCCCCGCCTCCCTAATTCTACATTAATGATTTAAAATTACCGTGGCGATCGATTACCCTGGTGTATACAACAAATTGATCCTCATTTTCCTAGAACTTAAATTTCTGGTCCACCTTCTGTTTAAAATGGTACTCTATCTACCCTGCCAAATAGTACATATAGGAATGCATAAGGGTGCGTTTTCTAAATATTTGGGGCGAACTAAAGGGGTAGCAGAGCAATAGCTTTCGTTCCAGTTTATCGCTCACAGTAAAGTTAAGGTAGAAGTGTAAAGGAAAGTCATACCAAAGTTATTATTATTTCATTTAGTGCTGTTTTTGCAGTTTTCTGTTATAAAACGATAAAAATATACCCGCTTCTCTCTTTCAAGTTTATCACGAAATATGAGGGTTAAAGTAAGCTATTTTTAAAATCCAAAGTAATTATGGCTAGTACATAGGTGATTTTAGCTACATGTAATAACCTAAAAGTCAAACATCTCGATTTTGTGCTATTTTCTTTATTAAGTACAATTACGTTTTCTTTACAAAAAAACATATGATAACCCCTTATACGTTTGCCTCAACACAGTAGACGTTTTATAAAGAAAACTGCGGCACAGCAAAATTCTCTTCTTTAAACAGAACACCCTTTTTTACCCTTTTTTTACTCTATTAAGAATCACCTAATTACACTCCATCTATCTTATATACATTATAAAAACAAAATATTAACACTAATGTTGATGGTAGTCTTTAGAAAAACTAATGTGTTCAAAATTAAATATCTGATATAAAAAAGGAACTAAAAGAAAGAAGAGAATTTGACAAATAATAGAAACAATGAATTATATCCATAATGCCAACGCGATTGCGATGATAACGATTCCCATAGAAAAAGACAGACGCATGCAAGTGACGTCATAGATAGTAGGCTTAATCTGTCAAATATTTTTTGAGAACTGTCAAGTTAGCGTCGTTTTAAAGGTGTTTAATAATAATTTAATTGATATTTAATACCTAATAATTTAACAATTATCTCATAAATGGGCTCGGTCAAATGTACTAATATCATCTATCAATAATGTCACATATTATAAGATGTACAGTTTCATAATGTCAATATCACTTACTTTCCGCCCTAAGGAGGAAAAGTCCCTCAAATGAGGGAGGAAAGTGGACAGTTTCTTCCCTGCTGGGAAAAAATACTTTAATGTAAAAGATGTCCTTTGTTGTGTCCTGAGTGTAACATTTAGAAAAATTGTTGGCATATTTGCGACAGTGGGCATTCAAAATTTAGTGGTAACGAAGGAAATGGAAACTAACTAAACATTTATTTCCAAACTCTTACATATAATCCAAAATACGCTATAGTTGTTTACAAACCAAAACACGTTTCAATGTGTCACGCACGAGGTTTTGTGCAATAGTTTTATACGAATGCTCATATCATTAACAATAAAATATTGATATACTATGATTTATTACGACTAATTAGTTATTTTACGTACTAAATGTTACCAGGAATGTCAATGCATTTGCATACCGGTCCTTCAGTAAGCTTCAATTTCACTTTACGCAGTAGTACATAAAAAGCTACTTTCCCTAGGCTTTTGAGTGCATGAAGTAGCATATTTTGCAAAATATTATAACGTTTTCGAGGTTTTTATATATTTACAATTTATATCCACTATTTATTTATACATCAGCTGTTTATACCGAACTACTGATAGAACTACATCCGATAAGACTCTCCTGTCCTTGTTCGCAGGAATGTTTATATTTCACACGCCTGGTTTCTAGAGCTGCCTACATGTTTCCTGAAAGTTCTATGCGTTCGTGCTAGAAACTTTGTCTACTTATTATAAAGTATTCTACAGCGCCCTCTATGACCGGCTTGACTATCTATGATAATCTCCGTACTACATAGTTAGCGCCATCTGTTGATGTAGTTGGAAATTAAAATAAAGCGCGTAAGAATGTATATTCGATGTTGCATTTAAAATTTTAAATGTTTGGTAATACTAGAAGAGAAAAAAATAATATGAGTTAAATAATTGCAAACTTACAATAAGTGGGTAATATTCCTCGAATTTTATATAAAAAATATCTATAAATAACAAAGTTATTGGTCGGGGCTTATAGGCTTCCGCACGCTGTATTAATCTATTCATATTTTTATGTGAAATCAAACTATGTATTAACTTTCCCGCAACAAAGGAAGACGATATACTTTTCCGTCCATTATTGTCGGTAAAGGAACAAGAAGAGTTTATAAAATCGCTGTTAGATATTTGCTGTTTTCCTTATAAAGTACCCACGTCTCGTAGTAATCAAGATTACTGTTATCTTAATATCAAACCGGTTGCAATAAGACAACACGCAGCCTTACTACCACTACTACGAATCTGTTTACTTTGAAACAAACATCTGCTGTATAGCCCAGACCCGGTGGAAGCGACGGCAGCAGCATCGGTTCTCTTCCATTACGTGTATCCCGCTCATCCGCCCTGTGCGACGGCACACGGTAAACATAGTTATTTTATATAAGATAAGCGGAACCGAAGGGGAAAACCCGTTCTCGTCAGGAACCGCGACGAACGCATGCTGGGAAAACCGTGGCAGTATTTCGAGCCCTATTTACATAAAGTACACGCTTTTCAATCTCTTGCAAAAGTGAATTTGTCCCGGCAACGACTGGCGGATGTAATTTGAATACTCAATATCGAGATGTCCTGATGTATCTACGAACGTCAGTTGCATCTACTTCCTGACAGACACAAGGAGCCGATCTAGTAGGGAAATATACGTTAATGCAACGCTTTGTGTCTATCTCTAAGACCTCACATCGTGCTTCTAATTTTCTAATAAATTGAAAATCAAAATTAAAATTCTTTGTCCTCATAATCCTAACAAAGAGAACTTAAATTGGGAACTTGCATGAGGTACTCTATTCTCCAACGTCACAAAACACTGAAATTTGGAAGAATAATTCAATTTTCAAGAGTAGATTCGTTTTCTAAGAAACTACCAATATGTTGGTGTTAACTCCAGCTTGATACGTAAAATGACGTTTAATGGACATCAATATGACATCTATTACGTAATTTTGACGTCAATTAAACGTCATTTCATGTCACCATGTGACATGGGTTGTTGGACATTCACTTTAGCTGAATCCAAGGGAAGATTATTATAAAACAACACCTTTCAATATTTTTTCCTATTGAAAGTTTTTATTTAGAACTAGCTATAGATAACTCTTGCAATATTATTTAACTTAATAACCATAATAACTGAGACACATAAGTGTGACTTGCAAGCCGTACTTTAGTCTCTCTTACAGCGACACGTATGTTTAGTGCATTTCAAGACATAAGAATGAATTACCTAAGCATTCACTTAAACGATATAGTTTACCTACGAGCATACGAATCTAGTAGTCATATTGTCTATGAATTTCGGCCTTATACAATACATAACATGCATCAGGTTTATATACGAAAAAATATGCGTCGTGTGGCAATACACACATAGTAAACACATATACATATAAGCTAAACTAATTAGTTTCTAACACAATGGAACTGTAAGTCATGTTCATACAAAAGGAGACCATCACAGTGTTTAACTTACACCGTATTCCATAAATCATCGTCTGTGATGGAATCGTCTCACAAATCGATATTTGTATCTGAATCGTATTGGCAATTTACAACTAAAGTTGCTACTATATTGTACATGTACATATATTTGACGGCATTTTTTTCCAATTATTATCAGTTATGTGTTCCATAGAACTCTTTCCATGTGTGAAGAACTATTTGTAAATGGGTGTATAAAATTTCCGCCAATTTCTCGCTTCAATACTTAGAAGTACAGAAAAAAATTTCAACAGTCGTTTTTACATATTTCTATAGTTTAATTTAGTTTACTGTTGATGTTCCTCCGAATCGGTTGTGTGTAGAAATTTGTATAATGGCTAACACACAGGAAATTATTACTGTAGTACGACAATTAATAATAAACTACCACAATATCGGTTTAGGATATGAAAGAATTACTGCAAGGTTAGGCATTTCTAAAACCACAGTTGTACCAATTGTAAAAAAAAGTGTAAAAAACAGAAAGTGTTGCGAATAAGAAAGGACAAGAAAAAAAAATAAAACTGCAGAACGTATTGATAGGGCTATTATTCGCAAAATTTTAACAAACAGAAAGAAATCTGCTGTTGATATTGCTTATGGAATAGAAAACGAATTAAATGTAAAATTACATCCACAAAGTATTAGAAACTAAATAAAATCGAAGGGTTATACCGGAAGAATCGCTGTAAAAGAGCTTTTTATATCGGCTAAAAATAAACGAATTCGTTTGCTATCAGTGAGAGATGAAATAAATTGGTCTGTTGACCAAGAGGTACAAGTAGTATTGTCAGATGAAAGAAAAATCTCACTCCTTGGATCGAATAATCTTATTCGTACATGGAGAAATGCAAATGAAAAATATGAAGCAGAGTGCTTGAGACCCACCATAATAAACGGCAGTGATAAGTCGCATTCTTTACTTTGTTGATAACCCATTGTCACAAGAAGTTTGATTTTGACAGAAGGACTGTTCCATATCGCGGAGAGAATGTGCTGAATTCGAATGTATTGTTGAAATAATGAACAACGAAAAGTATTTGGATATTCTTAAATAAAAAATTCGTTTACCTTCTGAAAAAATAGTCCCCAACAATGAATTTATATTTTAACGGGATAGAAATCCAAAACATACAGCCAAGATTGTGCAAAACTTGTTTTTTTGCACACTCCTGCAATAGGATAGAGGTATTAAATTGGCCTGCACAATCGCCGGACTTCAAGCATATTGAGCATTTGTGGTCCATCTTAAGACAAGCCGTTTCACGTCAACGACCTACAAACATTAATTTTCTACAGACAATTGTTAACGCTGACTGGATGAACATTGACAAAAACATTTATCACAAGCTGATAGAATCGATATTATACGATCTGAGGCTGTAATTGCAGCTCAAGGTGGCCATATTAAATATCAGATTCGAGGGTGTGATTAAATTTTTGTTATAGCGTTTTACGTTTTATTATTATGTGACCTACAATTTGAAGTTATTTGTTCATTAATAAATAGTTTTGCCACAAAATTATTGAATACATATGAAGTAAACTTTTATAGTACACTAAATTTCTAAAAGACTACAATTATTCTCTTGCATACTGTATATTGTTCCAAAGGGATCTTTGATCAATTGCGACGTTCGTTCAATACTCTTGGTTTATTCTTCGTTGTTTTCTTCCATCAAGGTATCGAGTTTCTATTAACTCGGGACAATGTTTCGAGAACACATGGACTCACAATAATAGCCGAATACCTAATGTCATGCGTCCATCAGAGTATTATAGGTACAAACAATTATCTGTTTTGCATCTTGTTATATTTGCTTTCTCTGCCGTGTTCCAATATAATCAACATTATCTATAATCACTAATACATACCGTCAGCAAAAGTTATACTCTCCCAAGTATAATTCCTCAAAAAATTAACAATTATTGACCTGATCAGTTTATGAATCAAGCCGTCACAGTAAAATATCTTGATGAATGACGACTGATTGTCTAAAATAATTTCATTGTGAATTACAAACAATTTAAAATTTAAAATTAGGTTTTACAATTAGCTTATAGGGCCGTAATTTACAATCAATACGGCCTTCAGATTCATATGCTGTAAGTAGGTAAACTGAACCCTTCAAATGAGGGATTAAGTAGTTATCGTCAAAAGACTTCATAGGTAAGTAATATTCTTATATCTTCAAATGCACTATACATGAAAATTGTAAGTGCGCATCTTTTTGTGTTGACACATCACGTTTTATATGTTTGATTATGAATTCATTTTATATTATATTATAAATAGCCAAGTAGTGATATTAGAACGGGTATTTAGGTACTCTTAAAAATGTCATTAGTGTAATAACTTCCAACAAAAGAATAGTTAATTCAAAAGACAGATGGATCGGTAAAGAAAGAAAGCTTAAACGTTGGTTGCACCATCCAATCTTGTAATTCACTCCACTACATGTTTTGACATATTGTCATCTTCAGATGCAAAACATGTGCAGAAAAAAATAAAATAAAAACTTGTAGGAATAATAAAATGCACTACAACTTTTACACAGATTTTGTAGTGTTTTATTGAGGTTTATGTACAGCTCCTACCAAAAAAAAGTTAACGACCTGCACGAAAATATCGACAGTGAGCCCACTTAGGACGAACTGTAGCTTTTACTACTGCCATTGAATAATAGAATACAATATAGTGCTTTATTCAATAGCTATAGTAAAAGCTACAGTTCGTCCTAAGTGGGCTTACTGCCGATATTTTCGTGCAGGTCGTTAACTTTTTTTTGGTAGGAGCTGTACGTCTATCATGTCAAAACCATTTGTCAAATAAAGTTTTTTTTTGGGTTTGGAAATTCGGGTGTCCTTTTATCCCACTCAAAGCAATTTTTTCGCTTCATTGACAGTTTCAACCGAAATTTTTCCGAACCGGCTGGTTATTGCCTGTCACAAGCTTCTAGACAAATATCAATACACAAACGAAAATGAACCAAAGCACAACCAAATAGACTAGATGATACATATATACTGTCACTACGCCATTTATATTTACTCCTTTACCTGTCTGTTTCATAAACATCGTATTAGTTTCCTATCTAAATTCTTTTTCCTCAAAAGACCTTTGCATTATTCATCCAACTAAAATAGTAACATCTGCTAAAACAAAAAGTGTATGACTTATCTAAAGAACCTAAAGTACACATTTTCCTCTTGAAATCACAGAAAATAAAAAAATATATAAACTACCCCGGAACCTTATGAAATTAGGCTCGCGCTCCCATTCAAAACGAACCTTTTTGACGAATTTAATCTAATAAACGGGGAGGTAGGAGTGAAAGAGCGGTAGGGGCTCACGAATAAAGGTTAATTAAGTTAACTTGTTCCAAGAAAATCCCCAGCCAAGAGTCAAGTCACAGCGCTGCCGCCTCTAGCGCGTGTATACACAGTACTAATAATTCATCAGTTCCGTTTTGGCGTTCCTACTCTTCCGCCACCGTAATTTCACAATTTACTTAACTTGCCCAACTTCTAAGGCAACAACCCCTTCAGTAAGTTGTATTTGTGCGGGTATACGGTCAACCCTTCTTGAGTTGGGTGGCTCTCTCTTCATATAAACTTGAAGATCCCGGTCTATTGCTGGCGGATGACTGGTGTTTTTGCCGATCTTGACGTATATACTCCCAGTTACCGTTCCCAGTTACTATACCGATTACCCAAATATAAATTAATAATAGGACGGTCAAGGTGCGGTAGTTTTCCAAGAGTCGTGATCTCGGCCGAGTATAAAGTAAACTTTGACGGTGAAAGGCAGTGTAAGGGCCTTATATTGCCGATGCTACGAGGCGCACACATCAAATTCTGTTTGAATATGTAACGTTCCTTGGCTTCAGATGTATTTACTTGAATGAAACAAGTTTGGTCAGTCTGATATGAATCCTTATTTTAAATTAAACAAGTTCCAACGTGTTGTTTAGGTAACGAGTTTCTGAAATGTTTCCAGTCACGGACCGTTATATAAAGGATTAAACATATATCTTCAACCAACATTTCCAATTAAACTAGAAAATATAAGCTATAAAGGGCATAGTTGTTTATAGTGTCTTAAAACTAATAGAAATGCAGTAGAAGCGGTTTAATAAAATCATATCGAAACCTGGCAAAGGTTTATTGTAACTGTTTTTAGAATTAAATTTTAATTTCAAATTCGAATAATAGGAAATTAAAATATGTTGAAATCCTTTATATTAAAGTTTTTTTTTACATATAATTGGACTAATTTCTACTATGCAAACCATCTTTGGCTAAAATCTAGATCTACTTCTTTTAATAAATATACAAAATTAAAAACTGATTAATTATGAATTACAATCACTCAAAATGTAAAAGGAAGATACCTATTTCGTTAAGTATGATGATTGGAATTGCAATTTTAATTTGAAAAACGAAGTTAAAATGATCGAAATTTAATAAAGAAATTCTTACAAATTATGAAAAGATGGAATAATTACGCATTACTTTGTTATGAGAATCGAGAAAGGACATAACATACTGCGGGCAAAACAATTTGTATTGTGTATTTAAGATTAGTAAATCAGTGCCGTAAAGTGGATCGGTCGGATGGCCGACGTGAGCCGCTGATGGAGAAAACTTCGCGGAGCTAGACGATCTTCGAAGGGCGTGGTCACCATCCGATGTAAGAAACTTCGTCGGAGCGACAGCGTTCGGCACCGCGGTCCCTTAGTGTCTCACATACCATAGCACGATATCCCTGAAAATGGTCCTTTGGTGCTGTAAAGTGAATCGATCGGACGACATGCCCGTCCGATGGGAGAAACTTCGCCGGAGCGTGCAGATGAACCACGTGACCGTCCGAAAATAAATAAGTAATAGAGATAATCAACTTCATATATTTATTATAGAAATCTGCATTATTAACATAAGGTTTCTTCTATGAGATGAATTTAGATTGTTTAAAAATATTTATAATATAACTATCAATTAAAATTAATATTATGACCATAGCTCCTCTCATTCAATGGGATGATTAATTTTTAACGGAATCGGTCACAAGTGTATGCGTATATTGATATAAATACTTCTGCTGCAGTCTATATTGGACAACGATGGACTGTACTTACATCTCGCTGTAAATATTAAGTTTAGCCGAGCGATTCGTTAATGAAATTAAACTCAAAATTAACACTGTTGGGCAGGACAACGTTTACAAGGCAGACCACAATGGCTTTAATTTAGAGATGCACTTCGGTTGAACCTTACCTGCCATGAGAACAAAAATAATAGAAGCCGTCGTGCAATCATGATCCCATATTACGCATAATCATGCCAACAATTTCATCAAATGGACGACTGTATCAGCCTTCCTTCTTGTATTAAAAGAAATGACAGGTCAATTTGGACCGAATGTGCAAAAAAAAACCCTTTTAGGCTTATTAATGTGTATATATTTCCATCAACATCAGAGAAACAGTATTTTAAAGATTGATTTACAGATACCTTCTTACCCAATACTAAAGCTGAAAGCGTTTTCTTATTGGATTTGTGGAGTTGACATTATCCGAGTGATGTGAAAAATTTAGTACCAACTAACAAAAAAGTCGACATTTTACGATTCCTAAGATGACAATTTCAGTATTTAGCATTTCCAGATGAAGTATTAATCGTTCTTTGAGATCTCCGTTAAGTGTTGTTAACGATTTATGTGCGATTTTTTTGGGTTTTTGAAACTTTGGTTGGAGTTGGTTTTAACACATCTGCTGTAGGCATGATTTTACGTTTTCGCGCATTTTCGACGTTATACGTCTTCCTTTAAGGGATTTTTGTCAGGACTCACCTCGGTAATAATAATAATAATAATAATCATTTATTGTCCTACATAAATGAATACAATATAATGTATTATAAAATTAATTGAAAATTTCAGGACAAAAGGATCCAGATCAGTTAAAGTTAACTGCTCTACCCCTGGATCCACATACCCAAAACAACACGCATTTGTATACAAACACACAAAACCTAAAACTATTACACAAAAAAATATATATATATATATATAAGTATATAAGTTAGATGCTCTTGAAATGGAACACATTCGCTTAAATTACCAATTAACATAAACATATTAAAATGAAGTACAATAATGGACATTAATAATGCAGTCACTGCTCCCCAAGAAATATGGCTTTCAATCTGGCTTTAAACACCTGTATGGATAGACCTTTTAGTTGATCAGGCAAGCTATTATAAATGTTTACAATGTTGTATGAGAAGGATCTGGTGTACATAGCGCTGCAGTACATGGGTGGAGACAGCAAATGTCGAAACCGAAGATTAAGTGTTGTGTACGTCTGTCCTGAACGAAATTTTATTATAAAGTATTGGGTGTTTTTCGCGTAATCACTTGATGCGACAGACAGCGTAATGAAGTAGTCTGCGATATTTCATGTTTAGCCAACTAGCATATTTTAAGGTGTAGGAAATAGGTCGTGGTCTCTTAATGCCGTAAATAAATCGAAGGCAAGCATTTTGTACTTTCTGAATGCGATGGGTGTCGTTATAATCTAAGCATGGGCCGTACACAACGTCACAATAGTTGAAATGGGAGAGAACCAGAGTATCACACAGCAGCTTCTTTAGTTTCCCATCAATATATTCTTTACTACCATACAGTACCTCAATTTCGCATAAGCCAGTCCAAGTATCGAGCTAACATGCCTCTTAAACCTCAAGTCCCCATCAAATGTAACACCTAAAATTTTCGTGGTTGATGACAATGTCAGCGGGCAATTACCCAACGAAAGCTTTATCTGTTTGATATTGCTAAACGAGTGGTTTTTCTACCGAACAATACAACTGCAGTTTTTGTCGGATTTAACTGAAGTCCGTGTTTCAAAGAAGATGAAAGAACGCGATCCAGATCAGAATTAATTCGTTCAACAGCCTCATCAAGATCAGATACCGCAAAAGAATAATAGAGTTGGACATCATCGGCGTACATGTATATTTGCAATACTTCAAATTATTTAAAAGGAAGGCGGTATAAATAGAATAGAGCAAAGACCCAGTACGCTTCCCTGTGCAATGCCACTTGTTAAATGACACTATCCGAAACAGTTCATCTAAACGAACTTTTTGTGTTCTACCACTTAAATAGTTCTTAAAAATTCAATTGAGCTATTACTAAAGGAGATATAACTCAAAATACTTAGCAGCAATTCGTGGTTCACGATATCAAAAGCTTTAGAGTAATCTAAGCTCACAATACTGTCACTTTCCCCCCATCGATACCAGAAAGGATATCGTCCGCGATCGAAGCCAAAGCCGTCGCACAACTGTGACCAGAGCGGAAACCCGACTGGCAAGACGGCAAAATGGAGCACGCATCCAAAATTCCCTCACCTGATCTGCAACAACCTTCTCCACGATCTTAGACAGAGTTGGAAGAATACTAATGGGCCTCAACTGTTTTATTCAGTTGGATTAGGACCTTAGGATAGGACCACCAGAGCCTCCCCCAACAGGAAGGAAATACACCGTTAAGCAAACAAAAGTTCACCATGTAGGTAATGTGAGGCAAAAGATATGACAGCACATTTGCAACATATGGATATTTAATACCATCCGCACCATAGCAACTAGACTTAATAGTTCTAAGAATAGATAAAACACTTCCTCAGTAACTCCACGAAAAACAAACGGCAATACAGAAGCATTGAACTTATTGGACAGATAGAGGCATTCAGGGAGGGATCCACCGCAATTCGAATTATAGAATCAACAAAAAACCGATTAATGTTATCAGGATGACACAGAGTAGGCGGAACGCCAGGGTAACCTTTTATAAATATTATATTTTTTTAATTCCTTCCAAATTGTGTTAACATTAGTATTCCTAAGTCTATAGTTAAGAAACGCTCTTTTCTCGCGTTTAACTGCATTATTGGTGAAATTACGCAATTGTTTATAATAATCAAGAGCGGCTCTAGAACCCACCCTCTTTGCACGTTGTAATGCATTGTCTCTCATGTTCATCATAAGACGAATGTTAGGTGTCAACCACGGAGCAACAGCTCTATTAATTCTTTTAGTAATAAGTGGGGCATAAAAATCAAACAAAGATAAAACGTTAGTATTAAAACATTCAACGACTTCATCTATACTATCAAAACAATACATAGCGTTCCAATTCATATATAATAAATCAACATACAAGTGGTCAGCATTAACCGAATTGAAGCACCTATACGTTAAAGTAGCAGGAGTGCGCTTGCTCACAACATCAACAGAGCATCAGCATGAACAAGGAAGTGATCGCTTACATTACCCAAATCAACAGCGCCCGACTGAGTAAAGTCTGTACTGGTGATAATGACATCGAGAAGAGAAACTGAGTTACGTGCAATTCTAGTCGGCGAACTAATAGTTTGCGTTAGACCAAACTCGTTTAAAATGATATCAATTTAAGATAATTATCACTCACAACGTCTAACATGTTAATATTTAAATCACCAGTAAAACAATATCATTATGTCTAATATATAAATCGGAAACGACGTCTTCCAAAAAAGAAAGGAATAATGGCACATCAGTATAGGGAGCCTGTAAATAACACCTAAAGCCAATGAATAGTTACTGAAAACTATACTAAGCCACAGATGTTCGCAAGTATCATTTTCGCCTAAATTAATTATATTATAGGAAAAGCCGCCCTTTACGTAAATTCCAACACCACCGCCACGCCTATCGCCCCACCTATCCTTTCTCTCAAAACTATAGCCATCAATATTTAACAAGTTAGAGCTAATATTACTAGTGAGCCAAGTTTCCGAAACAGTGACCACATCAAACTGACTAACTAATAAAAAATCTTTTAAGCTGCCAAAATTATTTAAGATAGAACGGGTATTAATGTGAGCCACTTTAAGATTCATATGCATCATTTAAAAAAAAAAAAGACTCTGTGCAGTGACCATCTCCGCATACAAAAGTATGATAATAATAAAGCAAAACAAAATCACGTAATGACATAGATATGTACATCACATAAAAATCAGTACAAGATAAGAAAAACAATATTAATGCCAAATGTAATATAATTACACCAAGAGTCAAACCCACGATACAAAAAAGGACATTAAAGAAAAACAGAATATAACAGGCTAGTTACATTTAATATTGTCTAAGTCTTCAAAGGATTTGATCTTCTGGACGCTATTCCCAACTTTAATTTTAATATTACCGTTCATAGTCCAAACATTCCGATTGCCATATTTCTGACGAGCGGCCCTGTATAGTTTGTATCTCGGAGCACTTAGATCTTCCGTAATAAACACGTCGCTGCCCTTCAACTTATTGCGATTTCCTATAATGGTTTCCTTGATGTTGTACCTCGTGAATTTGACAATTATTGAACGAGATCTTGTACCATTAACACGACCAACTCGATGACAACAATCCATATCATTGATTCCTACTTTAACTTTCAGCTGATCGTTAAAAAAGGTTGTTAATTTAGAATCTAAATTCTCATTGTCTGTCTCGCTAATTCCATCAATTCTGATATTGCTTCTTCGAGAATATTGTTCCAGTTCATCGATTTTGTTTGTAAGGAATTTATTTTGTTCTTCAAGAGCAACGCATTTCTCCATGTAAGTTTTTAATGTTGCATCGATCTTTTTATCTATACTTTTTACGAATCGCTCTGTTATCTTCTGAATAAATCCTTCGTTTTCAATCAGTTCTTCAATGCAAACTTTAAATACAGATTTAATATCAACAATCTGATCTCTAGTTAGCGGCATTCTCGCACTTGTATCTGTACTGTTTAATACCAAAAAAACAGTATGAATTAGACAAAGAAAACTGCGAAAACTTGAAAATAAACGCGGAGAAGTCACACACGCGTGCTACTCTCTAGACATCACAACAAAACACATTTGCGGTTCTATCGGTACTAAAGTCTAAAGACTAAAGTCGTGCCGCTATCTTATCTTTTCATATTTTTCTATTCTTGAATTTCGATTCTTAGGTTCTCCCGTCGGGATACGTACAATTTTGCGTCACGAAGTTTATCCAAAATGTGAGATATGAACGGCAGTAGATATGCATCTTCTTCAGTTACTTGATACAAATACCGATACCAGAATTCTAACGTAGCAATTCTCCAATGTAAAGATGTTTGATAGAGTTTGCTGATGGACTGCAACTCTTTGTGTGGACTATTTATTCGCAATTTCGATAAGGGCGGATATTTCCCTAAGTATAAGGTGGACTTCAGTAATTTGGTGCTCTTAATTAAAAAAAAAGTAGGTAGACACTGGGAGAAATCTGTGCGTAGCACATGGGTACGCCAAACAATCACGTGAAAGATCAATCCTCGTTGTAGAATTCGACTGAGATATGTATAAATCTATGAAGATCGCAAAATTGCACGTATCCCGACGGAGGAACATAAGAATCGAAATCCAACAATAGAAAAGTGTAAAAAGATAAGATGGCGGCATGGCTTACCGAGGTCAGTCCCGACAAAAATCCACTAATGGAAGACGTATAACGTCGAAAATGCGTTGGAAACGTAAAATCCTGCCTACAGCAGATGTGTTAAAAAGCAACTCCAACCAAAGCTTCAAAACCCAAAAGAAAATCGCATAAAAATTCCCACACGATAATAGAAAATGTCGAATCTTTCTGGAAAATTATCGCCGAGCACATATATAGAGAAAGTGAGAGTACTACCCCGTTGCACGGACAGTAACCTGCTACAAACAAACGTTGTGATTCGAAAATCATACGTAATTCGACAATTGACCAACAGCAGCAGACCAACCACATTGACATAACTAGCACCGCTACGAAATAAAAACACTCGTTGAAAAATTAAACGTAACACAATATTTATCAGAAGCCTGCAGTTATTTGTTGTACGTGGTCTAAGCGCTTTCTTTAAACAATAACCAGCTATATTTTGTTTATGTATGGATGAATTGTACATAACCTCTTGTATTCTCTTAGCAAATAAAAATTTGCGATTTTGAAAGAAAATATGGGGTTGGACATTGTTACTGGTAAAGAATAATTGTGAGAGGGAAATTATTATTGCTATCCTTTTACCACTATTAATACAGTTAAGCATTTTTTTGTACTTTTAATTTTGGAAATATTAAACCAAATAGGGAAGGGCAGAGTTGCTGATAGGACGCTCACCACCCGAAAGTAAGGGATATAGCAACTAAGAAACTTGCCTACTACTTCAGTCTATAAACCGTTGTGTCCTCCATTTCATAACAAAATGTTACAATAATTCATAAGTCTCTTTTTCTATATGTATTGTAATGGAATGTATACTCGAGACTATTTAAATGTACTTAGTTATATTTTAAAACTAATTAGATATAATAAGAAAAAGGATATAAAATGTAGCAGCAGACAGCCAGACTATGTCCAGGTGATGTAGGAAATCTCTGCATTTGGCAAGTCCTTCAAAGCATTTTCCTTCAGAATATTCCCTTCAGGGAGTAAAGATGATCAGCAGTGATACACCTACACATCGAAAATGAATATTAGAATTTGAATAGTATATTTTTACAATAGATATTGACAGATCAAAGTTGAATCCAAGTTCAATTCAAATGAACATTTTTTTACAGTGTATTTATTTCATTTAAATTTAGTCTAATAATGTGTTTATATGCATTGGCAGTCCAATTGCATTGATATGTCAACAGAAAGACATGGGAAATTGCTGGAAATTGGGTTGTGTCACAATTCTATGTGTATAAATAGTTGCCTACATTTTGTGTACAATAATGAAATTTTAAGATTGTTAATTTTAAATAGTAATAAGTGTTTAAAAATTTTAAATGTATTTTTCTCATGATCCAGAGACAACTACCTTTATTATATTTTAATTGTAAGGTGATTCCAGAATTTTGCAATAATTATTTATTTTCATTTCGTTTAAACATTCGACAGTCCATTCGGTCACATGGGCATTCTCATGTATTAAACAAAGTGTATTCCCCTCATTTCGATTAAATTAACAGACATTCTGTGACAGTTGTACTCCTTGTCGAAGACAATCGCTTTCAAGTCGGTTAAAAGTTTTCAATTCGAAACCTTTCAACAGCCAACCTTCGTCAGAGGCAGAAGTGTGTCAATTTGTTTTTCGCAAAATTTAACGCTATTTTGAAATAAATCCAATTTTATTCCAAATTACTACCTAAATATAATTGTTAAACAAAGTTTATCACATAAATATTATCCAAATTACCTACAACCTTTTGGGTAATTTTTCTCCAACGACGATTTTCCCGAGTAATGTTCCTGTCCTGATCGAGCCATCCTCCGTGATCTGAAGTACCTACGATGTACCCGACCATTCCTGACCACTCCGATGTCCGCAGAATTCGTCCTTGTAGAAGGTATTCCTCGTCAAATCTACCTAAAAATAAACGTATTATTTCAATTCTAATCTAAATTTAATTATACTTATAAGAAATTCCATTTTAATACGTTCAGCAAATTTTGGGGTTAGGAATTTGTTTGTATCATTGCTGAACGGTTTGCACTCACTTGGAGAAATTTGTATAAACTGGTGGTATTCTAGGAATAAGTATTTGATATGTATTTGCGGTACGAACCAATATCCAGTAATTTTTACCATCAAGGTTGGTCATTCTGATTCACATGTCGTTTAAGCATAGCTTAACCCCCGTTTGAACGTTCAGAAAACGCAGGAATTTTGAAATTTAATTTACACGTATTCATGTTCTTCGTAATGAATTTATATTGCAAAAGGTGGAATTACTAATAAAACGTTATTGTTGTTTGTTAATTAAACGGACTCACGTAACTTACCTGAGATAATAATATCTTTACATTTAGGTCTGATCTTACACAGGTTCACATTTCGAATTTTTTTACTAAATAAAACCACTTTTATTCGCACATAAATGTATGAGTTTTTTTATAATTTTTTTTTTTTAACCAGGCTGTATGCTACTCTGTAGCGTTACAGTATATTATACCTTGGATAGGTATAAAAAGAACGAGGCGACGATTTTACTAAATAAAAAAAGGAGCTTGGATTTTCTCCATAATCTAGCAACCGAGAGCAACGGAACCACTAAATTTTCGAGAAACAAGCTGCAGGTGGCCCACCTTCCAATTTATTTGATTACCCGCTGACCTTTCCGAAAACGCTAAAATACCAGGACGTCGTTACTATACCACGTCCGAATTCCTGCGCGATTTCCTTCCGCCTTGTTTTCCTCCCGCGGGAGGAGACTGGATGCCCCCTCCCCCGTCCAAAGCTAACTTTTTGAACAAAATATATACACGACAGCTGCGTTCTCTTTTTTTCCCCCGGTATCGTGCAAATAAACTAACGCGAAAATATTTACCGTGCGCCGCCGCGCGCGAAACAACTGCGAAATAAATTAACGCGGTGAAAGATTTAAAAGATGGACGAACAACGCACACATTTGCGAATCGCCGAGATTTCCTCCGGTATACCTAAGGAGGCTGCGAGTGGTATAGGTGGAAGAATAAAAAGTTCCCGGGGAGATCGATAAGGCTTACTGCTAAGACGTGAGACAATATTTGAGTTTTCCGACTTTTTCCTGCGGCTGTCTCCGTCTTTCTCTACGTCGATGCGCCTGCAGCATTTCGCAGCCGTTTTCTTATGCCGTTCTGAGAACTGATTCTATTTCTACCGTTCGAAAATTCGGTCGGTTGTCTGATTGTATTCCGATTTTTTTTTTTGCCTTTTCCCGGTCCCCGTCCGTACTACTGCAGTCTCTTCGCGAAGATGAGAAGACGTGGCTTTCTGTGGGGACTGCGATATTATTCAAATTCTAGCGCTTCGCGAAGCATATGCATGATTGGATATCCGTCGCGTAGGAAGAAAAAAAGGAGGGTGGGGTGTAGTGGAGGTACCTGGATTGGCTGGGGTTTAGGGTTTAGGATCTGGTTCGATTTGTACTTACCGGCGGGGTACCTGAGTGCCACGCGTAGAACTCATGCCGATTTCATTATTGATTCAAAAGTATTGCCCACTTGAGAATTTACAATACACCGTTTCCATTCTTGATTGGCTATAGAAACGGTAGTGTAGTACATGAAAATGTCTTATTTCTAAAGCTCGACGTCGCGTATTTGCATGCGGGAAAATGTTATGTTGAATACAACTGCTTTCTATCGAGTTTCCATCTCAATTCCTACTTTTTTTCTTCGATTTGAATACTTGAGAATTCTGTATTTTTTTCTAACTCTTTGTTTAGCTCCACAACTACATACTGCATCCAATACCTAGACATTTCTACCAACTCTTAAGCAATGATTGTCACACATTAACTGGATTTTGCAACAGAGACAAAGTATTTCCTAATGTGTTACAAAACTAGCTTTGTATAAAAATCATATTATGATACAAACATTCAAAAGTTTATAAAATGGTAGAGGGAGGAATATCAACCTCTCGTATAATAATACTCATTAAAAAAAAAACCAGATTTCACCAAACCCGGATGAAATACAATCTATTAAAGGCTCTCTATTTGGAGTTACAGATATCTCAATTAAGTGAAGGGAAGAAGCCAACCCACAGAGGCAGGAAAAGGATAAACCCAAGATGGGAGATGTAAGCCAAACCTCTAGGGGCAATAAAAAAAGTATTGCAGATTAAGAAAGATGTAATGAAGGCTCTAAAACATCACCGCAAGCCTAGAAAAAAAAACCAATAATTCAGCGAGGCAGCGTCAGGATTACAGATGACGATAATAAACACGCGTCATCTAAAAGAAACAATAAATCAAGAGCAGATCTATTTAAAAAAAACGTCTATTGATTGCCATGTACGATTGTTTCGAGTGGGAGCTTAAATTTCGGGCAATTTACGAAGAACACCTTTACTAGAAGAGTATAAATAACTTTCCACAGCCAAGACAGAAGGATTTAGTTCAAGGCAATGGCATCCGTGACAGACTTTTGAAAGGGCAAGGATTACCTTCCAAAGAGGCTGCGGATACTAGCCTTGAATCCAGGGCAGCAGAAACCGATAAGAACAAGGTAAGGAGTCTGGGGTATGGGCTGGAAACACTGAAAGTGAAAGAAATACTTAAAAATACTGGTGTTTGGTCGCAAATAAAATAGGCCATAGGACAAAAATTGTCGAAGGATTTAACTATCGAGTCGACTAGAGAGCTTATATTTATGGCAGAATTAGACTTCAGTCTAAAGGGCACGGAAATGGAAGAATTAAATACAAAAAGCCAAGAGGCTGCAGTGTTTCCGGAGTCTCTATGTCAGACGGCTCCCAGAAAGACAAACAAAAAATATAAAACACGCAAAATACTAAATTCACTTAACAATGCTTCAGATAATGAGGACATTCATAGATTTTATTGTTTACCCATGATTTGATGCCTTATCCCCTACACTGCGTCCCTTAAGGTCTGTTGTAAAAGGGATATTTATTATCTTAGGGATATTTATTATCTAAGTCCATCAAACAGGTTAAGACCTTAAGAGAGCTCAGATTCTTGCTCAATGAGATCTCCGTCAGATTTAACCGTGATGACAGTTGAGTAGTCGCCGATGATATGCTGCACTAATTTTTTTTTATCCACTAAAAACAGCTGCAATTTAGACTTATAAAAGAATTCGATTTTGTGATTTTTGAGAATTGTGAGCTCAGATAAAAGTGTTCTTCAACGCAACAAACCAATTTTGATGCAAAGATGAACTAAGCACACCACTAGCAATTTTATTTAATAGTTGCGGACCTGATGCTTTTACCCAAGCCAAATCAAAATCCTAATCTACAGAAACAATCTGTTTTCTTTCCATTTAGTTTTTAGAACAGGTATAGACCTGGTTGCTTCTCGATGTCTACTCAGGCAGACGCCGACATCTGAGTGAGCCCACTATTGTATGCCGCGGAAGTTTTTAGACATCTACAATAATATGGATTATTTGCTGGACAACTGAAAGCCAACATTTCCAATATTCAATAACCGTGAAAACCCAACAGGATCATTATCAAATATATAACGCCATACCTGCCTATATCAGGCACAAGTCTGCCTACACATAAAAAATACTAGGAGATTTCATTTGGGCGCGGTAGCTACTTAAGCTGTAGCATTGAGTAATAATTTTCCAAATACTTATAGGCAATCACTGTTTCTTTCTGGTTTTATTATTATTTTCGCTTTATTTTTTCCGTTTGCTTTTTTTTTTTTTTTTGATCACATTAACGGAATAAAGCTACGTAATTATAAGTATTACAGTTACTTTTAAATTGTATTTAATGCTTCAAAGTTAACTGGAAGAATGATTGCTGACATTCAGCTGCTAAGCCTCAGGATTTACATTTTTCATTTCTTATTTCATTTTAACTTATCTATACAGCTTTTAATTTAACTGAGAAACAAAGTTTATGTATATTATTTGATATCCAAAGTTTATGAGTAAACTAATTTATCACCGTTTACCAACTATACTTCATAATACGTGCGATATATGACGTCACTTAGCTAGCAAAAACTTAAATTGATGAGCCATAACATGTTATCATGACGTAAAGGAAACTTCTCTTGAACCACGATCCGGAAAACTGCATGTGATGAACTGGAATGTTCTTACTTTATAGTATGGTGTGCCGGAGAGATCGATTCTAAAATCCTGTTCCTGAATATTTTGACTTTAAGGTAGCGGCACATCCTAAGGCCTATTTCAGACGAGGCGGTTTAGAAGATTTAACTAAGTTGCCTGATTTACTCTTCAACTAGTTGATTGTCATTGAAGACCTATTGAAGCCGTCGAAGCGGACAAGTTGACTGCGTGTGGAACGTATGCTCTTTCAACTAGTGGAATCAACTAATCGCCTTGCCTGAAAGAGACCTGGTGCATGCAACTATTGTTTCGGATATTTGTGGACATGTAAATTGTATAGATTAAGAAATGTTTAAAAAAAATTATGCAATAGACTATCAACGCCTCATGCAATGATATCTACAAAGCGGGCGATTCCAACTTTGATATTTTGATGGCACTTAACCACATACCACCATCTACTTTTTTTGCTCAAATAACTACCTGCACTCAAGTTGCATACTTTAGCCATTTGCACTTTTTTTTTCGAGTCCTCAATAACCTGTTAGGAAATAATTATTTTGACGATTTTACATTGAAGTTTGAGTAATCTTTGGTGTTGACATGACTTTATGAACACATTCTGCCGCGTGTACGATAGTGTGTGATATTTTTATATTTTAAATCTTTTTTTAATGTCGCCAAATGATGGTTCAATAGTAATTTACCTCAATTACTATTGAACCATCATTTGTTATTGCACTTCTTTCAATATCAGAGAGTACGTTGTTTGACGAAGCAACTAGGTTAACCAGACACTGATCACTACAATTCACATATGGCCAAATTCTCTATCATCATTATGAATTAAAACATAAATATAAACACATAAATGTGTCATCAATCAATCAGTACCATTAGCAACAACATTTATGGTTGTAGTACTTACTTTGCTGACTATTAGCAATGCTATTAGTATTAATTGATTGATATTAATTTGTAGAACAAAATACTAGATACTTTCCAAACTTCAATATTAAAACACCTTTTCAACAGTTAATATTGCTTGCATAAACTTACAATGGCCCAAATTATTTCTTGGTAGGACGACTTACCTAAGAAATTTTCTCTTTAATGAAGAGCCAAATCTCTAATCTCCAATTATAAGGTATGCTTTTTGATTTTAAAGAAATTTAGTTTTTGTTTGGAAATGATTTTAATATAAAGTCATTATTTTCACTTAGGATTATAATATAACTAACCTGGTTAGTGTAGGTCACTGATGTAAACAACAAAAATGAATAGGAATACTAGTGCTCATTGTCTGTTTTCAAAGCTCATCTTGATTAAATTGATAACTTTCCTTTCAATTTAGAAATTTAATACACTCTAACATCCCCTTCCACTAACCGTTCCATTCACATCCCTTTTTATGCATACCCGTACAACACATACGTAGGTCACTATTCCAGAGCAAAGAACTTCGTAATTAGGGAATTGAATTCTCGTTACTCGTATATAAAAGTTTACCGCTCGAATCTGGCTTATTAAATCACAGATGCAGATGGGGAGCCGAAATTGGTTTCCTTTGTCGAAACACATTTTCATTCAGCTTAATCGGATCGCGGGCCCGGCCTTACCCATTCTATCTATTCTTATCGAAAAAGACTAATCTACTCGTATCTTTCATCGCGAATGTTATTCTTTTTTGAGCGCCCGCACGAGCTTCCCGTTGCGGAGGGGTGCAGCCGCTTTGACGACTTACAGGGATCGATGGTAAGCTACAACAAAAAACCCTTTAGCACAAACATATTCCTGAGTAAGATTGTTTCCAGCTTATTGGATTGCAATTATGGATTTGACTCTTTGAGGATTTGGGCGAAAATGTTCGAGCCCGTTTTCAAACATTCAATTCTAAGTGAATAGTATTGGTTGTGCTATGTTGGAATTAAAAGTTCTGTGAAGTTACTGGGAGAGCAGCTAAACGTAAAAAAAAAATGAAAAAGTTTCTTCACATTTAATCTAACCTTTCGCTAATTTTTATTAACTTCTCCAGAGATGCAATTTCTATAAAATAAAACACAAAAAATATATTATATAAAGAGTAAAATAAACTTACGTGTTGTGGCGGTTAAATCACAATGATACGCGCTCAAAAACAAACGCGGAAACCAATGAACCGAATTAACAGCAATTGAAAACCAGAAACACTAAAAGTGTCATACACAACGTGATTTCAAGCACTACCGTCAAATGGGTTAATATGGGGCAAAAATCCGGTTTTGAAACTAGGCGATTAGTGCAGATTATAATAGGTTTGTTCGAACATGTAGTTCACGATCATGTGAACCAATAAGAAAACGCATTACAATTCGCGAGAACTCCAATCTGTTCTCTGATTGGTTCACGTGATCACAAACAGTTCGCGAACTGCATGTTCGAACAGCCCTAGTATATACCTCAGAAGTATATACAGGGTGCCCCGCCGAACTGGGACATTAAATGTTTTTGAACTTCTAGTAGAAATTTCATTTTAAAACTTGCAGTGCAGTCATGGCCTACTATGATCTTATTTAAGGAAAATATTTTCAATTTTATAGCACTTTCGGTATACAGGGTGTTAATATCGACTTTCTTATTTTAAATGAAATGGTATAATTTTTATCGGTCTAATGAATTTATCGAGTCGTTTGCAACTAATTTATATGAAAGTTCCCTATCCCTAAACTCGACCGTTTTTTGAGATATTAATTAAAAAAAAAAACCAGTAATTTCATTCAAAAATGCAGTTTACGTAATTTTATTAAAAAAAAACATGAACATTACAAAAAATACAGTGTATTTATCAGACACACATACATTTATTTAAAAAATGATTGAATCGTCTGCTTTAACCTCGCATTCTAATTACATTACGCTTTTATTTCATTCTTTTTAATAGGAGTAAATATATCTTGCACAGGGAAGTCGTATTCTTGAGCCATGTAATGCAATTTTCAATAGACTTGATGATTTCATTGTGACATACAGTAGATGCTACTATAAAATCGCCTTTATCATCTTAATCGCAGTTTTTATCAACATTTGTGACTTTTTCCGTAATATCTATCCCCACTCAATCGGAAATCCGATTTGAAAGTTATTTATTTTATTGCGAATCTCAACAATACACAGTGGTCTCAAGTGAAGGGAACTAATTATTTCTTTTTCACTAGATCGATAACCAAATATATCGATAACAAAATAATTAGTTCACTCTTCACTTAAGACCACTGTGTATTGTCGAGATTCGCAATAAAATTCGCAATATATAATAACTTTCAAATGAGCATGTAGTAGCACGTAAAAATTTTATATGTTCTTACCGACACTTCAAGATATCTTTGGTAATTTTTGCAAAGCGGGGACTCGCGGGTTTTTTTTTTTAATGTCTCACTAAAGTCAAAGTTGATATTATGTCGACAAATAATGGCAGAAATAACTAATAATATTATTTTTTTCTTGTGTAGATGTAGATACTAATATATTGCTATGATATCTAAGGTATGGAATTTAAGTTACAGACATTTAGACCAGGTTTCTAAACCAAATGAGCAAGTAATTCAAAAGTGAGGCGTGCGCTCAGTTGCCTACTTTACAGGCGAATTATGAATTTGTTAAAGATAGCTATTTAAAATGGACAATATTAGCGTTAGGTGCTAAATATTGCCTTTATATTATGTAAACATTATTCTCTATGTTAATTCAAGCTTACCTGGTATATTTTATATGTTTTTGTTATATTTTGCTCGGAAAGATTTTTCATTCTTCGGGATGTCCTTTTGGTGACGTTGGTCGTATTCCCCCCAAACTAGAGAAAATAACGGTATTTTAATGTAGGTTAGCGATATCTTTCAAAATTGAGGTTGGCCTGTCTGTAGCGATAACAATCGAAGGCTGTTAACTGATAAATCTGGTTTAAATCCTCATTCTGTTGGTGGCCACGAGAGACGACGGTTGTATTAATTTCCTATAACGATTTTTATGCCACACTTTCAAAAAAATGTCAAAGTTCCAAGAAGTGTTTACCTAAAAAAGTATCGATATAACTCCTGAATAATTAAATCCTTACTGAATACCTGCATTTGTCAAGAATTTATAAAAATTTCCTACGAAGACTCCCGACCAGATTGCTTTTCCATGCTATTGACCGAGACCGGGGGCCCGTCCAACTGGAACTCCATCCTGTACCCAGAGTATTGCCAGTTCGTCGTGTAGGGTCAAGTTAGTATTCCATTAAATTATCTCACCTAAAACAGAAAAGAATTAATCAGTTTCCATTCAATATTAATCAGAAATTTAGATTTTTATAATTTATTTCACTATACATTAATTTGGGTTAGATTTATATCAACCGCCTTTTAGTTAGTTATTGTAGGAATTTTAATATTTAAGGGTTGTATATAAAAATCACTGATATTGGTCTGTGATAAAATAGCTATTTTTAACAAATATCGATAATCATGATCGTTTGCTATAAAACTTAGTATATTGCTGTTTACGGGTAGATGGCGCCGTTATTTGAATGAAATTAAATTGTAATATGACATTTCCATAACCTCATAGAGTTTTAAAATGCCAGGAAAGTTCGAATACGCGTTTTTGTATTAAATAATTTGTCTTATATAGTATTTACTGATTCCAACATACGTACCTTGTGATCAAAGAGTCTAAATGATGATGAAACCTAGCATTTGGTAACTAAATAAAGATTTAAGCTTGTTTTGGTTTGAAATATTTCTTTTATTTCTACAGTTAGTGTTTTTACATCGATTTTCGACTATTACAAATTTTAATAATTCGAGAAGGGGCTTTGAGGATGCGCCCGTTAGGTGAGAAAACTGCCTATTCGTTAGTAAGCGCCCGGAGTATGATTTTGACAGGCGATCTGGTGCCCTTTGAAGCGTCCCGTGCCACCTAGCAGGTAGGAAGTCACTTTTCACAGTTTTCTTTCACTTATCAGAGAGGTCGCTGGGCGTATTGAAACCACTATTTTAATTTAATTAATTTTTATTGAAAAAAAAAGAAAAAAAATCGTAAACGGACAAGCTAAATAATAATAATTATATAAATTGGAAATATAAAACTAAATATAATAATAAATTGTACTGAACTTTAAAAATAAAATTTTGAAATCCCGGGCATTTTGTTCTGAAAAAACAGAGCAATATATTAACATACATCTAGCGTACTGTATAAAATAACTGATAAAATAATGTATTTTGCAAGCTTGTAAACCGCAGGGGAGTTTTTCTATTTTCCCTATCTAAAAAGTAACTTTAAAGAACCTAATTTTTTTTACATTTTTTCCAAGATCTACCACTAATCAAGAGTCGATTTAATGACAAAAATAATTAGCTCGGTTTTCAAGTAAATTCGAACCACTCTGCGATGTAGCAAAAACTTGTTTTGGAATGTCTTGTATAAGATTAGGCAAGCCTGAAAGAGAAGGGGTAATATTCTATTTCATAACTGTAATTTGCGTTGCCTACACAGAAAACTGCTCCCACGCCTGTACTATAAAAGTTCTTTGTCAATTATCTTTTATCGGAGATCTTTGTCAAATAGTGATAGATTAATATCCTCCTTACGATTATAACTTTACAACTAACCTATCCATGCTCTATCCAAATAAAATTTAGATAATTCAAGAAATTTTTTTTCGCATTTCTTTTTGTAGTAATATCGGGTGCGTTGCACTTTGCTCCTCTAGGCTTTTAGGGATGTATCATAAATCAAGATCGTGAAAAAGCTTCCTGCCATTCGACAAAACGCGTCCCATACCACAGCTGATCAATACTTAAATACGCGCAGGTGCAAAATAACGCGACAAATTGTTCTTTGGCGAGGACGCGCGGGGCCCAATACAACGCACACCATGCACACAGTCTAGAGCACGCACACACGTCGCGGCGACCGGCAAAAAAAAAGCACCCGTCGACTGGGAGGGAAATCATTTGTCAAAGTTTATTTTTTAATTCGAGCCCTCGCCGTCGCCGGCGCCCCCGATACGAACGGGCGCGCTACCTAGCGGTAATTTTGATTTCCATTCATCAACACGCGATGACGCGCTGTTTACGGAGAGAAAAAAGGCGGGGAGGAGACGGGTAGGCGAATTTTTACAAAGATAAAAGGAATATAATGACGCGGGAATATTCCGAATTTTTAATCTTTTACTCGTATAACCGAACCGGCCCCATTGTGTGCGGATTTTTTTTTTTTTTCATAGAATACATTTTTTTTATTTTAAGCATCACTCAGATATCATCGAGCGACGTGAATTTTTGATTAGAATCCCGGAATAATTCTCATCAAAGCCATCCGAATTTTTCCCCTTTGAAAGTTGTAGCGCGGACTCCTTATTGAATTACGGAATGAAAATGAGGAACGAGAATAATTTCCCAAGAAGAAAAAAAAAGAAATTATATCAAAAGAAGAGAAAAAAAAGAAAGAGAACCGGTAGAAAAAGAAAACAGCGGACACAATTATTTCCTTTCGCCGGTCCGGGCGAAGGCTTCGAGGAGTCATAATTAGTATCTGTTTGATGTTGACGTGATTACAAACAACGCAATAATAACAACAACAATATTTCCGGATATGGCAGGAGAGACAAAGAAGAGACACCGTAATTAATTGAAGCGCGAGCTGTGAGGAGGACGCTCTCTCCCAATTGGCGTAGGACTGCATAATTTAAATCCAATTACGCCAATTGTAACGCCCACAATGCGATCGACTGACTAAGGGGTCCGTCGCGGTATCTAATAGGATGAATAATAGAAACGTTCATAGGTTACCAACGACCCGTTTCTATGTAGGATCGGACAAACGTACTCCGGAATAGTTTCATTAGCGTAAAACTGAGCTTTCTGAGACAATTTTAACCAATCACTAAATTGTGATACCCTGATATCACCAACAGATATTTTAAACTGATCTAATAATTAAAACCAAACAGTAGAAAGCACCCTTCAAAAAACATTTAATTACTTATTAAATAAGCGACGTCGTAAGTAATCATGTCGACCTTTATTTTCGTTTATACCTTTGGTATATATATTTCCTTTCGGTAAGAGTATGTTTACAGTGGATGGGAATCCAAAAGAATTATATTCTATTGTATAATACATTTCGTGGAAGCCTGATGTAAATGGAAAATACCACACAAAATACGCAAGATTAGGTAGATATGTCGAAACACGGTTTCTGGCTGAATTATGGGATCTATTAAAAAAATAATGTTAAGAAATGTTTTTTTAGTACTATTTTTATTCTACTGTGTGACATACTTTAATTTCCAAAAACTATCACATGTTTCGAGATATGACTTTTTAGTGGATCACCCGTATCTTTTCACTTTTTCAAGAATTACAATGATTGGTGGCTGTGCGGCTTGAGAAATTAAAATAAAGCATTGATTATTAATATCTCTTTGTCAGATACATCTGATAAAGAATATTCCTATTTTTATATTACCATGAAAACTTTTTGCAGAAATAAAATTATTTGTATTACTCACAAGGGAACACCGGCGGGTGTCCCTCTCCGATTTCGATGAAACTTAACAGATCGAAAGAGTACCTTAAAATAAGAGACACGTATTTTTTTTATCGGCGTATCCGCACGATTTTGGGGTACAGCCCCCTCCAAAGTTTGTACGATTTTTCAATTTTTGCAAATATTTCCTAAATTATAAGAGATATTAAATTTTCTTTTTAACATAATTTGCAGCATATTGCATGGCCCTAAGGGTGACGTCGTCCGTATTCGCAAAAAGTTAATAACGGGGGACGGAATACCCCGTACCCCCATTTTTTTTACATTTTTTTTTTTTCTTATTCATCAAAAGAAGGCCGATTTTACATAGAATACGATGATGTATAACAAGTTTAGAAAATTAATAATTGTAAAAATAGAAAAATAATAATAAAGCTTCAAAATTAATAAACTTGTCTATTGATATAAATCAAATGAACTATAACAGAAATAAGTTTTTATCCTTAACATAATTTCCATATAACATAATACATGTTCTCAAGGTAGATATCTTCATAAAAAGCTAATAACGGGGGAGGGGGTACCCCATACCACCGCATTTTTTTAATAATAAGTTTATTCATTATTCATCAAAAAAAGATCGCTTTTACATAGAAAGCAATTAAATTTGGAGGATTAATAATAAAAATAATTGTAATAATAATAATAATAATATAGCACATTAACAACAATTATTTGTTATCGTTACTCCGCTGCTCTCCTTACTTAAATATTTCTTAATTTAGAATTGTATCTACTCAATAAGCTATGGTCAAACCTTTCTACGCCTACTAACTTATACTATATACTATACGAAACTTTTATCGGTGGTAGCAATATGAATCGTTTTATCAACTGCAGTTAGTGACTGCGTTTTATATATTTCCTTAATAAAATGTTATTCATTCTTAGAATACCACAATCCTTTAGTGCGTATATATGAACAAATTTGCTACACAGGACGAAGGATTAAATAATACATACATATATATTTTTTAATTTATTTCAAGTTTTTCGTGCAATGTAGGTGTACAATGTAAGTATTCGATGGAGCATAAATATAACTAATGTGTTTGTAACGATTATAACATTTCGGAAACAATAGAACAGAATTAGAAAAACATTATAATGCTTATAAATGTTTAAATACATGACATACTATAATATTTACGATTATTGGTATATATGTATTGCAATAGCAAACAAGATTAATATACATACAGTAATTAAGCTATGTAAGTATTACAGTAGTGATAGTCTGTGTAAAAGTGTTTAAAACACAGATTTTGTTTGCACCATGAACACCGCACAATAGCTGGTTTACGCAAGGGTGTAGACTGCGCATCTTTGTTAAAACAAAACTCTACAGGATTTTTAAAGGGCCCAGGTCTTCCTCAACGTATCCACTCTTATACCACGAGTATTTGAATACGTCGAAAAATCTTGGGGAAGAAAACTGATTATGGGTTAGGGATTGCAACTTAATAATATTATTTCTGTGATGTAAATCTATGTCGTAGTTCATAAGAATCACTATATCCGAAAAAGTTCCAAAATTCATCACAATAGACACGTGCATATATTTATTTTGAGTTATTATTACTATTATTAATTTTCTAAATTTATTATACATCACCGTTTTCTATGTAAAAGCGATCTTTTTTGATGACTAATGAATAAACTTATTATTAAAAAAATGCGGGGGTATGGGGTACCCCGTCCCCCGTTATTAGCTTTTTATGAAGATATCTACCTTGAGAACATGTATTATGCTGGAAATTATGTTAAGGATAACAACTTATTTCTGTTATAGTTCATTTGATTTATATCAATAGACAAGTTTATTAATTTTGAAGTTTTATTATTATTTTTCTATTTTTACAATTATTAATTTTCTAAAGTTGTTATACATCATCGTATTCTATGTAATATCGGCCTTCTTTTGATGAATAAGAAAAAGAAAAAATGTAAAAAAAATGAGGGATACGGGGTACCCCGTCCCCCGTTATTAACTTTTTGCAAATACGGACGACGCCACTCTTAGGGCCATACAATATGCTGCAAATTATGTTAAGAAGAAAATTTAATATCTGTTATAATTTAGGAAATATTTGCAAAAATTGAAAAATCGTCCAAACTTTGGAGGGGGCTGTACCCCAAAATCGTGCGGATACGCCATTAAAAAAAATACGTGTCTCTTATTTTAAGGTACTCTTTCGATCTGTTAAGTTTCATCGAAATCGGAGGGGGACACCCGCCGGTGTTCCCTTGTCAGTACTACTAGCAGTCATGGTCAGTACTTCTACCATAGTAGATCTAACCCGACATGTGCTTTTTTATTCATTCACTGAATTGTCTGTTCACTAACCCATTCATGACCCTGATGAAGCTGTAAATAAACACGGCGAAATATCGGCGAAATAAAGAAAAAATATCAACAAGGATGCCCTATTATGTTTTATTTAATATATCACTTTAACACTTTCTTCATTGACCCTTTACAGTGCTTCTCTTGTTTATTTTTTTTCTATTTTTTTATCCTCTTCATTATCCCCAAGTATGTATTATAAATGACTTACTTTCTCAAAACTTTAGCTTCTTGCATTCGTTTCAAAAATCAAATCAAAAACTATTTTATAACGCTATAAAGAACTTAAGAAGAGAGAAGCAACGAAAAACGGTATCCATTAAAAATGAACAGGGCATAATATTGACAAATCCGGAAGAAATATTGGATAGATGAAACAAATATTTTCAAGAATTACTGGAGAAGCAAATAGAAGATATAATTAGAAACTAAAAAGAGATAGGGAAAGATAAAGAAAGATTGGCAGAAGAACATGGAACAGATATAACAGCCGAGAAACTCACCGAAGCATTATATAATTATTTATATAATTTCTTGGCAAGTTTCCGGGACTGGTAAAATTACAGCAGAGATGGTCAAAAAAATGGGTAGAAAAAGACAAGAACTATTATTGGTGTTATATAATAAAATATGGTATTAAGATACCTAAAGACTGGGAAGTGGGCCAAATAATTCCCATATAAAAAAGATTACAATAAACAATGTATTAATTATAGGGGAATCACTATACTTACAATTAGTATACCGAACACACTGTTAGAATCTCAAAGCGGATTTCGAAGCGGACGAAGTGCCCAGGAGCATATCTTCACAGTTAGATAGATCAGCACTGAGATAGAACAGTACAATAGAAAAGCTTTTTTTCGCTTTTATAGTTTAAAAACACGCATTTGACAAAGTACCTCGAACGAAAGTATGGAAAAATAATAATAAATAAATAATGGGAGGTGCCACAGAAACTAAGAAAAGCTATACATAGCCTCTGCAAAAACACAAGAAATTACGTCATCGCGAACAATACCGAAAAATTTACCATTAAAGAAGAGATGAGGCAAGGAGATGCAATGAGTCCGGTACTATTTACAGTCTTCATTGACGAAATCATAAGAGAGTGCTATGGTAAAACAGAGAAACTGCAAATAGGCTATCGAAATCTACAGCCCGTACATATACAGGGTGTTAGGTAAACATGCGGCAAAAATTCAAGGGATTATTCCTTGGCCTATTCTAAGAATATTTTGTTCTATGATGATTTTTGAAAAACGCCTTTGTTTCGAAAATACAGGGCGAACAAAATTTGTGACGACCATATTCGATATTCGTTGAAATTATTATTGTAAATAAAAGTATGCTGCACGCCAATCAAGTACAGGAAATTGTTTACAATGCATTGTTATTTTTTCGCTCCCGATCAAATGAAACGACTGTTTTAGCTAGTAGTGGATTTCATTTGAATATGCCTCATCGGTCGCATTTGTTTAGATTGAGTGACGTTTGGTTGTTTGACATCTCTTTAAATAGTTAGTGAAATCCTCTATCATGATGTATACGAGATGACTGACATGCATTTTATTTTCTTAGAATAAGCCAAGGAATAACCCCTTGAATTTTTGCCGCATGTTTACCTAACATCCTGTATATATGTATGAATGTAGATTTTTTGACGATATCATAATAGTGGCAGAGAGCAAAAATGGTCGGCAAAATAATTTAGCAATCTGGAATGCAGTACTAGCGAGAAATGGAATGAAAATAAATATAAATGAAACAAAAGTGCTGTTAATAGCAAAAAAAACAACAGATGCCTATATAGATTGATGGAATGATAAAATAGAATAGGTGGAGCAGTTCAGTTACTTAGGAGTGATAAAAGATGACCGGGGAAAACGAAAAAAAGATATTATTCGCAGAATAGATCTGATTCGTTGTTAACCCTCTACATTTAAATTTCTCTTGTTATTCTCCCACTAAATCATCATGCTAAGAACTCAGTCTATTTCTAATAGTTTCGTAGTAGCTAAAACTTAATATATAACAACTAATATATGACATCAACCAGTCAGATATCTCTGTAGTTTCCATAGTTGGCTTTATTCCCTTTATCCGGAATTGAGCATATCAGCGTCTTTCTCCATTGAAGTATTTGTTTCACCCCTTCTTTGATTTTGCCTCCTACATATTTTTTAGTTTTAGATATCCTTCTTTTACCTTTTGACTTGTTGGCTCTTTTATTTCTTCCAGGTAGTTACTGTGTGGTACTCCTACATAATCGACATCTTCTTCACAATTCCCAATATTCCACCCCATTAAAATATTCCACCCATCTGTTTATTGTTTCTTCAATACTTCCTATTCATTGTCCAGGACAAAATCAAACTCACAAAGTCACACAGGTTTTTGAGTTCTGGAAATTCTGATACAACTTCATTTCGAAAAATAGTATTATATCGACGAAAGAAACCAAACTTAACCAAGGAATTTGACTGTAGTAAAAGACATTTAAATATTCTGAATAGAGATCACGAAAAATAACAAATTATCTATAATTGATATTAATTGATCGAATAAAATTAACCAATTTAATAATAAACCATTAGGTCAAATGAATAACTCGTAGCACCGTTTTTCTATATACAAAGTTGTTGAAGTAGTATTCAATAAAGTGCAATTAGTTCCTTATCACTGCATTCCTAACTAGTCGTAACTTATTTCTTTCAGAACTCCATTATTTTCAGTTAAACCTGGCGGAATATTTTACTGTTTCGCCGATTATGTAATAGAGACCTTTCCCGAATAATTATCCAATTTGTTAATGCTTTCTTGTTGCTGCTTCTATAAAAGCCTTATTTTTAAAGCAATTTTATTTATTTCTCATAACTTAACTCTTCTAACTCTTTTTTAATTTATTACAAAATTCTGTTTTATTTTTGAAATATATTGGAAATATATCTGTACCATTTGATCTTATGATTGAAATTTATTATAACGATCTGAAGTATCGTTAATTTGTAAGATTTCTTAACGATTTGTGTGTCACATTTCAGATTTTACCTTCAATTATAAAAATGTTAAAACTTGGAAATAGATATACGTAGATTTCTTTTTTAATTTATTTCTGCCAATTTCTACCATCGACGTTAAATAACCCAAAGCGTAAAGCAATTAATTTCCTTAATTACCTCCCTCTCTTCAAAAGACTTTCCATCAGTACGAAATACGTAAAATAAATATGGAATTTTTTAATTTCCCTAAACCAAGAACGGAATATTAACTAACCGGTTGCAAGAAAACCGATCACAGTATAAAGACTCCGAAACCATATTCTCTGGGAAGGGGAGCATAAGAGTGGAACAGCCGTTTTGTTGTTTTTTAATAGGGAATGCGCATACGACGTGGAGCGGAAAAATACGAAAGCCAATTAAACTTAAAATGCGTAGGGCATAAAAGCGAAAACTCGAAACGGAGGCGGTAATTCGCGAGTATATATGGGTCAAACAAATAAAAACTTTCAGTGAATGGAGAAAGAGAGAGAAGGAAATGGTGCAGGGAACCAACAAATACCGATACCCGTTTTCGGGGTGGGCGGTAAGGAGAATGAACACACACACACAGCTCGACACCGGGAAATCCACACTAAATGACAACAATAATCCAGAAATATTACATTATTAACGGGCAGGGGAGAAGCGGATTACGAAACGGCTGAATAACTGAAACGCGCTTGGGGAAAAACTCTCCCAAAAATTAATGAAAGAATTTTGATATATCGATACTTTCAGACTGGTAACCGTTGCCTCGTCGGCCAGCATTGCTTTTAATTAAATACAATTCCACGTAAAGAAAGCAGTGAACTGATGACTGGTAATCTAATAAAGGAGTCCTGCACATTATGCAAACAAGTTTCTGGAAATAAAATTTTAAGAAAATATCTGGTTTCGTTACAAGAACCGCAAAAGTTATTTATTTAAATTTTGGATTATCTCATTTTGTTACTGTTGTGATTCTCTGTCGCCTTTATTACAATAAATTCAACAAACGTCTTTATTAAAATGTAAATTAATCCAAAAAAACTAAGAATTTTTTTATAATAAGTAATTGGGTACTTACTTACTGAAATTTAGCAATTACCATTTTTAATAAACTCCGGCTCAACCTTTTGACTGCTCTTTGATCCAGAATTTACTTTTTTTAACTGATGTCTAGTTAGTAGAAAAAATGAAAGCAAAAGCAAGATCAAAATAACATATTAAAGAACTAGTTTAATAAAGGCAATTTTTATTTATTCATGAAACGAGTTCTTTACGTTTTTTGTTTTCTAATTTGTACATCAATCTACCTTTTTTAACTTAAGATATTTCGATAAAAAATCTTTGTAAACCCGTTAAGGCACTCGACGGAGTGCGTTTATAATTCATAAATACACTTCGTCAAGTGTGTTTATGAATTTTTTTGTTTTGTTTTAGCTTTATTGTAACACTAAATCAGAAAATAATGTACGATATGTGTATAAATTGTGCGTTAACATCCATTGAATGTGGTTAGTGACAGTGTATATGAGGAAAACGTCCTTACATTCACAAAAAGCGTTTAATATATTTTAATACTATATGTTTCGACTATCGCACGCCAAATTTAAAATTAATAATTTGACTCTAATTTTAATTTTCAATTCGCCATAGCCGAAACATATAGTCTTAAAATATACTAAACGTTTTTTGTGAATGCAAGAACGTTTTCTTCATATACACTTTCATGTGTGTAAATTGTCGTAAAAGTTACAGCAACGACATTCTTCATTCGATTCTGAATCAAAAACCTTTATGTGAAAATATCGTATCATGTTTCGTTTGTTTTCGCGGGGTTCCTGAAGTTCAGAATTTAGTACTTAACAAGCCAACAACAAATGTAAGCCTTATCAGCGAACAGATAAAAAAACAGAAAGCGCCACTTACTGTCGGCGCCTTTTTGTTTTGTCCACAAAAAACCTGTCTTCTTTCATTCACACCAATCACAAAGAACGTGTCTCAGAGAAAAGAGTGCAATCTCAACTCAAAATGAGCCCTATTTGTCATCTATTGTCATTTGCTGCTTCAAAAATACATATGTATGTAAATAGCACAAATATGGAATTTTATTGGTTTTAAAGATATTATTATTGTTATTAATAAAGAACAATACAGCAAGAAACAAACAAAATAACAATAACTTATAAAGTAGGTAGGATTAGTCGAAGGATAATGTTTAATTATTCTCGATTACTCTCAACCACGACTTCCTTGATAACTCTGACAATTTGCTTTATATGACCTGTCGAATCATCCAAATTTACATCGAATTGATACCAGATTCTGGTAAGCAATGACATCTGCATGACATTTGAGAGCATGAGAACTACTTTTTCGACACGTCAAAACAATAGCAATGCAGGCCAGAGGTGCAGGCACAGCTGATGACACCTTGGCTTATATTAAAACTAAACAGCACCACACCATATAACCAAATAACTTAAATATGAAAATAAAAAATAATATACAACTTTAAAAAGCTTAATAGTTTTAGGTTTTTGACGAAACAAACAGATTAATGAGAGTTTCAGCACCTGTCAATTTGATATTTGCCGCTTATAGTTTGTTTGGAAAGGCTGTGTGCAGAAGGGAAGAAGAGCAGTGGGTATGGTTTCCAAACTTCGCGGCAATATTTGTAGCAACTACGGCGCTTTTTAATGGATAGGTTTATCCACTATTTATAAATATTCATGACCGATATGATATAGAGACTATAGAGTATTATACATTAAATATGAAGATTTTATTATTATCACCTTCTTAAAATAAACACTTCAAAATTTTTAGCAAAGAGATATGTAGATATGTATGTGCTTTGCCATTTAGCGAGGGGAAAATGTTATCTATTTTTGCTAAAATAAAGAATAAACGTAGTTAAGGTTTTGACGACGTACTTGCTGCATTCTGAAAAAGATTCTACCACATTTAGTCCATCCTGTAAAACAATTAATTAATTTGTCGTTTGAAAGTGGTGTTTTTCCTGCAGTTTTGAAAGTGTCAGTTGTTCATCCTATCTACAAAAAAAGGTGGAGAGGATAACGTGGCGAACTACCGACCAGTTTCGGCAGGCTTCGGTTTCTCCAAGGTATTTGAGTACGCAATGCTCTCTAGGTTATTAGATCGTTTAGAACATAATAATATTATTGTCAATAGACAACATGGTTTTAGGGTGGGGTATTCTACTATGGCAACGGTGCACACTTTCATCAATGACATTGTGCAAATTGCTTGATCGGGGGAATGCACTATGGGAGTATTCTGTGACCTTTTGCGCTATTTTGATGGAGAAACTGGAGCTTTGTGGAGTTCGTGGCGTGGTTACGGAGTGGTATATTTTATATCTTACTAACAGACAGCAGTTATCTTCATTGTATATACCTGTAACCTTTGAAGTACTACAGGGCTCGATTTTGGGTCCTGTTTTATTTTTAATCTTCATAAACGATATCGTCGATTTCATTAATTATTCCTTATTTATGTATGCAGATGATACCTCTGTGGTCGTTACAAGGACCGCTACCATCGATGTACATAATGGAGCAAACATTTTATTGTCTGAATTGCATGAATAGTTTTCCAGTAATCCTAAATCTTGAAGAAACTAGTTATGTATGTTCTTTCATACGGCGAGATCCAAATTGAATTTTAATGTTGATGTATCTGTAAGTAATGTTCTTTATCATCAAAGAATGATTTGAAATTTTTCGGCATCTAGCTTGATGAAACTCTAGACTGGAAGAAGCATTGTGCTAGTGTCGTGACTCACATGAATAAGACTTACCGGATTAGAACCTTGAGTAATTTATTACCTTTAAACTCGGTTTTATCTTCTTATTGTAGTGAAGTTCACTCGAGACTGTTAGATGGTATTGTTTTCTGGGAATCTTCCGACCGTACACAAGGAGTATTGCTCGCCCAAAATCGAATTACAAGATGCAATGCTAATATTAAAGCAACTCAATCTTGTCGACCCTTTTTTAGAAAATTTTAAATACTTCCCGTTCCGGCGGTCTATGACACTAGAGGAAAGTATAATTTTAGACACCCGTTTAATAAATTTTCTATAACAACTTCTATTGGAGTCCGAGTCTACAATCTGCTGCCTGAAATTTTAAAATTAAGTAAGAATGAAAAAAATATTCAAAGTTAGGTTTAAAAATATATTGCAATAAAATTGTATTTTTTGTATTTTGTGTTTATATTGTGTTCTTTAATTTTGACGTGCTTAATATACGCTTATGTATGTATCAACTAGGTAAATCAAATTTCTTACTTTTCATTGTAATTATGTATGGGGGAGGGTGGGGCAAGATGGGGCCACGAGGCATGATGGGGACATCGTCTTATCTACAAAACGGCAGTAAGCATCTGTCAAATAATAGCAGTCGTAATATTGACAAGTGCTGTTTTATTTTTGTTGTAATGTAGGAAACTTTACTAGTCGTAATAACAAAGTTATTGCTGTTTGTGCGGAAACTTTGCAATTTCCAGAATTTCGTTATTTTGATGGTGAGTTCAACGGTCAGTATCGGAAGCATAAGTAAATCATCTACAACTACACTTTTTTGTGCTTATTAATTGACATGTGTTGCATGTATTTTCTATAGTGCGTTATTTGTTTATTTCAAATATTTAATATGTTATTATAACATAACCAGAAAATGTCCCAAAGGGCTATTGGTATGGGGCAACATGGGGACATCACTATCTCACTCTTCAGTCTGGTCCGTTATGGCTGGATATGCCATTGTGCTTTCTCGAAGACATAATGTCTATTTCTCATGTTAGGAATAAAGTACAGGTTCAATCAAAGCGTAACAAGGGAAAGACAACAATCCTTACAAGCACTACGTATAAAAATCTGCTACAAGAAAATAGAAGTCTGGAGAATCCCTAAGGCAACTAGAAGTGCTGAGGGAGAGTTAAAGGAAAAAAAAAATGACAAAGAAGAAAACAGAAGAGATCAAGAAGCCGAATTTTGTAAGGAAAGCAAAGAGATAGATTTTTAGAAAACGTCAAGGAAATAATCAAGTTCTTCTGTTGAGGAAGATGACGCTCAATGTTAGTATTGTAAGGAGAAGTATTGATACAATGCCATGGATGGCGAGGTTGGGTACATTGAAGCTGTGTGAATAACGTGGATGAGTTCGTCTTCTATTGTGAAGATTAAGTTTAATATTCTTATCGTTATTGTATTTTTTTTATTTTAAGTAGTTCCGCTTTAAAGAGTTTAAGCTTTGTTCCCGCATGTTTTTAAGAATATTTTAAGAATCCATTTTTTTTTACCTATTACCTAAATTTATGGTACGACCATTCTTAACTCACCTGGAACCCCATCTTGCCCCCATGGTGGGGCAAGATGGTGTATTTACACATTTCTTTTCAAAATTTTCTCACAACATCAAGAGTACCCATCGAAAAATTGTAAATTCATCCATCAGCAGATAAATGTTTAAAGATTACAACAAGCGTACTTAGAACCTTGTATATCAATTTGCAACCCTGATATAGTGTTCTAAAGCTTAATGTTCCCATCTTGCCCCACCTTCCCCTAATTCGGACATTTTGCAATAAAATTATGAATATGTCATTTTAAAGTTTATTTTGAGATTCCGTCGATGTGCACATCGTGTTTTTTTTTTCAAATATACCATTTTTTGAAAAAGCATTATGTGCAGATAAACTTTAAAATTATTTAGATTTTTATTCAAATATGTCCGAGAAAACCATAATACCCAATTAAATTATAAGCCACTTATTATCTCCAACGTAATCCATTTAATATTAACATTCATTTTATTTGGCTGTAAATACAGTTAGTCCCGCTGCGAGACGTAAATAAACACCGCACAACTTCATTTTCGTTACATCTAGGACGTTAAAATAATTATTATACTCCGGCATTGTTCACAAAATCCAATTAAATATTATTTCCCCCAGTTATGGAGGTTATATTTCCTATAGCATCCGTTGCGGCATATACGCTTATATTTACATATCATAACGTCCAAATAAAACTATACCGAAACTCCAAAATTAAACAAAAATAGCTACGCAAACTGCGGTCGCGCAAACAATTAAAATATTTAAACGGAAATTTCCCAAGCGCTCGCCGAACAAAATTTCACGTTTCCCACCTTTCCAGGTGAATTCGTAATTATTCAAAATCGACGATCCGGCTGGAATGTACACAGAGTGGGAGAGACTAAGAACTTGCCGGCTTACGTTCCGCTCAGGAAAGTGGCTTTTGCATTCATTCGTCGCCCGATTCAAATTGATTTTCATTATCGGAACAATAAATTTATGTGGAGCATGAAATCGGCAACATTCCGCTTTTACTGTTTGAGTTTCGAACAGGGGCGCGGCGCAACGGTGGTCTGGGATCGAAAGACGGGAAATCCCATTAATTAATTATAGGAAAGTTTAAACATTGGCAAAAGTTGCCGGGTACCCTGCGCGGGTCCCGTAATGAAATTTGATCCCCGCACCAAAATCTAAAACAGAGTCTTCGCGTAAATTAATTAAGTTAGTCTATTATGTCAAAAAATCGATTGTAATTTTGTTTTTATTGTTTCAGGTAAGTACCATTATCGGAGAAGGAAGCCTTAGAGGAATCGACGAGAGCTCGACTCCGGCAGTCGGGTCAACCCCCTCACCAGTGGGCCCGAACCACCCAGCACCCCTTTCCTTTTATGGTTTTAATCTTGGCGTCGGCTGAGAGAAGCGTCGGCGCGTTTAAAATTGTAGGTTTCCTATTTAATTTATTCTGAATCCTTATAACAAATTTTCAACTTGCTCCCAAATTGCGGTTTAAAGTTTGCGTTAGTCGCAACTCCACTTTGCGGTATTGGCGGAGATGGTATTTCTCTCCAGCTACTGTTAAGCACACAACGAATTTTATCTCGGATCCCCTTTCTCTCGCTTCCTTCCCTCCGCATATACACTCCTCTATCTTAACTATTACATCCCCGCCTTTTGCCGCCTTCCATTTTGCTCCAGATTCGCCCTGTATATCTCTCTCTCTCTCCTTCTTCCTCCACCTTTGCCTTAGTGAGTTATCAAGCCTTAAACCGAACTTTTACCTAATTAACTTTAAAATAAGTTGACGAGTCTTCTCGATCCCCGATATTAGACATCCATTTTCCGAGTTATTGGAGCTAATTTAACATATTTCGGATTTATGCGGTGCTCGGAAAATTTCCTCCGGTTTTCCGGGAGCGGTGAAGAATTGTGGGTGTCAACCGCTCGGTACCCTTAATTAAAATTAAAAATTAAGGGGTAGATTTAATATAAAGTGTTACCGTTTAAGATTAATTTGTGCGTTTATATACCCCAAGTAGCACATTTAGTTGTGATTACCACTGCTATAGACACAACTACTTCATTATAATCAATGTTACGTAATTTTTGAAGGGATATCTACTTAGACGACATATCTGTAGTTGCAGTTACGTCGTGGCCATCAAATAAATTACTTTGAGGTTTCTTACTTAATTGTGCTAATAAAATAGTAATTGTTACGTCATTCTTATTTGTTGATTCACTCTAAAGTTAATTCGTGCACATAGTTACAGATTAAAAGTCGGCGTTACTAACATATGCTACCAAAATCTGACCTTATTGTAATCATGACCCGCTAGTAATATATTCGATAGAATTGAGGTGAGCAGCACGTAGATATTACCTACCAAAGTTATAGACAGGGCGACTATATATAACTTTAACCAAAAAGTTACATTTGACTGCCATCTTAAAATAACCATTCCAAATATATACAACTTTATAGGAAATTTAACTATAAAGTAGTACACAAAGAAAAATAATGTGGTAAAACTAAACATAGATTAGATGTAATACCTAATTTATTTATTCAAAAATTAGCTAAATAATTAAAATTGTTAAAATATCTACTTACAATTCATTGTTTTTACTAATATTGTTGCTGTTTGACTTATCTACAAAAATAGTCAAATAAGCAGCATCTTTTAGACATTTTATATAAAAAAGTAGTCATTTTATTTATTATAATTCGACTCTCTACCTATTTCAGACAGGTGTTTTACAAATTTATTTAGGTATATTTACTATTCTCTCTGACTGATTCTGCTACACAAATAAAACTTTTAAAACTAGAATATTAGGCGTATCATCTAGCACAGGGGTCGGCAAACTTTTTTAGGACAGGGCCAAATCGTAACGAAAATTAAGTTCAGCGGGCTAGGTTGTAAACTCTAACGTGTATATTTTTTATTAAGTGTTCCCCTGTGTTTTATTGAACCGAAAACAATGTACCAAATAGTTTCCGTCGTATCATATAGGGTGTTTAAAAATTACTGACTTGTCAAAGAATCTTAAAGTTACAAAACTTATTTTTTTTTTTTCAAAAACACCCTGCATATTCTTATATTTTTCTGCAACTTTCCCTATAGGCTTTTCCGTGGTTTTATTTTAAAATATTCCTATTATTTATTAACTTTTCCAAATGGTCAAATACTTTTTACCTGGTGGATTATTTGGAAACACATCTCATTAGTTCAATACCTGCTACTTCTGAAAATTTGGGCACCTTGAAAACATCTGACCAGAAAATTTTGAAGTAAAATAGGATCCATTTTTAGGAATTCTCATCCAATCTAGATCATAAGAAATGAATTGCGACATATTTTTTTGTAATACTTCAACGAATGTTAGTATCTTTTTATTTAAAATAATTTGAAGGGACGAAAGTTCAGTTGAGAGGGCATAAGAAACAGACGCAATAATTACTATTAATGGACGGAACGATTGTAGAAATTCTTTCTCATTTAAAAAAAATATTAATAATTTCTCTGAGTTCCAAAAATCCCAATAAAACTTTTCCACTATTTCACCATCGAACTGGAGATGGTTAACTTGCCGAGAGCCAATAAAGTTAACCACTGCTACAACTGGTCCAATAATGCAAAATAGATAGAGGTGTTTGTTGAATTATACAATGACTTCTGACATTGAAAGCTTTGCACAAAACAAAAATACTTGGGCAGTATCAACAATGACTGTTGACTCATCAAGAACTAACAAAAACCACTAGACATTTTTGCCTTCTCCATTAAGAAGCGTATTGTGATATTCTCAATTTATCTGAACATCGCTTGAGCTGAGAGGTCAACAGAAAAACAAATCCTTTTCTTTGGGCACACTTCTTCAACTTTATCGCAAATCTATTCATGAATATTTCAAATTTAATTCTAAATAAGATTAGAAATATTAGTTGTAGTAAATGAATAAACCGGACTTATTTACCGGACATCAGTTGACTATCAGTCGGTGAATAGTAGATGTAGATACCTCCCGGTACAATAATTTTCGTAAACTCTTATTGTGGGTGAGAAAATCAGCAATAGCTAAATTAACCGCTTGGTACTTACAACTTGCGCGGGCCGTAGTTTAGCGACCCCTGATCTAGCAGATTACTTTGCTATATCTATTTATTTATTTTATATATTATATTAGTCAAAATTACTCCATTGGGATAACGCTAATGGTGAGATTTCATGCATTAAATGTATGAGAACGTGTGATACCTAAATACTAAAAATAAATAAAAGACAAAAAGCCATTAAATAGAAATTTATTCAAGCATTTCACGTAAAAAAGGTTTCAATTAAACTAACGGGTGGATACTAACGGGTGGATACTTATATCATCTTTTATAGCGTCACAAGTTACAATATTCGTAATTTTAGTGTTACTTGTATTATATAATGAAAGAAGCTTACCATATACTTATGTCTTACCTCACTTTTAGTAAGAGATAACTTCTTAAATTCATCTTCTGTCTCTTCATACAAGTTGGACGTCAATGAAACATTGCTGTTAAGCCAGAATTCAGAAATTACAATTCTGATTATATTTCTGTCATTTCACAATGAAAACCTTTTGGGTACTGGTGGCAATGTAAATTTCACAATCATAATATAATTTAATAACAAGAGCAAGTCCTAAAATGTATATCTTCAATCAAATTCTCAAACAGTAAAATTAGAATGCTATACATACAAAATACAACCATCATAAAAAATATGGATTATATTTGTTTTTCAAAGAAAGATAATTTCAACGTTTGATAATAATAGGTTTTGAAACTCCTAACTTAATTTAAAAAATATATTACTAACTTTCCTTAACTTCTCCTCCACGTCATCCATAACCACCAGTACGGTTAAAAGACATATATGTTCATCGATGGTTAAATATTTCCTCCTGCATCCAACTTTTTCTTTAAAAGTCAGTTCATTTAGATTTACTTTAATTTTCAGCTGCTTACCTTGTCACTTACTTTCAAGATCTTCTATTAAATGATATAGTCCAATCTTGTAATAAGCTGTTAATAACAATATGTACTTTTACCATGAATACACAATTAGCACTTCACAATTAATAAGAGCCACTAACTTTAACAATACAGTAGGTACTGAATTTGGGAAGGATAGTGCAGAGTAAGTTCCTGCGTGCGCACGCAAAAAGTAAATACATCTAACAATGTAGAAACCTCGAAGACTTTTTTTGTTTTATCTCTTTACTTTAGTTGATTTATCCAAACAAAATATCTTTCCAAACATTTTTCGGCTTATATGGACAATCCTTCTATTTTGGAGGCGGATTGTCTAACTATACTATGGATAAACTATCTATAATCGTAGAAGTTCTGAATACAAGTTATTAGTTCATCATATAATAACTAAAGTTTAGTCACTTTAAATATTCTTTTATTTAAATTAACTATTTTTACATTACCTAATTTAAAAATGCTAATACATCGAAAATGTATTTATATATAAATAAGCTAAATATCCAGGTGATTCAGCAACTGTTCGGTTATCTAACTGCAATTAGCTATTATGACTACTTTATTTTTCTCTGTGTAGAGTTTAAAGCTATTTAGATGAGCAGTGGTTTTGCTAGGTGCAATATAAGCGTAATAGGTAGTAGGATTTAACGCAAGTTAGCTTAATGAGGTTTCGATACACTTCGATACGTAATCGAGGCGCGTTGAGATCTTGATGACGTATAACAGGTACGATTTCCCGAAATCTGTATTGAAACCTCATGCACTGCGCTGAGCAGAACTATTAACCATTTCTAATAATAATGTTAAAACACAATATGTGGGTTTCATCTTTTTGTTTTTATTATGCATGTGTATTTTAGCTTTGATTTATCAAAATAGTGACATAAATATGAAAATTTATAGAAGAAAATTTATCACCTCTTTAAATTAAAAAGCTACATTTTCCAATTGTTCCTTACAACGACGAAATCTTATTTTCTATTACTGCATCTTGTAAACGAAAGTAATAGGTCTCTATCTCAGCCGATAAACTCTAGGGGATACCTAAATATTTTTACATACTTTAATATAAACTTGGTCTCTATAAGATGAGCGTTGTCTCAAGAAAGAAATTTGAATTGAATTTGAACATGTTGCACTAGTATTGTGCCGTCGCTATATAGGTCAGTCACTAGTTAATGTAACTTTGAGGTTATAAAGAAGCTAAAAGTTACACACCGAACTTGAAAGTGAATTCAGTTACTCAGTTACAAGTCCCATTATATTACTTCAAAGTGAATTTAATTACGTTATAGTAACATATACAACTTGAAAGTAGATTTAATAGGGGATGGTCACGTAATATTTACGATAGTATTAACTGCTACCATCTAGTAAATACCACTTGAAACTTATACACTTCTAGAATATATATCTTTGAATACGAAAACGTAAATACCAAGTGAAACAAAATGGATGCCCCATTACAATACGACTGCCATGAAACAATATATAAAATAAACAAGTTTTTAACCCAACACAGATTCAAATTTTCAATTTCACTATTCATATTTTTAGTTAGTAAGAACAAAGTAACGTACATTTCTTGATCTACATGCTGAATAAAGAAAGCGTTGCTAACAGTTGTCATTTTTATCAATAAAACTTCATAGCACTTGAGGGGAGCGTATTTTTAAGAGCTGTCACATTAATATTTACCAGTAAAATGGTATGCACTTTTAGTTTTATGTCGTCATCGATACAAAATTCACGATTCAATAAGTGGTCTAACAGATATATTTATTTTATATACACATACACCATTATATTATTCATTCTAACAACAGTTAGAGTGAATATGCTATAAGAAGGTATATAGAAGAGAAAGGAAGAGTAACAATGAATTGTAATGGCATATAAAGTAAAAATTACTTTTTCGGAACGTTCCAGCTACGTAGCGGCTACTATCCGCCATCCGTTATGACAGAGTATCTATTACGTCCTATAAAAGTAACGATTACGTCGCCATAACGTAATTAGAACCTAAGTTTTGTTTCCCATGTTGGTAGTAGTTACGGATATATCACGTAATTAGAACGTAACAGCTACTAGTAACTTTTACTTTGTGGCAACCTTTAAGGTAACAAATACGTAATGGCGACTAAATGTGCCACTTGGGACGACGCGACGTAGCAATTTTTTTAGAGTATTCCTTTTGTTGCATGGCAATGCAGTTTACACTTGCAAACAGCAAATGTTGTTAAAAAAGCAAGACACATTTGTTTGATTCAATTGAAAACTATATACCTTTTCATCTGTGTATTAGTTTCGATGAACGAAGCTGTGAAACGGGATAATTAATAAATAAAAAATTCTAATAAAATAGACGCGAAGCAATAAATTACCAGAGTAATTCTTTTATTCAAATTTGAGTACCCGCATGGAGAAAAAAATGTAATGTAAAGTTTGTATTATTAATAAAAGTCTTTATTCTAACTAAAACATCATGTATATACAGGTATTCCACGTAAGTGGTTCATTAAAAGTTTATGATGTTCTATTATTTACTTATATTTGAGATTTTGGCACCATTATCTGTTCGAATCGAACTATAAATGTAAAATACTTTAACCAAAATATCACTTCCGGTTGACCGGAAATGAATGTCAACTTTGTTATGTTAAATAGAGTGATATAATTTTTTATTCATGTTTGGATTCTATGACCATAAATACGTCAGTTTTCATTAGCTATGCCTATAGCTACATGTTGCCGTTTTTGAGTTATTTAAGTTTTTCTTTTTTTTTAGTCATAATCATTGTATCATTGAGAAATTAATATCTCGGTTGATACTGTAAGTAGAGACTCCAAATTTGCTATGTCATGACTGTAGATATAACTCTAAGAAACGGTATAAACACAACACACATATTCTAACATACAGGCTGTTCAAAACTGAGAGAGAAAGTAGCATATTTTCAAATGCAGAAAACTCAATTTCTTTAAATAGAACAGTCTATATTTTAATTCGAAATTAGAAAGCAAATATCATCCCCTATCATTTTATATTAGCATTCCCTATACCTATGTTTAATAGATTTTGAGATATCAGCAACTTTTTGGTAAACAGACTAAGTAGCCCTATCTTTAAATGTTTGTAGCTGACTCTGAATTGGATTAATGTCAAATTCATGTATTATTCTTTGAATAACCACACAAGAATCTCGCTGTTCGAATAGTCGTTTCTATTAATTTTGCGTAGTGCAAAAGTGTAATTACGGTAATATACATAAACACTTATGGTTAGTCAATGAATTTGACATTAGTCCCATTCCGAGCCAGCTACAAACACGTAGCTACTTTGTCTGCTACTTAGTTTGTTTAACAAAAAGTCGTTCATATCTCAAAATCTATTAAAGATAGGTATAGGGAATGCTGATATAAAGTGATAGGGGATGATATTTACTTCCTAATTCCAAATTCAAATACAGGGTGTTCTATTTAAAAAAAAATGAGTTTTCTGCATTTGAAAATATGTCACTTTGTTCCTCAGTTTTGAACACCCTGTATGTTAGAATGTAAAGTGTGGGTACCGTTTCTAAAAGTTATATCTAGATTCCTAACATAGCAAATTTGAGTCTCTACTTGCAGTATTAACCCAGATATTAATTTCTCAATGATGCAATGATTATGACTAAAAAAAAAAAGAAAAACTTAAATAACTCAAAAAACGGCATCATGTAGCTATAGGAATAGCTAATGAAAACTGACGTATTTATAGTCATAGAATCCAAAAATGAATAAAAAATTATATCATTCTATTTAAAATAACAAAGTTGACATTCATTTCCGGTCAAACGGAAGTGATATTTTAGTTAAAGTATTTTACATTTATAGTTCCAATCGAACAGATAATGGTGCCAAAATCTCAAATATAAGTAAATAGTAGAACATCATAAACTTTTAATGAACCAGTTACGTGGAATACCCCGTATAACAAACCAGTTTGCGAGCCATAATGGCATATTTATTGTAACCTTAATGAGTAGAAAATATGATTAATATTACAAATTATTCATTAAATATTATTAAATTGTGTTTTAACTGTAACTTAATAATAAATATTTCTTGAAAATGAAAAAATTGTATTTTACATCCAATATAAAATAATCTGTGTTGCAATTTTTAAACCCTATTATCTTTAATCTCTGATGACGTAATGCAAATAGATGTTGCAGACCACTCTATCCATATAATAGCGCTAAATATACCCGGTTCTTCTTTTTCTATTACACATGCAATTGCCTTACGTGTAATGTTAAAAAACAAATTGTCAATGCAATGGTAACTGGAGAGTAGGCAACCAGATATACCACATACCAGTTATTTTTTTGTTTTGACGATTAATTTGAAGTATGACATATTCTGAAATTTTTATTATATTTAAAGTTTTATTTCATTATTAATTAAGGTATTTCAGGCCCGTAATAAAAGTTATTAGTTGAGTAACTAAAATAATTATACTAATACAAATATACTAAATGCAAGTGTTACAGTGAAATAAATATAATAAATTATTTATTATGAAATAATTGTGTTTCCAGCGACTAAGAAAATTCATGTAGCTAGGTAATTAAACTAGTTTATTCTCCCAAAATTTAATTGAATGCTTAAAGCAACCTCCATTCGATCGAAAAACCTCGAGTGTGCAGGTTTAATGTTATCTCTTTCAATCACTCAACTATATCCAAAGAACTGGAGGCGGACATAATGGTATTTAACTGAGGCCGCTTTAATGTTATATAACCCTTACAAACTGACACAAGATTTCTATTAACAGATAGTGATAGATCTAAAAAAAAAAATATTGCCAAAACTCTCGTTAAGACAAGCGTCAAATTGCGAACTTATTGTAATTCTACACGGTTGGTCGTTCACTTTAGGTTACACTGTGTATTATTCACATTTAAAATGAGAAAATCTCTAAATACCAAAGTAGTGTTCAGTTAAATTATCGAACAGAAAATACAGGTTTTAAAACGCTTATAAAATAAAATCACTTTTTCAGTGCTATTTGTTTTGCTTCTCGAATCTGGAATTAATTAATGGAGTGTCGCAATGTTCCCACATTAAATACCATGAAATTTACATCTATTTCTGGCTTCTCCGAATCGTAACGACATAATAATACGTCTGATTCTACATTAATAATACAATACATTCCGATTCGGATAGGTTTCCAACAGAATATGTCGAAGTTGTCTCCGTGCAGGAGCGAGACGGCAATATCCGGTCCGCAACGCGACTCAGTTGCACATCCGCGACAGGTAGCCAATAAAACGGCGCAATTGAAAATCGTAACTCGCTCCTCGTTTTCCGTCGAAGTTGGAAGTCCACATTGTCGGATCCGCATTCGGAAATGATGGTCCAACTTCGGCACTTTAACGGGATTATAATATTACGGTTTCCTTTCGAAAGAGAAAGAGTATCAGCCAGACCGCACGCTACGGGGTAGGGTGAGCTTGACGGTATTCCCTCGTCCGGGTACAAAAGCCATTTGCATTTCCAGACTATGGATTTTACCGCTTTGTGTAGCAGACGGATGGCTATTATGAGAGAATACGTGAATACTTACCCTATTCGAGGAAAGATGGCGGCGAAACTAGCCTAGTTCGGTGTAATAACCCCTTCCCCAATTGTGCGGGAGACGCGTTGCACCGTACTCTTATTCGTCACCGGCTCTAATCAATTGCGGAACTTTTCAACTCTTCATTAACATATCGGGTGTCGCCTGAAGTTCGTAATGATATAGTAGTGTTACCTGAAACTTTCCCCTGGCGTACGGAAAACGTGACGGAATTTAAACCACCTCTTTCGACCAAACCGAGCGTTTCAGAACGCAAGTAAGGGTGGAACAGGAAGAGGACGAAAGGGAGAAAGGAAGGAGCACTTCGAAGGGAAAGAGATCAAAATACATCCTCTTCTTCCTACATAATGAAGCGGATAGTTCCGCGCCCGGAACAGTCAGATCGATCAAATAAAATGTTCTTTATATGCGAGTTAACTCTGAATACCATCAACCTGGGGCCAATTTCAGTTCTACGCTTCATAAACTCGACACTCTCCCGCGTCGACCAACTAAGGCCGCAATTATTTTCTATAAAGCGCCGTTCCGTTTTCGCCCAGGTTCACGTGTCGACTCTCTACCGAAGATTTTTCGTGTAATTTTACGTTATATCGCTCGGCGGGCACGTTGAAATTAATGGTCCTTCTTTAACGAAAGAATTCTCTTAATGTTTGGCCATAATTTACGTGGAGAGAAAGATCGTTTTTGAGCACGTAAAGTATAATGCGTGAGAGATTCAAAGAGGTTCTTATATTGCTTTCTATACCATGCTGAATAGTAGAAAATTCTAGATTTCGAATACGTTTTCACCTTTAATAGGAACACAAATAAAATAGTCTAGAATCTATTAAGCCAACTTTATCTTCTACACCATCGAATTAAATGCAATAAGCATAGATAATTACCATTTCTTGCTTTGATGAAATACCAACTTGCAGCTCATCTACTAGATTATTAAATAGAGATGTTAAGTAAAAGCATGGCTTGCTTTTCTAACTTCCAATCCACACTTATAGCAATTAGTTCCGTAAGTATTGACTCTAAGTTGATTTGGGCCGGTGTAAGCGTACTAACTGAGGTGGGCACCCAAACGAAATTAGCATTGAGTTTCCAGTCACCCAGGCGTGAGGGTAAATCAGGTGGCGGATAATCTGGCCAGGCGAGGCTTGTTAAGATCATTTGTTGAAACTAGCCCTTCCTTTGGAATTACCAAATCGCAAATTAAAAAGGCCATTAATGATTGAATGCATAATGAGTCCAGAAAGTGGTGGCAGGGACAGAACAGACAAAAGAGTTTCTAAAGATCTACTGATTGTGAGTAACACAGTAACAGTCTTTATAACACTGTTGAAATGATAGTAGGTCTGCTAACTGGTCATTTTAGATTAAATAAATATATGTACAATATAGTTCTGGCAGATGATACTGCTTGCAGATTCTACCAATAAGAGGAACTAGCCTGGCAAGAACAGGATTTCTAATAATGGGCGTGGAGAACTCCACAGCTAACAGCTACACGAAGGAACCACTCTCAAAGATGATAGGTCTAGTTAAGATGACAAAATTATTATAGGAAAAAGGGAAATCACAATGGATCTGAGAAGGTCACGGTGAAACAGGTCCGTGGCCCACTCAACCCTAATCTAATCCTAGTAGAGATGACTTTATTTTCCAAATTGATTTTTTGACACCTTCTTGGTATAATTGCTAATTATTTAAATTTCAAACTAAAAGTAGCTATTGTATTTGGTACTATATGCATATAAGATATCTTTTGTTGAGATCTCTTGAGAATTATACAATCAATCCGAGAAGAATTTGTCACAAACGTAATTAACTTTATTTCAAAAAGATAAGAAATTTACAATTTAACACAGAATATTACTGGATGTGGCTTTAACTTAATTATTGTGAAACTGGAATATAAAGCAAATTCAATTGCATTGTAGTCAACATAGTAGATGTTAATACTAGAAGTCTTAAGAGTGTCCCATAAGCCAAAGCTGTATGATTATTTCAACCATCTGGGACTAACAACACTACCAATAATTGGCGAATAGGAAGTGGTATCAAACGATGAATAGAGCAGAATTGACCCAAAATGTAATATTGTCTAAATAAGTGCATTTAGAAATTTATAATGTACAGGCTGATTGTTTGCAACATACTAGTTTATATTGCTTAAGATGTAGCCCGCATTAATAATATCGATTGCAAATATATTAGGCCTTATTTTTAACTTCTTTTTCGTTTATTAAAAAAATGCTTTTTTTTGGTTAAAATCTTTAATATTGCCATCATTATGTAAGGAATCACCAATGCTATGAATGAATATTAACTACACTAAGATCATACTCTTAGGTGAATTTGCAGCTAAGCTAAACAAAGAGTATAAACCGAATTATGTTGAAGGATAGGGCACTTATAAAATTGCATATGATTATTGCGAAAAAATATATTAGGCACAAAAATATACATTATTACATATTTTGAACTGTGGTGAAGTGTCCATATGAGGTACCTTTTTTTCTCTTTTGGCTAACTTTTAGACACGCATAACAAGTAATGCTAAGAATATGCTAAATTGAAATTAATCTTTTAAGTGGTTGTCCAGTGACAGGTGCGGGGGAAAAAGATTCCTTAAATCAAAGAAATAGTTCTTTTCAATAGCTCCAAAGAAATATTTCTTTGTTTTGAATATTTTTTTTTCTGCGTTTGTACATGTATAAAATGCGGTAAAATCTTTCTTACGGGAGAGATTCAGAATGTGAAGGAAAAGTTATTTAAGTATGAGCATCAGCGAAAAATATAAACTGATAACAGCACCAAAAAGTAAAGACTCTATCTGAAGAAAAACAAGAAACGAAAGCTTGCTGGAAACTAGAACGAAGGAGTAAAGGAAGCTGCAGACAAACGGGAATGTGAGAAGAGAGCAATCATGAAAAGGATGCAGGCAACAGTCTTTACATCTATAAAGAAGAATTGACAAAACATAGGCACAATGTCCCTAACAAATTAAATGTGCAAATTTTAATCACCATGGAAAAGCTACAGAAAATTTAATTTTGAGGCTCTAAATACACGGTTATAGGATTATTCCTCAAAAAGTGTTTAGCTTATCATAATAATAAAAGCTAAAACGTCTAGACATCATGCTGGTCATTAATGTCGTTTTATACAGCATGTACAGTATCTAATAGCATCAGGATTATTGCTGCACACTGTAAAAAAAAACTTTGAACTCCTCAAAATACTACTTTCTTACTAATAATTAATATGGCTATAATGTTATGTTTATTTATTGCCCTATACACTTGCATTACATTTCAATATAATATCATTTTATAGAGGTTGTCATCTAAATTTTTACAACTTTAATAATAATGAAGTTTCACGCTAACGCGTCCTTATTCTATAGTTTTTATCCTTTTATGAAATTCAGATATTTTTGAATAGTATGTTAAAAGAACCATTGTCTCATAAAACTCATTTCGAAACACGAAGTTTCGAAAGCTAGGAATTAATGTAATAAATGTTTTAATGTCCATGCAAAATGTGTATTTCCTACTATTTTTTTTCTATTAGGTAGGTTTTTGTTGTATTTCTTAAGAAACCAAGAAGAAATTTGCCAATTTGACGACAGGTAACATCCATAAAATTTTTGATTAATAATTCACTTCTGAATATGAAAAAAACGTTTGTATCTCTTATTCAATTTAATGAGATCTTTGTTAACAGTCAATTTAACCATAAACCAAAATTGTCGCATTTACTGCTGAGCTATGGAATCAGTATAAGCAACCTAAAGGATCCTGCTAAATGTTCCATGAAATAATGATTATAAGCACACCAGTAGGAGCCCTTTTATAGATATATTAAAACGCTATTTACAAAAGGAAATATATATCATAAACAAGTAATGTTTAATGTCCTATAAAGACGCAGTAACTTTCTGTAACTAACAGAACAACCAGTGTAAACTTAGTACTAAATGCATACAATACGTTGTTTAATCTAACAGGATCTAGTTATTAAAGTCCTTCAATCGGTTTGACCTCTCCTATATAGTTGAAAGCATTTCAGGAAAGCCGTAATAGAAGTTATCCGACGTTGCAGTCCTGAAGGTAGCGTTTATTTTCGTCCTGAATCGATACGAAAGCACTAACCCGACATAATACACAATAGAATTTATTATTAACTCCACCGCGCGCGTTGGCAATTTCTATTCCCATTTTTAGCAGAACAGAGAAAGAAAAATGAACTGGCAAGTAGCCACCAGAAAGAGCAAGAGAAATCTCCAACGACGGGGAAAACGTGAACTTTAACGTCTAACGAATGTTAACCGGATGTTCGTTTTTCAATAGTTACATTGACGTCACTCGAAAGCTTTAAGTAACCCTAATCCTTTACTGTTTAAGTAAAATTGCGGGCGCGCGATTACTTTTTCCATATCTAGAATATGCTTTTGTTCCTCGACGTTGGTAGACTTGCATGTAGCACGCACACAGTTTACCGAAAACTTCTTTCACTATACGAGGCTCTATATATGTGAAAAGAGTTTCGCCGCGAAAGGAGAATTGTGCGAGTAGTTTAGTAGGGTTTGCCGTATAATGCCTTTGTGTTATAGAGCTTGATGTCTGCCTGCACTAGGCCAGATAAACTGAAGACCGTAATGAAAACGGGAAATGGGCTATAGAACATACTTTTTTGTGGTTTTCTCTCTAGCTTTGCCGTTTCATCTTAAGTAGGGGTTGTAATAAAGAAGAAAAAGGAGTGAAGCCATGTTGGTTATAACCTAGCAAAGGAAAGTGTGATATTATTCTTAACATTTTCCCGTTTCCATAAATTGTTGTTCGCTTGATGTTGCGTAAAGCAGTATAAATTAATATATTTATACGGGTAATTTTGCAATCTTAACGTTCGTTCAATTCCATTGAACAATCAATATATGTATGTATGATCGAACTGAAACCATATTGCTCCATTTTTTCAATTTATGCAGTTCAATGTCCCTCAACTTCAATTTCTCAAAAAAAAATGCAGTGTTGGACAAGAGGTTTCAATTCACATTTAAATGTTTAAATAACATTACAGTGGGTAGATTTTATAATTATTAGGGTTTAAGTTATCTAATTCCTTTGAAAGTAAAAAGAAGCTTGAAGGAAATGAAATAAATAATGTATATTCGAAACTAAGTAATTTAGAAGAACAAATTTAACATTATTAATGCAACCAGTTTCGTGTATTGACACATCATCAGGTTTATAAGAAGCCATAAATTTTGTATATAAAGTAATTGACGTTGTGATATATAGTGAAAATATTTAGAATTTAAATATAAAGAATTAGTCATATAATATAAGATACTAAGAAATTTATACAAACTAATATTTAATATTTTAAGACTCTAGTAAATTAATTAATTATTAAAATTTGTAAATTCAAACTAACTAAGGTGTACAGTAGATTGGTGGAAATGTATAACAGTATTAAAATAAGTGCTAAACAGCTAATAAACATTTTTTTTAATGTATAAAAAGGCTAAAATTGAATTAAAATAAAAACTATTTAAAATAAATAAAGTGAAACTACAGGGTTCTCTACGTGTGAATTTGCAGAAACTATTAACATGAAAGTGGCATTTATTTAGTTTACTCAAACTTATAAATATTTTATAATTCATTGCGACTTTGTGTTATTAGGAGTAGATGAGTGAAATAAAAATTCCTTTTCGTCTTCAATAGGATATCGTCTGACCAGCTTAGAGTATTATAAGTAAGAATGTAGGATCTTTTTTTAAGAAAATGTATAGATTAATTGAAATTATGTGTAAAAATAAATTAACAATGTGAATACTCGACGTAAAACTAAGTGCAATTCAATAATCAAACTTTAACAATTAAATCCACGTAACTATGTAATCCTAATAAATTATGAATTAGGATTTTTTTTTAAGTTAGGATGGATACCTGCAGCCCAGATACTTGAGCTAGGCACTCATTGTACCGTCCCTATTAAATCTCTTACTTCCACTCGAGCAGCTTGGTGTTTTCTATAAAGCCCAGTATCTTGCCCAGTGGAAACTTGAGAACCTTCGAGGGCTCCAATAGATCCTTCCCAAAATGTTTCTGCCTAAGTACTTTCAATTCCTCACAAGGGTCATGGATATCCCAAGGCTTATGGATATCCTTTGATTAGGGCTTGGTCTTCAAATACCGACTCCCGTGCTGTGGCTCGATTTAGATTCGTCCGTAAACCAGTCGTCAAGAGGAGTGGTGTCACTACGTGCTTGGTCTCTGTTGCAATGGAGATTCTCATCTTTTCAGTGAAGATAATTTCGGGTGCCATATTGTCCGTGCCCTCCCCCCCCCCCCCCCCCCCCCCCCCCCCAGTTCGTACTCCATACTATCAATGTGCCCTCTAATCCTAAGGTTGGGATGCCACAAGTTATTGGTTTTCAGTCTAAGGAACGCATCCATAACCACTGCTTTCACATAAAGCTCCAGCGAGGGGACTCCCACAATGGTCTCCAAAGAAGCGGCCCCTGATGCTGTTGATTGCAGCAATGCTTCCCGGAAATGCCTGTCTCTGGGCAGCGGTTAGCAGCTTCACTGTCCTTCTCCATCAGACTACTGCCCCGTATGTTATCGCTGATCTTACAATAGCAGTATATAGCCAATGGATCACCATCGGCTTTAGTCTCCAGGTTTCACCAGCAACTCTCCTGCAGCGCTAGAATAGTTGCGTAGTCCTGGTCATTGTTTGAACTAAATGATGTTTCCAGCTTAGTTTTGCATCGAGGGCTAAATACTTTACTTCTTTGGTTAATTGTAGCTCTTGCCCAAACAGTCGATTGAGTTTCCTCATTATAATGAAAACAACCTAATTTGCTTTTTGTGGATTAACCGAGAGTCCTTGTGGAAGGCACCATTTTTCCACAATTACGCATGATGCCTGCCACTACGCCCGGGAACTTCCCTTTAGCTAATATGATAAATAATTATTTTCTCTATAAATATAATAATTTATAGAGAAAATAATTTTTTAAAAAGGTAATGCTTACAATTTTAAGCAGTTAAGATGGGCATATTTTAAGGCTAAGATATAAAATTAATTGAATTGGACAATTACTTAAACATATTAAAATTATGAAAAACACATAATTTAAATAAATAAATAGACGAACAACACAAAAATTGCTTTAGACGTAAATTAATAAAAAAACAATGACAGACTTACTCACTAGAGATCTACTGAATAAAGACAGGAAGGAAAACTGTCAAAATGATTGTAGGTCTGCTGACTGGTCACTGTAAGCTGAATTAAAGACAGATCTTTATTAGTGGTTTGTTGTCTTAGGATCTCTAGCGATTCTAAATGATTGAGAACATAACCGTTAGTTGTAACATGCAGAATATGGAAGTTATCATCTAAAGGGTTAAAAGTATGATTAAATTCTTTAAGATGTTAAGTGTCAAGTAATAATTTGCAACTCATATTCAGTTTTGAACCTCTAATATGTTCTTTGATCCTTCTTCTAAAATCTACCAGTGTAATTAGACTGACAGTCATTGCATGTAATATATACCTTTTTGCTTAAGGACACTTATTTTTGATGAGGAATTTGTGAGGAATTACACCTTTTGTTTCACCCATCTACTAATGCCAAGAAACCACTTTCCGAAGCAACGACACGTTGCAGTGCATACTGACCTAGCTCATGCTGCTCAACGTGATACAAGATAATATTGTTTTAGTGCTCAACAACTATTTGGTTGTCAACTTCTAAACACTAGAAAACGTTTGACATTCATTAGTGAACTGTTATAGTCTGTCCACAGATACAATTATTTGACCAATTACATGCTGCGGGAGGTTATAGTCTGTCTATAGATATAATGATCTGCTTATTCACTAGCACTCGAACTTCAGAAAGGAAATGTTTATGTCGCAGCAGGTAGTGGATAATTGCCAGTAAACATCATTAGTCAAATGGTTATATCTATGGACAGACTATACAAAAATAGCAAACTTTTTGTGGCAACCCATCACCACTTAGTTATGCATAGGTATATACAAAACATAGAAAATCCGGGTATGGAAGGTGATTGCAGAACTAACATATTCTTTTGTTGGTGTTAACCCCTAGACATTTTCAATATGTATTTATTCTTAAAATCTACTCGACTTAATTATTCCTTAGAAAGCATTTACATTCAGAGTGCGTAACTATACCTCACTAAAATATTCGAAATGATTATCCCACAAACCATAGGGCCGTCTGTGAGTTAGTGGCGAGGGTGAACGACTACGGGTGTTAATTTTTTACTCACCCAAGCTCGTGCTCAAGTTTAATTTGTCAAACGCGCGCACGAGCTTTATGTACATCACGCCGCACACAGCGAACGCAGAATATTCTCCATTTGACGTCGACAAATTCGACACATAAATCGCGGACGCCGTGCCCGGCCTGGCCGTCCCAGGCCGAAACGGATGTAATCACGTGACTTGCTGGATTCAAAAGATAAATATTTGCGGCCCCCAGATTAACACGTCAGTGGCGGTCGCACACAAAGGTACAATATATATATAAAAAAAAAACAGACAGACACCTCGTTGGTTCCGAATGGGAAAAAAAAACGAAGAGTAGACAAAGAGAAAACGCGCTGGCAGTATCGCTGTGGCGTTATTTTTCTATGGAAAAGAGATAATGACGGTGAAAGATGGGAGCGATTAGGATTGCGGGGGCGGCGGTCGTGACAGAAAGTGGGAATGAAAAACCGGGAGCTTTCGAAATAATTGTGGTTTCAGTCGGGTGACGGCGTACCGTCGCTTTTATGCGTCGTTAAAACGCAGGTAGCTTTTCGAGTAGATATCTACGTCATGTACGTGACGTGTACTGGTAATTTGTATTGCTCAAGAGGTGCATGACCTGCTTTTCCTTGCGGAAAATACGCAAAAAAGAATATAAGATTCCAGATACCAACGTGCATACTACCCTTACTCGGCATGTCTGTAATCATGGGGATTTAGATAATTTACTAAATACTCACTTCTCTAAAATCTGCGAGTGGTTTGCTGCAAATAAAATCATCCTTAACACTGATAAAACTAAATTATTACTTCATAAACATCAAATTAACATCAACATATACCGGGTGTCCACACTTAAGTGTGCACTATTAATAACTTTGTTATCTTTGGAGGTACAGATACGGTCAAATGGACAAAGTAGTAGTATTTTTTATGGCGGTTACAATTGTGAAAACAGAAAAACAATTGAGCGACGCGTTCTCTAGATATTCGTCCAAAATTATTTTATTTTAATGGAACGCCCTGTATATTTTTTTTTGCAATTTAAAAGAAAATTCCAAACTGAACAAAAAAGTCTTAGTACACTATTATAAAAAAATATCAAATAAAATAGTTATTGAGAAATCTTTATCTTTGTTTTGTTTGCATGAAATCGATATACCCATGGAAAATTAAAGCGTCACATTGTTTAGTAGCTGTCAAATTATTTATATTTGTTGTTGTTAAAGTTACTGTGCGGATAAGTACTGTTTTTACAACTTTTTCAACCGTAACAATGGCATTTACTCATATGGAAAAGTGTGATATGTTGGAGTTGCACTTGCTATTTAACAAAAATTCAGATAGAGCGCTAGAACGTTACATTCAGCAATTTCCTGACCGTGATGTACCAGACCGTCGCTATTTTTTAAAACTTTATCGAAAATTAAGAAGCAACGAAACAATTTTTATAAAGAAGAGGAAAAAAAATGATTTTATATTATCACAAGAGATAGAAATAAATGTGTTGGCATATTTTCAGGTACATCCAAATAATTCTGTAAGGAATTTGTCCAGAGTATCAGGTATTTCTCGTAGCACGGTCCATAAAATTCTAAAAAATATAAAAAAAGTTCCCTTTAAATATCAACCTGTTCAAACTCTACTTTTGGGCGATTATCAAAGACGATTAACTTTTACTCAATGGTTTATCAATGCTTTTGAAAAAAATCACAATTTCTTTAGACATATTTTATGGAGTGATGAATCTAACTTTTCTAATCGCGGGATGTTCAATAAAAGAAATAACCATTACTGGAGTCGTGAAAACCCAATTGTTGTTTATCCTTGTAATCCCCAACACCGATTAGTTTAAATGTTTGGTTGTGGTATAATCGGATCCCGAATTGTTGGGCCATTTTCTATCGGGGTTCTTTAACAGGAGAAAGATATGTGGCATTATTGACAGAAATTTTAGAAAATTTTCTGGATGAATTAATTTGGTAGACAGACAGATTATTTACTTTCAACAAGATGGAGCGCCCGCACATAATCACCGTGACACAAGTGAGTTATTCGAAAGATTATTTGGAAATAGATGGATTGGCACAAATGGTTCTATTCAGTGGCCCGCGTGTTCACCTGACATGACGCCATTAGATTTCTTCTTGTAGGGAGCAGTAAAAAATCAAGTGTACAAACATAGATATACAACAGTGGATGAGCTTCAGGAAAGAATTTCCAACATCATTGACTACATCGAGGGTAGGTCAATTTAGGAGCTACTCGTAATGTCACAGAAGATTGATAAAATGTATTGAAATGGAAGGAGGTGTCTTTGAACATTTAATTTGAGTAATTTCTTGACTATTTTTGTATTTATTTTTATTTGTTTATTAAATTAAACGCTTTAATGAATGTGACGCTTTAGTTTTCCATAGGTATATCAATTTCATGCCAACAAAGCAAAGATAAAGATTTCTCAGTAACTACTTTATTTGACATTTTTTTATAATAGTGTAATAAGATTTTTTTGTTCAGTTTGGAAATTTGGACGAATATCTAGAGAACGCGACGCTCAATTGTTTTTCTGTTTTCACAATTGTGACCGCCGTAAAAAATAGTGCTACTTTGTCCATTTGACCGACTCTGTACCTCCAAAGATAACAAAGTGATCAATAGTGCACACTTAAGTGTGGACACCCGGTATATTTATTAACAACAGTCTTCTTTTGTCCTATTGCAAAGTTAAACTTTTGGGGGTTGCCAGCTTGGGACGGGTCTTGCACATGAAGCAACTATCTAGGAGCTTATCATCTCTTTGCTATACTCTCCGAGTCATAAGCCAGCACCCTGGAGAGCATGTTGCAAGGACGCATGTTGACAGATGTCCTTGCTGGAGTTCCGTCACTGCTACAAACTTATCAGAATTTTCAACTTGCAGAAGCGAACAGTACGCTTGGTCGATGGAGTCTGCCGTCCACTCCATCAACAAAAATCTTTTAAGAGTCACAATCATTCTTCCTATGAAAACCTGATTATTTCCTTTTAATGCCTGTATTAGCCGAATGCCTTAAGAGGTGTTGACCAGTGTGAGGTGCAACGGATTCGAATCTCACTTTCGTCAATTACGGTAACCGTCTTTTTCTTTTCGGGGCCGTAATTATGATCAGGAGGGAGGTTTTGTCAAAGCATCCTTTTCTCTAAAACTAGACGACAATTTCACTCGTCCTTTTTATTATATTTATCTGAAACAGTTTTATATCTATAGTTTGTAATATTCTATTATGTTTAGTCATCATTCCTTCATCCCATCTCCAAAAGTTAATTAATTATTCTTCTGTTTGTCATTTTGTTTTTCTCCAAATCTATTGGATATTATTTATTATTTAATAATTACAATTTTCTTTTGTTGCTCTAGAACGTGGCAAAAATGATTTTGCTTGTTTTTACGCAGCAAACTGAATAATTACCATAGTATTGTTAGTTTAGAACACCTTTACTTGCTTCCTACTTCTCGACTTCATTTTTCTACCGTTTATAGTTTATATTTTATATTAGTCGACCGTTATCTTTCAAAATTACACACAAAGCTTTTTGCAAGCCGTGGAAGCCCAATAAATCAATTTTATATGGATATCAAAATATTTTTTGTTTGTTTGATTTGTCAAATATGTTCACACTCGACAATTTTTTAGCGTATGGGAATAACCTGGGACATTTTTGATGAAACAATATATAGCTGGTTTTTCCAATCTGAAACCTACGGATATCATTTGTTGAAATGTGATCCATTTAGTCATGTAAACGATAATATTTCCTGGTTGCATTTATGTATCTTGTTGCAAAAATAAGTTGATAAGAGCAAATGCACAATTTTATAACAATCCATTAATTGAATAATTTATTGTTATAAATTCAAGTAGACACTATATAAGAAGTTGCTTCTAACTACTATTCTCATCGCTGAACCATAGTAAGTACAGCTTTACCTTCTCCTACTTGATCTGTTATGTCATTTACATAAACAATGAGTGATAATAGCTTATCTGTTATAAACGTGTGTTATTGAACCAGTTTTACAGCACTCAGGAAATTAAGTTGATAGAAGTACTGCCAAGGTTATAATTCAAAAATAGTAATGAGAATGCAGCCATATTTTACTTATTACGTTAAGGTAACTCTTTATAATCTATTCCGCAGTGGGGATAAGTACAGTTTAAATGATTTTGAGTTTCAAATGTTAAGCAGTAGGAAATTTCATTTGGCTTTTTTTTTTTCTATTGCCGATTTTGGCTGTATAATATGAATACCATATGAGTGAAGAATATTCAAGCTTAAGTAAAACAAAAGTGCTAAATAGAGTTTTTAAAGATGCACCAATCGATCTCGATCATTTGGAATAACAATTGACGATCTCTTATGTCACCCCGGAATTAAAATGTACCCCTAGATATCTATAATTAGACAACCAAACAATTGGTACCACATCAATAGCCTAAGGTATTATTTCTCACACGGCATACAATAGCGCATTTGGTTATATTGATGTGTAATTCACTTTGGTCACGCCATTGGTTTATAATATTCATCTTATGTAAAACACAGGCAGATACAGTTGAAACCCAAAAATAAATTTTAAGTCATCAACATAATCAGCAAAATTGCAGTTAATTGAAGTTACTAAATTATTAATGAAAATATTAAACGAAAGCGACATGCGGAATGTCTCTGTTTATAGAATAGCTATAGTGTTGACTATGCAGCATTTTACTGTTGATCAAAAACAGCCTGCCAGTTCTCCGATATAGAGTTCACCAAAAAATTTCGAAATTTCCAAAAAGAAAATACTGTGAGTCATTTGACGGGCGGAAAATGATGACACCCAAACCAGAAAATCAGAAATGATACATTTCGGTAGTTATGCTAAACCAATACTCCTTAAGATCGTTATCATAGGATGAAGTAAGGCCATTCACAAGAATTTTGGGAACCTTCTATAATTTTTGAAGTGTTTACATTTTTGACATGTATTCTTTTAACAACTTTATATATAATGCAAGTATTTATTTCTACTGAAGGCAAATCTATTCTGCAACTCATACTGCAATAACGCAGTGACGCAGCATATGATCCAAATACCCTACTTCAAAACTGATTTGATTTATAAACGTATACGCCAGCGGTTTATGCCGCATTGTCCGCCGCTTATAAATTACCATTTAGAATCGTGGCGTTAAATTAGATAAACGGACACATTTTCAAAAATCGCCATGCAAAATGCATGAGATAAACAAGTTATAATTACGATTTCGGTTTATATTCGGATTCGGGGACTCGTTTGGAATTATGGCGGGTTATTAGCGGACGGTCTCGACGGAGCACTGGGCTAAGTTCCCACACAAACACACACGCATACAACGCTCCGATGCTGGGGGAAACATGGCCGCCTCGATTCTCCGCTTCTCTTCTATTCTCTTCGCCGTGTGTATTTTATACGCGTTCTAGTGTGAGTGCATGTACGTGTTTAGAGTCTCTCCGCTAAAACGGCTAAATTTATAGACGCGATGCGTCGTTTCCTACTTAAAAGTTCGCCTCCCTGGGTAAGTTTTAAAACTTGCGGACGCCGAACAGTAGTTGAACGGGATTACACAAATTTCTGCGCCCGCCATATGCGGTTCTTAGCGGAATTGTTTGCGTATGCTAAACGTAAAGAAACAAATTCCAAAATTTGTTTCCTTTGTAACGAAACAGCCCTGACGGTTGACAATGAAGGCTCTGCGCGATCTTTTCTGTTTGTCGAGCATTAAAATTCCGCTAATTACTCAGACGGGATTAAGTATTCCTTAAGATTCCGTAAATTCCGCAGACGGTGAAGTAAGGAACGGGCCTTTATGGAATGCTCTGCTAGGAAATCAACTTATTGTAATTGTAAACAAACCAATTTACATTTAAATTATATACTGCTTTTAGAGGAGAAGTTTCGCAGAGTATGTTTATAAAAAACATTCTTCAGCTCAAAAGTAAGCAAATCTTAAGGAATCTATTAGACAACATTTGCTTTATTTGCAAATTTATTTGCTAAACAAAAAGGGAATTAAAAAGGATACTGTATAGGAATTCTTTAAGAAAGAAGAGCATCTATAATAACTACTTCCGTATAATAGTGACTCAATTATAGAAAATCTGATCATAATAGTAGGAGAAGGATAGGATAGCAAACATACCTACATACATATAATATGACAGAAATGTTAATTAACCCGCAGTAGTATCACAGAACTTGCTTGCAATGATTCGAACATTACCAGAATTCCTGTTGTGATGTGGACCTTTGACCTGTTACCGCTGTAGCTTACTCAATTAGTTCTACAGTACAAGTAGCTGTGATAAAAATCTTTAACATAATGCCTGAGTACAGTAGGATTAACACCTACTGCACACATACTTAACTCCTATTATGTACAAATTAATGGGGTTGGCATGGGCAAACCAATTTCTAGTGTGGTTGATCAGCTAGTTTTGAAAGATTTATAATCTAATGTAATTACGAATTTAAATTTTAAATCAAAATTACATAAACGTTAGTTTGACGATTGCCCGGGAATTGTAGTCATTCATTTTTAGAAAAAAATAAATTACATTCGAAATCAATTTAATTAATAATCACAATAAATTGAAGTTCACCTTGGAAGTAGAGGAAAATAATATCCTTAATTCTAATAAGGAAAAATAATGTCATTGAAACATGCGATGTCGTTTAAAAAATAAAAGGAGAAAATATAAGAATTTATGCAACTGAATGTTTATTTTTAAAAATAAGGACACCCACAGCCTCCCTGCTCGAATATTCTGTGTTATTACAATTTTATAAAAGTTCAAGGCAAAGACAAATCCCTTGTGTTGAGTGTTTTTGATACATATTGTTTTATAAATTAGATGTGTGAGCATAGGTTGTTTGACAATTGCGACGTGATCAAGTAAAGATCAGGTATAAATTAGGTGTTGAAGGTAGAACAAACCATGCAAGAAGTATGGAAGAAGAAGGTGCTTGGGATATTCTTGCTATGGAAGAAAGCAAAGCAAAAATTTTGGTTTTAATATTCTTGCCATGGAAGAATATGCAAAACCAAATATTTTGTTTTTGACTTCCAGTCAGATATTCTAAAAGTTTCAGATCTCTCCTAACTTCCTCTTTTTACGTTGCTGTTAGTCTGTTTCTTTTGCTTCTTTTCTTTCGGATAATGAACTCTCCGTCATGAATCTGGATTTCTCTGTTTCTGATATTGTACCCTGTGTGCCTCATCCAGAGCAATATTTGTGACCTTACTGTGCCTGTTACATACATTTACATCCTTGAATAGCTTATTTATCTCTTCATTCCTTCGTCCTATGCACCTAACCTCAATTTCCTTTTCTGTGAATATCATTCCAAGCACATTTTTCTTCCATACTTCTTGCATGGCTTGTTCTACCTTCTTCAACACCTAATTTATACCCGATCTTTACTTGATCAAAGTCGCAATTGTCCTCCATCATGTTTAACTACTCACTAGTCCGCAATTCTAACCAATTTTCCATTTTCCTCATTTTCTCCAATCCTAGAAACAAACAAATACTAGAATTTAAGGGGTTCAAAACCTGAGTTCAAAGTTCAAATTTTCCAGTAAATTAACTTTACATTAACAAACTAATAAATTTATGCTTTTAACGGTAATAATTAGGAGGAATTTTTCCAAGACAAAATTTTTCTCCTCACGCAGGATTCGAACCTGCACCTCCTCGTTTGCCGGACGAGCGCTTTACTACTTAAGCTAGTAAAGATGGCCAATTCGAGCGTTTTAACCGAACATACGTCGATATTAGAGTCTTGAAAGGCCGCCGGCAAGACGGCAAATATAAAAGATTGCAAGCTTTTTACAGTAAGAAATTAACAAATTAATGAATTTCTGCTTTTAACTGAAATAATTAGGAGGAATTTTTCCAAGAAATCATTGCATAACTTTACATTATCTACTTTATGAATTAAGGTGTAAGTGAAGAATGTATCATCAGTATCACAGTTTTAAGAATTTGTGTTGCCTTTCAAATGATTTGAACCATTCATAATTAGATATTAAAAAACATTTTCTGGTAAGAGAATTAGGTCAACAAAATATATAATTTCAACAAACGTATTTGTAAAATCAGTTTGTTCTAAAATACGAGTAATTAACCTCATTGTGACATCTTAGCATTCCTGAAAAGTAGAAGATTAATGTTACCATCGCCAAAATTTCCTAAGCGCAGTTTTGTAATTTGGTTCAAATTACGTTTCATAAATTTTATATAAGTTGATCAACAAATGCGTGTGATATTTGTATTACATTAGATATGTACAGTATGTTAAATATCTACATTGAAGAGCTATGGTTACACTTCATTGACGCATTTTGTATAGATCTAGCGTCATTGAAAAACAGCAGTTTTTTTTTTGGTGATATCTGAGCTTCTCTAACCTAATGAATCTAATATCGCAGACGACTTAAAGATATACTAAAACAATATGTTTCTTTGTATTTCTTTTATTTGACGTGTCTTTTGCCAAAGAAATAATACCGAAGGCCAAATGAATATTTTCTTCAATAACACAAAGAATTATTATTCATTTCCAATAAATATTTCCTTAATGCAAACAATATTACTTTGAAACAAAAAGTAAAATATTTTTTTATGGGAATTCAAGAAAACTTTTCTATCTGTGTTCTGTTTTCATTCACAAATTTAACATGACTTTATTCATAATAAAATGAACTTCATTAAGTTTGCTTAGGAATAAGTTATTACCGCAAATAGTATTGCACTCTAGATTTTCATATAATTTACATTCATTGTAGCAACGAACACATTTCAAGTTTTTCAAACAAAAAAGGGAGAATTGAGACAACAAATGCATAGCAATGTCACTATGATGTTACAATTACATTTTGAGTCTTTGTCGCGTCTAGCATTTTGCTTCTTGAATTTAAATCGTTTACTATTGAATTTAACATACAAATTTCATATTTCATAAAAACATCACTAGTCGATGGCTAAAGAGAAATAAGAATAATTGCGAAGTCAAGTTCGCTTAATTAAACGACTTTGACTCCCGTAGGTTAAGTACAATTCAGAATCTCAAATCAATGCGGCCATTTACAATATGGAATTTCGAGGGTCTGAAATTTAATTGGAGTATTAGCCGGATGGCGAAAACTTTGGAGCGAAATTAACTTGAAATTGAATTTAAAAAGAGGAGAAATTTTGCGCCGCAGTGAAATCGTAATTAATAAGAATTTACTTTCAGCGCGAGCCAATTTTATTCTCTTGATTGGATCGCTAGGCGTAAGAAAAAGTCATATAACGAGAAAATAGGGTTTACTCGATTACCTACTCACATTTCGTCGGAACACGCGCGGGATGTATTGTTTTAATAAGAAAATATAATACCGCATGCGATTCCCCTTCCCCCTATATCGTATTCCCCAGAGAACTATTTCCATAACTTCTTATAACGTATGTTCCGATTATGCCTTGCCGATGGCGAGCATCCATTTTGCCGTAATAAAGAAAAAGGAAGAGATCATTCAATTTATTTCCTTCCGCTCTTGTTGCAGAAACTTGTATTCCGTGGGGTCGTCTGCGCTTTCGCGTTAATAGTTTAGTAGCTAGTAGTAAGGTTTGATACTTCTTCCAAATCCTCTTCCGGATTTGTTCCCAAAACAAAAGAACAAAAATAGAATAAATTTATTATAAGATCTTATACTCATACTTATGTACAACACTTGTTTAAAATGTTAATTAGTATTAGGCAAAATAATCCATACCATAGTTGGCTTACTACGTATCCAAAGTAACATTCGTATTTTGTTAGTTATAAAATAAAATAAATTGCGAAGATTACAAGCTTTTTACAGTAGGAAATTATTAACGAATTAATATATTTCTGCTAATAACTATAATAATTAAGAGGAATTTTTCCTAAGAAAAATTTTCTCCTCACACAGGATTCGAACCTACACACTCTCGTTTACCGGACGAACACTCTACCATTTGAGCTAGCGAGGAATAGGTAGACTCGTGCGACAAATCGACTGCCGGTCCTTTTAAGACCTGGTATCGACATATGTCGATTTGTCGCACGAGCCTACATATGCCTCGCCAGCTCAAAAAGAGCGTTCGTCCGGTAAACGAGAGTGTGTAGGTTCGAGAAAATGTTTCTTGAGAAAAATTCCTCTTGATTAGTGCAGTTATTAGCAGAAATATATTAATTCGTTAATTATAAAAGAAACTGTCAAATAGAGACTATCTATTCATCTTTTTTTGTGTAAGACCTTGTTGATTGTTTATATACTGAAGTCCTTAACAATAATTGTTAATTCTATGAAATATGAAAGGAGTTCTGGTTGTATCTACTCATTGGATTCACCGGCAAAACATCGACAGAGTTTTAGAGAAAGATATGGGTGTTCCCATGAAAACGTTAAAAAGGGCCAATACTGCTGTTAGTATTGTTTTATATGTTTTAAAATTAAAGAAATTGTGTTGCTAACAACTTACGAGTTTCATATCACAAATTTTGAACTAATTGACCAAAGAACGAAAAGCAATTTCGTACTGTTAATACATATTGATACAGTTAATTGTCTCTAGCTATATGTTTAATGTTATCATTTAAAAATGTTTATTTTAATAAAACCATATGCTATCATCAGAGTTTTATCGCTCATGTTGTAGCAAACGCTTGCTTAGAATACAATATCTTTTACATGGAAGTGTGTGACAAGGATAGCTGAAACTCACACATCAACTGTAACATAGGGAGATACAAAGATGTAATCAACACTTGTCGTAATTTCCAAAGAAGTAATCGGAAAACTTACACTATACTACAGTCAGAAGGAGATTCTAACGCAAGATACCTACACAATAGAGCAGGAATTTGTAGCAGGGAAAATCAAAAACGATATTAGACTATATCAGCGTTCGATAACAAATGTACCCTGGTAAACACAGAAGGCTTCAAAGGCGAATTCTGGTAAAACGACAACCTTAAAATAATGGGAAAGGAAGTCAGGAAGAAGTTCAACAAAACTAAGAAAAGACCACTAGTAGGGAATTAATACAAAAAAGGTCTCTACTGATTACAATTAAACTTTGAGCGAAAGGAATTAATGACGAGGGAAACATTGTAAAGGCATTGAGCAAGTCCCGGAATGTACAGACTTAATAACATATTATCCAAACAATCTCTATGTTCGATATAGATTCCAAAAACGAAAAGCATATTTTGCAAAGCAGAGAATGAAACCACATACCGGGTTTATTTCCAAGCATCTATAATTGCCAATGCATCACTACTAGACTGCAATAAAATATAAAGGAAATCTGCAAGGCACACATCGAAGCAACATTGGCCAAAATTAAAAGAAAGTGATATGTATGAAGCAGTGAAGCAGACTATTAAACCAACTGGCCAGTGTTGGACGACATTTATTCAATCATACTGCAAAAGACGTGAATGTTTTGTTGTAAACGATTAGTACATTCTTAAGACCTCTGAAGCCAACAAGTCTAATGTCATCTACGTTGAAAAAGCTCTTCAACACTGGTAGATAGACACACAAGAGATAACGTATTACCACAGGTACTGCAACACTAAGATCAGTTTGTGTATCAAGCAAGAAAATCCATAGAGATGCTTTCGAAACAGATAAACATACGGTGTGGAGTCCCGAAGTGATCTGTTCAAGATCCCCTATACTTTGTAAGTTTTTATAACCATCCACAAAGGGAAAATGTATTTTTAAGCCCATGAGACTTCCATTTTGACAACCGAACAAAGAATATGCAGCAATGGAAGTCGAGGATATCCTCAATTAGCGAATAACAGTCCACATGCATTTCTACATTAGCATCCGGAGATCTGTGTAAAAGCTAAAAGCTTTGATTCCCAGTTTGGAATCGTACAAAATAACACTTAATTTATTTCTCTTTCGATTCTTCGACCACATCTCTTGACGTAACGTCATTTCCATACACTAAGTTTGTTGCGTAGACTTTGAATTTTGACGTAACAATTTTTGAATTAATTACCCTTTCTTTTTACATCATTCACTTGTCGTGATTTTAAAAGTTTGTTCAACAGTTAATAAGGTGTAACTGAAGCTTTCACAAACTAGCTGAGACCTTACCATTACACTTATCCAAGCTAACATCTTTTTTGTCATATTTCTAATGATTTTTATACTTCAATGAAACCCTTTTCTAAAAAAAGAAATTGTATTGCGCTTTTATAGTAATAGAGCGGCGTGACTGTTTCAGAAGCATGCAAGGTAAATGTACCAAAAGACTAACGAATATACATTTGAAACAACAACTTTCTTTTATCTTGAGCATAATTATTTTCTTAGTGTTGACTGGTTTTGATAGTGTCGTGAAAGACCTTTAATTTCTTAACAATATAATCGCTGGATAAGCCCTGCTTGCTTTTAAATTCACATTAATTTCGTTAATCTGCACGAATATCAAATACCGAAGGTATTTATTATAGTTTTTGTCATACATACACGGGCAACGGGGCTAACATTTAATTATGTAATTTATTGCAATCTTTATACAAGCATGTTTTAAGCGTATATACTCTGTAATGATAATGAAGATTGAACGATTTCGCAAGCTTTCACATGACACGACGTACCATTAATTTTTCCTGATTACCATAACGCGCTAACGCGAAACGGTCTGACGACGAAAAATTGCGATTGGATGCAATTATGGGGTGGCGCAGCGTTTTCGTTGAGCGCACGTCTCTGGTACACGGACAGAGGTAACTACGTGCATGATGTAAAATGCATACAAGTGCCCTTCGGGGATGCCGGCATCCAGTCAGCTCTCGTAGAGGCCAATCTATATGCGAGTATGTCTAGGAGGCCGTAATAACTGCGGAGGATCTAAGAAGCAGGTTCGGCTCGTCTCACGAGTACAATCACGGCAGATTAGTTGCTGGCGCGGTAGCAACTCAGGGCCGGGCCGGGGGTCGACGACTGTAATAAAAGTGAAACAGATAATAATAGCCTGGAGATAATGGAGGAACGATGGTGATAGTAAAAGCGACGGGTACGGTCGTTCTTCCGTGAATGACACCAATGCGCCCGCCATAAATATACGTCTCTGGAGTCTAGTGTTAATTTCAAAATCTGGCCAGATCTACTCTAATACCGCCGAAATTGGGAAAACAATATGCGTGCGGTTATGGCTGCCAAAATCATAAAGTTCTGTCAAAATTTATGCCACCAAACCGGTTTATGAGATGGAATGTCAACATTCGGAATATCGAAAAACTAATTATCGAAGGCTCTGTAATCCAAAAGCTAACCTCCAATTCTCTGTAACAACTAAATGCTGCACGTTTCGTACAAATTACATATACCTACACTATCAAGCTGTGACAGATGCAGGAGATTGTGTGGAAAAAGTTGGGGCGTCACTCAAGGTACGCTGTGATTACGCACAAGGATATTACATCAACCATAACGTGAATAGTATGGTGGCCAAAGATTCAGCAGGCGTAGGCAGCTAAGTGACATACAAAGAATCGCTTGTTTGAGTGCCATGGGTCTTATGAGATTGCTTCGTAACGCAGCAATGGAAGTAATTCTAAACCTGCTGCCGCTACATATTTAGGTACAAGGAACTGTGAGGTCTTCACTATGACAGCTTGACTATGCATAAGTCTACACAGTGAAGCAATGATAAATAAATCGTTGTCACGGTGCTAACCATCAAAAACTACTGCATGAACTGAAGCAAGCACTCCTCATAGGGATGCCAAGTGATGCCATGGTTGAGACATTTAACCTAGATGGAAAGTATCTGGTTATAGCGCCAGATAAGAAAGACTGGGAGAAAGATACTCCAATTAGATTCAAACTGGAATACAAACTGCTCTAAAACTGACTCTGGTATTGAAGCAGGAGTATGTGAAAAGAAGCCCAAAAAAGCCGTCAACAAAGACACAGCTCTGTTCCAGGTTGAGGTTACTGCAATTCATAACTTTGTCAGAGAAATAATCTGAGTTAAGTAAGTGAGGTAAAAGCCATTTTCTACGGCAAACTGGCAACACTTAGAGCGATTAGTTCTGCAGATGTTGACTCTAAGTTGGTTTGTACTGTTTAGGCGCCCAAATGATGTGGGCACCCAAAAAAAGGTAATATGGTCCACTCGGAGGGACGGGAAATGAGGTGGCGGACGATCATGATCAGATAAAGTTCGTCAAGGTCATTCGTTGGATTTGGTCGTTTTTTTAGCATTACTCAATCGCAAATTAAAAAGTCGATTAATGAATGGATACATAATGAGGCCAGAAGTGCTGGCAAGCAAAGTCTTCAAGACATGCAAACGAGAACATATGCCTGAACCTACTAAAGACCTGCTGAGTAAACACTGAAGACCGTCAAAGTGATGACAGATATGTTAACCGGTTATAGACTAGATAGCAGTATGTATAAGATAGGCGTGGCAGAAACTACTAGCAGATTCTGCCAAGTAGAGGAAAATTCTAGTTTATCTGATATGCCACTGTGATGGCTAGGCGAGGACAAGATTTCTAGTACGGGGTGTAAAAAAACCCTACAGCAAATGCCTACATAAAGAAGCAGCTCTCAAAAACGATAAGTCTAATTAGAAATACGAAATTAAAAACTTAATTATAGAACAAAGAGGATCATAATGCAACCTCAGCCTGATATGATCTCATCAAACTATAAAGACTCGGGGAAGCATCAAGAATCAGTCAGCAGAAAATCTAACAGAAAAGAAAAAAGAAGATGCTGTACTACTCAAAATAAGAATTAAGATTTTTTTTTAAGTATTGAATTATCAGAAATAGCGCCGCCTACATTAGAAAATGTCAGTTACGGACACCAAGTATCAAGTGATTAAAATACAATATGACAAATCATGTAGAAACGTTGCGTAAAAGAGGTTTTTAATAGGTAAATCTTTCAAAATTTTCTTTCTAAATGCAAAAGAAAACCTGACTCACTGAATCACTGTAAAGGGCAGCCCAAATTTTTCTCAATTTGTCGGGAAGCGTTATCTGAAAAACGGAATCTGATTGCTTGAACAACGAAACCAGAAACAGGCTGTGGATCCGAACATCAAGGAGATAGCGTGGGTTTGAGAAACAAATCAGAACAGAACATCACCAAACGTCAACTAAAGAAGGTCTGCGCTTACGCCCTCTGATTCTTTCTCCATTTCTGTAAAACCAACAAAAAAGTTATACAAATTTAAATTTATTGGGAATATTTCAGTTTCTTAAATAAAAAAAGGAATCTCATTAGGATTCAATGCGCTCAATACAAATCACGAACAAAATTTTATTGTTACAATATAAAAATGCAGGAGATTGGGGTTGGCTGGGTTAAATGATCCAACAGATTTTTGTCATTCCTCACTTCTCTCACTAATGCTGTAACTTATCCATTAATTGTCTTTTTGATTTCTTAGATGTGCACTTCAATGCGTCCGATGAAGCCACGATGTGCTGGAGCAGTATTGAACTTCGAGTCTTGCGAGCATTATCCAAGAACTGCTCAAAATATCGAGATGTGCTTTTTTTTAATCTGTTTGTACTTCGGGGATCATTTTAAGTTATATTTAATGACAATATGACCGCAAGATGCCACCTCAATATAAGTAAATGAAAACAGAACCGTAGAGCGTATCCTTATTGCTGCGGTGTTGGTGCATCAGCGTAATAATGAAATTACTTCTTACATTTTGAAATATGTGCATAGGAGGGGAATACTTTGCGCGAGCGACATGATGCATTACATTACAAACACTACATCACATTACAATATTATTATTATGGACTGTCAAAATTAGATTGATAGAAGCAAGTGCCCAAGTAGGGGCATCTACTGGTTATTTATTATTTTTAACATGTATTAACATTAAGTTGTCTTCTTTTACTAATTGCTTTAATATGCTAAGAATTTTAGCTTAATGGTTTTCAATACTATACAAATGATACATAAATTGTACCATCAAAGACAAAAGTCTTCAAATACTGCCGTTACTTGTGTAACTCAAGTTTGACATAAAAAGAGAGAATCATTGGAGTTTCTTCAGTATTTTAATTTTGACTCAAGACCTTTGTTTTCGATAGTACATTTCCTGGTACGAAAGGTGTTTTTGGATTGGTCGGTTCGAACAAAGAAAAATACCTATTGAAAACTAAGCCCGGTTTCTCCTACTTCACGGCATTTTAAGCCTGTCAACGGAAAATATATGGCTAATATCGTCCCTACTCAGCTTTAGATATATTACAACCGCAATTTTATTTATGTTACGTATTATTGAAATATTTTCCAAAATGCGGAAAAATCCTTACCTATACACCCTTTTTCCGCCAGATGTCTCCGATAACAATCCATAATAAATAACATCTAACGATATCGTATTGGAAACATTACTCAGCTATTGTTCCAGACAGTAAAATCGGAAGAAACACATATTTAAAAAACTTTTCTTATTTCGTCGGTTTGCTACCGGGTAAAAGTGGGAGTGGGGAGAGCTCCTGGATAAAAGCGGGTCCCCGAGAAAAAGTGTCCAAGTTCTTTTATATATTCAAACGAAAAGAGATACGGACGCCCGGTCGTAAATTTCAACACGGTGTAGTAGCACACTAGCAACGGCTGTATTTGAATATGACCCTATATCATGAAAGCGATGATAAAAAGTTCTGAAACAAACAACATTAATGTAGATACGTGATGGTGCCCGGGAGGATTCAAGAATATTCTATCAGGTAGTGGAACTACGGTCGGGATAGTGTCGGATATTCCCATCGATACGCTAATATACCGCCGGTCACACACAAAAAAAAAACGGTTGTTGGGAATTCTTTAAATTCGAACCAATTCGTTTTTCCTATCTCTAATCGGTTCGCTGGCAAATTGCACAATAGGTTCACTAGCCGCGTTGTTTTTTTTTTTTTATGAAAAATATTGGGTCGTTATTAGGCAGTGTTTTCGTAATAGATGTTTTTATCTTTGGCTTTTTATCTCAAAGCTTTTAGATATCAACACATTATTTGTGATTGCTGGGTTTGTTGCAAATTTCGCCTTTCACTTTGTTTCAGTAACTTATGATTACTATAGTAAATTAAATTTATTGTGTTATAACTATTAATCAGTTAATATTTGCTGCATTACGATAAAGTATAAGTTATAAATCAGCATGGTTTTAAAGAAGTTAAGGCTTATTTATTTAGAAAGGAGGTGACTTATAATAACACAGTGCAACAACCAAAATGGGAATGGGATGAGACCAATTGCAAATGAAAGTTGACATTATCCATAACAAAACCTTGAAGGGTTTTTTTTAGTTCAGTGCGAGATTTTTTTTTACACGCATTTTAAGTTGTTGATTTTGGAACGCTGTCTAACAGGGAAAGATTTTTGAGAAGAGAATTTGATAAAATAATGCTTTTTTATTTTTATTATCCTAGAAAGTTGTGGTATCTTACTGTTTTTGGGGCCGAGGAATTCGTTTTAGATATTTATTTTTACTTAAAACTGACGCTAGATGGCGCTGTTACACACATGGTGCTATTTCTTGTAAATTTTCAATAAAAAAACGGTGTATTTACTACTTCACTGCTTTAGACATAATATTTGAGCTCTTAAAGAATTACACAAGACAATAAGGCAATAAAACTCAGTAACGCACAAATTCAACAAGACCATAAAGATACACAAGCGCACAATTATATTACCTATCAATCTATATATACTGACAACAACGTACCAAGACAATTTAGTAAGAAAACAACCACTGAAGATGGCGCATAGCCGGATGAATGTTGCATCATTTTCTCCCATCACCATATGGATTGGTTTGAAAACCAACTATCCACCGAATCTGATGAGCGAGGTGAACGTTAAAACTACTTGGTGAAGTAGCTTTACCAGCAAATTGACAGTAATAGTGATGATGATTAAACGGATCCAAAATGAGATCCAAATAAGATATAATAAGATATAATACTTTAAAATAAAAAAGCTATTTTTGTAAGCACCATTTGTTATGACAGCGCCATCTAGCGTCAGTTTTAGGTAAAAATAAATATCGAAAATGAATTCCTCGACCCCAAAAACAGTAAGATACCACAACTTTCCAGGATAATAAAATAAAATAAATAAATAAAAAAACCCTTCAAGGTTTTGTTATGGATAATGTCAACTTTCATTTGTAATTGGTCTCATCCCATTCCCATTCGGAAAGTTCGATTTTGTATCACTGTGTGATTAGACCTTTTAGAGGCACCGGGTAATAGTTCTACTATCCCCGGTTGTGTGGGATGCCGGAAAGCAGCCGGAGAACCTCGCAGACCAATAGCGTCAGGCAGGCGGACAGTTTGTTTCATTCTGTCATCTATCACCCTCTTTCATCTGCCTCTTTAGCAATCATAATATCGTTGATATATTTGTTGATATAGTTCCAGGTTACTGGATCTCTGATCATAAATGCAATCATATTATCGGGAGATATATGGTAATATATGGTATGATAATTAGATGTATATGTTCATCGTACAGTAACTCTACGATTTTAATTTAGTTTCCTTGATATCTAAACTTATTCAGGGATGAAGATTCAATGTAGCTCGTACTAAAATAAATAGATAATAAATAAAATAAAAGTTAAAATTGAAATATTAATATGTATAGTTGGTAGGTACTGTGAGTAAAATTTATCATATAGGATAGCGTAGGATTTGAATGTTGCTGTTATTTTAAATTGGAATTTAATGATCCAAAATATACTGAATAGCATTTGATTGTTGATTTATTAAACACTGAAAATAAGTGTACTCACCCTGAGTAAGAGTCCTTATGCTCTTCAAAAGTTTTTCATATACATTATTGTGTATTGTATATGTTATCGATATTTATAGTGTCTTTACTAATGTAAAAGCAGGCAATACCTTAAATGATTAAAATTAAACTTTAAATTAAATATTTAACAAAATAAAAGTTTTATATTTTACAAGTTATTGATTTAGAAGACACATCACGTGCAGTTCTTCGCCTACCTAGTTGCTACTGGTAAAAAGCTATAAATACTATTGCTATATACTATTCATTGGTTAATAAGAGGGGAGGTTACTAATGCCCATGACCTGCAGCGGTATAGGTATATTTTTGACACATGTATAAGCTTTTAGCCATCTAGTGAAGAGGGATTGTATCTCCAAATACTATTAAAGGTAGAAGGATAGGTAACTGTAAAGAAAAGGTATACTGCAGAATAAAAGTTTATATTATTAGCCGGGCGATTCTTTATAAAAACTCCCGATAGTACATATTTACCGTAAATTAGAATTAATAGAACTTCAACAAGATATATATTGGACACACAATTGATTTTCATATGGTGAAAACCTTAACCATCAATTTAAAATATTTACCTTTTACAGTTAGATTTTCTGCTAGATTTAATCAAATATCGCGCATCATTAGTTTTCTTTAGAACGAATAACCTACCTTTTTTTAGTATCTTTTGTTAATCAGGGTATTCATCTATTTCGGCAGATGCGGCGTGCGTTATTTCGGGTATATTTAGTAGATTTACGTTTACGGGAACTTAAATTTCGTAGGGACGCGAATAAGATAGGTTTCGAGGGTTTAATTACGCCAGCGGAAATTAGATTACAACCGGGCGATTCAGAATCTACTCGCCTTTTAAATTAAAAAGTATTAATTATGGTAAATTTATAGATACTTTTGAAGAGGATTTAGAAATTCTTACGGATGGGTTGAAGGGTGAGGGTTTTTTTCGGGTTATAATATGGATATTGAAATACATAAACAAAAGCTTAAATTAGGAGAGCATATTTTTCAGGGAAAATTAGTGGCGATAAATCAGGCAGTACGTTATATTAGGCGCGAGTGGGTATTTATACGGGAAGTGCGGATTATAACAGATAGTTTATAGGGTAGGTGGGATATTTATTTAAATGGCAGGTAGACTAGGAAATTTATAAGTAAGTGTAACATTACCTTTTAGGGAAATGAGGGTTAATTTATCGTATCAGACGGTCGAATTAATAACGGTTCACGGTAATTTTAAATCATATTTATGCAGAATTGGGAAGGTTAATGATTCGCATCGTAAATGCGGTGGGGTAGATACAGCGGGACATGTTTTATTTGAATGCCCACCCACTGGTGAGTGGCGGTCGCTTACGGAAATTAGGGTATTAGCTAGGGAGTTGAATTGGCCGCGACGCGAAAGAGATATTAAAGATAGATAAATGAACTTCTGGCTGTATGTTAGGTAAATCTCGGATACTGCTTGCATGACTATGCATGAATGAGAAATTCTTCTTACACTTGCTAGGAATTGCTATTTGCAGTTGTCATCGTGGAGCAGTTAAAATAAGTTAATCTTGAACAATGACAGTACGAGGATGGATTGGTTGTAGCGTCTTCTAGGGCTCTAGGGGCACTTTCGGATGAGAGCCTATATTCTAGCCGAAATATTTAATATGTGGCAAAAAAAAAGTTAAAATTCGGCAGATTATCCGATTATGCAATTAAGAGCAAGTCTTGGCATAAAAGAATGCTTAAGTAGTAATAAGTTAATACGGGTTCAACCAATTAGTTGCTGCAAATGCAAGCGAAAACTAATTTAGAAATACAGAGACATAGGTCAATTAAAAACATAAATATAATTTGTATTTATATAGAACATGATTTCGACATATTTATCAACATACGTAGATTGTCAGTGCTCTATATTTCCAAATGAGAACTTGAGTATGTCCAATGGATTTTTACTTAGATATTCGTATTTTACTGGAGCTTGTAATTAGTGAGCAATCCTGCATCGTTGTTATTTGTTCATTTAATTATATTATGTCCCCGACGCCTTCTATCCAATTGAGTATTGGTCTATGAATAAAAATTATTATTACTGCTATCGTTATAAAAAAAAAATAAAAATACTAGCATCATAATTAACACGTCAAACTCCGCAAAACTTGCTTTCGAACATTTTTAATAATTTTATCCGGGATATGTTTTAAAATTTTAAACTCTAGCGCTACCGTTTTCTACATTTTTTTTTTCAAGTGCAAAAAGTTCGACTAAAAATCCACTATTAATTAGTTTTCACCGATGTACCCGGAGAGTAAGTGGTCGACAAACAGACTGGCAAATGCAATGTTTGGCGAAATTGATGAATTTCCTCTATAAGTGGATACGTAACATAGTTATCCACTCGGCTATATTTTGATCACTCCGTGTTTACCCATTACGCTAAGGGTGGCGCTCAACGTTGGCGCGGCCGTTTGGTTGCGCTAGAGCTCCGAATAGATCTCGCATCTCTCAGTGAGATGCATGTTGGAACTACTAGAACTGAACTGCCGTTGTATGTTGGGCGGCCGATGCCCCTTCACGTTCGCCGGCAACCCTTTTAGCTTCTATTTAAATACGCAATGGCGCGGAACTGATTGTGAGAATTAAATGTTCAATTTGTTAATTAGAATGTCATGTCAGCACATACGTTTGTGTGCAAGCAGGCGTACGTTTATACACAGATACATTCATATATTCTAAAATAAACAAAGCGGAATTTACGTTAAAACAAATGAACAGAGGAGGCTTAAATCTGCATACGTACAAACACGCGAGTTTTGATTTTAACTTGTTCATCAATAGTAAACCATTAGGTAATTCACTTTAGAACCAACTAAATCGCAAGCAATTCGCCAGGTTCCACGTGATCGTTTTCAAATTATAATAATTAATACTATAGGTGTGTCTCAGCGCTTTAATTTAGCAAGTTTGTTAGCTTGTTATACACAGAAAATGCCTAATTAGAATCGTTGCGTATACATACGAACATAGGAGAATTATCCACTGCTTTTCCTACGCAGAGGCTGCTCACGTAACTCTGTCACGCGTTTCCTTTCACTTCATGTATCATTCTGCTTCTGGTTTATTTACACGGTTCAATATTTGGCGTAAACGTAATTTCGTACGTTTAAAAGGTTACGTATAAATTATAGCGGTAATTTTATGCTGTATACAGAAACACGCTGATTGAAGATTAATAATTAACACTCAATAAACGTAAGAGAATTTCATCATTGGGATTAAGTCTAAAAATAAGCAAAATACCCAGCAATGCTCCGTAAAGAGAAAAACCTTTTTGCTTCCTTTTTAAAGCTCCATCGGATATCGTTATTACAAATAAAATAATTATTGCTTTGCATACATATCGCATCCGCATACCCTGAATATTAATCAACACTTTGTTTTATGAAAAAGCTAAATAATCTCCCAGCTTTGTTAATCGCCAAAATTGCCGGTTTTGGGGTTCTGAGAACCCACATGTGATTGTCGAAAAACAAATGCATCCACAACGTGTCACTGTTTGGTGTGGATTTTGGGCTAGAGGCATAATTGGACCATACTTTTTTGGAAATGAGGCTTTGTCAAGCAGTGACTGTTACTGGTGCTCGATATCGCGAAATGATAACACAGTTCCTTCTGCCGAAATTGAATGATATTAATGTGGCCAATATGTGGTTTGAACAAGACGATGCCACATGCCATACAGCCCGTGAAACAATTCAATTACTGCATGAGACATTTCCAGGTCGTGTACTCTCTCGTTTCGGTGATCAGAATTGGCCGCCCTAGATGTGTGATTTAACACCATTAGATTTCTTTTTATGGGGTTATTTGAAATCACAGATCTATGTCAACAAGCCTACAACCACCCATGCATTAAAGGAGGAGATTCAACGCTGCATCAACGAAATTCAGCCACATTTATGCAGAATGGTCATGGAAAATTTCGACTAACGAGTGCCTATGTGCATGCAAAGCCGTGGAGGCCATTTGCCCGATGTGTTATTCCATAAATAACCCTATTCTATGTACTTTATGATTCAATAAAAAAATAACAATCAAAGACTAAAAACTGTGTTTTCTATTTAATTCAAAACTTGCGGTAATTTGGGACACCCTTTATTTGATCTTCGATTTGTGTACCCATTAGTTTATAAGATATTTGAAAATCCTAGTTTTAACTATGCATTCAAAAAATTGTTTATCGTCTCCAAAAACCAAACCAGAGCATTACATCCACGCAGGCTACGGTATGCGGTCTTTAGTCATCTTATCTTTTCACAAAACCACTTGATTAAAACCATTCTTGTATCCAACTTCTGATCTGTACTCCTGGCATGTTTTTATATGTGTGAGAGATTTTGAGGCTATTCATAAAATTCATGATTCTTTTCTTGCTAAGAATTAGTTTTTGCATGTCTTTCGATTTCCAAATATCCACAGCAAAACAAAATTCCTTAATTATCAACATTCCACATTGAATGAAATGATAGATTTCATAATACATTCTGTTACTCTACACCCGTCGTATTGAAAATACACTACTACTTTTAAACCAACAGAATTATTCAAATCCATATTTATCTGGTATAGAACCTAACGTGTAACGGCTCTGGCCGTATATATTGAACATCTCTTCAAAAATTTAGTTCGTATACGTGAAATCGAATTTTACCCTTCCGAGTTTCCGTGTTCTCTCGCAGGCACATTTCAATGCCTACACTGATTCGTAGTCGCACATGCATTACGTACGTGTCCATATACGTAGACAGAATGGCGTCCCGCCGTTCCGCAGGAAGGAAATAATAAAATGTAACGGTGAAAAATATAATATTAACTATTTTATGTTTCGAGAGCAGCTCCCAGCTCGCGAGGACACCTTTTCGGCTTTGAAATTTTACTTAAGGGAAAATTGGATCTCGCCGGGACGCCCCTTAAATATTTACATCCCCACCGTTCCGTTAGGTGTGTAGAGTGGTACGTGGATTTTCCATCCGCGACGGTTGGTTGCCCGTGCACGTGTATATCTAATAAACGAGCACGTGATGTGTTAGCGTTATTGATTGCTACACAATTTCAAAAACATTTTTCGAATTGACAATTATTGGAAAACCAGCAGCATATATACTTTCAAATTGACAACGAAGTATAGCAAATGAATCACGTTTACCAATAAATAAATGAAACATCCTACGTTCCTACAATACCACTGAGCAAATTAGCATTACACTTGAATTTACTCTTTTTGCAAGCTGGTCAATTTTCTAACGAAATGTTCTCTTCATGTTTTAAAAATCAACACAACGAATTGTTGTACGTGTGTAGCCATAAACCCTATTATGCTTCATTCTTTTACCTTTCGTTTACCTGTCCTTAATCATTCGACTTTTTCTTGAACACAATGTCATCATGGGGTCCAAAGTAGATTCAAGAACGTTTTTGTTTATCTATGGAATTTCCAGCTTTATTTGTTCCTACCAAAGAATTATTTGTTTTCACATACTCCTTCATGACCACCCTTTTTTTATTGTTAAAATCTTGTAGCCTAGCTTCTTAGAGCCTCGCTTAAAACAAAAAGAAAAAAGAAAACATATTTACAGATTCTTCTCATGCGCATACTTAACCTATTGAAATACCAAAAATTAGCGACAAATGTCGTTGTAATGTCGTCCAAGTTTACATTGGACAAACGAAGCGTGCGATCAGAACTAGGTTTAAGGAACACATAGCAAGTTGGGAGACTTAAATCACCTAGTCTTGCGCAACACATAAACCATACTGGCCATAAAATCGATATAGAAAACCTTGAAATAATGAAAAATGTACAATCACCGAAAGAGTTATAAAAATAACTTATTGAATCGGAAAGCGGCACCCTTCACCACCCAATTTCGATGGATCGAGAGGTAAACTAGGCGTTTAGGCTGGATCAGAAAGCAGCTAGACTATCTGGTAAAGAAAAATGTAAAATCATCAAATTTAAATTATCATAATCTCATCTTGACTCAAAGAATGGCTTTTTGAACATTTTCTTGTTACCCAGGAATCCAGATTACAAAAAATCGGATTTTACCTGAAATCGAGTATTACATATTGTATCTATACGAGTTTATTTATAAATCTTTCTGTAGTGCACATTTCCACCCTACGCAAAATTGTTCACAACAATGGTGTTACTTGTAATGTAATGTATGTAAATGAAGAGTGATGTTACACTGCGACCTAAAAGATCTGTTGTGTCCCCTATTCTTGCTGCTTTACAGCTGGCCTTCCAATCCTATTCCTTTCAGAAAGTGTAGGATGTCAGAGGGCCCCAGTCTAGGTAAGTCTCCCTCTTCAATTTCACATGCTCCCAGGTGCAACGCCCTCGAGTTGCACAGTGCTACGCAGATTGAGGTATTTTATCCTGTTCCCCACGAAATCTATATTCAGATTCCTTTTCCAATTCAAGCTTACTCAGGTGTCCTTTCAGTCTACAATGGCCTGAAAGTATTCCTGTTAATATGCCAACGTTGTTCTTACTCAGGTTGATGCATTATGTAAACCTCTTCTGGTTATAAGTTCCCAGAAGAATTTTACTTTGCCTCATTCCCTGGAGATTTTTTTTCTTCAGTATTATACTGCTACTTAACTCGCAAAAGGGTTCAGGCCCTACAAAAGGCATTCCAACTCCTTTTTTTTGCGAGATTATCCTTTATATCGTTTCCTCCACTCCTGTGTGACCCGGAACCCACAGGAGGGTTACTTTATTCCTTTTGCCTAGCTCATTTAATTTCCCTAAGCATTCCCAGACCATCTTGGAACTGATTTCATATGAGCTCAGCGCCTTGATGGCTGCTTGACTATCAGACATGATGATAATCTCCTGCTTTCGATAATTCCTATCTATATTGAACTGAACACATCTTTCAATAGCGTGTATTTCCGTCTGAAATATAGTTGGATATTTTCCCAAGCTTTCGAAATATGTGGTTCTAGGCCCATATATTCCTATTCCAGTTTTCTCTGCCGTTTTGGAACCATCAGTATACTATTTGATGGCATTTCTATTCAAGTTCAAGATGGTGTTATGATCCCACTCGCTCCTGTCACTGAGCTTTATGATGAATTCCTTCACAAAGCTGAATTTTTTTAACATATCATCCTGGGGCATATCCCAGGTTTGATAACCGTCAGGAGATTGAGGCCTATGCCTAATCATTCCTTCCTTGACCATTCTGAGTGTGGTTCTTGGCAAATGCCGGAAACATTTCTATCCAGTTTCGGGTACCTACCTAGAAACGATCAGGTATTGGTAGTGACGGACGTAACAGTGCGTAATTGTTTTTTTCTTTAGTGCGCAAAATTGAGAGAAGGGAAATTAGGTCCACCACTAATTTCGGGTAACACTCGATTCCCGGGTAATAAAAAAGTTAGTTGGTGCACTAGACGAGTACGCGGCTCCTGAAATGATATCAATATATGCTTTTCTTATTCCTTTTGTCGCTTACTAAAGAGACTTACTAATCATACTGCCTGGATAGACACAACACAATAAAAGTAAATACAATACAACTGACAAAAGTTCGGCAAAGTACGTGTGTAGTATTTTATAATTTAAAAAAGGGAAAAACGTTAACCACAATAGTTGAGTAAATGAAGCTTTAGCACACTGAGAAAAAATTTAATAATCATAAATAAAAATACAATTATCGTAAGTAAAAAGTTCAGCTGGATAGGGGACAAAAGCACAGATTACTTAGCACTAGTAAGAACGAGATCCTAAACACTGATACTAACAACAAGCAATCTAAGTTATTTACGGTCTGCTTCATACCGGTAACTTATGAAGTTACTTATGATAATTAAACTGAAGTAGTTAACCCAAAGAATATATGTAGTTGCAGTAAGCAAAGATTTGCCCTTGTCAAGTAGTAGGTGTATTGCTGTGAGTGAACTATTCTATAACAGCTATCACACCTTCATAATTAATACAAGCTATTTAGATTACTTGTGATAAGGAGAGAGTATCATTAATGCACGTTCACTAAATACCTGATATATAGAAGGTAATGGTTTGCTATAAATATACAATATACTTATCTTAAATTTGTTGTTCAACTATAGGTAGTGCAGGAAACGAGGAAGTTTAGTGAATATTTCATATCAATTTAAATAAAAAGCAGTATTATTAGTAATAGTGTTATAGGGACAAACACAGTGACTACCTGATATGAATGAAAGATATTGATTTCACTTTAACAACAGCTTTTTTTAAACAATTTACAACGTAATGACTCATAAAATATATTCCTTAATAATGAAAAAAATGAACAAAGCAATAATAAAAGATAAGGTAAATGGAGCCTTGAAACGTTATTTAGTTATTGAAATTATTGAAATCTAAACAAAGGACAAGGAGAAATATGGCTTTGAAGTTACAACTAATAACAAACAAAGAAATAATATACCTCGGCGGTAAACTTGCGGTTCCCTCCGATATCCTACACTTTTTAAAAGGAATAGGATTGGGAGGCCAACTGTAAAGCAGCAAGAATGGGGGACACAATAGATCCTTTAGGTCGCAGTGTAACACCACCCTTCACCTACATACATACATACATACATACAAACTTGCGGTTTCTTTTGGTTCTTTGTACTGGGCGTTGTCTCGGCGAGTTGATCCTTTGCCGGCGTACGTTTCGTTCGGTGATAGCCTCGAAAACGGCTACTTCGTCGGGGTATCCCCAAGTGTAGGTGGCACTTGGACTGTCACTCAGATAGCGACGGCATCCACACTTTAACTTCACCAGCGGGCGCAGATATCATCACATGTGATGGGGAATACAAATATCCCACCACGTGGTTTAAAACTACAATCTTGAAACATCCGATTGCTTATAGGCTCGGTACTTCTTCTTCCGTTGGGATTCTTTATACGGATAGGGCTTTGAGTTAACCCACCCGGTATTTTTAAATATATTTGCGTTTCAACTGGCCTACAATGGCCGTACTCCTTGACCACTCTTTTTTCGACGACCTATTCCCACGTCCATAACTCTTACTTGACGCTAGCCCGCGCTTGCGCGCGTAGCAGTCTGAGGAGCTATTTTATTACTCCGCCGCATTAGTCAATCAGGAATAGTAAAACAATCACGGTGTGGCAACAAAACTCAAATAATCACAGTTGTGGCAAGTTGTTACCTATTTAAGAAAATACATGAGTTTAATAGCGATCAGCATTGTTGTTAGTTCTACTAACCATGTGCTGTAGTTAGATACAGTACCAGTAGTCATAAGTAATACGTTACTTACCACAAATTTGTGAGGTACGCTATGTAATAGCCATTAATAAAAGCACTATTTACAGTAACAACTTGCATTCAGGAAACTGGGTTTAGTTGCCGGTATTAATTAGCGAGAATAGTTTCAAGTAAAACTTTATTTCTTGTAAATAATTTTTTATCAAGTAAACACTTTATTTAGCCCATTTTTCTTAGTACATAGTATATAATCTGCTTTTACGAATGTCAAGCTGTTCCTTCAATTCTACACCCACCCGTTTCAAAGCCGCTTGCCTCAGTCATCTACATTAAATTAACACTACTTAAAATCACAATTTCCTTATTCCGTTCACGACCCGAGCGAATCATACATCACCGTTGCCGTTGTCATAATATTAAAATTATGAAATTCGCCCCGTGGGGTCCTCGCGACAGAAAAAAATGAGAAATTTTAAATAGTGAAAATCTCCACGAAGAGCGCGATGATATCATTAACTGCTATCTCGGCAGCTCCCCGGGAGGATTAACCTGAGGGGTGGAACGTATATATCTATCAGCGGACCGGCGAGGGTAGGAACACGCTCCGGACGAGGAGGGTCCGGAATTTCCCGTTGCGCCGTCGCCTATCTCGCCCGGGCGCGCGGTTGTCATCTCTTAACGTCATCTTGCGTTTTTGAGGGGCCGAACTGGGGCCTCGGCGAAAGGAAGTAAAGCAATAAAAAGAGATTGCCTTGAAATTCGAGAAGTGACTATTTCCTTCGGAATACTCTAATGCCCAGTAAATTTTCGGTATGTGTAAAGTATTCCAAATTAAAATGCCTTAAATTTGATGGCGCTTCTCGACGAAAATTTGCATGCCTTCAAAAATTTACCGAATAAAAAACAGCAGTAAATCTTTATTAATTTATTTTAATAGGGGTAGTTCTTTCGATCTCATTTAGATTCCTGCATTAGAATATTCAAACTTGGTTTTATGTCAATTTTCTTTAGTATCAATTCTGAAGGCTTACTGAATTATTATTTAAATTATAAATATACCTTTAAGTGCTTACCCAAAACTAAATCTAATCCCAATTAAGACGTTCATAAAACCTTCCATCTACACCTTTAAGGTTATTTTCAGGTCATCTTTACATCATAATCATGAGCGTCAAATTGTTTGCAACATTTTGTTTCTTTTTATGATGTTTCCATCATCTTGTTTCCAATTTATCAATTTTCTATTGTACATTATTTAACAAAATTATTAAAAAATAAAATAGATTGAAATATTAATTTTATCCGCTTAATTGTCTTCAGAGAACTTCAATTTTGACGACACTATATAATTTAATCAAGATTTGCAGTTCAACTTTTGCAATTACTCTCACGTCACATCATTTACTGCGACAAACATTTTAAACTCCATTAAACACCTCAAATCTAAAAATACTGCTGAACATGACAGTATTCCCGCCATTTTAATTAAAAGATGTAGCAATGCTTTGACAAAACCGCTCGCTGCAATTTTCAAATTGTCATTGAAGCCCAACATTTTTCCGTAATTTGCAAAATAGGTTTCACAATACCTACATAATGGGAAATAATATTGATGAATTTATTATTTATTCATAGGCCAATTTGCATTTTGCTATCCTTGATATTTTTGAAAACGGTAAATCCTTCTTAGAACGAGAGGCCGCGAGTTCGAATCTCACTCTGGTCAATTACAATAACTGGTTATTTCTGGAGCCGTACTGATTATTAGGAGAGAGATTTGACTCTGGCGAGATGCCTAATAAGCAACTAATTGCCTAGGCATTATCTATCTCGAAGAGAAAAGATACTCCTTTCAATTACTGATTTGACGAGTATCACACATTTTATAAGTGGAGCATTGGAATACCGCCAGCAGATACACATTATTTATTCAGATCTGTCAAAGATATTTGATGTAATTAACCATACATTATTGCTTGCGATTTTGGGGTTTTTATATTTCCTAACGGTTTAACAGAATTGATTGCTTCCTATTTAAAAAAATAGAGAAGACTATATATTTTACAATGGATTTTCGTCTCATATATCCAACGCTTACTCAGGTGTACTGCAATGTTCCCATTTAGGACCACTTTTGTTTAATATTTTTATAAACGATTTAATTACGTCGCTGAATTGTGATGTACTGACATATGTAGACCACCTGAAAATCTACAAACCTGTAACCATAATATCCGACATTTACAGTCAACAAAGCAATCCCTTAATACAGAATTATTGCATAACCCGAAGACTATGTATTTAACAATGGCTTTTGTCTAATATATCCAATGCTTACTCAGGTGTACTGCAAGGTTCCAATTTAGGACCACTTTTGTTTAATATTTTTATAAACGATTTAATTAGGTCGCTGAATTGTGATGTACTGACATATGTAGACAACCTGAAAATCTACAAACCTATAACCATAATATCCGACATTTACAGTCTACAAAACAATCTTCCCTTAATACAGAATTATTGCGTAACCCTAACATTATTTATAACTTGTAGTGATTTGTTTATAGAAACCACAGTTTGTTTACTAAAATTGTAAGTAATTATGTACACAATGCAAAGACAGTCTCTTCTACGCTCAAACAAGCACACTACTATTTTATATTAGATAAACGTTTTCTGTAACTAATCCAAAAGTGTAGGGATCGTTAGGAACTACATATGTATATTAAAGCAACACGGTTCTGACAAAAACTAATTAACAAGTAGTTGGTTTTTAGTTTCCCCAAAGGGCGAAAAGTTTTACCTTGGCTTATCCCTGAGGAGTTTAAATGATTTTAACATCGTAAAGAATATACGGTGTAATCAGTTATTTGTTAACACTGTTTTCTGTTACAAATAGTGCCACCTAAACAAAAGTAAAATAGTCTAAAAAAATAAATTGGTGGGTGGATTTTATAGGGTTAAGTTGTATACTAAAATAGTTAAAAATAACAAAAATAGCACTTACGGGAACCCTTATAAGAGGATAATTTTCAAAGTTTAATTTTTTTTCTCACCGTAGAGATAACTTATAGTGAGTAACACGTTGGTAGTCACCACAAATCAATTTACTCTGTCCGAGAAGGCAGAAGATCAAGCTTTTTTTTTGTTGCTAGAAGATTTTCAATATGTAGAATTGCAGAAAAAAAACAGTTGTTGAGAACTACAATACTGAAAATCTAGAGAAGTTAATCTCATTGAGTATCATTTCACCTTACTTTGTTAAATCTGACTACGAGTGAGATGTAAATCTACATTTTTGTGGATATATACATCCCAAAATTTATTAAACTTAACTTTAAGAAGTGATCCACCACCTATCAAGAACTCAAAAAATATAATGCATGGGGTGAATTCAAACACGAAAGTCTAGGTAACTAAAGATAACAAAAAGCAGAAATCAAGAGTTAATTTATTTCAATATGTAACAGAGCAAAATGAAAAACAAAGAAACAAAGAAAGAAAGAAAAATTTAGACATATTGAAATCCTGAGGGGGCAATTCAAGTTCAACACCTGATCTTCCATTGCTCCCTCTAACAAACTGCAAATCAATACACAGCAGAAGCAGAATAAAAAAAAAATAAAATAATAAAAACATACTGACATAATAACATAATACTTGCATCATTCACAAATGTACTAACAAACTCGCATCGCCATTCTACACACCCCACCCAAGCACATCTCTCTTAAAGTGAAATTTAATTGACGGAATTGACAATTTCGTAATATGTCCATCAATAGAATTATATACATGGTATACGTTATATGAAAAACTTCGCTTGAACAAACTTGTCCTATGACGGGGAATTGCGATTAAGTGCCGAAACCTTAAATTAATATTATGGACATCCGTTCGATACCTGATTTTATTATAAAGATATGGCGGTGTGTGAGTAACCAAGATTTTATGATAGAAGACAGCAGTTGCTAATCTAAATCGTTCTTCCATATTTAACCAACCAGATTCGCGCAGTTTACAAGATACGCGACTCCACTTAGGCAGACCATAGATAAAGCGTAAACAAGAGTTTTGAATTTTTTGTATACGTTGCTTAGTAGCAACATCGAGACAAGGAAATATCAAATGCAGGAATGCAATAATTAAATTGCGATAGTACCAGGGCATCACATAATAATATTTTAGTTTTCTTATCAATAGCCGATTTATGAGGATGCAGAAGTCTTAAGGCAGAGTACGAGCGCTGGGCACATTTAGAAATATGGGTTCTAAAGCGTAGTTGTGAATCCAAATATAGTCCAAGATTTTTAACTTCATCAACAACCTGCAAAACATCATTATTAATCTTAACCTGAATAGATTTCTTCAAATCACTGTTGCGACAACCAAACACCATTACAGATGATTTCTGGGAATTCAAAACTAAAAAATGATTTGCGGATGTTTTTAGCAATAGTTGTAAATCTTCATTAATTAAAGATACCGCAGTGTCCAACTCATAAGGGAAAAAAGAATAGTAGACTTGCGTATCATCTGCGTACATATGATACCTACAAGTTTTCAGGGATGACATCACAGAAGAAGTATAAATTGCAAATAAAAGAAGACCAAGAATAGAGCCTTGTGGCACACCAGCATTTACATATGCCAAATCCGACAGTTATCCTGTATCTTCACACGCTGAAACCTATCCGATAGATATTGTTCAAAAAATTTAATAGAAGAGTCCTCGAGCCCAATAAACCTCAAAATCAACAAAAGCAGCCGATGATCTACGGTATCAAACGCTTTACTATAATCTAAAAGTACCAGAATAGTAATTTTTCCCTTATCAGTTTCTGATATAATATCATCAACTACACTAGTCAAAGCCGTAACACAACTATGATTGGATCGAAATCCGGATTGAAAAGTAGGCAATATATTATTGATGTCTAAGTATGATTTCAACTGTCTTTCAACAACCCTCTCAAGTATTTTAGAAAAAAATAAGCAGAATGCTAATGGGACGCAAATCCTTATATTCCTCAACATCGTTGAAACGAAAGAAAACTTTATTTTACATTCAATATTGTATTAGCAAACAAAATGCCCCATAATCTCAATCCATCCATTTATTATCATATTTTGTAACTCTAAAACACATGAAATACGGAGAAAAATAAATATAATTTGTTGAGTCTGATAACTGCCAGTTGAGAGTACTTACACGAAAACAAACAAAACTAAACGACATTATTACTTAGCGTAATATTTATAAATACTTATTTAAAAGTCGATTTAGCTATACCAAGAACAAACACAAAAAAAAACAACAACGGGAAAATTTCCACACGAAGTCATCCTAGTAGATCATATTCGAGTATTTTTGACGGTGCTGTACTCACACGACGCTAGCGACTTCCTCCAACACACGACGCACACACACACATATATACGTCACCGATAAAGCATATTGGAAAAGGGATGGCCCTGCCCTTGAATTATAGTTTTCCGAGGTGTCATTTTATAAGAATTTCGATTTACGTCAACGCAAGATGACGGTTACTGCATAAGAGATATGGGCGTCCCCGATCTCACTCGCGACCTTATAGATACGTGCATGGATGTAACCCCTAGCACACACCCCGACCCTGGCGATGGTAAGCGGCAGCTCACCTTTCCATCCAGCCGCGTCCGATTGATGCTTACAATCTCCATTCAAAAATACGATATGAATTTGTAATATTTCAGCTTGCCTACGGAAGAAGTTTGATTTAGGTATCTGGGATCGATGACTTCTTCGCCGGGCGGATCTAGGGAGTGAATTATTTAGAATGAGATTTAAGATGGTATTCGATAAGTTCATGTCAAGGGCTTAGTAAAAAAAATTGCGCATGTTTCTCCTTGTGTGCGAAGTATTCTTTTAATTAATATACCTATTTACAGTTTCTAAAAAATATTAAACTTTTGGATATTCCTTCTTATTCATTTAGTGAAAATATAGTAATCAATTAAAAAAAAAATGATTACTAGTCCTCCTAGTGCCCTTGGATGTAAATACGAATATTCGTAATAGTTAATTATGTACAGCATTCATTAATACACAGAAAACATAAAACTGCACTTTTGGTGGATGCGCCGTAACGTGACACATGATCGCAATAAAGGTTTCCATTTGGTAATTGAGTTTTAATATCCAAAAAATATCCCTAAACGAAAAAATCAAATTAAAATAATAAACTTTATTTTACCAACGACTATTTTGTTATTATTTTACAAACAATCGACTCGTGCATTTAAATTTGTGGTTGCATGAATAAAATATAAAACGCTGTTGTTGTTATTTTTATATTGAATTAATTTAAAATTTCGTATAAAATCCCATATTACATGTACATTTTACATTCATATGAATAATTGAATTACACATGATATGTTACACAACACCTGACCCAGTACCCCAAATATTGGCCTAGCAAATATTTTATTATGTTACAAACTCCACCACAACTACTGGCACTAGATCTGCTATCTCTGATTTCAATTACGATAAACAATGTAATTACTTTGTACTACTGAAGCTAACGCTATAATGTTATAAATATTGAATAATACTACCTCTATTATTAAACGATAGGCGAACCGTGGTAAACTGATTTATTATTAATATTACTTCCATTAGACATATCCGTGGAATATGCATCCAAAGGTGTTAGATGAGTACAGCTGTGCAAATATCAAGTAGAGGTGATGATATTTCGGAAACATGTTTGTGATGTTTGTTTGAAATTGAAAACAGTTTTCGACTGTTTTATTAAAGATAAAGTAATGTAAGCCATTCGTAATTAGTTTGAGATATTTTTTTTGGAAATATGTAGTACATATTCTTGCTTCCTAAATCTGGAATTAAACTTATTTCACCATTCTCGATACTTATACCTTAATTCACGTAACTAGTTTTAAAATGGATTACTCTTTGAATTCCTCAAACCAATTTCTTCTTAAAATCCACATAATTTCCTTATTTAAATAATTTGCCCTGACAAGATAAGCGTTATGGGTTCGTCTTCTCTAACATAAAAAGATGATAATCATAATGGTGAAGTATGTGCCAACCCCACACAAGAATTTGATATTACTACCTTTAAATGCACGGTACATGCTGGAATAAATTGATTGGTTAAATGAATAACTATTAGTTAACGATATTAAACAAAGCACGCCATTTTAATTACAACGGCAAGTGTGTTTACCTTCAACAATTTCCAAGCTATAAATTATAGTCGAGGTAAAGTTAGAGAAAAGTAGATTTAGGAAAAAGCTCTCCTTGGCCTCGATGCCACCAAGCAAACCAAAATTTCTGGTTTAAAAACAGAGTGTAAAATCTATGTAAATGCTGATGGGCTTTGGTATATTATTACGAAAAGAACTCAACAAAACAGTAAGAGAATTTTGCGTCTCTAAACGTTTATCGTTAAATAGTTTTGGCGCCCAACGTGGGGCAAATATTAGGCGCAGAATATTTTATTTAAAAAAGCGGAAACCGAAGACTAGCAGGTACTCTGATAGTGAATTAAGGGCATGTAAACACAGTAAAAGTAAATAATGATAAATAAATTAGGTGAAGTCTGATAAGTAGTAAGCAGGGAATATCTTATGATAAAAAAAAATTAAAACAATAAATTCTTAAGGTCTGGGTTCCCTGCTGTAGAAAAGGTATTGCTGCCTACACTCCAAGATAACGATTATTCCAGATAAACCATATTTTAATTTTAAGGAAACTATTAATGATGCATGAGTATTTAGGCTTTGCATATATTAGCGTGAGTGGCAAAATGATTAATTACGAAAATAGAACACAAACAGAGCGAAATTTACTACATCCTCGATAGTTTATTTTTTGCAATTTCCCTTTCATCTTCCGTTTTCGTGCCAACCTTTACGCCGCTTTAAAAATGCACATATGCGCTTAGGACAGATTTATCCCTTTTTCAATCCCCACTTACCCCCGGCACCCGGGAGCCGGGGTTCGGATGAATTTTTTATACGTGGACGCCTAACTGTAAAATATCGCCCTCTCAACGCTATATCCCGGACAATAAAACAAACCGCTGGATGGTGCAATTATCGTTTATTTTATGATTATACCTTAACGCGAACGAATACCTATAGCGCCGTAAATCTTGCAAGGGTTTTCATCCACTCATTATTGATAACGGGGCGGTAATGTGTTCCCGGATTCCGTACAGGCGAAGGGGATAATTAATTGCCTAGGAATGACGCTGTTTTCCGGTCCTTGGTATTCGTTGTTTAACGGGACATAATTGTAGTAAAATCTAATTTGTAGTTCTTTGTGGCAGCAGATGCCCGTACGAGTTAATTCATTACTGAAACGTATTTTCCTGAGCAAATCACTAACTTGGTTTTCAGGTTTAAAATACCAACTATTAAAAGGTCGAGTAATAACGGATTCAAAGAGAAAAAAACTAGGAACCGATATTTTATCTCCTGCGCGTTCAGGCTTGAATCGTTCGGATATTTTGTTCTTCACGCTTATGTTGATATTAATCGCGAATGCTTGCATTCTGAGCAGTACTGATTCTCTGCTACCTATTAATAAATGGTGCAGTCGACGTTTCGCCTAACACTACGGATGGCATCCTCAGGACGGCGGTGTTGCGGTTTCGCTAGTTGCCTGATGAGACCACTCATCGTCGACATTTACAAGTACTAGACCACGGCACATCAGCCCGGAAACTTTCACATCCCGTGAAAGCCTACATTCACTCATGGTGCAGTAAAGTTTTAGATGTGTGCAAAAATTACTTAATAATAGCAATAAGTTACTTCAATTTAACTCCGCACATTAAACAGCTACCTCAAAGTAAAAAGTGTCGTCCTTCCAACTAAATTTAAAGTATTACTTGTTGATTACTAAAATTGTTAATCATGTACCAGGGCAGGAAAATGACAATTTAAGGAATGAGTTTGGAAATTGCAAGCAGAGGAAAAGTTGAGGCAAGCAACCAAACGAGTTGATACAGCACTGGCGTGATGCATACAATATAATAATCATATTTATTTGCCAGACAGCATGCAGCCAATAACAAGGCAAAAACAATTACAAATTACAAAGTTAGTGAAAATACAAAAAAAAAGAGAAAAAATAGTACAGAAACTACTTGTACGAATACGCAAGAAATAAAAACCAATATAACATTACAACACTAAAGCAAAGAGCATGCAAGTAACAAATTAATAGAACATTTTTAACTTATATAACTAGGATTTGAAGTAATCTTACAAAAAAAATTAAATTTAAAAAGGGAGGAAAAAGAATGAAATTGGTCTGATAAAGAAGCCCTGAAGGGAACAGTGAAAAATATCACACTTAAAACAAATCCGATTATATGTTGCACAGATGAATGTAAGTATATTATAATATTATAATATTTTAACAACCTATGACTACTATTTATCATAGACAATTTACTTGCATTTGTAGTGTCTAGAATACTTGTACTTGGATGACAAATTGTTTGATATTCAAATGACGAAATTCGAGATTACTTTAACAATCTCTTCAACAAATTGAAATAATATTATTCAATGAAGAATGGCAAGAATTTATTCATTTAATTGTTCTTTGTTTACTAGTAAATAATAATGTGTGTCACTTCAGAAAGTCATGGCGGTTTACTCTGGTAAAGTGTACTTCATGTGCTTTATAGTCTTAGGACAATAAAGTGATATTTAGCCCCGCAAAATGAAGTGAGACGAAGTTGTACCTTAGAACTTGGAAGTTAAAAAAAAAGTGTAACCTGCTTTTGTGTTCCATAGCCCATATTAATATACAATCTTTCGAATTGAAAAAAATCAGTAATGAAAAACTATGAAACCTAAGAAATGAAATTACCTTTAAGAAACGTAAATGCACATAACAGGCACACTCATGATATGAAGACCAGTTACGAACACAACAAGACAAACAGTAAGTTACAATATTCCAAGGAGAAAGGAGCAAGATAGGTTACTAAATAGATAAAAAAGAAACAATCAAAAAGAATGAAGAGTCAATGTAAAATGGAATGAAAGCGTGAGGATCAGAATAACTGAAATGTATCGGAGTTCAACAACCTCAACAAAATGGTGCCTTTGTTTTTGAAATGCCGGGTCACCTTTGCTTCTCTATTAGTTTTATGATTACAGGATAAAATAGTTATTTCTATGACATATGCCAGAAACTATAATTTTGCGTGTATGAGTTAGCGCAAATACTCGCAAAAGGGTTCCTGGACGTGTGTTGCACACTATTTTTGGGGGTTATTAGTCTTAATTTTGTTATAAAGAATAAAAAAAATGAGTAAGAAGTTAACAGTTCAACAAGCAATACATGTTTTTTTTGATAATTTCTTTCGCAGTTTAGCACTTATTAATGGATAATTACAATGGGGATTACCAGCACCCATCCCAGACTATATATGGACGGGAGAATTGTTTGTTTCCAGTCGATTTAAAGGGTTAAATTAGGATTTTTGGACGGATACGCAAGAAGATCATTGATCGCTTCATGTTATATTTTTGTCTAAACAAGAATAAATATCTTTGAAGTTTTCGTTCTGCAAGCATTGTACATGCTACAATGCTAATAACAATGAGAATACCTTCAATCAGTTTCGTTAATTCTAGCGCATACAAGGTTTCCTGATACCATAACTCATTGAGTTACCCATTAGATATCACGCAGTTCATTTCGCAATTCGAATCTAACTCTATCAAAACTAACAGAACTCCATATGGCGTATCTCCAGCTCGTCAGATTCCCTTTGTTGTTGTCAGCCAGTCCTATATTTAGGTAATCTCCGCTTCGTTAATACACAGAACGACGACAAAGTTGCATGTACAGTTACACATGTATGAATTCTAATCCCTTACTAACCCCCTGCCTTCTCTCTACTTGGATGAGAGTTCTTCTATGTGTGATGCACGACACTGGCTTCTTTCGTTTCGCAGCACTGGCGCCCACTGCAAGGAAGGGTATCAGTTTAAATTATTCACGATACATTTTTGCTTGAGCGCTGACGCTATGATTCCAGGTATTCTTTCCTCTTCGCTTACTTCTTCGACCGCGGAAAGATGAATTATAGCCGCGTATTTTCTAATACTTCTTATTCTCCGCGTTGCTTCTTATTTAGGTTGAATACTGTTGACAGATTTTCGCTTTAAATAACTCTTCTTTGCGATCTAGAAATAGAACTGCTTCTTATTGAAGTTGTAGTTTAACGTAAAATACGAGCCAAAGGCATAAAATTATTGGAGTTTGTCAAGTGGTTAATTTGCTTTACTCTTATTATCAAAAATTGAGATAAAATGGGTTGATATTTCAAATGACGGAACAAAAACAAGAATATTTAATAAAGATGAGAGAATTACGACATGTTTCGCTTTATCATGAGAGCATGCTCACACAAAAAAAAAACGTGAAAATTTCGAAATAGCTTCTGTACAGCCGACATTATTATTTAGCTCTCGAAGGAATGGCTCAACGTTTTGATGATGCTAAATATTAATGTCGGTGACTGTACATAAATAAACAAGTGGCATAAAATATAAAATTAAATAAACATATAGATTAAATCAAGCATATGTTATTCTCACCTTCATAGTAAGTCACCTTATTCACTGGACTACAGACTTTATCAAGGTGGTTTAAATTTATGTAATAGACTTCTTTAACCAAAACAAAAAAAAACCTTAAAAATACATCGGAAATAGTATAAAAAATGTTTGCTACTTTTAACTTGTGTTTTTTTTTTTGCGTTCTAGAAGAACTACATTTGCAAACAATTGTGTAAAAATAAAATACTTTTATTGTAAAATACGTATTGTGAAATCAACTTTGATTTCTTAAATTATAGAAATTTTGACATATTTTTAGAATTTTATGAAATATCATTGTACTAGCCGAACAAAAATCAATGATATTCAAAAATATTCAAATGATTTTTTTCTAAATTTGTATAACAAACAAATTGAATATTAAAAAAAATCACCTTTCTTCTATGTGTCTCTGCCAATCCTCCATCATTTGGCGATACAACACTAAGCTAACCCAGGTTTTTGTCTTGATTAGTCATGATATCCCACTCGTCAAATTGAGTTGGTTGGATTTTGTTCCATCTGCTCTATTCTTGCGTAGATCACATCTAAAACAGAGAAAGCCTCACGTCATTTATAATAGATACAGTTCCAATAGTTTCATTCTTACATCCGGCGTCCGTTAAGGCTCGAATTTGTGTCCCTTGTTATTGGTATTGTTTATCAATCTACTTTTTTTAAAAAAAAAATATTTTCCTATACTTGCTGACGCTGCTCTCATTAAAATCTTTTCCCAAATTTCTTGTTTTAATGATGCAAGTCGCCGTGCGAAAATTGAAATCGAGATTATGTTATCTTCCTGGTTCCATTTGCAAGTATATACATCATGATATGGACGCCAATTTGCCACTTTCGAAGGTAGCTAATAGACATAAAGGGGATTTATATCATTCAATTTGATTTTTTTCTTAATTTAATTTGTTTATTTTAATTTTTATAAGTATATACTAATAATGTTCAGCATTGTTTCCTCTTTTTTGATGTGATTATTTTTATGTACTGTGTATACTTATTTTCTATGTATTATCCTGTAAAATGTAGTGCAGTAATTAATAACAAAGACTTTCTAGCAAAATATCATGATTTTATGTTAATCCTACATTTACATTCTTATGAAATAGGATATACTAATTAGTTGCTTTGTAATTTTTTTAATATAATTAAGCTCTCATTATTTTTTTTAATAATTGTGCCGTTTTTTAAATATTTTATAATTTATATAAGGTATAAGTAGGTACCTAATATACTTACAAGGAAAGGCACTCAAGCATATCTCTCCGATTTTGATAAAATTTGGTGGGAATGTAGAACCGAAAAATATTTGACACGTTGTAATAGCTATCTCTAAGTTGGTACTGCATTTCTATTTAGTTACTTTAAAATATTTTAAGGTTGGTACTACAGAGCATGTACGAGAGTGAACAATAAGGAGAATGGCCGCTGTATTTTTATTTAAGTAAAGTACGTTTTACATTATGTGTTTTATTTGAGAGGAAACGACGCTCTGGCAGAAATCCCCAAAGTAATCGTCGCTTACAACGTATTCTATCAGCGGCCTGTTAGTGGTTCTAGGTGGTATAATGAGAGCTCAAAGTGTGCCCCCAAAAACACATTTTTTTGTAATATTTCAGAAACGAGAAGAGGTGTCTAGATCGCATAAAAATCAGATCGTTCCTCGTTAGCAGCTATACATTTTAGATTACAAAAAGAACAGCAGTGCACCTACGGGCTGATTAGAGGATTAAAAAACACTAGTTTTTCTCACCCCTGCTCTCGTATATTATAAATTCAATTATTCCTTTTTTTGTCTTTAAACCACATGAAAAATTAAGGCTTACTTGTTTTTGAATTTTTTTTCTAAATGTTCATTTTAAGAAGTTATGATCATTCCTATGTACCCTAACAGAAAGCGGTTTCGTTAGTTAACTTCAAAATTTCATATTTTTGGAATTAAATTTAATGTGGCATTGTATTTCAATTAAAAATCGTTTCTTATATCAAAATATAAAAAAGTAAAGTGATACATACAAATAGTTTGTGCGTTGTGGGTCATCTCGTGAATATATATAATTACTTTTTCACGTCTTGGCAAATCCATGTGTTTATGATTGTCAATGTATGTAACAGATTATAAAAAAAAGTTTAAAATTGTCATTGCCGTTATATAAAAGTGTGGTCAGTTCGCTAAAGTGTATTATCATAGAGTGTCTGATTCAATTTGTTACAGTTACTTGTTAAAGATAATTACGGCTTATTCAGAATGGCCTTTTCTGTGTTAAATATGTTGAACGTCTTGACAATATTAACAAGTTTAATAAATAACCAGTACCTGGGTACACCTGCATCTCCACAAAAGGGTGCTGAAGAAGCACTTGCGCAAACAGTGTTTGACATTATTGTAAGTCTTGGCAATATTGTCAAGACGTTCAATATATTTAACACAAAAAGGGCATTCTGAATACGTAATTATTTACAATATCTGTCTGATAACAAATTGTGTTGTTTCACTAAATTTCCTGCTACAGCTCAACACATTGTTATGGAAGGAAACATAAATACCTTAGTGTAATGAAATGTTAATCAATTCAGTATTACTGTAACAACACTGTTTCCCACAGCTGTGATATGTAAGGTCACTTTCGATCTTATTAGTTTTATATTAACCGCTTATTAAAGTAGTTCCCTTTCAAAAATTCAATTAACGCACCCTATCCAATTATTTACTTATTAAAAAGCCACACCACCGCTTCGATTCGTTATTTGTATTCGTTTTCCGTTTATTAACCCACCCACTGTTTTTAACTACGCACACGTACGCAGGTATATGTATGTTATATCGTAAACCCCGTACTTAATCGATTAAACAAGTGAAGCGATTATTATTTCAAGCGATGGCGTATCCGCTTCTTATTGGACCGGCGGGTGGGCCTGCTTTCCGCTTACAATTATCAATTATATTCACATATACACTAATACACACATATGTATGTAGCCATGCATTATACTTGAATGTATGGGAGAATTTCGATCGTGAGAGTCGTACACATATATCGTAAATGTATGGTGTTGGTGGCACGAAGTCTATCTCCCATACGTTCCGTGGAACACCAACTGGAGCTTACGATGATGATAAATATGATGCCTGATCGTTCGATGCGCGCTTAATAAATTATCGCCACTTCTGCGTCCGTGTAGTCGATTTCTATTGTACGGCTTTCTGGCCGACAGTGTGACGTGAATTATTAACGAATGGTCGGCGAAGGTTGTTTCTTTCAATTTACAGATTGAAAGATGACCTTCGTAAAAAGATCGACTCAGAAATATATAAAAAGGAGACAAGGATATCCGATAAACGCGCTTAAGTATTTATATTTGTACGTCTAGTTGGAGGAAAAAATACAATATCTATTTATAGTCACAGCTCGCCCAATATTAATACAAATGAGGAAATTAGAAACTTTTAATACGTCCTAATTTTTCTTTGGCAGAAAGCGTCTACTCAGAGTAACTGAATATTTCAATTAACTATAAATAATCCTAATATATTGCTGACATTGCACTAGTTTGTCCTATAATAATGCCATTGTAGTAATTTGAGATTTCCATTTAAATCTGTACCAAGTATATGACACGCAAATATACGGGCTTAGTATAAAGTCCCGGAACGATCGTGTAGCTTTGTTAGTTAAGAAAGTATTTTCTTTTCGTTTCGTTGATTATTTAGACGTTTGAAAGTGGCAGTAAAACTTACAGATCCGAATCAGAGCCAATTGATATTTTGATGATAGGTGGATATGCTGACCGTCAACGCTCTTTGGAAGAAGTTGTTTAATACGTTTTATTCGGATCGACAAATAAGTAAAAGTACGGTGTGCCGAACAATTCAGAAATACAAACCATTTTGCCAAGTAAAAAAATTACGTCGAACTGGACGTCCAAGAACAGCAACTAATAAGACATCAATCTGAATGTTTTACTTACAGTTCAAGAAAATCCTCACGTGTCTACAACGGAATTGGGACAAATCCATAGCATTTCACAAAAATCCGCAAAACTGAAACCCTACAAAATGCACCTTGTTGGAAGATGATCGAGTTCGCAGACTTCATTTTTGTGAAATAATGACAGAATTTATCAGAGAACAGACTAATTTTGTGAATCTGTCATTTCTAATGAAGCAACATTTTGTCTTAATGGTTGGGTCAACAGACATAATTGTCATTATTGGAGAAATAAAAACCCTCATTAGATGAACGAAGTACATACGCAGCACCCTCAAAAAGGGAGTGTATGGGCTGCTATACTCGGAAAGCGTATAATAGGCCAATTTTTCATAAGAGGTAATTTAAATGGTGACAGCTATTTACATTTATTGAGACACGACATTAGGCCAGCAATTACAGCTCTCCATCCAAATCCAAATAGACCGAATCAACCAAATGACAATACTTGGTTTCATCAAAATAGAGCTCCACCATCGTGGTTATTTAAACTTTTATATATATTATTTAAACACTTTTCCAGCCCGCTGGATTGGACGCAGAGGAACCATTGATTGGCCAGCACGTTCTCCAGACCTATCACCGTTGATTTCTTCTTGTGAGGTCATTTAGGTATACTATAAAAATCGACCATATACTCTAGAACAATTAGAGGGACAAATAACTGAAGAAATCAATCGTATTACGCCAGACTGATCGATTTCATTACTGTCAAGTTGCAAACAGAAAACAATTTGAACATTTATTTTAAAAATTGAAACTGTTTTCAAAGAAAACTAGTTTTCAGCTATCAGTATTTTCTTTGTTTTTCTTTTAATGCTTTCTTCTACTGGAAATTAAATTATGTTGATGTTTCTATACGTAGTTTTTCATTCTACGTCCGCTAGTGTAAAAATATATAGGGTGTCCTATTAAAAAAAAAAACAAAAGTTGAAAACAATTGGTATCAAATCAGGAACCGTAAACAAAATGACGATATTATAAGTAAACTCGCAAATTTTAACTGTATATGCATACAAATTTAAAAAAAAAAATACCTTATCAACTAACAAAGTTGTACGACCATTCCGGAACTCTATACTAATCTGTACCTATATATGTTGCTATGATCCGTCAGACCATGTTAATAATATCATTCCCATTAATACAATGTGGAGGAAAATCCTAGAAAAGACTATAATTTTCTCTTAAACGAATAGTTTTTTTTTTTTTTAGGGTGAAATCCGTCTGACATGGAGTCTCCGCATGTGCCGTCGTGTGACGTTAGAAACTCTTAGAACAAACTTTGAGTCTATATATGAAGCGTATGTAGAACTAACAGATTCTTGCGGGTTTCGCCGTGTGTCAAAACTTTCGCTTGACGTTTCGCTGTTCATACTGACAGCTTCTTCAGGATAACTGAACTGTTCAGTTCAGTTGACACACGGCGAAACCCGCAAGACTGTTAGTTATAGTTACACCGGCCGTGAAAGCCTACGCAGTGTTATATGAAGCGTATGATTTCTTTCTCACTAATTTTTCGGCTTTTCATTTCGTTCGGCTGCCGAATGTCCGGGCAGAAAGTTACTTTAAGAATGCATTCCAAAAACCAGTCTTGATTGTATCTGCAGTGCGCTCAGTGCTGTCTGGCTGTCTGTTGCAATATAGATCCGTTTACTTTCATAGGCTCTCTGATTGATTTCAGAGCGTGGCAAGTCTCTGTATCTTGCTAAGTTCAATTATAGTAGTTTGCTACTGAAGCTTTGTTCACCATACCAAAAATGCATAAGTGAACGCGCATCTGAGCACCGTGGTGTATGCCCAATACACCGTATTAGGTTTTAACTACCACGTTTTTCCATCAGCTTTTGTTTTTATCCTTTAAAGCTGTCGATTCGAAGTAAACTTAGAGTCTAGGATAACATCAAGATATTTTATTTCTTCTGGCAGATTTATTCCTTCACTTCGAAGTTTTGAGGGCCGAAACGAATAGTTTACATTGGATAAATAAACAAAATGTACTATCGGAACTAGGTTCAAGGAACACGTAGCAAATTATCGCTCTGGGAGAGTTGAATCACCCAGTGTGTAATATACAAACGATACCGAATTTAAGATTGATATAGACAACTTTTAATTAGCAAATAATGTTCAATCATATAAAGAACTGCACGCCTACAAAACCGTATATACGAAAAAACATTCAAATAACTTATTGAATCGGGAACTTGCAACCCTCCACCATTCAATTTTGATTGATTTATGGGGACAGGATGGTTCACATTCGTCACTAATTCTTGATAGTTTAGTGGATCAAGTAGGCGTAGAAAATGCACTTGTAAATAGTGTTCTGTAGTAATTCAGTGTTTTTGCTGATGATGACAGCTTTTGCTATTGAAACGTACGTCCAGTTTAGTGCAGTTTGTGGTGAGGGGTTTAGAAGAAGTTTGCAGTACTTGTTAATATGTTTAGACATCGATAAATATAAAGATAAACCTCGTCTCAATGAAAGATCGGGCAAATCAGTTATAGTGGATGTGAAAGAATTTACGTTGGACAAACAAAGCGTGTGGCTAGAACTAGGTTTAAGGAACACATAGTTATTGGTGTCTAAAAAATTTACCATAACTCTATAACTTTCGACCCTAACGATTTTTTCTTTTTAATTTGTGTTTATTACTACGCTGCAATGCTTGTGATATCTTTGTAGATAATGAATGAATGTTATATAAATCCTTCGTGTATAATATAACAAATGTTTCCAGATGCAAATTTATTTCGCTGAACTAAAGTATTGCTTGCAATCAAACGTTAGACAAGTACTGTCTTATAATAAATCATGACCTAATACTGAAATGAGAGTAGATAATCCAATTTCTAACATGAAAATTGCATATAAGACATGCCAACAGTTGTTCTTCCTATAATATTGCCTTGCTACAGGTGAAATCTCAGGGCGTAATAAATAGTAGCAATTTTCCAGAGCATGAGACTAGGTTAAATAATAATGAAAAGTAAATATTGTTTATAAAAGATTATTGGTATAAAATAAAATAAATGATCGCAAAGTACCACAGGATGGGAAAGAAGGATAAATAAAACAACGTTTATTATTTATTTATTTCCCACGCTGCGACTATCGGAGTCGGTCGGCCAGGGAGGCGCCGGAGAGATGTCGGAGTGAGCGCCACTGGGTTATCAGCTGTTGCCTTCACTAGCCCGACGCTGTTCGCCCGTAATTTAACCACAGCCCAAATGGCTATTTACCAGTCGGGGAAACAAGGATTGGTACTTGCGGAATTTTTAATATGTTGTTAAATAGTTAAATTTAGATGAAAATGTTATTTAAATGCCAAGAAAAAAACTAGTGCGCCAAGGTCGACTAAATCAAAGTAAATTAAATAAAACGCAAAGAGACTATATTAACTGTTATATATTGACACTTAATTCGGTGAAGCCTTACAAAGTTACAATGTATAAATATATGACCTGAACTGGTGGGAGTGCCGGTTATTATTCAAAAATTGTAAAATTATAAAGAAACAATAACATCAAATCTACGTACTCGATCGAGCATGCAATGACTACGACCTACCATTGGTTTTAAGGTGAAAGATAAAGAAAGCAACAATTAAACAAAATGATTTCACAAGTTACATTAAATTTTGACAATGACCGCAAAGACTAGATTAAAAAAAAGAAATTAAGTTAAATTGAATTATGATATCAAGACCGAAATATAAATAACAAAAAAAATTACGTTAAATTATTAATATATCAATGGTAGTTCGTTACTACAAATATACAAGCAAAACTCTTAAAATTAACTTACATGTAACAAACAATGCACGAGGGTTGATAGTCACCACAGGGGCGGGTAGAAATAAAGAAATAGAAGCGTAGAAAAGATGACGAAAAGAAAGCCCCGGTCCAGGGACGACGTAGATGCGGCGTGGCTTGCAAAATCCGCTCGCCGGCTCCAAAAAAAAAAGGCTTCGTAGTCAAAACACAGGGACTCAAACGGCTTCCAAGGAGTAGATTCTTTACGACCAGAGATCCCCCACAGGGGTTACCAAACGGGTAAATTAGGTCGAAAAGGATTGCAGCAGGGCGACGCCTATTAGATTTTACGTCTGCACTCTTAGCGGGCTAGAGTGTAAGTGAAAAATCCGGAAGGGTAGAGGTAACTAGTTCCCGCGCTATGCCATTAAGTGCAATAGGATTCGAGTATCGAAGATAAACAACATGCAGGTGTGCGAGATTATGCGAAATTCTAACGTTTCAAGTACAGCACGCACCAAAAAAGGTGCAACAATTAACAAAAATGAATAAATTCGGAGCTAATTATGAACGGAGTTAATGAAATTTACGTTATCAAGCATCTAAATATATGTTAAAATTTGACAATTTAAGAATTTGAAAAAGGTCACAATAAAGCGGTACATACAAAAACAAATTCAGGTTAAACGTGACGTTATACAAAATACGTAAATAGCGACGGTAACTAGGAAAGGTCAAGGAACTTGGATAAATTCAGAAAAGATAGGGTACAGTTGGAGAAATAAGAAAAGGTGTTTTCAACACGTAACAGCCTTTATAATGTTTCTCTAAGTATCTCTCTTTTCATATCCTAAACTCGTTTTATTACTTTTAGTACTTTAGATTTCAAAAAAATTAGTAGTATGTATGTATCGCAACTATCTTCCAAAGCATACTGACCTAGAACGCAATAGCGTTGGAATATCGCATGTTTACCAATAACATCAACGGGCATTGAGCATCGCTAATAACTCGCAGAAGCAGGACAGAATAAACTGTCAGAGCTCGCTTAGAAAGAGACACACAACTCTAAGTGTATATGTGTGTCACACTCGCTAGGGGTCGTTTGAATATAAATCGACGCGGCGCATTATTGGATGCAAGCCGATGACGCGAGATTGGAAACTGATCAAGATGAATGGAGTGAACAATGAACCGGGGCCGACACCGACGACGCGACGGCAACGGCGGGCGGCTAGCTAGGAGTTAGTCCCTCCTATAGCTCGCGTAAGGAGCGTGCAGGCGAAGTCGGGCGCTGAATAATGAAACAATCGCTCGCATCAAGATGCGCGCACACCCCGATCGGGAGCGCGCAGTTATTACCGCTGTATTCCGGGGTTCGTTTCGTCCGGAAATCAATCGCTCTAGCGATGTCATTTCGTTCCGATAGAACGGAGCTATGTGCGATATCTCACCTTCTACCGACACTCTATCTCACCCTCATGCATTGCACGAATAGGTTCACATCGACATATACATGCGCGCACTCGAATTCTAATATTATAATTTAAATCGCGTATGCGGGTATATGAGAGAAGCTTTAGCAATGCTTGAATTTAATTACGATATTATGACGAATGGTGCATATACAGGCTGTCGTTTAAAATGATGTAACAAACTTTAAAAAATGTCAAATAATTAAAAAGGATTGAAATAATGTTATACTTTCTCACAAATTCTCTTTAATTAAAGGGACCGGCTTCGTCCAAATGAGGACATGCACAGGCAGGCTACATAATACAATCATGAGAATTGTATATTAAAAAATTAATTTAATTTGTGACCTTTCACGTTCACATAAAACAATTTTTTTTAATTTGTCAATCACATTTAGAATTATAAATAAGAATTTGAATATAATTTTTATCAATTATTTTAATTAAGGGCACACCTTTTACTATATCTTCTCTAGTTTTTGAGCGTAATTATTTCTACATTGCTTTCTGAACATACCTGTTTGTAATGTCAATGCTGTTATTTTATGGTATACATATAAGTGCGACTTTCACTATTTGTAATGCCTTCTTCTTTGACTGACCGCCGACAAAGCACTGATATACCGACAACTGTACTGCTCTGCTTGTTATTTTCGCTCTTGGAGAAACTGCGTGGAAATTAACAAAGATACATAACCTGCAAATTTTGCATACTTAATTCGATCAGAGCTGGAATCTGTGAGCAAAAGAATTATACCAATCCTGAATACCGAGAGATTAATTTGTTTAGTACAGTTCAGCCACTTGCATTTTGATTGGCATTTCTACATATGCTGTATATCTTGGCATCAGCTAATTTATAAACGAGACTGCAAACCTGACAGTCAATACTGCAGAATCTCTTTCATTGTATTGCCCAGGGCAAAGGCTAAGGCAATTCAGAAAGATTTTATTTACTGCTGCCACACAATTTGAAATAGGATGGGACTTGCATGTGAAATCCAGCCAATTAAAAGGCACTGCGATTTAGAGGCCCAAAAATCTGGTAACTACTTTCTTTGTTACTGCACTGTTCATTTCCATATAATTTTCTGCATTTTTTATGTATGTATATTTGCTCGCGGCTCGCTAAAAATAAAGAACTACAGCTACCTTTACCCTACTGTGTATATAGGCTCACCTCATGTATATAACTTTCCGTGTGTATATAGAACTATTTAATCAAAATACCCGGCTTTTGGCTGATTAGATTACAACCCTGGCTTACTCACGTTACTTAGATACTCGTAGAACAATTTATTTATTAATTGATAAACGCAAAAAATGTCGAAAGGTTTTGTTTAATTTGGGTTTTGTTTGTTTTATAATAGCTACATTGTCCAAAAATTAACCTTAAAGACTTGGTACAATGACACATAAATAATGTTCGTTATGACTGCGACTGCATTAGCATCTAATCTAGTTTAAATTATATAAAAACATAAAATCTGTTCACTCGGCTAATTTACCTATTCGTTATGGGGGTGCCGCAGGGGTCAATCCTTGGCCCTGTGCTTTTTTTATTATTTATAAATGACATAACTAATTTTATCAATTCATTGAAAATATATGCTGATGGTACATCGGCCGTTGTTTCAAACAGTCATTTCAACACTTTGCAGGCCAAGGTAAACTCCTTGCTTGATTTGTTGGGCCAGTGGTTTCAGTATAATAGACTTCACTTAAATATTGCCAAGACGAATTATGCAGTCTTTCGAATGGCTCAATACCGGGCGTATACTACGTTAGATGTCGATATAAATTGCGTCCAGGTTATTCAAGGGTCATCTGTGTGTTTCCTGGACGTATATATCGATGAGAAGCTGACTTGGGCTGAGCACTGTAATTTTATTATATCTAAGCTCAATCAAGTATATTTTGAAATCAGAATTTTAAAATATGTTCTACATATTCAGCACGTTATAGCTTTTTATTTCGCCCAAGTTCATTCCAGACTTGTGCGTATGTTTTCATGTATTGGGGTTCCTCGTCTTCTTCTTCCGATATGTTTCTTGCTCAGAAACGTATCATTCGCTGTATTGCAAATATCAAATCATTTGAAACTTGTAACCCCTTTTTTGTTAAGTTTGAAATTTTACCTCTGCCGAGTGTTTATATTTTAGAGCTTCTATCATATATTTATTCGATTCAACACAAAATTCCTTAAAGGTCAGAATTTCAAACATATAACACTAGATATAGCAACTTCCTTAGAACTCCTCTTGATACACTTTCTCTGACTCAGCGAGGCCATTTGACAATGGGAGTGAGACTGTTTGACATACTTTCTGATGAGTTCAGGTCGATTCCCAATGCTAACTTCTTAAAAAAACGCTACGCGGTCTTCTTCTGAACCGCTACGTATACTCTGTTGAAGAGTTCCTCGCAATTTTTAGTGCGTGGTGGTAATTTAGATTTACATTTAACTTTATTAGCCATATTGCCGCAACTATTTGTATTGTATTCGTTATTGTTCATACTGACAATGTCGATATCTTTGGATCTCATGACAATATATTGATCCATCTATCTATCTATCTATGTGTCTTCAACAAAAGTCCATCTCCACTGATGATTTAAGAGTTTCAACGCAAACAACTGCTTGCCTTATGAAGCGATATTGTTCGAATCAAAAAAATGGTGCATATTCGTTTTTGTGTTCCAACGCAAAGGGACAAAAAAGCGAAGCTAATAAGTGACATAGAATTTAAAATTGGCGCCTCTATTTGAACCGCAAATGGATGCACATTTGCGGTACTTTGTATATTTAGTGACTTTACGCCTATACATTTGCTTTCGCCCTCAAGAACAATAGACGAGGACTATAAGAAAGAACTTCGAGACATGCCTGACACTCCATTACTGCCTGAGGTTGTACTGATATACATGCAAGAAATGCTTAGATCTGTAACACACTACAGATTTCTGTTTAATAAAGTACACTAATTCACAAGGCGCTAACTATCGATAGTCGTATTGCTAGATGAACTAGAGCAGATTCCTTTTACAAGAAGAAATAAATAGCCAGAAATGCCAGAAAGTGTATAACCCAATCAAGTGTGTCAAAATAAATAAAAAAATCCGTAAAATTTCATACATTTTCCAGAGGATTTATGCTGACAGATATCTTCGTGGCTATTATATTATTATTCTATTTGCATTTGAAAGCGAATTGTATCAGATAGACCAGTGCTTCCCAAAGTGGTGGTCCGTAAGCAGAATGCTGCCGGTTCGCGATGACGATTTCTTTGATAGATCTACCGATTTCGAATGTTGTCTGTCGATATATAGATTTAGACTTCATTCCTTTTAGGGTTTTGTTTTCAATCTTCGTCACATAATGGACACATACTATATTAATACGTATGCGTAATATATAAAACCAGTATACCACGATATTAAATTAAATATTTATTGATATATCTTTAAATAACGCCACCAATACAATCTAAGATAGTTCCAGACTTACTATAATTGAAATATGAAATGATTCATACTTACATTTTCGCCCTGGTTTTTGCAAAAAATTTATATATAGCTGTTGCTATTCTTATACGAATTGCCCGAAAAGAGGCCCATTGGACTCATTTCTGAAGATCACTAAAGTAACTGATGCTGAACAAGAAAATGCGCTTGCTTCGAATGACAACGATGTGAGTTTATGGTTTCATAATTTTAAATGATGAAAGCTCTCTGAAGCCGCAATGCTCAGGATGTAGTGCGATTTCGCTAAACGACACAATGAAACCGTCAAAACTAAAAAGGCACTTAACTACCAAGCATAATAACGTAGACAAATTACCAAGCATAATGATTTGGCTTTGAAACCACTAGCATTTTTAAAAAGAAAGTGAGTTGAATTAGAGTCGTCAGAAGCAGCTTATAAGTAGCTCGTCGAATTATCCAAGGCTAAAAAGCCATGACATGTGAGGCGCAGATGTCGAGCGTATCAAGACATTGCTTAAAATGCTGAGCGAACAGCCCTCAGAAAGTGTCAAATACTCCTCTCAAATACACCCTCCGTTCGCCAATCAATCTCACGACGATATGTAGTCACCTAATAGAAAAAATGAGAAACAAATTATATTTAATGCAACTAGACAAATTTACAGACGTAGCGAATGAAGAAATCCTTTTGGTGTCAACAATGACTTAGACGTTTCGACGTGTTACTAGCTTTGCGATCAGTTGTCTAAGTGATGAATTAAATACAAATAAAAGTAAGGAAAAGAATCAGAAGGAAATAATCGGGTCTTGCAATATTATTTATTAAAGGTAAACCCAGTTACAATATAGACATTTTATCTAAACTTAAACCTAGACGGACAAACACGACATACAAAAGAATTATACCGCGAGTTCTAGGAAAAATATATGAAAAATCTTTAGAATCGTCCAGGTGTGACAATGGGTTTAAAAATTTAGTCTTGCGGAAAGAGCTAGATTTTTTTTTAATAAAATAGTAGTTTTTGGTAAGATATCTCAAAATTAGAATAAAAAAATCATCTATGTCAACATATCGGATTTTAATGTATTTGAGTTTTAGTGTTGATATTAATAGTCCACCTATTAAATGAAATCGCCACATGCTTCCATTCTATTCTATTATCAGTTCCGACCACTTGAATCTACACATTAAAACTTTGAAAAGTAAGGAAAAGGTGACATGAAGTTTCAATATGAACATTTCCATCGTCGAAGGGATAATTCTTTCATGTTTTCGTTTTTTCTTTAATCTTTCTTTAACTACGCAACTCTTTTTTACACAAAATTTGTTTTAATAATAATTATAACAGAAAATTTTGTTTGCGAGTTTTCCCGCGTATAATTAACTAGAACCATTTGAACCGACCTTCGAACATGGCACACGACGAAATAAAAATTGCACGACGACGGCTCACGTTTAGCTAATTCAAGAAAACGACTACGAACACACGGAACTACTCAGGACTTTGAACAGCTGCCGGCTTTCACATGCAGCGTAACTGATCCATAAATATTAATCTAAACCAGTACAATTTCATATCATATACAGACAACTATGCGTTCTGTACGAGTAGCGAACACGCACTTTAATAGTGAGGATTTTTTGTTAATTCAATTTCGCCTTGATGTGCTTCATTATCTTCCCCGGTTGATTCGTAATAATGTATATGCATGCATCGAGAATTTCAATTGATAATTTACTCGGCTCTATAAAGAAAAATCAAAAGTGCCATTAAAATCGTCCATTTTGATATTCTTGGTGGCTTATTTTATTTCTACGGATCGAAATTATAAATTTTTAAAGTTGTGGCATAAGGTTTGCTGTCTTGAAGTATTCCTCACTTTATAAATTATTCCTTATTTAATAAGTCTCGTAGAACGCGTAGATATGTGCTTTACATACTTACGCTAACAAACATTGACAACCATAACAAGGGCTATTGAAAGAGTTCTATGAAGCATTGTGGAGTTTCCGATGACACAATTATATCTGTCGATTGCGGCAAACGTATTAGCTTAATTTTTATTAATGGTAATAAAAATAGTAAAAATCCCAAATGCGAAAAGACTTTCTATAAATTTATCCATTTTATCATTTAAGTTGGGGTTTTATCCATCGAAAATTTTAATTTCCTTTGATTAATCCTCTTGTCACCGCCTAAGAATTGGCACGGATTAGTTCCAATTTCCGCAAGACTTATGAAACCAGCCGGCTTGAGAGTTGCATGGCGTAGCACCCGCATTTGTGCTGGCAAACTCGAGGTATTTGCTTCGAAATACTTGCAAACTCACATTTTTTTGGATACTAGTGTATTGACGCAGCTGGTACACTATATTTCGAACAACGTCAGAGAAGTGAGAAAGATTATTTTTATTGTTTGAAAAATAGCTGCAGAAGTTATAGATTTGAGGGAAAATAGCAGAGCTGTTAATGTGCTTAAGGAAAAAGGTGCACACTTTACTGATATAATCCAGAAGTATCAATAGTGCTACTTCCAGCAACCGTTTTGGGTATTGGTTATCTTATGTTAATAAGTTCATGTCAAATCTAACAATGTTGTTTATTGGATATTCCGATGCACTGAAATCCATTGTCCGCAATACCTAAGAGACACACTTCCTTATAAGCATCAGCCCCGCAGATCACATGTCGTAATTAGTTTTGACGTGAATTAGCCCTCATTCGCAAACAACAAGGAGTATTGTAATAAAGTTTTGTTAGATGCTGCTGTTTGTGTGTGTGTGAGTGGACTATTGTATGGATGTGTTTTACGAGCGTACATGATAACTTCCAGCTCCTTGTGGCCACAATGGTCGTCGACCATGTGTAAAACAGGATTAGCCGGTGACGGTTTTGTAAAAGAAAGCAGGTGTGCAAAGTCATTTAGCAAGGCTTTTGTGTCTTCCATCCATTTGAATCACAGATCCATCCTTGCGTCTTCATTCTACTCCAAGGAAAAATGAGTAATAATGGAATAAACTATCCTCTTGCACTCATAGAAAACATAAGTTACAACCTCTCCTCTTTGAGATGATGTCTAACTTGCATTTTTAAATGTAATGACCTCTTCATTTAAGTGCACATATGAAACTCAGTAACGTCGACATTGAATACCTAATGGATAAAAGGAATGTTTTTCTTGTAGGATTTGGAATTGCTTACAAAGTCCATCAACATGTGGCTTATTAAAACGTACATAGCGCACTAAACTAATAGATTGTGGTTTCCTTCAGATTAATTCAAATTGCATGAAATCTGCATAAAAATGTCTACCAGCCATTTTTGTTTGTTTATTAAATCTTTCTGGGAAATATATATTTTTTTTTGCTGGACAAAGGCTAGCTTTAAAAATTAAGTTTTAGACAGAGGCATTAACCTTTAAATTATGTTAATGAAAATGAAAGAGGGTCAGAATCTCTCAAATTCCTTTTTTATATTAGTAAAATACTAATGGCTACATGTTTTGAAGAATTAACCTTAAATCCAAATCGCTTTAAAACATTCGATCTAAGATTTTGTAGCTGTCAGCTGTTGATTTAAAATCGCTTTTATTCCTATTTGCAGTTTACTTCTAAGTACGCGATAATAATTGGAAGCAGCGTTTTCAGTGTTCAGGACCCTTGCAACTGCAAGCTTCATAGTATGTTCAAATGTTCAGACTTTAATATTTTTAGCGCGTAGCATGCATTCCTAAACCTCCCACAAAGGTTATCATATGGTTATTCCATCCTATTTTCATCACCAATGTGATGCCCAGAACTTTCATATCTAATGAGTGGAATATTATCTAAAGAAAGTGATAATTTATAAAGGATAGCTTCGGTTTTACTTATTTACTATCAGTTTATTATTTTTAAACCACGGAAGGACATTCTGTACAGTAAAGACCTATGCTTAAGTGTTATAAAATTCATGCCCGAACAATAAATTGTATCATTTGCAAAATTCACTATTTCTGGTCGAAAACAGCGTTATCATTATGAATATTAAAATAAATAGTCCTAAACTCCTTGTGGTAAATCATAACAGTATCCGTCCACTCGAGAGATGTTTCCTTGAGTGCATTTAATTTTACTCTTTATCGTCTACCACATAAGTACGACTCAAACACTGATATAAAGACGTCTTTTTCCCGTTGTTATGTTTTTTATTAAAAGACTCTTGTGGACATTGAGTCGAATGCTTTTTCAAGTCTAAAAATAACCCTGCTGTTAATAATTATTTTCAAATGCATTCAAATTAGCCGTGTATTCAAACAATACAGTAGCCATAGATTTTCCAGACAAAAAAACCGTGGTGATGACAATTAAATAAAAAAAAAAAAGATAAAAGTTGTTGGTAGACAATCATTTCTAAAATTTTCGAAAATGACGATACTGGCTTATAATTTTCAATTTCTTCCCTATCACCTCTCTTCAATTCAGGTCTAACGATAGCGTACTTCAACACAGTCGGGAAAATTCCCGAACAGAGTGGTTAATTTATAATGTTACACAAAGGCTTACATATTATATCATAAGAGCTTTGAATGATGTTTAGAGGGATTTCATCGATTCGAAAACCATGTTTATTTTTTAATCTTAGAATGCATTCCTTCAAATATGGCGCACTGGTTTAAAATAAGAGTATATGAATTATTATTAATTTTAGGAAGAAATCTCTCTAGTAGTTTCTGATAGGCTCATAATTCCTGCCATTATCTAAATAAACAAAAATCCAACCTTAGGGAATTCATATTTACGTTTCCTTTCAAGAATTTTTAATTCCACTTGAAAATGTCATATCTAAAGGTATGCATCATTGTTGACTCATTTGTCAATATAAATACCTTTTTGTGCATTTATCCGTACGCTTTTAAGTAGAAAATTAATTCTGTTCTTGTAGAATTACCCATGTGGTAAAGCCACGTCTCCTTCTTTAGTATGTATCTACTATTTCGATCGACTAGTTAGGTCACGCTCCTGGCGAAACGAATAAAAACCAGTTCTTCACGCTCGTTGCGGTAATGATTCACCGGCAATCGAATTGTTCCGAAACTAACGGCATTAGAATGCGGAATTAAATCTCCTTTCTTTGTTGGATGCGGTGGAGAGTACTGGAAGCCGAAGAAGGCCTCCTTTGGTCGCCCTGAGGGAGAAAAATATTAAACCTCGTTAAATTTTTACGGAAACTGCATAACAATTTGTTGCATTACGTTGCTGGCGGAATTCCCGTCCAAGAAGAAGAGAAGAAAATAAGTCTATTACATTATATCTGGCGGCGTATTTATGCTTTGTTTGATTGCGGAAAGTTTTAATAAGGCGGTAATAAAAATACGTAACAGTATTACTTCTTCCGTCTCCTTTTCCACGGCTATCTCGGATTCTTCGCTCTCCAGCCGCGATTTTTCCGGTATTCGTTTTTTTTTTTTTAATCTTCGTGGCCGCGTTTATCACAAAGGGAAGTTTCGAAGTTTTCAATTAAGATTTTTCAGGACGTGCGCCGAGTTTATTGTTAAATCTAAGTGAATCAACAGAAATTGTTTTCCATTTTTCGTTCTGTTGTTGTTTACGGGAACGGAATGCCTACTTATATATGATCTTGCATTATACTCGTCGAACAATAAAATTAGATCTCGTTATTGTGCTCTTTTATAAAAAAAAAATTTAAGGAATTATACTCAGAATCAGTATTAAAGGGCAAACGGCGACTAGAAAGGAACTCATAGAACGGAAAGATCGAGAATCGAAATTACAAGTGTGATATAAATTAGAACTGTTAAAACCAAACGACAAGAAGGAATAAGGCTATGAGTCCGCTGGTTCAAAACAACCAATCACTGTCTTAATTAATAAAACACGCATGGCTATTATAAACAAACAGAAAAACAAGTAGGCGTGGTATAACTTGAGGCAGCGGCAAGACAACAGGAAATACCGGTTTAGGAAAGAGCATTACTGACAATTTAGGTACAAAAGCAATATAAGCATTACATTTTTGAGGATCTAGAACGTCGGCATATTTGATGTAACATGTTTCTAAAATAAATACAAAGGTTTTCAAATGATAAAGTAGACATTGCGCTTAAGAAAGAATGGTAAACTGGAAATATGCAACTGGTGCAATAAAACGTAGAAAAACAAGCTAAGGATTGTAAGCTGAAATTGTAATAAACATTCTTAAATACTAAGGGTAATATAAAATCAATATTGGTGGTCTGTCCGGAAAGAACATCTTAAAATCTAACGTACACTGGCGTTCACAAGTAATAGCACTGCACTATAATTTGGCACTGTATCAGGTAATGTTATAACAACATAATGCAAAACAAAAACTTTCCAAGAAATAGAAAAGTCTATTGAGAGGATTAAAAGGGGTTATTAAAAAGTAATACTTCAAAAGTGCCTGGTGAAAGCATAATAACCTAGTTATGATTGGAAAGACTAACGAAAGGTCATGAAATCCATAAAATCAATAATAAGAAACACCGCTTTGTAAGCTAGAAGATATTAAGAAATATGGAAAATTGAAAGAAATTACATTTCCAAGCACAGTTGACGACAGCATGCAAAAGACACTAAAGAAATAACTTAAAGAACAAGTAGAGCACCTGTTTGAAGATAGTAAATGTGAACATGCAAACGTTTCAGGTTTTGTCCATACTATGCACTGCTTGGGTTCTGGATTAGAACCGCATAAGAGCTAACAGATAACATTGAGCAAAAAAGTGGCATAAGCAAATAGAAGGCTGTACCAAATGCAGCAAAATGTAAATTTCAAAGATAATCATTAGAGCCGTTTTCGAGAAAATATCAAAAAACCAAAAAAATAGAAGAGTAAACCTTAAGCCCATTTTAACCAAAACTTTGCAATCGCATCTTTTAAGGAGGCCTAACGTAAATATCAAATATGAATGCTCTCTAATATTTTATTCTTGAGAATAAAAAGAGAAAAAAGAGTTGTGTAAGTGAGATTTTGGAATGGCTGTAAACCTTGTATATATTTTGGGAAAAAATTCAAAAACGCGTGAATTCTATTTTTTAATGTAGTTTATGGATTAGAACAGATTTTCAAGTTTTGTCCATACTAGACACTGCTTGGGCTTTGAATTAGAACCGCATAAGAATAAAACTTTCCTCAGATAACATTGAGCAAAAAAATGGTATAGGCAAATAGAAGTTTGTATCAAATGCAGCAAAAATCTAAATTTCAAAGATAATCATTAGAGCCGTTTTCGAGAAAATATCAAAAAATCAAAAAATTAGAAGAGTAAACTTATCTAACCCTTAGACCCTTTTTAACCAAAACTTTGCAGTCACGTCTTCTAAGGATATATTATTTCATTCTTGAGATAGAAAAGCAAAAAAAGAGTTGTGTGATAGAGATTTTGGAATGATTGTAACCCCTGTATATATTTTGAGAAAAAAATCCAAAAACACGTGAATTTTATTTTTTAATGTAGTTTATGGATTAGAACAGAATAATTTCTGAGAATTTCTAATTTACGTAGCGGGGCCATCAAAATTTGTTCCTATTTTAACCCCTTACAACCCTCATCATTGACCTCCTTATTAAACCAGAATGTCCGAATTTTCAAGAAAAGCATTTTCCTTTTTAGTTCAGATCTATATCTCTTCTAGTTCCAAAGATATCGTTGAAAATGTGTTTTATGTGTGTAATTTTAGAGGTCTGTATCTCCCCTAGAAGTGAATATCTGTAGGTAAAAAAATACGGGTTGCTTATTTTTCAGTACTCTACATACCTGAAAATTTTTATCAAAATCGAAGGTGACCAGTTGGGTGACTTTGTTTTGTTCATGGTAGATATTGATAATAAAGTACATTGAAATTTATGTGTAACTTATACATTAAAACGTTTGATTAGTTGTTATTAGAAAATACTGCATTAAAAACAACGAATAATAATACAACATAATCAATGTAAGCCAACACGAAATAACTGTTGAAAACTGAAACATTTCTTAGAAATAACAATTTTGAAGTGCTAATAAATATCCACTACCTACTCTCATACGTAACACAAAATTATTAATAATGTTATCACAGAGTATTCTTGATAAATTTAATATACCCGTATCAGAAACCTTATTACCCGTGAATTCAACTATGCTGCCAATCAAAATCCCATAAAGAAAATATTCCAATAAGACCCAACAACAGGACCCCAACAATAGAAAAAAAAAATTCAAGCTAAGTATATCATGTATAATTCACCAGAACTGATAGGATGCCTCACACAGCTCAAATTATAGGAAAATGATTGTATCCTTCCACATAATTACAAATTATTTACAAACATTCGAATAAGAGATACCATAGATGTCTTTAATGTCAATAAGACAATTTAACTTTCATTAACACAATTTTCTTTTGCCTAAATCTAAGTATGCGTGGCCTGCCAACTATGTTTTGACTCGTTAGTTAACTTCTTATAACTTGAGAAAACTTGTATGAAAATCGAATCGTTTTGGAAACCGGTCACTTATAGAATAACATTGTACCGAGTCTACATCGTGCGGTCGAATGCTGTAAAATCGACGGGTCCAATTTCAATATTTTATCGACTATGGTACTGAGTAGTCGTCATCGTATCCGATGAGTTACGAAATATTGATTGTTTATAGTTTTTTTGTAAGTGTGTATTTTTTATAAGAATATATTTATGACGATAGGTATAGAGATAGTTTATCGGTTTTAATATAGTTTTTGGTAAATAATTGACACATATACACATATCCATACTTGCTTTTTATTTTTCTTAACTATGTTCCACCAATTCGACCGTTTTGTAACTTTAACATCTAATAGCTAACCAATGAACAAATAAGAGATATTTTTTTTTGGTAGATGTAACTTTAGTATTAGTATAAAAAATCACTCCCAAAAAATATATTTCTTGTTTTTTACAGTTTCCAGTGTCACAAAAATTCTGAAAAAATTATATTATAATGAGTTTATGGATAATCAAGCACAGTTTAAATTTCATAAAGATATCTTCAATAGGTACTGAAAAAAAAAATTACGTTAAAGATTGTCACCACCATTTTTCACTTACAATAGGGGTTAGGAATGTGAAATTAATTGTATAGCTATTTTAGATGAAGAACGATAAAAACAAGGTAATAACCCTTCATCAGATGCGAGTGCAGTTTTCATATGCTTAACCGGCTAGACGCTTTGCCGTGAATCGAAATACTTGTAAATTCAATAACAAATTTTAAAGGATGACTACAGGTCTACCTATGCAGCCAATATATATGTCTGTTCGCCAACTTTTGCTTGGATCACTTAGAGAATAGATTTTTTTTCCAAAAATAAAACAAGAATGAAATATGTCAGGTTGTGGAAAAGATATCTTGATGATATAATTTGCATGTAGGGAAAGTAGAGATTTTTGATAATTATATTAATAACTTTCAGCCCAATATAACAACTCAAAAATGTGTTTGTCAAAAAATCATGCGTATGGGTTGTAATTTCAAATTTACCTTCTATCGTATTTGCTCAGAGTTTCCCGGTGTTATTAAATTATTTGAGATGTGTACTTCCGTTGCTCCAAGGTATAATTGCCAATTATAACTGGCATTGCTTTCTACTTATTTTTGCAAGTATACAGCATACAAATATACGTTGTGAAAAGAATTTCATCATAGAATATATCCAATCACGTTTTAAATAATTTGATACTTTGACACCTTAGATCATACCGAAAAATCCCCACCTGTATTTACAGCTGGTGAAGAATAGGATGCGTTTATTCTGAGCGCAAGGTACATACAATTTCCCTAGATACAAATGGATTTTAAAAGCCGTCCTTGGACCTCTACGAAAACAATACACAGAAAGTAGTAAAATATCGCCGATTTCTCCGCTTCTTGTTTTCAGTTCCAACTGTTGCAGTACTAATTAAATTCGCGAGCTTTCAACGCGGTATACAGGAGAATAATACAGGAGCGCCTGAAAACGAGACTGAATTCATCCAGTGTTTAAAATTCAACATCCCCCTAAATAAAGCGACCATTCGGATAGGACAACACTATTATATGCAATAGTTAATTACCGAACTGATTTATGTCTGGTGAATTTTATTATCGTAATGCCCATATACCCGTATGGATGTAGAATTTATCGAAAAGCCGCATAACGTAATATGATGCCAAACCAAAACCGCCGTTGTATTTCGTGTGAAGCCACCCTTTCATAAATATCAAGTATCCATTGCCCGTTCGGCGGCGGTGGTGGTGGTGGTGACATCATCCATTACCATAATAAAACTGGTTTGGCCCAAGCTCCGTTCCAACCCTCATCTAGTTTTTTTTTCTCTTTTTTATATTCATTTTATGTGTGTATAGGCTGCCACACAATCGATTTTGGAATGCGTGCACGCATATATATACAGTGTGATTGCCGAAGATACGATGTATAATTCACATGTATCAACTTGTTCCTTTTGTTTAAAGCTAATTGAATGCATGTGATGCTAAATTTTCTGTCTAAAATCATTTATTACATTAGCTGGACAATTCTAATTGGAGATTTAAAAAATACAGGTAATTATGGAAATTATGGCTAGCTCTCAATTATTGTTTAATAATTTACTCTAAAATTCCGGTTCCTATTTTTAAACTTTCCTTTATTGTACGCCTGATGAACGTTTACAAACAAAAACCGGTCGCAAAATTTGATAGCAAATTATTAAATACGTATTAGGAAGTACACATCCTGCTTTACTTAATCAATTTAACACAATTATAAACCTACATTCACATAAGAAATTTTAAGGTTATTATAATAATATACAACGGTTAAAAATTTGTTTCTAAAAATAAGAATGAAATTACTGCTTGAAAAAGTATTATATAAGCTCGATCTATCATGATATAATAAATTCCATTGATGCATCTTTTATAGAAATTTTCAAACATTTCCAAGAACAAAAACCACAAATCACCTTGAGGTTCACGGAAAACAAGAAATAATGCCAAATATTAAAGTAATTAGCTGTATAACACACAATCATACATATGCCAATTTTTTTGTATATATTAATATCTCAAAATTAAACTGCCAACTTGGACAACAAACTTCGTTTAAAGCGTCTAAGGATGATGACAATTTGGCGTTTTATATAAAAAGAGTCGTTCAAAAGTATTCGAATTTATGGCTAGAAGGTGCTAAAGCAAGATAAGTATCCTCTAAATTCTGATGTTTCCACCGTAAAAGGGTCGTAGGTGTTGAAAATAAAACAATATCTGTTGTTGGAAATTAGTTTTGTTTTCGTAGGAACAACTACCAAGAGTTATCTATGAACGTAGTTTAAAAAAAATTAAATATCTTTTTTCAATTTTTATTTAAAAGTCCTGCAAATGTTTGTGTATTTGCCACAGCATTGTACTACAATACTAGCAGTTACGGGGGGCTCTAAATTATTTTTAATTATAAACCGTAATTACTCAAGCTTACCCTAACAGCCACAAATATACCAGAGATATTTTTAAAAATATATTTGACAAATATTGTTCGTGAGGTTTTTGAATATATTTTTTTATATTTTATCTAAATATTGATAAAATATACAATTGAAATATTTACTCCACATTTTAAATCAATGTAAGTTTCATATTTTTTAAAATATTTGTAGAATATTATTTATATGAAAATTGAGATTTTTTTATGCAATTTATGCAATATATATCTTGGTTGTTTAGAATATATAACATCGATAACAAAAAGCTATATGAAACTTTCCAGGAAAATAAAAAGAAAGACATACCTGGAGGTGTCTAAAAGGAAAGAACTTGTTTCTTCACACTCACCATACAAGCTATTACTCAATAATTCCTGAAAAATATAATATAGTAAATAAAATAAATAATTAAAATCAAAAAGTAAAAAATGAATTCTATATTAAATAAAACAGAAGTATATATCGCTCTGGATTATGAATTATATTACTATTTTTGATTTGGTGTGAATGAATGCATTCAGCAGTTACCTGGCTGCAATGATTTTAGCTCCTGCGTGATATAATTACCTTTTAGAGAAGAAGTTACAGCTCTCAACTTATAAGATACTAACGAAATCATAATTTTAGATATATATTATCTAATTTAATCTTTAAACTATCATTTTAAATAGGTACGTAATATGTATGCATATTTTATCCATTTGATATTATTAGTTCTACGCACCAAATGTACAAAAACAAAAATTAAAGCTTTATTTTTTTATATGAAATAAATATTTACAGAGATACAAAGCAAAATATTCTTGCAGAGTTAAGAAAAATATATTGAGAACTCATTTGCAATAAAATATAATTTATGCTACATAAAACGTATTCCTAATATATTTTATAGATATTATGTTAATATAACTAATACCCAAGAAAGATTTAATATTTTTAAATATGAAATAAATATAGTTGGCTACTGGGGTAGTTCATAATCTCTATGATCCTATATCAAATCAATAAAATCAACTTTAAGTAAGACCTCACAAGAAGAAAATGTAAAAAAATGAAAGTAAGAAAGCTTAAACCCCATAAGTGCTATTTAAAGTGCAAGAAAGTCTACAAAAGCTATTTGATATTTAACAAATTCGAAATGGCGACAAACTCTAGTTATTTACGAATGAAATGTTTATTATAAACTATATCTGCGTAGAAAATAATTTCTTTTCAGTCACATATAATCTCCCTTAGCCATACCAAGCAGAACATAGAATGCAAAAGGCAGTAAGTTCAATTTTTTACCTGTTATCCAAATATGGTCCAGCTCTATCACTAGACTCTATGATATGACTGGATCTTTATATAACTGGATAAAGATTTTAAGGTTTTTTTAATATATGTTATTTCCTAAAAGTTTTGGTAAATAAATCCATGCAATATATTTTCAGCATCATTAAAAGCAAACTTGCACCTAACAATGTTATAAAAATATATTTCTATTAATATCTATAAAGTTAAAAGGCGTAGATCGAATGATGAAGAATATTTTATTTTTAGACGTATGTTGTGGGTGCAAAACTTAAGTATCCATTTAATAATTTCTATTTATCGTCAGTTTACTATATATGTGCAATATGAAGTGACAACCATTGCAAAACAAGGAAAGTAGTATACTTCAAACCTCTCTATTACGGAGTATGATAAATGTTTTGTGGGTGTTTGACATAGAATTTTTCTACCGCTCTACGGCGCTTTAAGGCCCATAACTCAAATTATTTTATCATTTTGCTTCCCCAGTTATTTTCACGATTTCCCCCATTGAGTTCCATTCTGTTCCAGTCCAAGTGTGACCAAAGCCATGAGTCTGCTGTTATTACATTTAACCATTTCTTCGTTAGTATACCCGTTTTCCTTTTACCTCCTTCTCCTTGTTTCAGTACTCTTCTGAAATGTATGTGTCCTTGTATTCTGCCTACATGTCCTACCCATCTCAACCTCTGTGCTTTAACGTCCTGAACCATGTTGCTGTGCTTGTATAGTACCCCTACTTCACGATTCGTTTTCTTCTCTAACTCTCTCTTTTGTCTTCGTTCCCACAAAGATTCTCTCCTACACCTCTAATTTCATTTCGTTCGTTTTCATCTACTCCCATACTTACACACCCCCAAATACGTTTTGTGAACCGAATAAACTTTTCACTTTCGGAGCGAGGATAAATCACAGTGAAGCATTGAATTTGAAAGACCCAGAACAAGTAATCAAATTAATTTCTGGCAAATACGATATTGACGTTATTCGCGAAATAAATCAAAGACGTGTCCCTTATAAATATATTCACCACCCACGATCCAAAAGCCCACGGCTTTCTCGTCACCTACCCATTCATTCCGCCCTAAATAACAGCGTTCACCTGTCCGTCACCTCTCAACCAGTAAGTGCTGTAGAATTGACGCTCTTCGGCGCCGTCATATTCATTGAAACGCAAATCAAAACCTAAATAAATAAATTTACATGAATTTAAACCGTACTCGCGCATCGAGCGCCGCTACATTCCGACCAGCGATGGCGTTAGAAGGAACCCTTGCGTAAACCGAGAATTTGGGGATTAGCTCCGATCCCCCCGCGTTTAATTGGAAACTGGAATTCATTTATCACGGCAAAAAAAAGCTTTCACTCCACCCTCGTCGACAAAAACCTCTTCGGCTGGTCGTATCTGGTGTGGCTAATATTTGTCGCTAATTTTATTAGCCGTACAAGCCAAAAAAATCTGTTATGTAAATAAGGGTTTTATAATTAAAAAGGTAATGACCGTGCGGTGATAATTCGGCCCGGATTTTTTCTATACTCAAGCAATTACATATGTAAATTGAGCGCCTCCATTTCAGAGAACCGTCTCACTTTATATTTATACAGTTAACGTGTTCCTTCATGGATTTCAATGATAATTCCAGGTGAACACACATATGCCTTCTCGTAGGTTTCATATTATCGTGGTTTAATGAATTGGTATTATTTAATTATACCGTTACTAGATTTACTTTTATCTGTTTCAAAATAATATCAAAAAATAAAAAAAAAGGATATAGAATGTCTCAGCAAACATCCAGACGATCCAGGTAATGTACAAGACATTTGGCAAATCATTCAAGAGTATTTTCCTTCAGAAAGTTCCCTTCAGGAAGTAAAGATGATCAGTGGTAAGACACCTTGCACATAGAAATCAAGCATTAGAATTTGAACATTAAATATTTATAACAGATTTAGACAGATCCAAGTTGGATCGATGTCAGTTTGAAAGACCATTTTCATTTTTTACAGTGTATTTTTTGATTAAATATAGTTTTATAAAATTTTTATATGTATTTGCAATCCAAGTTCATTGATATGTCAACAAGAAGACAAGGGTGTGTGCAAGGTTGCATACCCACTGTACAGTTTTTTTTTATTGTTAATTAAATGCAGTAATTGGCATTGTAAATTTCTGAAAGTATTTCTTATGATGTACACACACCCACCTTTGTTTTATATTGAATGTAAGGTGATTCCATAATTTTGCAATAATTATTATTTATATCAATTTAGTTTATACATTATATGTTAAATGTTATCCAATACTCCCCTGATATCAGTGAAATTAACGGACTTTTGAGTCAGTTGCACTCTTGCGAAGACAATCGCAATCGATGTCTGTTAAAAAATTTCAATTCGAAGACATTCACTAGCCAACCTCCGTGAGAGACAGTCGTGTCTCAAGTAATTTTATAAATTTTAAATTTAATTTAAAGCACATAATATTAATTTTATCTACATTTTTACCTACATAATTGTTAGGTAATTGTTCTCCAACGACGATTTTCCCAAGAAATGTTCCTATCTCCTTTCTCCGTAAGTCGAAGTACCAGGTCTCCATTCAACGTTCCATTCAAAAGCTGGTGAGCAATGCCTGCCAATTTGTTTTCTCCAAAGGTATTCTGCGCCCATATCAACCTAGAAATAAACGTATCATTTTAATTCTTATCTAAATTTTAATATACTTATGAGAAATTTTATTTCGTTATGTTCGATGTATTTTTGGATTAAAAAATTTTGTATACGACCGCCAACCATTTTGCGACAACTGGTGTAAAATTTGAAGAAGGTGGCAGTTTGAATTTTACTAGTTAATGTGTATTCACGGCACGAAACTAAATACCCAGTAATTTTTACCACCAAATGTTGCATATGCTGATCTACCCGTCATTTAAGCATAGAAATTAAAATTAAACGTATTTATAAGTCTTTGTTTAAAATATATTGCAAAACTTGGAATTACCATTAAAAGACGTATTAATTGTTAAATAAGCGAACTCATTTTACGTACCTGAGATATTTATATTCTTATTTACGTTGTTTTTGCACTGCTCCACATTTCGAACCTCTTATAAAATAAAATCTTATCTGTTTTAACTTAACCCTCTTCTTTACCTCACAAAGTTGATCAACGACAGTGGTACTTGAGGTATCCGAGTGTCATGCATACGATTTCACGTAAATTAATTGCTTTAACATTGAATATTGGAGTAGAAGATATTGAGCAACAGTCTCCACAGGGCCTCCGTTATACTAAAAATAAATTCCTATTCGTATTGTTTTAACGTCAGAGCGTCCTCTAGGCTATTATAATCAGAACATCTCTCCTGCATACCATCTGGCATTAGGGAGGGTACACTTATAATTTATTAATGAATATAGATGACACTGGGATGATTAAAATTGAATTTTAATAATTTAAATAGGGAACCATTTTTTTAATTTTTTTTATACCGGGTTGTCTGTTACCTCGTAGCATCAAAATATATATACTTATCATTTTAAGGTATATTTCAGTAATTCTTTTTATTATTATTATTATGATTATATTAGTTTTCGGGGTTCAAATAACCTACATAGGCGATATATTAAATACAAAGTATTTATTTATACACTTAAATCTAATGAAATTAAACACTACGAATCAGAATACTACTTCACTTAATAAATTGAATTCACTTAAATACTACTTATTTATATTCACAATTTATTTCCACATACGATCATTTCCTCTTCGCTGTCTTACAAAGAATTCTCTTGTCATCGTTCGCGGGCGTGTTGATGTTTCACGCCTCTGGTTTTAAAACGATTGACTGCTTTCTGAAATCATCGGTGAAAACCGATAAGTGCGCTCCATGCGAACTAAGTAAGCGATGAAAATAAATAGTAGATATAGACCGTGAATGTAAATAAGTAGTATTTAAATAAATGTAGTAAAATAAGTATTAGCGCTTAAACTAAAGTTAATTTATTTTAATTAACTTTAAGTGTAGAACTAAATACTTTTCATTTAATATATCGCCTGTATCCATTATTTGATCCCCAAAAATGCTTTATTAATTAATGCTTTATTTTTCTAAGCCGTTCTCAAAAATAGAATAAGATGAAATACTGAAGGTGAATGGAGTTATCATGTGGTGCGTGCTTCGGGAGCCTATCTTAAGAAGGCGTTAAAGCTTTACCTGCAATATTTCCATCAATGGTTTAAGCCGTGATGGTTCAATATTATTTTTCTCCCACAAAATAATTGTCTATTATAATTTTGAAGGAATTGTTAGTTTCAAAAGGAATACTTCTAAACGTTTTAAGAAAAAATAAATTAACCTAAACAATGGTTGCCACTACTAGCATTTTAGGAAGAAGGTATAAATTATTCTCGAGAAAATTAATTTTAAGCTTAAATAATAAAAAATTCTATAGCCCATAATTGAATCCAAACTTATATTCCTTCAGCTACCCTCGAGCTGGTAGGAAGGATTTATGTCTGTCACACTTTAAAACTAAAAAAGGGCTATTTTTCATTTAACTTTTTTTTTCTCTCCGCGTACTTACAGAATGTAGATGCAAAAACTTAGAGACATTGATAATATCGTGTTGCATGCAAATCCATATTGATGAATGAGATATAAACGTCAACCTGCAGACAGTTTACGTAGTGCCTAAAGAATAAAGTAGCGGAATATAGTTAGCATAAAAAAATGGAATCATGAATGCAGTTATCTTTCCCTAGTGCTGTCGTTCATTATAATAATAAACTGGAACCTCCCCAATAAGAAGCTACACATGCAAAGGTCTAATGAAACGAAAAAAGCATTTGCTAATAAGATCGTCGGTTGACTGCATACTTATACTATACAACGGCCGCAGTGTATTCCCCTTTCGTTTGCGTGTGTCCCACGTTTCCGTAATATTTCTCGGTCGATCGCTGGGCCCGTTATCACTTTTCCTTATCGACGCTACGTCCGTCTCATCTATCTCCTCTTCCTTTCCGGCCATCCGAGAAACACGTTTATGTATGTATTTAAATGTGAACGTACAACAAAACAGTACAGGGTTGCATTAACAATATAATTATCTTTTCTAAGATTCGCTAATGTCATTCCTGCAGGGCGAGAATATAATTCAACAAAATACAAATTTTGACTAGCCCATTTTCACCTTCAAATTTTTTCAGAACATGCCATTTGTTTTGTTTCCAACATACGTACATAGGTACTTCATAGAATATACCAAAACCAAAACAAACATGCACAACTTTGTGTTTCTTGAATTGAGTACAAATGAAAGCAAGAAGAGACGATGTATCATTTTGAAAAATGCTATACAAAGTGTTCCAAATGACTTGCTGAACAGTAGGTTGGCATATTTCTGCCAGTTTTATGAAATAAGCGTGAATATTTAAAAAAAACTGTCAGAAATAGATACCCTAACCTTAATACTAATCGATGTACATCGATGTACGATTTTGAGCTACATTCGATGCTGCATTGAAAAATAGCACGTTCCATTTGAAAAAAAAACTTTTTTTACTCTAAAGATATCCATACTGGGCATGAGTTTCTGACACCCTGTATAAGATATTGCAGTTCCTGCTGTCGCAGTCAATACCTATGATCATGTACTTGCATCCACATCAGTAAAATATCTTAATGTCTAATAGCCTATGAGATATTTAATTTTATTGGAAAGAGTGCAAACCTCAAAATTTTGACAAAATTACAAACATCTCAAAATGATTAGCTTTAGGAATAGGACAGATTAATACTAACCCATAAAAAATGATGCTAGCAATATACTGGAGCCGTAAAAATTGCACCATTTAAAATAAGAAAGTTGATATCGACATCCCCGTGTACTAAAAGTGCTACAAGGCGGAAACTATTTCCTTTAAATAGATCATAGTCGGTCAAGACTACTCTGCAAGTTTCAAAATCAAATTCCTACTAGAAGTTTGCAAATTCTAATGACTTAGTTTGATGGGACACCCTGTATGTAGTTTGAAAAGAGATAAGACTTAAAACGTATTTGTGAGTTAGGTGCAATCGCCACTAACATATTTGGCAAAGTTCGTCCTAATATTTTGCACCTTGGCTGAGAATAGAGTTTATTGATTTCTCGAGCTTAGAGGTTTCTTACACTAATTTCTACCAGCATTCTTCCCATAATCAATTATCTTTTTATTCTGAAAAATCGGTAGATGAGTAGCAAAACGTCAAATAAAAATTGCTACGTATCAGAACATTTTTTTAAAAGATGAACATTCGTACAGCTATATGAAAAAGTCAATAGGATGGAGCCATTTTTTCATTTAAAAACCGCCAACAAATTTTTTGTTTTCATTTTGTATACGCATATTTAACCCTCTCTGGTTTCAACTTGGCTAGTCAAATTACCCTATTAAAATTTAAATTACCACCGATGTTAATTAACTCTTTGCAGCATATTCATAGAATACTTACAATTGGAAAAGCTGGATTCCGTCTATTTACCTGATGATGGAAGCGATACTGTTAATTAGTTGTCTGTATAACGAACGGTTTTTGCAATTAATAAATGTATCGTTTACACGTAAAATTAGGTATCTTATTGTTATGGACTGTTATCCAATCATGATAATGAAGAAAGTGTGAGCACTTTTTGAAATCAACTTGAATCCTATTAAATGCAATTTACCTCCTATCGTAGACAGAGCATTGAAAGACTTTCAAGAGTATTCTCTCTCTTTCCAAACAGAAAAAAAATAATATTCACAAAAGTATAAATATCAAGCCATGGCATCCTATTTGAATTTTTGCTTTCTTTTTGAATTCCATTCCACATTTACGATATCAAATCTACTTAAAAGATTTATAATCGATCTAATTAATAAAAACTGTAACTCAGTGAACTTCAGGTGTTTTGATTTGTTATCAACAATTATAAGAGTTTGCTTGAAAATTTTTCATTTTTAATGTATTTTGTTAATCTGCTAGGACGTATATTTGAACTATCTTAAAAATTACGCTTTTCTTTTTGTGGGAGCCGTCTGACATGGAGTCTCCGAAGACACTGCAGCCTTTTGGCTTTTTTGTACTTAGAAAATTATGCTTAAAGGAATATTTCAAATTAAACACCTTCTTTTGCTAAAGAATCTAGTTACTTGATAGCATATTCCCAAACCTGCTTTCCTTTTTTCAAAACAGTTGAACAGTTGTTACTTTACTGTCGGTGCTCGCATATTTGGAAATTAGAACAAAAAAAAAATCGATGAGTTAACACAAAAAGAACCTGTTCTAAAGGCGTCTAAAAGCACAGCACGAAAGTAGATACGGCAGAAATTTACAAAGAACTCTAAAATAATACAACCAGGCAAACTCATGCAAACCTTTATTAAGAGACCATCAAAGAAGAAGGCTGAAGAGCTACTACAACTCAGAAGGAATCGTCTTCGCAACGTAGTAGGTTTTCTATGGGGCAATATATATATATATATATACTGAAAGGACGCCTAGTTTTTTCCTGTCTGAGTGCGAAACTCTAGGCGTAAAGGGACTCAATTTTCGGCAAACCAAAAATGAACTTAGAGGATTACTTCGATCAACCAGCCAGAAACCTATCCAGACTAGTACAGGGTACATTAAATTAAATTAGATTAATTAAATTAGTTATACTAGCCATTCCAGTAGATATTCACTTTTCCGTTGAGTCTGAGGAGAAGTCTGACCTGGAATCTTCAAAAACCCTGCAGCCGTTTGGATTTCTGTACTTAATCCCCCATTTCTTCTGCCCCTTAAATTAAATTAGGTATAGGTACCATTTCAGTATCCATTTGAATGGTTGGTATACGTAACTAATTAAATTTTAATTTGTTTAAGCTTGTAAATTAAATGCAAAAAAACCAAAGCCTGCAGTCTTTTCAGAGACTCCAAGCCAGACGGTTCCACAAACAAAAAAGGTTCATGCTGTATTTTACCCATTTTTTTAAGTCTGCTTCTCAAAAATCGGATCATAGCAGCTGTATAAGGTGAGTGAGATGAAGTAAAAGAAGGAAGATGAAAAGGGTCCGAGAAAAGCTTATTAGCATTTCTGCTCATATGCACTATAGGAGATTTAGTCAATACGTTTGTTCTTGTCTTAGGTACACGTATCCACAGAACGAGTGCCGTATCTAGATATAATTATGTTTATCAAGGATAATGGTAGATAATAGGATTTAGCACTTGTAGCTTCTCTCCGGTTAGAGCGAGAGAGGAAAACCATGCTCGTGAGTAGAACATTATAATCAGTTCCCCGCGAAGGATTTAAACCTTATATATTTTAAAAATCGCCTCTGTACTCTTTCTAATTGCAGTTCTTAATATGAATATTCCAATTTAGGTCGAACAAAAACCGAGTACAGCATCTTCATGGCATTGGTATTTGCAAATCTTCTACAACATCTAATAATGAAACTAATGTGAGGCGAAAATTGTAACCGATGGTCAAAACAGAACACCCAAATCCTTAATTTCAGTCTGCCGTCGAATGGTAGTATTATCCAATTTATATTTGTAGGTTAATGGATTGCTTAACGTAGTGTATGATACCACAGCACAGTTATCAATACCAATCTTGATCATATTCTCATTGCACCAGTTTCTGATAATGTGTAGATCACGTTGCAGAGATTCCAATCCTTCACCGACATTATCTTAGTAAAGATCTCCAAGTCATGCGAATAGGCTAAAACATGACACTCCAGCCTAGGCACTAAATCATTAATATAAACGTTGAATAACAGCGGTCCTAAGTTCAAGCCCTGTGCTACTCCGGAGCAGGCAGTAAATATTTTAGATTCAAAACCGTTGTAGCAAATGTAACACGAACGATTGCTAAGGTAGGAAGCTAGTAAATCAGTGATTACAGTTGAAAACCAAAGCAAGTAAGCTTAGATATAAAATATAATACATGCCATGATCGATGGTATCAAAAGCTTTGGCAAAGTCGATATACATTACATCTACCTGTTCTTGTGAATCTTTGCATGAGCTTATATAGTGGGTAACTTCAGCAGGATTAGTAACAGTCGATCTTCGGCGCCTAAAACCATGTTGCTGAGGAGATATATAACATCGAATGCAACTATATAACTTACTTTGAAGGAGATGTTAAAAAATTCTAGAGCAGCTGGATAAAATTGCAACAGGCCCATTGTTCTGAATATCGCCTCAGTTACCTTTCTTAAATTAATGCTGCTGACTTTCCAAACATTTGGAACATTTGGCGTTGGAAGTAATATTCAAGGTAGTAGTAAGTACTGGTGGGCTGTACACCTCAGCAAAATGTTTGGCGAATGTTTCAACTATTTCATGAGCATCGCTAAAGAATTTTATCAGTTAGTTTCATAAAACCGGGGATTCTTGATTTGTTAATCTGTTGACTGATAAATTTGCACATATAAAGCGACAATCTAGTATACTTTCTCGGTTTTTCTGATCGTTAGCACCGATTACGATGAAGCAAGTTCAAGAACGACGCTCCGGCGAAATCCGAGATCGGTACCGTAATTTCGAAAATTAAAAAACAACACAACGACAGGAATTAATTTCGCGTTTTCAGAAAATTTACATCTCTATGCCGCAGATGATAATCCCTCATTCCGATCCTGCCGGCCAAGACAATAGAGCGCGCCACTGTTCGCACGACGCATTTCTCCGCGGCGTATTTCATTTCGCGCGCACGAAATTACTACGAACTACGTAGTTAGCGGCTGAGACGGGAACTAGACAGCTTGGAGGGGATGGGGAATTCGTCCCACCCGACGGCCCTTCCGTTCCACCCTCGCCATGCCTCTCCCCATTATCAGCGTCGCCGTTGTTGCCGGTTGTCTATTGCGTGACTGCCGTTATAACGACAGCATCCTTCCGGTGCGTTTACCCCGTTCGTACGGTGTATAAATCAGCGAAGACCGAGGCGGAGGGGTTGCTGGGATTATGCAAGCGACAAATGCCGATAAAGTCTGAATTTACCTACTTACTTTGCTTTATATAGATATAATATTCTTGAAGCATTCATTAATTTACGAACCTTGTTCGATTGTCTTTCATAATCCTGGTTATAATCATAGCAACTTTCGGACGATTCGAGGTTTTCAAATATTCAGAACCTTATTTATGGCCTAATCTTGGAAGAAATGCATTCATTCAATCTTTATAATCAAATCTATTGCTTAATTTTGCATCTAACATTTAGTGCTAATGCTATTAACATTATTAATGTATTCACCATTACAAGAGTTGCGTCAGTACAGGTGATCAGACCAAATGATTTTGGCATACGTATTTTAACAGACAATTCGAGATGGAAATCACAAATTGGATAAACTGAAGGCAATCTACCTAGCTACAGAGACAGGTTTTGGAACCGGTACTGGAGCCGGAATCTGCAGGAAGGTAAACAACACAATGATCACCTTGCAAATATGCAATATTGCATTGTGCAACTGAAATCAATCAAAGAAGGCTTATAAAAGGAAGCGGATCTATATTGCAACAGACAACCAGGCGATACTGAGGGCACTAGTGAACCCCGAAATACTATCAAGAGTGGTTTGGAAATGTATTCGAAAACGGAATACCGTCAGTCATTTTGTCACTTTGCTGTGGGTGATCGGATATTCAGCAATCGAAGAAAAAGCCGATGAATTAGCAAGGAAATGATCATCAGCTTCATATATAGGCCTAGAACCTGTTCTATAAGTAACTAAAAATACAGCACGGTAGCAGGTAAGAAGTTGGGTAAAGAAAAACACAAACAGAGCAAATTCATGGAAAGACCTTCATTAAAGAACCATCAATGAAAAGAACTGTAGAACTACTGCAGATTAGTAGGAATCATCTTCACACTGTAATAGGTTTCCTTACAGGCCACTGCGCACTGAAAGGACACCACATACCAACAACATACGGCATAATAGGATAACAGAGAACGCTTACCACATTCTGTGCAAATACGAGATTAAGTACATAAAAAAAAACAGGTATTTTTTGGCAAGGCAAAAATAATCCAGAGAATTACGTTGATCAACCAGCCAGAGACATACACATATTAGTGTGGAAGGGTTGTTGAGAGTTTGTTGGATAAAAGAAATGGGAGATCAAATACAAGAACCACGAAGCTGTAATGTTAAAAACTAATCAAGCTTGAAACAGCAATATAACCCTGCATTCTCGGTAAATTTAATAATACTTCTTAAAACAACGTGATCCATAACTAAAAGCAAGCTTGAATTATCCCCTTCAAATAAATTAGAGTGCAACCTTTCTTTGTTGGCAGAAGGTTTAACCATATGAAGGGTGCACGGGAATAACGATCAAAGTCCATTTTTTGTAAAAATGAGATAAGGGTGCCATTTTGTAGGAAATTCTGAGTATTATAATAATGCGCGTTCAAACTATTTCAAAAACGGTCGTAGTCCGTAGAAATCAAAGTTGCTGTAATGTAGTTTCGTTTTAAACCTTTAAGTGTCAAACTTTAAAATTCATTTATCTCTTAATGTATGAATACGGACTTTGATCGTTATTCCCGTGCACCCTTCATATGTTTCTGTGAACCAGGCATTTCTTAATTTTGTTAAGCTTAGCTATGCAAATATAATTTGGGTAAGTCACTCATCTTTCTTTGTCTCTGTCTCACTAAAGGAAATACAGATAAAGAGTTTGATTTGATTGATTTCATATAAAATAGTAATTGCATGTTTCAATTAATAGTCCTGTCTACTCTGCTCCTTAGAACCTTGAATTAGTGAAAAATGTACAATCGCCTAAAGAGTAGACCCATACGAAACCACATACATGAAAAAAACATTCAAATAACTTATTGAATCTGAACTGAACTTATGAGGGTAGAAAAGTTCACATTTATCGCTAATTCTTGGAATTCCAAAAGGGCACTTGTGAATATGTTTCCTTTTCAGAGGGAGATAGCAGAGCATGTTTAGGTAATAGGTCTCTTTTATCCCTACATAATTCATTCGGTCTTTGATTGATAATGAGAACCCACGTGTTTCTGAAACAATTGTCCCGAATTAATAAGAACTGATGTAGCACGGAGTGAGCAAACTTTATCCTAGAATACATCAAACAAGTTAAAAACCTTAAAGTAGCTAAGAATATTGTTTAGTATTTCGATTCTGAGTACACTTAGGGGAGAGTAGAGCAGAATCAGGACATTAAGTTTTAATGAGAGAAGAAGATCCTACAAAAAACCAAATTCTCGGTACGCGGTGGTACAGCTGCCTAAAAATGCATCCTCATTGTTGATAAATTATATAAAAGAAATTTAATATTATGACTGCAGCTATTTTTTCAAAAGTTTCAAAACGCGCAGTTATAAAATAAATTACAGAAAGAAATTTTCAAATAATTGTCTTTATTTGAAACGTTATAAAAATCTAGAATAATAAAAGACGTTACAGCACCTACTATGCCCACCCTATGCTTGTTCCATAGAATCGCTAAACAGCATTTCTCAGAAGAGGACCGATTCTTTTTGGTTTGTTTCTTGGTTGGTGTTTCTTGTTCTGTTTTCTCTTTTTACTCCTGTCTTCCACTTTACCCATTAACATTTCTTTGCTTTAGGCTCTTTTTCCATCCAAATATCTTTCTGAAGATAGTTCTTATAACGAATTGAAGTTCAAAGTTCAATTTCCACTCATCTTCGATTATTCTTATATTCACGTTTTTTCTTGAGGGTTTAACATAAGAGGAAATATCTTCTAATTCTTGAAATTGATGGCATGCTAGTATTAGCAGGAAAAATTTAATCCACAATTGTTGAGAGTTGGTGTTAGAGCTTAGATGTTACTGGATAAATATTATTGGGGTCGAAATTCTGTTTTGGAACAAAACCGGTACGCTTTCGAACTTATCCAGTTTTGCCCCATCCTTTGGTGGTCGATTTGAGACCGCTGTCGTTTTTCTCGAAATTAGCAATGTTTTTGCCAAGATGAGAAACAAAGAAAAGGACAGGTAGGAAATATGTCATGCATAAGATAAAGACAACGATTGCTCATTTATCAAAACCAAAACGAATTATTTGAAAAGGGATTAGGACAGGATGTTATCTACCAGTTAAAAGAGAATAGCGTCTGCTTAAATAAATAATACCCCGTTTAACCCGCCTACCTGGTTTTGCTCTACTTTCGCCTACAAACTGAATTGAGAAAGAACTGAACATACCACTAATTATGTCATCCCGCTTTCAGCCCTTTCATGCCTTTACTGAAACCAATCCAAAATCCAGGCGCCTAAAAGACACATTATTATTATTATTTAAACTTTTCAAATTTAGCTTTTTAGCAAAATTATAATCTTAATGCTTATCTAAAGTCTCAAAAACGAGAAAGAATAAAGGTAAACGTTTCTGACAATTGCCTCCCTTTATGAATCTTCTTTGAGTATGCAGGTTCTCTTTAAGGAAAAATGATTTTTATAACAGTATTATTATGTAAAAAAAGAATAAAAACAAACATTCCAAAACGTTATTTTTATATTAAATTGTAAAAAGTAAGAGTTCAGCATACTCAAAGAAGATCGATAAAGAAAAAAAAATGTATCTGGTTGAAAATGGAAAAATACCACAAACAAATATAGCTCTGCAATATATGGTTTAGCACTTGTCGGTTTTTCAGAGTGCTGATACTGTGATGTAACCAAGGGTTTGCCTCTAGATAGACCATGTCCGCTTCTCTTATCCTTAGCCTTGAATAATCTGTCAAGTATCATGGGCAACGGATTGCTGGTGCTGTGTGGGAATGACACACTTGTGGAACTTCCTTTGGTCACTAAGGAGTGCTTCTTGACAGTGATGGAGCGTACATTAAAACAAATGACTGAGACAGACAAAGCTCTGTGTTCACCTAGCCTCTTTTATTTGTTTCTGAACAGCACCAATGTTGCAAAATTCTAGTAACAACTCCACACGTTAACTAATGCAATGTCTTACCGTAATAATTTTGTTAATGTATGACCCTTTACAATCATGAATAAAGGTTACTAATAAATATTATACTATTTCCAACTTCTGTCTCGCAAAAACTGCAGTCTCTGGCTCCTCTCCAAATTTACAAGTACAATTTTTAATGAATATGACAAAATAAATCGTAAAATATTTCTACCAATAAATTTTATTGAGAAAGTACATGGAAGTACATAACCCCATTAGAAGATAATATTCGCCACTTCAACGTGAGAGACCATCATCCGCGAAGCTTCACACATCTTGATGTTTCAAGCGTTTACCATTTGCGACAACGCTATTACCAGAGTGCCTCTTACGCCGAACATCCCAGCTATAAATACAACTGTAGCGTACGTTCATATAACTTTATAACCACCCTGGGGCTTATTACACTCATTTAGATGTTGATGCTTATGACACATGCTTGCCTACATACACCCAGGTTTACATAAGTACGATGGGATACATTTACCCACCCTAGAGATTTAATAGCCCCTTGGCTATTTACTTAAGTAGCTTCGTTTGTATTCCTTTTGTTCACGACAAAATTATACAGGTTGATGGTAATTTAACAAACAAATGAATAAAGTATAATGAGGAGTTGTTGCTTGTTTATTAGGAAGATGAGCAACTGCAAAAAGAATACATCCATATTTGCACACAGTAAAATGTTACATTTCTTTCTTAAAAAAAAAGTTTAATTCAAAAGCAATATGGTTTAGGGCAAATTTTCAAGGATACTTTTTGTAGAGAATCAATTTCCTATAATTTCATTAGAAACTAATAAATGCATAAATAACGATGTTATAAGCAAACGAAGCAAAAATCCTACAGAAGCTTCTTTTTTTTTATTTAATGATCAAAATGAATCTTTTTTGTAGAGATTTGAGTTTGCTACAAATTTATTTGCAACACATTTTTAATGTTTTTCAAGTAAAGTTTTAATTATTAAATAATAAAAAATTATAAGTGAATAAAAATGGCATATTAGGTTTAAAAAATTACATAAAAAAGGCGTATTCAAGTGAGACAAAATATTAAACTAATGTCTAGAATTTTTATTGAAAACTAATATTTTATATTAAGGGAAACATATATTTATTCAATAATAATTTATGCTCAAAGGTCTTTCTTAGTTATTCTGTTCATTGCTCGTTTCAAGAGCTGTACATATAGACAGTTACTATCTCTTAACTACACCTACTTACAATTAGTAGTGCTCGTTATCGATTTAAAGTGGATAAATTGACAGCAGCAAAAAAATAAATTCCAATAGCCGTATTTCGGCGCCTCCTGATCTTACACTAGGCTTCCATTTCATAATCAGCATTTGTAATGATATGATTTTTTGATGTTTATGATTTTTTCCAGCACTACGCTTTTTCGAACCAAAATATTCTGCAGATTCAGTTAGAAATGTCGGTGGATAGATAAATTGCTCTATATTTATATATAGCCACACATAAAACCAAAAAAAAATATAAGTCGGGGCAAGATATTCGTCTTTGTGCATTTGCCACAGTGTGAGGAACCACATTGCAAATGATACCACTAACATAATAATAGAACATTTATTTTTTTGTACACTTCGGTTTTCAGTTTAAACCTTTTCCAACTAAAGTCATTCTTATAATTTGCTTATACAAACCGGTATGCCCTACTTTACAACAATTCATTTTAAAATCACATTTTACACATAAAATTAACACAATATGTCAAATAAAAAAATGGTTTAAATCAAAATTAATTAAATAAATAAATAATATTAGTGATCTACATTGGATTGCATGATCGTAATAATACATTTGATTGATTGGAAAGGACTACACTTATTTTGTTCCTATTAAATAAATAATATATGCAACAATAAAAACAATGAATGAACGAGAGTCATATAAATACCCTCAATACCCTCTTGTCAAGAAATGACAAGAAAATAACAAGGAATAAAAACCTATTTTTTATGTTATGTAATATTTATCCCCACACCTTTAGAAAAGTTAGTTTGATGTGTTTCGAGAGTGATTCACTTATGACTTGCCAAAAATGGCCTATTCTTTTTATGTCAAGACTCTCGCATTCACAAAGAATTTGGTAAGCCATCTCTTCATCTCAATCTGCAGATAGTATCTCTATTTTATGTAGGTATCCTTTTACGGTACAGTAATGTTGCAATGAACGTGGCTCTTCATTCGCTGTTTAGCTTGAGTAAATATGCATGCGAAGCCGCATAATGAATGAAACAAAGGCTCAGGTTGCTTTTACGATATGAATGGATATATTGTGAAATGTGAGCAAGCGCTCAGTCACGGTGTTTTATAATAGTTTACAATTTAGTTTTGGGCAAATACCTTATGATGAAAATAAGCAGTAAATTATTACATACAAACGGTTGCTACTACGTTTATTCTCGTGAAAGCAAAGTGAAAGATACTTCATGCACAACCCTTCGTTCACGCAATGAGTAAGTAGGACTTGATTGATGATGAAGTTTCGTTCCCAACACTAGTGCTAGGTATCTTCCTATGAGGTCTTACGTGCAAAATGGTCTACTGACTGCAGTTCCTTCCATCTCTTTTATTGATGGTCCCTTAATAAGAGTTTTGCCATGAGTTTCTCTGATTGTATTATTCCAGTGTTCTTTTTGACCCAACTCTTTACTTGCTGTAGTGCTCTATTTTAGGCACTTCAACTTCTGAACCTATATATGAGATAGATGTTTCCTTTTTTGCCCAAGTACCCACAATAAAGTGACTTTATTGCGATGTGTCAGGCTATTCAGTTCTCGAGTAGATGCTAAAACATGTCTTGATTCTTAGAGTTTCTCGGACACCCTCAGTATCGCCTGGTTGTTTTTTGTAATATGGATTCGCTTATTTTCAGAAACCCTTTGATTGATTTCTCTGGCACAATGCAAAATTGCGTATTCCTTTGCTTGAAAGACAATAGCATATCTTCTTAATGGAAGACCTTAATTAATGAGAATCGAAATCCGTTGCCCCGGTTAGTAAAATTGAATGAAAGAAATTAGGAAGTACTTTATATTAATTTTAAAGTAATTAGAACTGAGCAAAAACATTAATTGGTTCCTAAGGAGAAATAAAATGGGCAACCATTGGAATAAAATAAGTTTATATCAAAACTCGACCATATAATTTAACTTGCTCGTGGGTGCTTCCCAATAAATTTTTCTAAACATAATTATATACCGTTCAGAAAACTTTTTTGAATAAAAAAGAAACCAACATTAAAGTGATCGGATCAGTACTTTCGAGATTATCATGAAAGAAACCGGAGCTGTCGAAAAGCATCGCCAGAACAGACCAAAACCCTTAAGAAGAGTACTAGTGGTGAAGGAAACTAGGTTTTAGGCTCAGCAAAATCCTTCCCCAACAACAAGAAATTTAAATACTCTCCCTATCAAAATCGCCCCACAAATGTACCATTTTACTGGATTTATTCAAATTCTCCTATTTTAAGCAACTCTAGAAATTGTTGATAATTACCGCACGTTCGCACGGTTGCGGTAAATCATTTGTAATTAGCGAAAATAACTGGGAACAACTAATATTTCATACAGGTATTCCTCTCGCCGAAACCCAGTTAATGTTCGCAATACCCGTAATGAAAGGCTCAAAGCTAGTATGAAACATGATCGGTTACAACTAAGCACAGAATGCGGGACCGGAATAAAATGTTCCCGCCGATTCGATACGCAAATAATCCCGCGCTGATCATGATGAAGTTCGCATAACGGCATTGACGCCGCGTAATTAGCGTTAACTTCGCCTGGTACCTTGTTAGTTTTGCGGCGCCGACGACATTAGCAATCAGTATGCATAAGGCAATGCACATATACGGCTATTTACTAGCTGGCAGCAAATGTTAATGGTTTTGTGATAAACTGTAAATGCCAGATTACCTATAATTTATATCATAGCCGCGTTACAGCGCTCCTTTGTTTATCAAACTGCTATTGTGCGATGCCACAACAGGCCACGGCCATATGCCACCGGGCGAGCCCTGATTTGCATGTCGAAAATCATAGCGTTCGAACGTTCGCAGAGGATTTGATGCCGGGTAAAATTCGCTTTTAATATTAAAAACGTTATTGTTGCGGGCTTACGTGGGCGTTACCGAATTCCCATTTTGTATAAAATATACGGTAATAAGGTTGTCAGGTCATTTTCTACTGTACGAATTGCGGTGCTGATATATTGAATGTCCATTCTATCACGCATGACCTACCACATATTCATTATTGTATTTGAAGTATTAAAAGTACAACATGTATAGAGCAAAAACTCTACTCTATGTATAAATATTAAATATTTTCATTAATTAATTAATTACAGTGAATTTAAGACTGTGTTGTAGTTACATGCGTCAATCGCTGTTGTCGGCATTTCACCGTTAATGTCATCATTTTCTCGTTGATTTGAAGTATGAAAAATGTAACACAATCTTTACCTTTCCCACTTTGAGATGTATCGAAAATTAAATAACTTCTTCGCAACAATTTCTGTTTCAACTTTTTAACACGATAATTACATCTTTTATACGTTGTAGCATCTTTTTTTTTTTCTTCTATCGTAGACTACCCTATGTTAAAAAAAACACCTTCCATGCATTTTTTGTCCTGAATCTAAATGTATACTACAGTGGCAGACTACTTCAAAACCAAGCTCTTAAGAAGTCTTCTACCCATTAATCTTCGTATTTAATAGTAACTCCAATAATAACTGCCAAATTCAAATTTGGTGTTTAAACAATTTGACAATTATTGTCATGGCCACCTAATTGAATGAAGAGGCCAATAAATTGGAAATTTGTCAATTCTTAGCAGGTTTGCAATCCACTACTGTCCTATATGTGTATCATAAAATGCTACCTCGACATTTTAGAATTAATTACCGCCTTATTTAAGAAGAAATCATGGGACACTTTGTCTTGTAATTAACACAGCTATGACAAAACTGGAGAGAAGGTTGTTGAGAAATAATTTACCATTTTTACCAATATTGTCAAAAAAGAGAATCTAGGGCCAGTGGTTTTTTCGCGTAAACACCCGATACATTCATCGATTCTTTTTGAAAAACCCTTCAACTAATTGTTTTCTTCGATTACGATGGGTCAGGATTAGATATGTAGTATAAAGTCAGAGTATTAACCAGCAATTTACTGTCTTGAAGTCCCGGCAAAAATTGAAGAGCCAATAACGCAGAATAGATTCCCCGTTAAGATACATATTATTCCTATTCGCCGTGCTGTTTTCATGTCAAAGATTCTGGACAATAAGGCTGACTTTACTTTTTCTCACCAATAAGGCAAGGAACCAAACTGTTTCGATTCTTCTTCCAACACGAAATTATTTAAAGCAGGTAAATATTTAAAGCAAATTGGGTGTGAAGAGTCAACTAATTAATAAATTAAAAACTTACCCCGTGAGCATATATGGTGCTTCCATGAGATCAGTTAAAATAGATAGCCTATTTTGACACTTTTACAATCATGATTGAATAATTACCTACTTCTGATGTGATTCTATAAAATTCATTCTTTTGCATGTGGCAAACCAGAGCAATTGCTTTAAAATATAAAACTGGAGCGCTTTTAGTTTTACCAAGAAAATGAATTTCTCTTCAGGCATCTTGTAACTCCCTTTAAAAATGCCAATTTATATTTTTCCAATCAAGAAACTATACTTTTTCATTTATTAATCAATTATTTAAATTAGTAGATCATCATTAGGTACGAAAATATATACAATACCTAGGTGCATATAGGTATATAAAGCTATTCACATACGTATTGCTCTGTATTAAATAAAATAAATAAAAATGCTAAACTGACTTAAAAACAAGAAAAACTATTAAAATAGAAAAACTAGAAATCCCAGACCCTCGCGAATTAAAGCTTTAATCCAACCCCGAAAAGCAAATTGTAAGTAAATGAAATCAGACTTTCTTAATTACACAAAAAATTGTAAAGGTTTAAATATAAAATAAAAGAACAGAATTTTTAACCCATTGATGCCATTAAACAATAAATTTATTTCAACAAAACGGGCTAAAATACAACTGTGCAGAAAAAAACCCTGAACTGAAGGTTCTTGCCTAAAATAAAAACTGCACTAGATTCTAATTTAAAATAGAACAATGCTATTTTCTACGTAAAGCAAAAAAGAAAGGTTTTAATTGTTCAGGAAGATTATTCAATATACAAAACCTTTGAATTTCTATCCACGCGATTTCACAAATTAAAATAATCTAAGCGTGGACAAATGCTAGAAACTTACTAAAAATGAAAAAAAACTAAATGCTGGAAAAATGCTTCTACTCACCCAAACGAGGTGATAGGAAAAAATTAAAAGTGATACGGCAAATTACAGAAAAATTAACCCTTACAAAAATGTAAATGAGAGAAAAAACTAAAATAAATCTTCCTAAACAAAAAATAATAATTGATCTTATATCTACCAAGTGTACGCTTCAATACATTAACAATTATTACAATAATGATTCCTTGATTCACTATATTAAAGAAGAATGTTAAATTTTTCAATACAAAATGAATAACAAAGTGGCGACAATTACTTAAGAAATACGTCTACTCACATCAATAATCCAACAAGGAAGTCTTCCACAAAACCCTACAATTCTTTTAACTACAAAAATCACTCTCTCAAAATTCGTACAGCGCAGACGTAGAAGATTACAATAACAATATTTAATAGAATACGCATAAAATCAGCACAAATGAACAATAGACATTTGAATGACTAGATTAATTTAAAAAATCTTAACACTACATAATTAAAATCATACAATAAACTCTTAAACTAAACTTATACAAAACAAAACAAAATTGTCAAAATTCTCGGTAAATTGAAAATCAGTTGTACGGACAAAGAAATCACAACAACCGTAATATGCAACTTAAAATACACCTCAGCGATAAAAGGGTTGTATGGGTCACGGAGTTCAAAACCACAGCAGTATGTATGTAAGTACACGTATCTCCACTCGTTACTGAATCAAATAGAGTCGTTCCCAATATAAATACATATAAATATTGAGTGAATAGCGGTAACAAAAGACACTTTGGGGCGGTGTGCAAACTTGTAGAAACAGTTTATCTGTATAACGAATACCCCAATTTAAGGAAAACTGCTACAAAAAGTAACAGCTAACCAAAAGTGGCAGAAGCCGGTTGTAGCTGCTAATGTGAAGAAGCAGTTTTATACATCACTACTTTATAGACAAGGCTTTATGATTTTACTAAGAGTTTTTTCAGTGTAGACATTTTTCTTATAGGAGGAATAAATGTATGATCCTCTTGCCAGTTTCCATGTCTTGATTACATACCCACTTGACTTTAACACGTTCATAAATCACCAAATTGAAATAGTCTACTCGTTTTTTCGTCGAAAATTAATTCCGCACGATCGAGAATAGTTCTTATGGAAATAATCATGCGAATCAATACCAGGTACAAATAAACTATGCCAGGTATGTTCTTTAATTTCGGCGAATGGTTCTCCAACCGGAAGTATTTAATTCATTTTTCCCGGCTTCTTTCAATTACACTTATATCACGATCTATTCTAACATCGGACGAATGGAACGAACGCCATAATTAATGGCGATAAAAAATTAAACGCGGCGAACTGCTCCGCGTGCGCGCATCGTCGTCAATAAATTCTCAATCACGTATTCGACGAAACCCCCGAACACACTTTTTTCCTTCGCTTTTTCGTTCGTGCCCGATCAAAATTAAAGTCACAAACGGCATCGGCGCCAGGGTGGGATGGGCGAGAAGACGGAGAAGACGGAAGGAGAAGAAGAAAACGAAAAAAAAAACAGCTCACTTCTAATAAAGGGAGGAACGAATTTTCAATTAAAGCGCCAGTTCCCATTCATCCCTCATTGAAACTTATAATTCAAGTAGGTGTTCTATTAAAATATTCAAACCGGGATTTCTCTGCGGAGGAACTCCATTGTTGTTTTAATTACCGCGTTGCATAGGTACCTATACCATTCTTGCGTAAGTATGTTAAGAAAAAAGAAGAGGGGAAGAAATAGAAAACTTGGAATCTTTAAGACCTCACGAAATTACTATTGTAACGGGCAGGAACCTCCTCCGGGGGCTCGGAGATAGAAAAAGCGCGGGTGTGAGAGAGCCAGAGTTGGATATACGAGTGGAACAGTGAACGAGGAAAGTTTTAAAACAAACTTTTAGCTTCTTCATTACTCACCCGTATCCCGGTCGGATTTCTATCTTTCCTTTTTCGCCCCGCTTTTTTTCGTATTCTTACGCCGGGTCCGCCCAACGGACGACGAGGCAAACTGTGCATTATGCGCGGATGAAATTGTTGTTTATTAAACACTTTATAATTCTAAATTAAAAATAAAATGAGCGCCACGGCCGGCCCGTGACGGTTTTAATATGTTCTTTTTTCCGCTAGATGGCGCGATGAATCGTGAAAGATGATGATGTTGTCACCGAACTTTGTCTATTTCGCGAAAAGGAACGACCGTCAAGTTGGATTTAATGGCACCAGCCGAGCTTTATGAGGCGTTCTCTCTAGTTGTTCGTTTACGTTTAATTATCTAAACGACAAAACAAGAGAAGATGATATTGTCCTACAATAACAGTGAAACTTATTGTTCTTTTTCTTCCATTTTCTAATTTAAGTTTTTAAAACTCCAAATAATAGCTATTATTTGGAGTTTCAGAACTAATAAAAAGTTGATTTTTATGTAATCTACCATTCATTTATTTTTAATCAAAAAATATAAAATGAACTGAATAATAAATTGCAATGTTATTTATACCTCCATATATATGTAATTCTAAAAAATATATTAAATAAACTACAAAAATAATATAACAAAATAAGGGCTAATAAAAATAACCGTTAATTGTATTGAATAACATTCAGGTACCTATTTTATAAAATCCATTACTCACAAACTCAATTTTTCAATTTCAAAATTAATTTAATAAATTTTAAACAACCCTACAGAAATTGCAGCTGCGTTTACGCTTTAATTAGTAGATTTCATTACTTTTCTATATATAAAATATCATATAACATTAATAAATATTGGTTAACACTATATTCATTCATGTGGAAATGAATTCCAGCACGATAAACGACGCATAATTAGAAGAAAAAAAAAGACAAATTGCAGAATAAAACTTTATTGTATTTACATAGTAAAGTTGTCTAATCCAAAGGCGTTATACAGGGTGTATCCGATATAGAGGTAAATATACTAATATGTAGCTGCAGTAATCATTTACGATCAAAAAGTCTTAATGCACAGGGGGTCTATCTGTAAGCATTAACGAGAAAAAAAATATTTTGTAAATGCCGTGGGCTAAAGCCGCACCTGTGCCCAACCTGAATGCTGTCTCGAGTATACCCCCACATACCACTATCCTTCAGCCATTACCGCTGTTAGTTTTGTGTGGATCGCCGCTTGGAATGCATGTGTATAAAAATGCAAAGCTACATAACGCAGGAATTGACAGATATCGTGTTAATTTACGGAGAGGCGGGTGGAAATACACATAGATTCATTTCGCGCGACATCATAGTAAAAAGGCATGTTTGCAAATTTTCTGTATCTACATTTATTTCTGTATATGATTAAATAACTGATTAAATAAATCCAAAGGAATAACTCAGAATCATGTGGGAGCGTTTATTAACAACTGACTCTCGATTCGACAAAGCGAAAAAAAAATATTTACTTTTTCTGTAACTATTGAACTCGCATATCCGGTGAAACTCGAACGTCTTATCAGGATATTAAAAATAATACTTTGTAGACTTACGTAGAATGCTCTTAACAAATAAGGAATGTTTATTTTATAAAAAGAAGAAATTTAAAATGCCTCAGTTTTGCTATTTTTACAAGGGCCTTTATTTATTTACAATGACGTTAAATGAACTTACGGCATACCATTAAGAATAATACTAATGAGTGCAATGTATTTATACATAATACCACGTTTAGCGGGTGCTTAACATGATGTTTCCTTGCATCAGGTCCGGACTAAAGAATTTTTGGCTCTAAATTTTACCTTTTTTTATTTTCAATGATGAAATCCGGTTTCGGCGGGTTTGTGCTTTCTATGTGGTGTAGTTAACACTCAAGCAAAATTTACTTTTTTATTTGATACACCCTGTATAGGTAGATACATCATTCTGATGTTTGCCACATTCATTTGCTTGTCTCCAACATCCCTATTCGTAAATAATCTTGAATACGTAATGTAGACATTATTCACTACCCAACAGTGCCGTGTATATTCATTGATCGAAAATAGTTGTAAAAAAGCCAAGGTATAATTTACCTTGCAAATGCTATTCGCAAAATAAATAGATCGAGAACCATTAACCATTTTACGTTATTACTTTGTTGTTTATAATTCATAAATTACTTAACTTGACAATCAATAGAATTAAAATATCTTCAATCTACATAACCACTACGGCACTGTACATATTCTCACCCAAATTTTAATCTGTTATAGATAGATCTCTGTTATTAGTTGAAGAATTTTGCTAAACGCTAAATGTTAGCGACAATTGAATCTAACTAGCAAATAGGTTTTATTCCTTATCTCTTTCTAAACCATTATTATGTAGCTTTGTTGCAGTCTGTTGGTAGATGTCTGATTGGTTCTGAACTCGATCCAACATGTTAACACAAAGTAGTAGAAGTTTGTTTTAGTTTTGATATATTGAATGAGGTATGTTGGAGACAAACAAATCGAAGTGATTACATATCTACCTATTCAATATCTTTGGTTTAATCGCTATCATTGTCGATTAAGGCCTGATTCGCGCATGCTTTTGACAAGATTTTCTCCCATTGTCTCTGATAAATACCTCCATATTTGTCGAATTTTACAGCTGTTTCAGATTAAATACTCACTTTTCCATGAGCTTGACCCTCACGACTCCCAAACGTTTTCGATGGGATTGATTTCAGGCGATTGAGAAAGCCAATCAAGTGTCGTAAAGCCAGTTTCTCTTTTACACTCCGTGGAAGCACAGTTCCTATGTTTTAGGTCGTTATCTTCTTAAAGTATTTACAAGTTGTTATTTGAGCCAAAATAAATATCTTCAAGCAGACTTCAATAAACATTATTCATATATTTCGCTCATTTTTTTGGATATTAAGATTGTCCCTAAACAAGTATAAAACTCCAAATCTATGTTTGCAGAAGTGATCCCAAACCTTTACCAGATGCTTCATTGCGCGCTGAATAACGGAACTGTACGAATTGGCTACCCATGGCTTCTTCTATAACCCAGGCCAAAACTAGTATTCATCGATGAAGATAATCACAGTCGGTATTTGGCCCTCACCAACAATGAACTTTTTTTTTACATGTTTTTCGCTTAAGAACTGTTTTAAGTTTTCCGCATCACCATTCCTAATTAGCATCGCGTAATCCATCTCTAATGATGGTCAAGCTTATTTGATAAAAGTAACTTGGATTATCGTAATAAATCGTTCTTTTCTGACATTGAGCGACACGTCTCACAATCCAGCAGGTCGCCAACATTGTGCACTTTGTTATACCTACGCATTCAGTTCTGTGAATGATATTTACTTACCCATATGACAACTAATCACTGCCAATGATATTTTGCTTCCTTTTGGATGGCTACACAGGAACAGCGGTGGCAACTTATCGAGGAGGCTATGACATGATCGAAGTGTTTCGTATGATATCGTGTGTAGGATGCTATGTTACGAAGTTATACGAAGAAATTCGTATCTATATCATAGCCTTCTCGATGACGCATGCACGAACAGCGCCTGTAACAACAATGAATTCATTAACAATAATTAATATGAAGATGAAGAGCCTCTGCCTTAAAGAAAACCTTGAAAAAAAGTGTAATGCATACACTGTTTACCTAATTGATCAACCTGTATAACTTCATATTACATATTTACAAGCTAGTTCATTTTTTGACTTCTATATATTAAATTCTGTGTGCTAGTGCATCACACTTTCGGTAAAGCAATAAAAAATGTTATTTGGTCTTTTGAATAAATATTTATATATTTGCCGGGCAGTCAGATTGTTTTCTTCCACTGTCGATCGAATGAATTAAGGTAGCATGTGCTTTAACTTCTTTTCTGTGCTCTATCCTTTACAACTGTTTCCAAAACAAACAGTACATACAAAGCATCTTTTGTAAATAGGCACTTAAAAAAAATTGATTTTTTTGGAAAAAAAAATGGCGTTGTGGATTCCACTACAATGCAAAAAGGTGTTCAATTATTGAAGAAGAATATCATAATCATAAACCAAAAAAAGATGATACGCATTAAATAAAAATAATAATAAAAAAATAAAAATTTTATAAATAAATATCGGAAGTTAACTAATTAATAAATTAATTCAAATTTTTGCAAATTTAAAAAAAAAAAATAGCTTAAACAATTGGAATATTAATTTGTCTTTTCGACATCACTTACCCTCACTTTTTGTGAATCTATAGCATAATGTTTTTTGTTATGCTAATGGCCACGTAAAGCTTGCAGCAATTCTTTGCGTTTTTGAACTAGCTGAACTAACAGTTATAAAAACTTTTACCACACTTCTGTGGTATGAACATTACCCAAAAGTTGCAAGATTGTGTTGTTAATGTTACCACATTAATTCTAGTTAATTCAGTACAGTTCAATATTTAATAATGGCAGTTTTAAAATTTGGACCTAACCTAACCTAACAATATGTTTCACCTCAACACAATAGAAAGAAAAAGGAAATCCTATTTCTACTTACGCAGTGCGCACATTTATGAGTAACGTTCTCTGTTTACCTTTATCTCCTTGGTATACTAAGTGTAATAATAGAATTACGGGAACAGAAAATTGTATTGTAACTTCAGAAGACTAACGCTTCTATTTCAGCCATTTTACTATATAATAGGAACCGCATAGTCTTTCCTATACTTCTTGCCTTCTTCGAATCTTTAGGTAATATTAACTTGACAGACCATGAAAATTTCCAATGAAGCGTCTTTTGCTTTCACAAAGGAAATAACTGTAGTTTAAAATCAATTAGTGCTGAATAGGAGTTTTATTAATGCAACATCCTAAAAGCATCGCATAACCATACACTTATAAAGTTCAGTTCAATTTTCCCTCGCTGAAACTGCATCAGTACTAATAGCAATTACAATAAATATTGAGGAAAAAGCAAGAAAAGATAACAACAGTAATAACACATTGCGTCTCGACCAACCATTACAATAACAGTAACGATAAAGATGGCGAAGGGAAACGTTTATAAACGTGCAAATATACCGACGTTTACAGATCGGCTATAGGAGGCAGTCTCACACTTGAGTATACCGTCTCAAGATGGTAGCAGTTAACCGGGACCATTTTTCTTTAATAACCGCTGGTGCAGCGTGCTGAAGTTGGCGATAAATTTGCATATGTCGCTGCAAAAGTCATTAATAAAACTTTTTCCGAGAAAAATTCATTTCAAAATGTAGTAAGGTAGTGCGCGAAAAGCCGTTATTGCGAGTTAAATATATGTGTAGTAGCGAACATTAATATGGAAACCGTTAATGCTGAAATTTGATTTTTTCGAGATGATGGAGAGGAATAAAATCGTATGTGCAGCATACGTAATCGAGTATGAAATGTTAACTCTAGGGGATGTTAAAATACCTGCAATCAAGTTTTCGAAATTTCTTTTTCTTACTTCGAAGCTTTGTGGTTTAGTAGGAATAAAACGCCAAACTTTGAAATGTTAAAATATTTTCAGAAAGGTATAGATCTTACTAAAAAATACTTAGCAGTTATAATTTGTATAAACATTCAAACGGAATTTGGCCAGACTGACAATGAGAAAGGAAGACTTCTTTCGTTTAAAAAATCTTTTGTCTCTATGCAGAAACTCTAATCAACAAACGATTAGACAACTACTTACAATGATTGTAAACCCATAATTTGAAAAAAAAAAATACAAAACAATGTGTAAAGGACATGTAAGTGGATAATACCCATTTTATTTTGCTGTGAAAGTTAGTTTAAGGAGGTAAAACAACTCGTAATAACTCGAGTGCAATGGAAGATGGCAGATAAGTCTTCGAAAATGTGGTTTAAAATGTTCAAGGTGAAGTCCATGTTCTATGTACTAACAGCAACCATACCCTATGCAAATCCAAACCAGGTATATTCATGATTTTCGATTTTAGGGTTCAGTATGGCGCTTCCTCAATTTCTTTTTTGTTTGCTCATTTTGTTTGGATAAGAGAGAAGTCTTTTCCCAATCTATTCTGTGTGCTTCGCAAGCGTGCTACGGTTTTTCCTTTCCTGCAAATCTTTTTGTGTTCTACTCTTACTTTTAGCGATTCGCTCATTTCTCCAATATATAAAGTTCCGCCGCATTTACATGGAATCTTGTAAGGATACTTTTTAGCTTGTTAATTTATGTCATCTGATTTTGTTCTAATTAAATACGGAAGTTCTTATTGTCGATCTGAAGTCGTGCTGATTACCTATTCCTCTGATTTTTTTCCAAAAAACACTTCAGGTATAGAATTTTGGTGAAGGCCATCCACAGATTTTTGTTTGTCTAGTTTAATTGTTCTCAGAGTGCGTACCTTGGACGATATATCTTCCGAGTATTCTTTTCTTTTGAACTTGTGTGTGATGATTCTGCCATATAGACACTTTGAAATCCCAATTTTCTTTCTATAAGCATGTTTGTTCTTATGTTTCCATATGATGGATAGCACTAGTACATCTAAATATGGAATGACGTCCATTTTCGGGGTAAATTTGATGGAAGGTTCTGTGTTGTTGATATGTACCAGATATTCTGCCGAGGTATCTATTGGATGCGGCTACATTCCAAAGTGTCGTCTACACTTCCGAGCCACAACTTTGGCTTAAAGGGTTGTGGTTGTTCGAATGCTCCATATACCGCAGGAGCCATCCAAACTCCAAACAACTAGATACGTTGTTATATGCATGACGCGCACGCTTCTGTTCGTAGTTGATGTGGCTCGTGCAGTATATGTGTGCATGTTGCTGATTGCATTTCAAACTTTAGAATTTATTCTCTATTTAGAAGTACATTGTTTACATGCATATTGTCAATAATTCCGTGGTGATGTTTACGTTCAACGTTCTTCTGGTTCGCATGGTGTCTTAGAGTATTTTTTTTTGTTTAATTGTTAAGATTTGATCTGTTGGTACATTTGTTAAGAGGCTGCTGGTATTAAAACTAACCATTGTATCATTTAGACTTGATTTTTTTTTCTTCAAAATGTTCTGTATTCTTAACTGCGGACTTTGTAACACTAATTAATGGTTTCAAAATTTGTAGCAGTACCTTCGGGAATTGATGACATGGAAGGTTTCCACTAATAAGTATAGTATAAAAATAAATAGAAATATAGTAAGAATATAGAAAAAAAGCACGAGTAGATTTCCTTTAGCCATTTTCTTTAATTTTTGTAAATTTTCAAGATAATTTGATGTCGTTATGATGGAAGATCTACAGCATAAGTCTAACAATTGCTTCTGTATGCCGTAGTTTTAGCGGAATTATATATAAATAAAAAATTTAATTCTCATCCGAATTTTATTATAATTCCGCTAAAACCACAATACACAGAAGCAATTGTAGTCATTGCACAGTCGAAATAGAAAAAAGGAAAAGGGAAAGATTTAATTCACTTGCTATACTATCTATTGAAAATGTTGAAGCGAAAAAGTTAAATTTTAAAGAAATATTCATGGCATTTGCTCATATAAAAGCCAAAAGAATGCTACTTAGTGCAAAAATACAGTACGCGCATTATTTAAAACTGAAATGGTACATGTTATTCCCATTTCATATACTGTACCACTACAAGTACATGTGAGCTTTCTAAGTTTTTGCACAACTAATTCTCCTTTTTTTTTGTTCGAGAACGGAATAGCCTGATAAATCGCATTAAAGTCACTTTTCTGTGGGTGGCCTGACATTCAGCAATCGAAGGAAACGAAAAAGGCGATGACCTAGCAAGAAAGGGATCATCTGCTTCATATATAGACCCAGGACACGTCCTAGGAGTACCTAAAAACGCAACAAGGAGCAGATAAGAAGTTGACACAAAAAGAAATGGAAAGAATACTGGAATAAGGCAAACTAATGGTAAGACCTTTAGGGTACTAACAGGGCACTGTACACTACTAACTAAGGCCATCTACAGAAAATTGGGTCCAACACTGAAGATGCCAACTGCAGACTATATAATGAGAGAGCAAATTCACATATTCGGTGTAAATGTGAGGCTCTGAACAGAAGAAAACTAAGTTAAAACTGAACCCAGGGGCTTAATTCGATCAACCAGCCAGGTACTTGCACAGATCAATGCTGGGCACTAGGATCTTCGATTGATTGATATAATTTCATAGGTAAAAGAAATGAGAGACTAAATACAAAAAACCAAGAGGCTTCAGTGTTTGCAGAGACTCCATATCAGACGGATTTCAAAACAACAACAAAACCTGCATATGATTGTTCATCAATCTATTAATTTAGCATAAGATTACACTTCTAGAAAAAAAATGAAAACCCTTATCCATGGGCTGGTAGCCGGTACGAAATCTATCATTCCCGAATCCCGCTCGCATTTGGTGATTTATTTAGTCATTGTTGAGGGCACCTACAATTCTACTTAAAGTATTAGTATAATTAATCCACGAAACGCTGTACATTATCCACTCCATCGCACAAGTAATCTCGAATGGAACTCCTATATCACATCATGGACCCCAATTTCATAAAATAAGGACGCATTTAATGTTCTCGTCACCCATTATAAGAACTGACTCGGAACAATTGTAAATATTTGATTGACTGTTTGGAATCCTTTTTTTTTCGCAATGAATAACTCTGCTGTTTCAATTTTGATTTCCATGGATAAATTTATAAAATATTATGATTGGACCAAAGTGCAAAAAGGTCTTCACATTAAACCTCACATATATAAAAGTATTCGATGCCCACTACAGGAAGATAGAACTCTTGCACCCAGTCAAGGTGCGTATATGCAACTTCCTACATGCTCATATGTTGGACAAAATTTTATCTTTTGATTAACTTGCCGATTAGATTCTAAATCAATGTATTTGCCCACTTCACTTCAGCCAAATGCATTTTAGTAACAGTGACACTAAATATGACTCATTAATTATTGTAATATTGCTATCCGTTGAAAGTTTTATGTTACCCACACGTAAACCAGATTACTACATCCTTTACGTTTCCCTTGATACACACTAAAAGAATGTCAATAATAGTTACTGTCGAACGATGTCTTTATTTGTGCGTTATCGTAGCGTGTAACTTACTCATTTCACGGTAGTTTTGCGGTCCGTATATGCGCATAGGTAAAGTGTACGACTTAATACGACAGTATAACGCACACAATCTCTCCTTATTACCCAGTCAGGTTACATATCGATGAATGCCTCGCCGGATTTTTATATTTAAAACGTGTTATTGTTTAAGCGAGCGTGGGTGGTTGCATTAGCATATAAAGTACTCATTCACCGGTGGGCATCCACCTCTTCAGATCCCGAGACATTTTACCCCATTAGTCCGGCCATATAGGCGTGTGCGTTCTCGCGTTGCGTACGGTTGAATAGTTCTCGAGTTTTTGTTTGCCCTCTTGCGCCCCAGATCTGTGCTTAAATTGCTTCTCGAGCGGAGTCTGCGATCGACTATTAAAAAACAATTAGGATTATATTTAAATTAACCCCTTTTATACCGCTGCTCTCTATCGTTGCCGAAGCGGTTAACGCCAGCCATCTACTCAAGTGTTGGTAGAGAGCTCGTGTATGCGCCGTATGTAATTTGAATATAATGGTGTGAATAGTTTTTTGTTCCTTTCTTGAGCCCTTTAGGTTCCCTGTTCTTTTTTGTAGTTAATGTTACAATATGTTGTTAAACGAGTATAATTTTATAATATACTGCTGCTCTGTATATATATTTAACGTGTCTGAACATACATAAAGATTAATTTGTGAAATGACAAACTTTTTTTTCCATATCGAACGTGTAACATAGAAAGTTACTTAATACATTGCAAATATGTGTTACTTCAAAAAATATAGCAATGGGAGCTCTGTAATTTTTACGGTGATAAATCAATGCGTAAGAATACCACCCATGTTGCAATGAATGCTTATGTGGACAACAGATGGACTATACATAGATATGGTGCTATTTCCAGACCCACACATGTACGTAGTGCTTATTGTTCCGTACAAGACCACCATAGAATAAAGATACATTTGTTTCACGTTGTAATTTTATAGAGTTTGCAGAGTTTTTAAAATGGAAGTTCAACAGTAAAAGATCCTTAATTGTGAACATTTTTATTTCATTATTGAGATATTGTAATTCAAATGGTACGATAATTTTAACTTATGTCGTTGCATTTGGGTTTTTCGCCAAACTCAAAGTTTTATATGAAAATTAATTGAAAACAGTCTTTTTAATACACACAAAATGGGAGGTTTTAGTAAATTCAAATAAACTTATTAAATTATTATTATTTCTCTCAGGAAGTAAGTGAGTATAACATATATCGAATATTATGTAACATTCAATCTAAAGCGGTGGGTTGAGATGGAATGGGTATTGATACGTTGAACTTATGTTGTCAAATAATAACACACATAGTTAATGATTGTTTATCAAATGGTGTTTTTCCTTCCAATTGGAAAGTTTCAAAAGTGTTACCAATACCAAAGAAGTCACAGCCCTCTGACAACAAAAGATCTAAGACCAATAACCATTTTGCCCACGTTGTCTAAGCTACTAGAGCACGTCATGTGTATCCAAATTCGTGTATTCGTACATAATTATGAACTTTTCCCCATTGCCTATTTTGGGGCCGCTTCTGTTTACGTTGTCTTTTTTCTAAGAGTAAGGCCTCTTTCAGACGAAGCGATTAGTGAAAGAATTCAGGCGATTCCAAATCATTTGCTACACCACTATGCTCCTTGACAACCGTCTCAACTAGTGGAATCAACTAATCGCCTCGTCTGAAAGAGGCCTAAAATTCAAACACCGTTGGAATTACAATCAAACATCGTTTATAGAATCCCATGTCTGAATTGTGATGCCACTTATATCGGCCAGATATCTCAGTATCTAAAAAAGAGAATTAGGCAACATATTTTGGACTGTGAACATCTCAACACCAAAACAGCTCTGTCAGATCATGCTGTTAAAAGCAAACAGATTTGACTTGAATAATTGACGATATTATGTAGGGAGGAATATTTATATCGACGATTTTTCCTTAAAATATACTACATCAACTGAGATTCCTCGTCTATCAATTTTAGAACCGACATTAATAATTTAGTAACATATATGGCTATTTATTATATTATTTTTTTATTGATCCTTGATTCAATTTTTGTACATTGCTAGATTGTTTTCTTTTTTTTTTGATATATACTTATAGTTGTCTTCTTTGTATTTTCTTTGTTTGTGAATTAATTTAGTTTTGGCATTTTAATATAGTTTGCAACTATTTAGGGCATTTTCCAGCCTTAAGGTTTTTGTTTTTCTTATGTTGGTACTGCATTCATCCTACCTCCTTGGCTCACTGTTTGACAGTCTCGCGATTCTTGTTAACCTGTGTTACCACACGTGGTTCACAGACTCTTGTTGTGGGATTTAAATTAATTTACGCTGTTAGTATGTCTTTTACACTTTTTTATTGTTCGCCGCTTTTATTATTCCTTTGGAAGTTATTATGATGTTTATCTAATGTATTAGCTTCATAGTAGAAATGTTTTGTAGAATCTTGTTTCTCTGATGAAGCTAAAAATACACAGCGAAAGCTTAGAATTCATGTAAAAGGATTCGCTTAATTCATCAATCCTTGGTTGCTTATCCTATAATATTTTTTCGATCTAAGACCTGTTCTACTAACGTGTACAGCCAGTACTGCCACCTAATTTAAAAATAAAGTTAAATACTGTGTAATGCCATACTTTACTTCGCTGTCTAAAAAACTAAATAAAATATTCAGACCTTACAATATTTGATTTCGTTATAAATCCACAACAGTAAATCAAAAAAATGCCCATGTGGTCCACAGTATTCCAAGTATAGATTGTATTGGCATCTACATAAGCCAAATAAACCAATACTTAGAAAACAGAGTACAAAGTCATAAATCATCCGGCAAACTCACAGCTTAAAAAAAAAGAAAACAAGAAATTAATTTAAACCAGAAATTCTATTTTAAAAACACTAAAATTTTAATAAAAGAAAATTATTACTTCTCTACTGCATACTTGAAATTATTCATATGAAAAAAGACAAAAAAACAGTGTAAACGACAAAAGGAATATATCAAATTTATCGAAAATTCATTATTCCATATTCAATTAAAATTTCAAATCTTTTCTTTCGGCAGATTGAACACATTATAGCTAAACATATTTGCTCATTTTTATTTTTAAATTTATTTACAACTTAATATATAAAAATATCCTCTCCTAATAAATTGTCATGTCCCGTTTAAATAATTTAAAACATTTTCCATTTTTATTTTGGATAAATAAACTATTGATATAATGTCATCTATGAAAATTAATTGCTGATATCTTGAATAAAAACAACAGGTAAATTTTAATGAGTTATCATCGAATTAATTTTTAAGAATTTTTAATTAAGTATTATATTTCTAGGTCTGTTGAAGGTAATTGTATTTATCGAAACGTGTCCAATTAAAAAAAAATGTTCCATTAAATTGTGTTTTATTTTAAAGCCTTCATTGCCACGATCTTTTCTTTTGAAAATTATAAGACATCAGATATCAATCACTAAAAATAATTTCATAACTGCCCTTGTTAGACGGCATAATTTTATTCTACGCTGCGGAATTAAGATTTTTATGAAATTATAAGCCTTAATGCTATAACGTAAAGTGATGTATCTACACATATGGTATTCAACCATATTTAGCGCCGAGAATTGATTATTTATGTATGTTCCGCATAATTTTATACTTATTTTTTATTAGAAGACCACAACTATATCTCCTTTCATATATGTGTTCTAATCTATTATACTGAAATATCCTGTTATAAAATTATGCTACGAATATTTTTCCCTACGTTATTATACCTGCCTACGCAAATAAGAACATATGCTTAGCTGCATTCGCTTACAAGATACGCGCGTTAGTAAATATTTTATCCACATCATCCTGCCTTTCTCGTACGTATACAACGTATGTACGCACATGTGAACGTAGCCCCGACATAGTAATTTAGTAATTCCAGTGTCTCGTATCTCGTAAAGAAAATGTGACCGTGGGCTGTGCGGTATACATATACTTGAACGTGCACGTCAACCGTCGACTGTTTCTGACCGTGAGCCCAGGCCCTCCACCTAGAAATACAGGCGCCGTTCCCTTCATCTTGATTAACTCTCAACATGACGTTGAAACAGGGAAAAAGTGGCGCGCATAAAAAGGATACCACCCTCGACGGGGCTCGCCCAGTCCTGTACAAAAGGTTAAGCGCTAATAAATTTTACCCGAGATTACCGAACCAATCTTTGCCTTGACGCCCTTTAAAATTCCTGCCAACATATGCGAGCGATAGACACACGGGAACGGAAAGGAGGAGAGTTCGTCTTTTTTTTTTGTCCTGATCTCATTATTAAGAATGTAATTGCTGGAGCATAATGAGAAAACCATATGTCCAACGTGGTGCATTTTGCTTTTAACACGTTGTACATATCAAACTTATTTTCATGTCTTTACTTAAAATGTTTATAATTATATTAAGACTGAATTAACGCTATAAAATAAGAGCTTACACAAAATACTAAAACAAAAAAACCAAGAATAATTTTTGGTGCAATTAGCATTATGTTACTACTACATTAAAACCTTAATAGTATTTTTTTTTTTGGGAATTTTTGCGGTAATCCTCAACGAACTTACATAAATTTATTAATATTCTTAGGGGTCACATCACACTGCCTCATCAAGATTATTCAAAATTCTTATAAATATATAATAAGTATATGATACAAAACCATATACATGAAAAAGCATTCAAGTAACTTATTGACTAGGGAAGTTACACCCCTCCAGCATTCAATTTTGATGGATTTATGTGGGTAGAATGGTACACATTTGTCGCTAATTCTTGGTATTTCGAGAAGTCAAGTAGGTGTGGAAAAAGCGCTTGTAAATAAGTCCCCTTTTTAAAGGGAGATAACGTTGCTTGTTTGTGCAATAGATCTTTTCTTATTTTTACTTAATTCGTTCGGTGTTCACTTGATAATGGGAGCCCACCTGTTCCAGAAAACAATGGGCCAAATTAAAAAATCCTATGTAGCGCGGAGTGATCGGATATTCATGCGTATAAGTACATAATTTTTAAACTTGCAAAGTAATCATGGCCAACTGTGGTCTATTTAAAGAAAACATTTTCAACTTTGTAGCATTTTCGCTGTGCATAATGTTAATATCTAATTTCGTATTTGAAACGGAAAATTTAATGGGCAAAATTATGAAAATATGCAATGGCTTCGTCAATTGATTTAATTTTGCGTTAACTACTTTTTAGTAATTTACATAAGTTTTTATTCGAAAATATCAACTTAACATCAGTGCTAGAGCTTGGAAAATATGCAAAATGCGTATTAAGTATATATGTGCAAACATCGAATTGTAGAATTATGGATACTGTATAATACTTCTGCAAAATTGTATATTTTAAGCAACTAAAAAATCGTTAAAAAAGTAATATATAAATTAGATCGTCAGACTCTCACCAGTACAGAAAAATGCGCATGTAACTGCTGTAAAACCTCTTTGGCCTTTATTAAATTTAATTATTTAATTATATCTGCATTTCAACTATTATAACATTCGAAAGTTCAAGACCTTTATTACAATGAAGCTTTACAATTGCAACATTATTGACTAATTATTAATTAACTAATATATTATAAGTAAATTCTCTAGAAAACCAAAATCTAGATTCAGAGGTTATTTGTAAATTCAAATTTGCAATAAATAAACAAATACCATCTAATAGACAAACGCTATAAGTCACAATATTAAAATGTATTTAATTTCTTATTCTCACCAGTAGTAAGTAAAAAATGATGGATGGTTGTAAAATATTTAATCATACCTAGATTAGGATTGGGGTAGCCTACGAACCTGTTTCACCGCGACCTTTTCAGATCTATTGTGATCTCCTTTTTCCTAGAAGATGCTCTCCAAATAATCTCTCTTAATAAGGCCTATCATCTTTGAGAACGGCTTCTTTGTATAGCTGCTACCTGTGGGGTTCTCCACGCCCATTACCAGAGACCTTGTCCTCGCCAGGCCATCACATTGGCACAGCACATGAATTTCCTCTTGGCAGAATCTGCAAGTAGCGTCATCTATTAGACCTATGTTGTACATATACTTATTTAGTCTACAGTGACCAGTCACCAGACCTACTATCATTTTGACAGTACTCCTATCTTTATTCAGTAGATCCATAGTATATTCAGGCTTCTGTTCCTTCAGAAATTCTTTTGCCTGTCTCTGCCCCGGTGATTTTTGCCACCACTCATTGATGTTTTTTTTTTTTATTTACGCTTTAGTAGTGCCGAAAGGAGAGCCAGCTCCAACGAATGACCATGACGAATCTCGCTTGGCCAGCTCGTCCGCCGCCTCATTTCCTCTCATGCCCGAGTGGCTAGGAACCCAGGTCAATCTTAATTCCCTTTGGATGCCCACCTTATTTAGGGTGGTTCCCAAGTCACCTTGGAGTCCACATCTATGGAACTAATCGCTTTAAGTGTGGACTGACTAATCGGAACGAATCGGCCTCCAAGAGTAGGGATAGCGCTAAGCTATATATTGTTAATTGTAATTATAGTAAATGGGGACTCTCTGTAAAGGATACAAGAGGATCTCCGATAAGAGACTCCACAGGGTATGCCTCTTGGGGTCTCTGTTAATAAAGAACTGAAGTGTATTGGTCTTTTGAGTCTTTCTGGGCTACCCCCGTCGCACGCCCCACATGACACTATTTATGAATTATATTCTATCTCTTTGTATATGTGTATTTAAAGTTACAAGGTAACTGCTAGTTTTCATTCAGTAAAAATAATTAATTAATTAAATATGTTTTGGTACACTTTAATAAAAAATGTCCAAATAATGTGAGAGTGGAGATATAGGATTCCTTCTATTACTAGGAACCGATATTTTCTCTCTTGCTCGCACAAGCTCGAATCGTTCCGGTATTTTTTTCTTCAAATCTAACATCTAAAGGTGATAATGTATACCTATTCTGTATAAGTGAATATTTTTAGCTATTACCACACTCTACCATTAATGGCTATGTGGTATCAAGGTGTGGCAGAGTACATATAATCAGTGAATTAATCAATGAATAAGTATATCTAATCATAACTTGTTTTAAGTTTTTCTAAATACGCAATAATTCAAATTTATATCTTCCTCATCTTGCTTTTGGCCAATCTTGCTTCCCTTTCATTTTAGTATCGGAATGGAAGCTAATAAGGTAGCATATGGTACAATGAGCACCTAGCTCAAGTGTCCGGGCATCAAGTGCCCACCCTAACTTGAAGGTAGCATACACGCTAACTTATGCAAAACCCACCAGAGCAAAGTAAAGTGTCGAATTTTAATAAACATAGTTTCTCGTGTATTTCGACATCGTTATAAAACTTAAAAAAAAACCTAAAATCTCGTTTCCCTGAAATTATTTTAAAATGTATTCGTCTATTACAAAATTTATACAACAGAAAGCTATTAGAAGCGTGTTTTGTTTTAGATTTTATTAAGAAAAAGATATGTATGGTTCATTTATGGTACTCATTCTTAACCAATAAAGAATCTTCAACCTCTTTACGAATTCTAAAGACTACTTTGAATTGCTATTAGAAAGATCTACTACTTGCCTAGCTAAACTCGACTCAAAATGACTACTTTAAGTTTATTTTAATGTAATTTTATAAGTATAAAATATTAAACAAACCTTCTTTAATGTTAACTGTAGTTTTACTTTCAAACTATAAAAAAAATTAACTAACAACTAGTATAATACGCTGTAGCTTACTGGGAATTCTGTTTAAAGTAAGCCTAATTTTGTAGCCCTTTCTGTGTTTCAAGCTTTTAAACAGATATTAGAGTCATCGTAACAATAAATATCTACATTATTTGTAGAAGGCTCGTTGACAAAAAATCAAGCTGTTTTTGCAATATAAGAAATTGCCTAAATAAAAATACCTAATACATACTTAGTGCATATGCATATATTGATTCCATTGCAACTAACATACAAAAACAAGCTTCTGGCCTCTCACTTGCCGTACATATCCGACTTTGTTTGATTAGTTTCAGTGGCAGAGATCTTTCAAAACCTCAATCAACATGTACCGATGATTGATGCAAATAAATGTTTATTTAAAACACTTCTGTTTTTTACACATCACTTGCTTCCTTTAATTTTCGATATACTAAATATATTTGAAAATGTGACAAGACAAAATTAGCTTAGACAGATATAAAACATAAGATATTAAGCGCCTTTGCTGATTCTAGAAGTGCTTACGTTTGATGAAGATATTCATGTATATGCAAATGTGTATTATATTAAAAGTGAGTACCTTCAAATAAATCTGCTCATCAAATGTGGTATAGTGGTGACTTCTGAAAGTTAATGCCTGTAATCTAACTCAGTTTTCAGTACAATTTAAAAGTAAAAAGCAGAAATATTTAATGTGTATTGTAATCTTTTATACCACTGCAGCATTAGCATTACACATGAGAACTTTACCTCAATATTTTAAAATATAATTAACAATACTTTTAACGTCTTCTTACTTAAGAAAGTATTGATTTTATTAATATTTAAACTACAAGATAATTACACCAACTGTAATGACACAAAGCTTGTAGCTTTTAGTCGCCTTTTACATAAGTAGATGCTTGTCTACCTCAATAATATACATGCACTAATGCATCGTCATTAATAAAATGTATCATTATTACCATCACACCGTGTTAGAAAGACAACATAATAAAAAAACGCCCCATTACACCAAACATAAACGTAATTTCTTTCGAAGATCTAATCATCCTTAGACTAGTTGGATGTATCGAAGCTATTAGGCAATTATCTCTTCAAAATGCTTAATACAGTTTGTAAGAAAGCATTCCATATGCTTCTATGGGAACCCCTTGTTAGTAATTAAAGCAAATCAAAAAAGAATCGAAGAACCATCAGGCGCAACTCGCCAGGTATAAGGGCATGCATATCGTATATGCATTGTTATCTCCTGTTACCAACTAACTGCTTCATTTTATTCCACTCCTTATCGCTCTCAAGCAAAATTGTTCGTTTACATTTGTCCCTATCTGCGTATATTTCGATTAAACGACTTAAATTAATGCGGGTATATCTTTTTCAATTTCAACGCAGCACCTTTTTACCTCACTCAAAACATGTGTACGTACGTATAAAGGCATTTTTTTAAGATAAAATGAACATACATACAGACGCAGATGTGTAGACGTGTATATGTACCATCTAAAATCCATTTCGGAACGAGATTACATTAATTTTCAATAAAAATGTTTCGACATCATTATAATAAGGAACATGGCGCTGGAGCATGTTGTAAAGCTAACGCGCGTTCCATATGTGGTGCTTCGAAGTTATTACAAGCTCCTAAAGTCATTATTATCGGGTGAAAGGGGTTCGTTACCTTTTTCAACGGAATGGTTCATCAGAGCGGTGATTTCGTTAGGTATAGGTACCTGTAGTAACCTACCCATCATCATCGGTATAATAACTTCGAACAGGAGGAACATACGGACCGTGGAAACCGAATTTTTATGGAAGAGAATTAACCATATGTTGTTTTCGCTATATTTATGACGTTACTTCTCTTTTGTTTCTTTGTTACGGGTCTAATTATTATCTCGAAAAGTTTTAGGAACGAAATATACATGATGTAGATATGTAGGTATTATGTTAGCAAATACACAAAATGAATGTTTCAAAATCAAAATTTGAAAATTCGACACAGAAGTTTGTAGGGCATGCAGAGAAATATGAAAATCTTTGTACAACAAATACTATTGTTTTCAATTTTGGCGTTGTATGAATGCAATCTTAGTTTAAGTAATATAATATAATTAGGAAATAATAGTTACATGCTAACCCAATTTGCAGCTTGATTTAATGCAATTATAACGTTGGAATTGCCTTTTTCCAAATCTTGCTCTCACGTTTCTCATACGTTGACGACACGAACTGTATTGTTTCTGCTTCCGATAGCGTCATCCTTTCACTTTCTATTGCAACAGTAATAAAGCAGATGAATGACTGGTGTGATGCGAATCATTTAATACTTAATAAAAATAAATCAAATATTATTAGGTTCACGGCGTCAGTGACTGATAATGGTGAACTTCAAACGGGTTTGATCCACGATTTGCTTTCGGATAGTAAGGTGGTTAAATTTTTGGGACTTCTTATTGATCACAATCTAAAATTTAACAGTCATTGCGAGATACTTGAGGGTAAATTATGTACTGCATTTTATGTCATTCGTAACCTCCATTGCGGCATGAATGTGCACTCACTTAGATTATTTTATTTTGCATACGTTGAGTCTCAGTTATGGCCTAATCTTTTGGGGCTCATCAGTTGGTGCTAAACGATTATTTATATTACAAAAACGTATCATTAGAAGCATGCTATGTGTATCGTCTATGGTATCGTGTCGGCCACGTTTTAAACAATTAAATATTCTACCTCTGCCATGTCTATACATATTTCAAATCCTGAAATTTTATAAAGATAATGAAAAAAATTTCGTCAAAAACAGGGATTTATAAGGTAATGCATGCGCGCCATTACCTAGACTTAGCAGTACCCTCTCATACTACGAAGTTATACGAGATGAATCCCAGGTATAGAGCAGTAATATTTTACAACAAATTACCTCAGGCAATAAAAAACTTGCAATCGGTGAGACAATTTAAGCTCAAGATAAAAAAAATTTCTTCTCGAAAAATGTTAATGAGGAATTTGTGGAAAGTTAGTTAAGGTAATTATCTTAGTATCATCATTTTTAGTTATTTGTTCTATTTTGTGTAATTTTTATTCACTGATTTTACATTATATTGCTCATGTAATTAATTTTCTGACTATGTCCATATTCTCTTGAACCATGACATGAAATAAATGAATAATTAAATAAATAAATTAAGTGTCCTGGTCTAAACTTTATTATTACAGCTACCCATATAGTAGCAAATATGTTAAATACCTATTTGCATTGTATAAATTGTCGCAAAGATGGTGCTTTTCCAATTTCACTGCATTAATAATGCAAATAACCTTTTAATACAAAAAAAAAAGTAATTATATTGATGCATGCACATCATTTTCTAAATCCTTAAATATACATTAAAATTGCTACTCAAAAGGGTTAATTTCTTCAATTAATACTTAAAAAAAAATTGGATTAACTACAATTGGGTAAACAATGTACACTCTAGGATTAAATATTATTAATTATGATTATTATTATTATTTTATCTTTTTCTTTGTCCTTATCTTTCTACCCTATGTGTAAGATCACTGTCCTATCTTCAAAACCATAATTGAGAGAGTACAAAAAAATATTTTAATAAAAGCAACCTGAGCAAGAGGTTCCCTGTTTTTCTTTTCTATCTAAACGTCGTATCAACATTGCTTTACCATGCACTAGCATCTGAATCGTCAATTTAATAGACACAAATATATAGAAACTTAGAAACCCATGTAGAGTTTTGTTGGTATAGGCATTTGAAACCAGATAATAAAATAGAAGTAAGCTTCTCTGTTTAACACAACTGTACCTAAGACCTTATGCGCATGTCTAAAAAGTTACGATAAGAGATTGATAATATTAATAATAGATTTTAATTCAATAGGGGATCGTTTTTGATTTGAATTAAGCTTTGCAGACATAATTCTGTAAAACTTTCAGTAAGGCCTGGTATTCCGTATATATTTCTTTATACAGTGCGTATTATAAAAATAAAAAAAACAGCATAAAAAGTAATAAAGCATTACTGTCTGTCGTAGGCTACTCTTCCTAATTTACTTTATAAAAGGAACTGTAATGTGAAAAGTGTAAATACAAAAGAAAAAAGTGGAAAACGAAAATGTAAGAAAGGCAAATATTTACACACAATGTGAAAGTCAGTTTCTTGTTCCAAGACATAAAATCCATCAAGATTCTTTGCTATGGTTTTCTACACTGGGTTACAAACAAACATAATTACAATAATATCAATTACATAATATCGTGTGGAAAAGTGGTCATTTATGTCTGATAGCATACGATACAAATAAATAGATACACAAATAACACGTTCAAATTATTTTAAGTGTAAGGTAGCAAATACGACGATTTACTTTGAAGGAATTCCCACCAAAAATTTTATGTGTGTATTCAATTAATTTTAAATTTTGACCTTAAACTCTGACCATCTTAATTGCTCAAGATTTTGGCCCATTGATGTCCTCCTGAAGACGAAGTTGGTCGCCATATTTAATTAAAGAATCTGTGAGGAATTAGATATTTTATTTCACACATCTTTACCTACTATCGAAAATATTATCGAGGATTTCAGTAGAAGATATTCTTGTGGTCATCTAACTTCATATCATTCAAAGTATTCTCAAGAATTTTATATTGTACAGGTCCTAGTGAAACGTGGTTATTCACTTAGCAATCAGTGATTTAAATTTCCACACCTCAACCACTGTTGAATAATGCATGTATTAACATTTCTCTCAGTGTACATTTGCTTTCATGAACATCGCCGTATTGCTTGGAAATTTAGAATTGGAAAATATCTGCGTTTAGATCTAACGTTCAGAACCAGAGTGACAAGATTGCTGCAACGCTCTAATTAAAATTTTACTATCTATTAAATAAATTTTGTTAAATAGTAAAATAAGATATCGTTGATACTCAAAAAATCGAATTTTTATGGCTTTTATGGTATATTTAGAAGCATATATTTTCCAAAGGGCTCATGCTGTTATTCATGAAGACGTTAAGAAAAACAAAAACAAGCAGGAAATTGCACGGAATTAAAATAATACATTCAATTTAACGAACGGTCCATAAACTCCTAATGGCTGATAATATTCGCCATTAAAAATTCAAAAATACCAGTTCAAACATCTTATGCATTTTAAATGGCGGCAATATTATTTTAAGACAAATTTGTGCAAGGAATTTTTGAATAATTTATACACTCCTGGGGCTCTCATTTACGTTTATCGATTTTCTATACGGATTCTGCTATTTAGTTGCCCGCTATTATTATGCAATTATACAAGTGAAACTGTCTGACTGTCTGGGTTTTAATGGAGTGTATTTTCTCTTGCAGTTGTATTGGTTAATTCCGAAATAAATTGTGTATAACTGTGATTATATGATAAATATGATTATAATGTAAATCTAAACTCCGAGATATTTATTTTACTTTAAATTAAAAGCTTGACCTACTTTCCGCATCTAAATATTAAAAACTGGCTACTTTTTCAAAGTACAATAAGTAATGGGTTTATATTAAGATGTTGAAGTAATCTTATATCAAAATGTAAGCGCAACGGAAGGTAAACAAACCTTATCATTATTGTTAAAAATATGTTTCCTTCTCTAATTTTTGTTTGTTTTATTTTGAAAAAGAAGAATAATAATGCAGTCTGTGTTATTTCAATAGTAGCAACCTAGTAATGTATATGCATAAGGAGTCTAGCTAATTAACTAATTAAAACATAAATCAGAATGAAATATTAATGAACTAATTAAACACAGAGCTGCTGCTGTTATATAATTTGCAGCTAACAAATTTTAGAATTTTGTTATGTTAAATATTCAGTTAAGCTTCATATATGATGCATATTTGAAAATTTATAGTTGATTTATCTGTGTTAAAAATCTTTGTTTGTTTTATTGTTTAAGCGTTGCAAGATATTATTATGAAGGCAATACAAAATAGTATTAATTATATTGTTTTTGGTAGTGCTTAAAGTTATTTTTCACTCATCCATCATTTGTATCTACCCCGCACTTGAACCTGTATCTACATACAAAAGTTTTGTGAATAAGCTGCTACTACCACAGCTATTGTAACGTTTTCGAGATTCATATCAGTAGCACCAGCGATATATTAACTGAAAAGTATTGTTTTGTACACCAAAGTCTAATTAAAATAGAATAGCACTAACATAAACAGTAATAATGAATAATTACAGTACCTACTACTAAAGCAATAAACTAAATTTACTTAAATACTACTAATTTATATTCATTATTTTTTAACTGTTTTTTCCACATACGGCTATTACTTCGCACAATAAAAGTTTTCTGTCCTCGTTCGTGAGCGTGTTCATATTTCGCGTCTCTGATTCCAGGGTGGTCGGTATATTTCTTGTTTGTTCTATTACATTCGCACTAAAACACCGGTTACGGTTCGATAAAGTGTAATACAGCGCCCTCTATGAGAAGTTTAACTACCCAAAAATAGTCTCTGCTGTTCAAGTAGCGCCATCTGTGAGTATAATTGAAGCAGTGGCGCGTAACAATATATTTAGTATTAACATGTTTTTTTTAACTTTAAAATAAATATATAAATATAGTTCCTAGGATGTGAATTTCTGAATATTTCACTTGATTATAGAATTTTTGTTATAAAGAGGACTTGTAGGTGTCCCTGCTAGCATTTTTGTATTATACAGAAATTGTATGAGAAATAGAAATCCTGTTTAGTGTTTACTACCACTTCTTTGCATTTATATTTTTGAAACAGCAAAGTTATCAGTATGATCATGATCAGTTTGAGCTTTGAAAAGTTAGGCGTTCAAATTTACAATAACTTACCTGCGTATTTAATGAAAACATCTGTACACAGATCATTAAAAAAAGCTTTAAAGAATTTGTTGCTATTTCAGTTATTTTACACCTTAGAACAATTCTTTTCTGTACGTTGACCAGTCAATTGAATCGTGATTAGAATTTTACCTTTTTTTCTTTTTCCACTTACGTTAGCTTTGGTGATAATTAGTTTCGATCATTGTTAAATTGATCTTTAATGATTGAGTTACTTTTATTTCAATATCTTTTGAATTTCTATTTTTATTTGACTTAGAGCATATACCCTGGGTATAGAACATTTTTGGATACTTCAGTTATTAATAATAGTACATTGTTGAAAATTTTAACACTTTTTTGACTAATTTAATAGTCAGGAGAGGTCCACACTGTTTTCGTGTTATTTTGTCGAGAACTATAGAAGTTTAAATTTGACGAACAAAGATAGTCAAGTATTGTCTATTGCTAAGGGGTTATTTTGTCCAACTAACACGTGGAATTATGATATACTTCTAGTCACATTTTATTTGATCTAGACTAGACAAATTTACTAGCTGTTTAACTAAATGAATGCGATCTATTGGATGATTTAACACCGTTTTCTAAACACAACGTCTTTTTAATATGCAACTCCTATTTCTTAGTGCTGTAATATTCTCTCTTTAAGACGTTTTCTCAATTATAAATATACAGAACCACTCATTCAAAAGTTTTGGTTTCAACTAAACGTATTAATTTTAAAATGATTTTTTGAGAACCATTATAAAATTAAGTGAATGTTTATGCTATTTGATTCAAATCTGAACTAATTACGTAAATAGTTGTTCCCAATACATCTTTAAGATGTTGAAATTTTTTATGCCCACTGGAATTAACGTTTAATAACACAAGGTTACACTTTCCAGGTCAGTCACATTTGGTGGTTTGTTTGGATATGTTAATACGCAAAAACAAACTCGAAAACAGATACACGTGCAATGCAGGTGGTGCGTATGATGCAATACTGTATTAGATTAGGTGGGGTTTCTATATTTCTATCCGAGGGAAAAATTCTGATTGGTTGATTCTTCTGAATGTCTAGAGAAAATAGTAAATCCTCATGTCTGAACAAAGAATTCACACCAAATTCTAGTAATTTCTGTTCTACTAAACACATGTAGTCAATTCGTCTGGCAAAGTTTGTAAAAATCAACACTAAAATATTTGACTAGCGCAAAATTAACGCCAACACCGTAATATTTTCAACAGTGTAATAACAATAATAATTATTATTATTTATATGCACTATACATTATAAACAAATCTATGGCTTACTTTACCTTTTAGATAGGTACATTGTTATACGAATGCAAAAAGAAAAGTAAATAAAATAATTATAACAATAATAATTTTTTGGATTTTTACAGCACCCACACGCTGTAATAGTATTTTATATACATACAAATGTGAGTTATTTTTTTTGTCTAATATCACACCCTTAAATCTAAGGCATGTATTAGATAGGATTATATGTTCCCAGGAAAGGATTCTATTTTATTGCTACACTTCTTTAACAGCTAGGCCAGTTTTAAAACAGACCACTTAACCGAGATTTATTATTTTTCAAGGAAAATTAATACCGTTCTAAGATTACATAGATTATTACCGAAGCCCGCCGTAATCCCCGGCCTGCATGGGTGGTATTCTCATAAAAATAAAGCACGTCCACATGTCCGATATCGATGGAGAATTTATCATATTTTTTAAACGCCGACCGACATTAGTCACCTCGTTTGAGTTAACTCGAAAATAAAAAAATCCCGCCCTTCCTGCAAGCAGCGATTATACCTATTATACTTTCAGAACAGTGACAGAATAAACTATTAATAGGAGATCTGTCATGTCGCACGCCAGGTCGCCCAGGACGTCAAGCCGCGTCTGACAATCTCCTTTTGGGACAAACTCTCGTCCGCAATAAGTAAACAAACAAAGGTTTCCTACTAAGACAACATAAATATTTCTTGGACGGCTCAGGTAGACCGTCGGTTAATGTAATTTGAAAATTACGTTTGCTAAATGTTGACTGAACGAAGTTATGGTTAATAGTTGTCACCTTGTGTGGGTCTCCATGACCCTTCTCAAACAGTTCTTTTGTTTCGCTCGGTGGAAAGGTGAAGATCTTAGCGATTCTAATTACGTTTGAGAGGTGTTTTGACAGGAAAGTTTGAATGGCGCGAATAAGAAGAAGGATTTATGTGTAAATAAGTAGAAGAGTAAGTGGGTAAAGTCATTGATTGAATGTCATGTTAAAAATTAGAAAGATAAGTTGGTTAGAAGTATGAAGACGATTTATTGGTGTTAAAATTTATTTTAAGAAATTTACTCGCTCCAAAAGTTAGTTATGAAATTTTTAGTGTTTGAAAATATTTTATTCGTTCAATTGTTTTGAAGTTATGCTTGTTGCCGTAATTCCAAGTAGAAACTTATGAATTTTATTCTACCATTCCATAGAGCTAAAATATTTGCTTTTGCAATAATATTTTTGTTAGAATTCTTTCTATCTTGATCAAAATTAACATATTTATTGATATTCCTTATTATTTTTGTGATAATAATAAGAAAAAGAGAATACCAACAAATATATTAATTTTGGTCAAAATAGAAAGAACACTGATATTGTTATCCTGTAGGTGATATGTGGGCAACAACCGACCCGCGAGACATTTTGAAAAACCTAATTAAAAAAAAAATAAGACACTACTTACTCATACTCACTCCAAATTTTAATTTAATAAATTGCATTATAATAACATTGTCGTATTATTTCATGTCTGATAGCTATCGCTAAAAATTATGAAATTACTTTAAAATCGCTTACTTTAAACCGGCCCGCGAACGTATTTGCACACTAAAGTTTGGCCCACAACATGTCAAAGGTTGCCCATACTTGCTGTAGGTGAAGGTTTATACCACGTCAAAATGAGTTGTAATTCTAAAAATTTTTGATTGAAAGAAGAAATTTTAACTGCATTCCGAGTGGAAGTAAATAACAATATCTCAGCAAATTACAGGAATGTTAAAGAAATATTGAAATTTGAAATACATCAAAACTGCAAAATGGTGTCTAAACTATATCGCAAAACTTTCCATTATGAAGAACAGCACCATTCCTTAATTTTAATTTGAAACGTTATAAGTTATAATAATTGCCTAAGTGATAAAATCAGTAAAATCCTAGGTATTTTTAAGCTCAAATTATTAAACGTTTTTATTAGAAATTGCAAACAACTTCGTAAACTAAGATCGCTGATATTATGAATAAAATTGTTACCAACAAACAACGTACATAATTAAATATAAATGTTTAGAATATGCAAAATAATGAATATGAAAAGCGTTTTAAGATTACTAAATTTAAATAGCAAAAAAAAAAATAAAACAATTAAAATTGAGAAAAGTCAAACAACAACTAAACAAACAATAATCGGCTAGCCAATATTTCAGATACAACAGTACCTTACAGCGTCATTAAATCATTAACATTACGGCCAAATATTGCTTTATACTACAACACAAACGAATTTTCTATCGACAACATAATAACAAATGTTACAAACAATATGTAGTGGATCATTGACAATTAATTTATTTCTGCTATTCGCTGTAATAAATTTTTAAGAAATTTTTTTCCTAAGAAAAATTTTCTTCCTCACGCCGGATTCGAACTTATATATTCTTGTTTACCGGACGAACGCTCTACCATTTGAGCTAGCGAGGAGTGTATGTAGGTTCATATAAGAATCGACTTATATCGATTACAGATCTTGAAACCACAGTTCGGCTAATTATATAAAGATTGCAAGCTTCTTATAGTGTGAAATAATTAACAATTGATGTATTTCTGCTAATTATTGCGATAAATTTTTAAAAGGAATTTTTTCCCAAGAAAAAAATTTCTCCTCATGCAGGATTCTTGGGAAAAATCCCTCTCAAAACTGTATTACAGAAATTAGCAGAAATACATTAATTGTTAATGATTTCGTACTATAAGAAGCTTGCAATCTTTGCACAATATGCGAAGAATGTCCATAGGATATATTTGTTTTTAACATGTGCGTTAGTCCTTCTAACGTTTCAATTAAATTATTTTTAATTAATCAACTTAATTAAAGAACGTAAACTTAAGCAAAATTTAAGGTTAGACCAAATTAATTAAAATTCTTTTGAGAAAGATAATGGAAAAAAAAATCATCGAAACGGTAAGAACAGGTATGACTAAAAAAAAAAAAAACGTAGAGATGAAAGAGAGAGATAACCTCAAGATTTTATTTAACCCTAATAGCAAATATAGAATCTTCAATTTCTGAATTACCAAATAAAAGTAAAAACAATAAAAGGATAAAAAATTCACAACGGTCGCTAAATTCAAAATAAAGAGCATCTAAATAATGAAATCCATAAATTATGATATCAAAATGAACTATATGTTAAATGAAAATATAATTAATAAGAAAAAGCGGCCTAATTATTTGAAAAGCAACGTTCAAAAACAAAATAATCTAATTAACAAAAAATTGGGAATCACATAAATTTATTACGAAAAAATAATCTAAATTATTACAAATATATAGCGTAAAAGCTTCAACATTATAAAAGAAAAACATATCGCTAATTTTAAGACCAGTCTTATTTATAAGACCTTTTTGCAAATTCTCACAGTTGTAATCCACATTTTACAAAAAATTTAGCAACAAACTTTTATATTGACCATAATTTTCCAAGATCAACATTAACGCCATCTGCATACTATTTACTAACCCTGTGTACATATATTATCATCAATTATTAGAAGAAATGCTTTTTAGCACAGAATAACGCTTCACTTCTAAATATTTAACCTTGAACATCTATGTAAGCTATTTGATTTATAGCCCTAATTTTATTGTGCGCCTTTTATAACCCCTTCCTTTTGCAAAAAAAAAATGGCATATTCCTACCTGCTTTATTCAGTCGTTTATTGTGCATTCTCTCACAAAAGCAGTATGCCAATAACAAATAATTTAGATTTTACAGCTTCGAAGAAAATTTTATTAGCAGTACCGAAAGGTTTAAACGGAACTTTTCCCGAAATGCACACTTGTGCCCTAAATAATTGTTAGTCATGAAAGATGAAAGAGTTATGGCTTTATTACGTTTGCGCTTCGGACTTCTACAACTGTAAAATACTACTGTTTGTAACTGTAAAATTTCTAAAATATTTTGAGGTAGTATTATATTACCGAACCGTTATACAGAACGGTACAATCATAAATAATTTTGAAACTACTACGAAAATATGATGTATTCATCGACAGTTTGTCCTCGTTTTAGTTTTATTGCTGCAATATAATACAGAAAGTTAAACGAAAATGTAAATGGGTAAAATATAATAGGGCAAAAATGTTAAATTAGTCATGTTGCAAATCAGACGAAAATTTAGAAATCTCCTGTTCTTTCCCCTTTTAGGATATTAGCTACGAGTCGCATTATACATACATGAACTGCTGCGTTTACACCTGCGGCAAAGATGTTAATAATACCACAGTAAGCTACGACTTCAAGCTAACATTCTCTCAAAGACTTGGAGTTAGTGAATTCTACAACCCATTAATCTTAAGATGATGTTTGTGATACAAAGAAAATTCAGTCGACTAATAAATAAGGAAAATCAGTTTTATTATTCACTAGTTTGTAAACAAAAGAAGGGCTTTATCTCTCCATGGGCTTCAGGTTTTAAGATTGTAAAGTTTCAACATAAGCAGATGATCAAAGCGTTCTGGATAAACACCATTTATTATAAATGTTTTCAAAAACTTCCGTTAACTACTTGCACTCATTCGATGATGCTCAGCGTATCAGAAACAACAACAAATTTCTTGTATTAACATTCTAAACGTGGAGCAGACAATTTTCTAAATTTAAAAAAGAATATTGCATAAAAGAGAAAGGTTTTCAAATTAAATCGAAATTACCAAATGTATAACGCATTTGTATTACCCCTTGTCTGTGTTATTAATGTAACGTGAATAAAGAATCCAATATACCACAAACTACATATTTTTGCCGTATCTGCGAACACATTCGCAATTCAACTATATAATGCTATTGCAAGTTCAAAGTTAGAGGTTGCTTTAGCGATATGAAACTCCGTACCAGAAAAAAAATTACATCTAAAGTCAAGGAATCAGAATACTGCAAAATTATTGGACATTCATATCGATTCTGGTTTAATTTTAAGAAATCACGTTGGCTACATTTGTAGAAAATTAAATATTACAATGTATCAAATAAGAAAGATTATTCGATACGTAGGGACAGTAAAATTGCTATGGTATAATAAGTGCCATTCTAACATAAATAATAGTATAGGTAAATTGGGATGAACTCAAGGGGGCACCCCTTTTAGGAATGCCATGTGATGCCATGGTTCAAAAATTTAACCTAGTATGAAAATATCAGGTTATAATACCAGATAAGAAGGACTGGGAAATCAGTAAGAACTGACTGAAACTGGTATACAAACGGCTCTAAAACGGACTACAGAGCTGGAATATACGCTAAGATAGATAGATAGATTTTATTTAGGGTATTGCCATTGCTTTTGCCACACCTACGGGGATACTGAAATTACACATTTCAATTGAAATAGAAATCGTTGAAAAAAATATTTCACACAAAGCAACTTTATTTAAACTAATTATAGTAAATCAAGATTGATGTTACTGCTTTATTGGAAGCGATCAAAATATTTGTTTAAAAAAATTCTTATTTTCGAATAAATTACCTTGACAGTAAAGCAAATGTTTGTTTGAATATATGATATAAAATATAAATGGCTTCAATAAAACTATTTCTTTCATACAAAATCGGTACAGCTGCAAACAAAAAATACCAGTTTTATATTATTTAAATGACGGGCCTTAAGTAATTTACTACTAAGCGTTTAATGCGTAGGTATCATGGTCTTGAAATAATCAATCAGAAATTAAATCTTGTTTCCGTTATTTTTTGCTACTAACCCCATTTCAGGCACAAATTAGTTACATTATCTTTCGAGTCTGAGAGGTCAAACTGAGGGTGTGTTCATAAAATAAAAGAATTAAATTATTATCATTATTATTAACACATTAGTAAACCGAATTAACAAATCAGACGAGAGCTCAGTCTCCCGAGGAGTACCACAAGGTTTAAAGCTAGGACCAATATTATTTTTAATTTATCTAAACGATCTATATATAATATCTACAAATTTATAAAGGCCTAAATTTTCATTAAAGTTTCGTCCCGTTTTTCCTATTTAAAAGAATTAAAGTTTGGGAACGCTATCTTATGTGTTCATATTTTCGTCCAATTCATTATTAATAGCATCAGAGTGTTATATATTAAAAAAAAAAGAATGATTGTGTATTGAAAATGACACCTCCATGCATTAATCCTATGAACAAAAGTCAAATAGACCATTCGTGAGACCAAAGAAGTTATAAGTTACAACATGTCCAAAGTTTAACTTTAAATGATGCTGCTTTATCCTCTCATGAAGTTAGAGCCACATCGCATTACGTATGGAAGTTTTAAAAGTGTAAGTACTATATCTTCCTCCATATTTTTGTTGAAATTACTGTAAGAAGTGAAAGTGTATCTAATTTGCTATGAAATAACTACCAACAAAATAATGAAGACACGCTCCGTACTTATCTGACGTGCACGTTTTTATTCCACCAGGATATACATTAACAACTTTAGGCATTCATACATGTAGTTATTACTTCGCGTTGCTTCTAATTGCCGCGTTTAAAAATTTCTTTGTCAGCTGCATAAATTACTCCAAACAAAGTGTCCGTCCCCCTATCCCGGTATCCTTATAAATTATACGAACACAGAGAAAGCGCCGTGCCTTCTAATGCATAGTTACCGGTTTGTTCGTTGCGCAGCCAAGCCTATAGTTTCATCCGTGGCACCTCCCTAATTGCAGGTCTTCCTTTATATTTAGTAAATTGGCGGTCCCACGTCATTATCGAGACAGACGAGTCAGGGTCCTGAGATGTTGTAGCGTTCAGAAAATGTCAGAATTCAATATGCCATAACTCTTTGTCGTCTACTGTGTTTTTCCTTTTTAAAATGTGCTACCTGTTGCGAACTCAATAATTAGCTACGTGCAATTAAGTAAATGTATATGTTACTTTAGCTAAATTAATATATCCTGCCCGCGAAAGCAAAAATTACTTCTAAACTAAGCAAAGCAATGTTTCAAAAGTGTAACCGTTCTTTGTGATTTTATGAATTAAAAGCTGTTAAGTATTCTTTATTATTTACCTATTGCAACGGGAGAATTATTAGTTTCTATTAGATCCCAAAGAAAATATCAACCTTTCAAGTAATATACTGGGTTATTTTTTTCTATTACCATACAATTTCCCTATGTGTAAAGTTAAAAAACTAATTGTCAATGCATTGGCAACTGGCGAGTAGGCAACCAGATATACCACATACCATTTTGTTTTGATTAACTTGACGTATGACATATTCTGGAATTTTACCATTATGTAGTATTTTTTATTATTTATTTCATTACTAATTAACGTATTTCAAACCTGTAATAAACGTTATTAGTTGAATAACCAAAATAATTGTCTTTTTAATAACTAAAAAAAAAAATATGGAAATATTAAATCAGCTTATTCTGCTAAAATGTAATTGAATTGTTAAAGCAGCCAATAAGCTCTTAGCACAGTGACTATCACTAGCAGAAGCTTAATAGGACATGGAAAAATATACGAATGTTGTCGATACAACCGAAAAACTATGTTATGTGTAAAAGTTTGAAATTATTTATGAACGAGAAGTATGCCCATATTGGAGGACTTCTGAAGAGTTTGTGGAAAAAATTTCAGTCAACTTAATTGAAATAGTTAATCGTGATACGCAATATACTATTAGGAGGCTTCGTGTATACTATGTATTTAACAATTGGGATGATGAGGAATTTGTCAAGACTATCAAAGAAGTATTCAGTGGTTACTAAAAAGCATTGAAAATAAATTGCAGTGTAAAGAAGTAAACAGAGAAAGCCTGTTTTTCACATGCTGAACAGGATTAACTCCTACCCACCATGTTCTTATGTGAATTTATTACTATTAAAATTATCCTGCTACTTTAAATTCATGGTTTCTATTATTTGTTAATCGCAAAATAGGAGCTATTACAGTTTTGTCTCAAAATTGAACAACTGTTCGTAATTTTACTTCTTCGGTATATGGAAACTGTATAACATCACGATGCAAATCATTAAGGACACCTGTAACAAGATGAATAGTTTTGCAAGCTGCTGATTTGTGCACTCCACCAAAATATTCAATTGCTATAAAAAGCTTTCGCTAGAATAAGCCAATTGCTATTAATAGTTGCTCTAGTATAAATAGCGCATGGTTTCTGAAAGAAGATATCGTATAAGCAATCTATTAAAATTGACATAAGTATTCATGTAATCGATGACTGAATAGCAGCTTAAATTTAAAAGATAACATCATTTTTTTATGAAAAATTCGAAGGTTAGTCTCTTTCTACTTTATTATAAAGTTTACAGTACATATATTTACCTTTTTTTGAGACCTTATAGTTTTGTCTTTGTGACAATAAATAGGTGCTTTTTATTTTAACGTTTAAGTGGATTTAGGTCACCTCACTTCAGCTTAATGCGCTAAGCTACTACGAACGGCAAAACCTGCCGACTAAATAAGTTAAACGTGAATAGTTCCTCATAGTGTGTTAATCTAGCTTAACACACAAAACTGAAGTGAGGTGAATCAGACAATAAGACACCTAAAGATTAAAAATACGGGTAGTACATCTAATTATGTGACACATGCCAGCGAACTCATCAACAATATTCGTAAACAAACGGCATTCATTAAAACATAAGCACGATAAAACATTAAGATTTTGAATCAAGGCTTAGTAGGATTTACTTTTTTGAAGGGTAAATATTTTTATAGCCATATTGCAGTCAATGTCATATATCATTAGAAATTTGTATGATGGAAACCTTTCAAAATCTTATATCTTTCCAAGCTGCTAGCAATTTACCCCACAGTGTATTAATATGGCCAATATGGTAATCAACTAACCTACTCGTCAACGAGATCTTTGTTGAGTTAGCAAAAACAGTGCCTAAGTCAATTATCCAAAGCAAAGCCATTGATCTCATATTTACATTTATTAAACAAACTACACTCTGTTTTATTAGAATTGGTTACCAATTCGTTAAGATTAATTTAGTTTTAGTACCTCAACAAGATTCTTTTGACCAATCTTCTCAGAAATCCTTAACCGGGATCAATCCACCAACCTACACTGTACCAGGCATCAATCAAGGAGGGTCAGGAACGCCGCGGAAAAAAAATCAGGGGGCGTAGAAGATCAAATGAGGTACAAGACCGTCATCTTCGACTTATGGCAACAAAGACCGATTCTGCAGTAGCACATCAGATTACCGATCAGTGGTTTTCTAATGAAGATCGTCCTACATTAGTACTTCCAACAATTTAATCAACTTATTATTAATAAAAAGTTATGTTTATATTTTGTTATTTTTCACTGAAGTTTCAATCAATTGCTACCTTTTAGTAATTAAATGTTTCTGCAAAATTTTTTCAAAAATTCCTACCCATTTGGTGTTACGATGTCTATGTCACAGAGTATATAACTTCCCAGGGACTTCCTGATTCGTGGGAGGTCAAGCTCATCGAAAAAAAATATCAACTCGATAATTGAACCCTCTGACTTTTCCTTCTCGTCATGGTACAATTTTATTAGCAACCACAGGTTGGATAATGGCAGTACTTTTAAATGTTTTCGATATTTTATAGTTTATATTTCATATCCCACCTCGGCTCTTACTAGTTTCTCCTTTCCTGGTATGATAGCAGATATTCTTCGTCCCTTTGAAATGTTCTAGATTCAACAGCAATTAAATCCGTGCTCTTTCAAAGATCCGTTATGGATGTCTTTGCCTTGAGGTGCCTAGAGCTGCACTCGTATGTCGCAATCATAAGTAGCTCACGAATCAGATTTATCTGCTCTTGATTCAATGTTTCTTTGACGTGATGTTTGTATATTACCGTAATCTGTAATTCGGACACAGACCTCCTGGCACTCCTACGTGGTCTACCTTTTGCTGCTTGGAGTGTCTGTAACTCTAAATGGAGACCTTTTAACAAATTTTCTTTCATTCGGGCCAGATAGCACTGTTTTCTCAATAAGATTGATATTCCTTCTACTCTTTCTATCTTATCCTGGCCGTCTATTGACATTGGCTGACTAAATAGCGTATCTTTCCAACTGCAATCTTAAATGAAACAAAATTTCAAAATGATCATTAAGCATCACCATATTAGGCAACACGCTTATCAAAAAGGTTTTCATTTTCATTTTTTTTAATACAATTAGATAAAATTGTATTGGTAGAATATTTTGAAACAAAACCATGCTGATGTTTTTTTCGAATACAAAGCTTGAATTAAAATGGCTGTATACTACTAACTAACATCTTCAGTATGATACCAATCTTGTGTAAAAAACCTGAAATTGAAATATTTTTGTTTACAGGATAATAAATTCAATTGACCTAAATAACGATTTGCTACACCAAACTAGACGCATATAATGCGTTAATACAGTTCACGTGTCTGTGCCAGTTTAGCTACACAACTATGAATATTAATAGATCAAATTATTATTATCTGAAATCGCAATCGGCTTAATTTTCATGTTAAACATAAAATGACACGCAACAACATTCAAATTTAAAGTGTTGTCAACGTCATACTCGTGTAATGATATCACTTACACGAGCTTCCACGTCATATCTGTTAGATACGATCTCTTCAGCAAGAACACATTCTTTTTTGGTGTTCGCTATGATTTAAATATTTTACATTATGCATATGTAGAAGACAAGACTTAAGATAATAACACATATACTGCACACAAATACGATATTAGTACGCGAATATTGAGGGAATAATTTAGCTATGATTCAAAATATGACTGCTATACGTCTACACCTTGCAGACGAGGAATATTCACACGTTAAGCAAACACCATGTTAACATATCTGACTTCAGAATAGCCGCTTCGAATAACAATTTGCATTTACGATGTTTTGAATGTATGACTGGCCTTATTCTTTTCGAATGTACAATCATAAAATGTATGCGTGACAATTCCTTCGGCTTCCTGTTTAGTATTCATGCATTAAAATTGATTCGCGGTAACGACATGTGATGGTATCGATAACTTACGTGAAGTACAAGTTTATTGTTGAGATATGATCTTAATAATGTAAGACAAATGATTCAGCCATGTTAGTAATTTCAATAAAATAAAATTTCTTAAGAACTTATGACACAAAAGACCTATTTTTATTGACTTCTCGTTAGGGTGTGCCCGCACAGAGTCACAATTATACATATATGAATTTAAATCGAGAAAAACTATTTTATATGAATGAAACTAATAAGATATAAAAACTATAGTTTGTAAATGTAGACCTATATTGACAATATATAAATTTTCAAGCTTTCCTTTAGTTTGTTTTGAATTAATACATCAGAATATTGGTATATTTCACATTATTTTGTGTTTTATTATTATGGTATTTTATCTCGTTGCCTTCAGTTTTTTTTTTCTAAAATTTATGAAAATGTTATTAACACCCATCTTATGAATTTTCTATTCAACAATCATTTACCGTCAAATACGCAATTCGGATTTATAGCCGGAAAATGATCATGTAGTGTAGTATACATAGTGTTTTGAGTGTGGTGTATGAAGCCTTTGACAAAAAGAACGTTGCAGCTGGTATATTTTTGACTTGTCAAGTGCTTTTGACTCGGTAGACTATAGATTACTTCTGGATAAGCTCTATTCCTTGGGTTTGCTCATAATCTTTTTTTGTCCTACTTGGCAAATAGGTATACCAAGGTAAGCATCACGAGTGAAGCTGCTTACACGATTACAACGAGAAAATATTCCTTAATTGTAGTATCTCGCGGTGTTCCGCAGGGATCAGTTTTGGGACCGTCATTATTTTTACACGAACGATCTTCGGGCTCACCTGCCTTGTTCTTCGTTGACCTAGTATGATGATGATACTAATTGTATTGTAGCGGAAGTCTAGGTATCAGAAGCATCAGTATTATGTAATAACGTCGTGGGCAACATGATGGATTGGTCCTGCTCAAATGGACTTGTTTTGAACGGTTCCAAGACTAGTCTACTGCATTTTGTTCCGTGACTCGTAACGGCTCTTCAAGCATCTATGTACGCGTTTACGGTAGAAGTATACCTAAAAGCGAATGTGTTAATTTCCTGGGATTGTGTGTAGATCGACGTCTTAAGTTTGAACAATATTGTGACTCCCTTGAGCACAAACTTTGCTTAGCAGTATATGCTGTTAGATCAAGCGCGAAGTAATGTCAGTCCACACTCTTTGAAATTATTCTATTATGCATACGTCGAATCTAAGCTTCGTTAAGATATTGTTTTCTGGGGCTCCACTGCATCTGCGAGGAGGTTGTTTGTGACGCAAAAGAAGATAATTAGAGTTATAATGGGAGTTGCACCCACAGATTCGTGCCACTCTTTGTTTGGGGGCCTCGGTATTTTGCCATTAGCCGGTCTACTTATTTATGAAGTCTTAATGTTTTATAAAGATAATTAGGCTATATTTGCCAAAGACGTGATATATTCAACGGTATGACGACACGGGGCTGCCATAGTGTAAGTATTCCAGCGCACAAAACCAAATTTTATGAATCTAGCCCTATTTATCAAACCACTATTATACAGTGTGTTAAAAAAAGGTTGTCGGATATTTTACCCAATTATAGTACTGGTGGAAAAAACAAAAAGTCTTAGTCAACATGGGTCCGCAATTCAACTGTTCTTGACATATAGTCGATTGCATATTTTAAAATAAAAAAAAACATTTTTCGGTTTTGAGAATAGTTCCCTTTGTCAAACAACTGATTGTGACTTAAAATTAGTTCTGTCAGACATCTGTCATCAGATTATTTATCATTTGCGTTAATTTTTTTTGTTCTCAAATTATGCATAAGTACACAAATGCAGAAATGGCCGATATGCATTTTATGTACGGTCGTGCGAATGGTAATGCCACTGAAGCACGGCGTATGTATGCCGAAGAATTTCCAAATCGGTTGTTACCGAGTGATAAGATTTTCACAAGACTTCATATCCGGCTGTCCGAAACTGGTTCATTTAAAATTAATGGTGGTTCTGGTAGACCTAGATCAGTTTGTTCTCCCGCAGTAGAATTAAATATTTTGAGACGGGTAGAAGACAACCAAAATTAGCACCCGAAGACTTGCCGCAGAACTGAACGTCAGTCATCCTCTCATTTGGAGAATTCTGCGGGAACAGCAGCTCTATCCCTACCACATTCAACGCGTGCAAGTTCTTGCTCCTCTCGATTATGATGCACGTAGGATTTTTTCATTGGGTTTTACGAAGCTGGCAGAAACTCCTAATTTTGCGACTCAGATTTTATTAGTGACGAGGCTGGGTTTACAAGAGACGGAATATTCAATTTCATAACAATCACGTCTGGGCAGATGAAAATCCCATGCTGTTGTTGAACTGCATCACCAAAACCGTTTTTTCGCTAAATGTTTGGCTTGCTATTTTTGGAGACTGTTTAATTGGTATTTCTCCCTAATCGTTTAACGGGACAACTATACTTGGATTTTTTAAGAAATGAATTACCCGTTTTGTGGGAAGACGTGCCACTTTTTAACAGATTAAATATGTGGTTTATGCACGATGAAGCTCCTGCGCATTTTTCCATCGTAGTTAGAAATTTCTTAAATCAAGTTTACAACGAGAGATTGATAGGACGGGGTGGACCAACTGCATGGCCTCCTAGGTCCCCTGACCTGACACCTCTAGACTTCTATGTTTGGGGGCATCTAAAACAATTAGTGTACGCACGATCTGTAAACAATTTGGAAGAACTCAGGCAACGAATCGTAAATTGTTGCGAGGAAATTCGGAGGACTCCAGGAATTTTCGAAAGATTGCGTCCGATCTTTCATAAGAAGGTGTGAAGCGTGCTTAGAAATGAACGGTGGACATGTAGAACAATTTCTTTAGTTTTACTTTAAATAAACATTTGTTTAATTTACATTGCGATCAGAATTTCTTTGAAAATTTTTATCCTACTAAAACAATATGCAATCGACTATATGTCAAAAACAGTTGAGTTGCGGACCCATGTTGACTAAGACTTTTTTGTTTATTTCCACCAGTACTACAATTGGGTAAAATATCCGACAACCTTTTTTTAACACACTGTATATAACCAAATGCCAGATTATATAAAATCGCTCCCTTCAAAAACTCAATTTAAAAGAGAACCTAAGAAATATCTACTGTCACACACATACTATACTGTGGAGGAACATTTTCGATGACAATTTGACATATTACCATCATTGTTCATTTTATATAGCTACTTATTTTGTATTTTTATATTTGTTTTATTAATTGACTTCTCCTACTGACAATTTCAATGTTTTCTTAGAAAACCACAGCAATAAAGTAAAACAAAAAAATAGAAACGGTTACAAACATTTAAGGATATGAAAAAAGATAGCTGTTTAAAATTAAGATTAAAATGCACGGGCATTCAGCAGTCGTAGGAAATGAAAAAGCCGATGAGTTAGCAAGTAAGAGATCATCTGCTTCATATATAGGCTCAGAATCTGTTCTAGAAATGACTAAAAACACAGTACAGTTGGGTGAAAGAAATACAAACACAGAGATAATGCAAGGCAAATTCATGGGAAGACCATTATGGAACCATCAAAACAGAATGCTCAAGAACTACCATGGCTCACGTCAGTGGGAATCGTTTTTAGATCGTAACAAGTCTCCTAACAGGATACTGTACTGTACACTGAAAAGATACCTACGGAAAATTGGGATCAACGCATACTACATTCTGTGTGAGTGCGAGCTTCTGAACTCGAGGAGACAAGCAAGTTTTGGCAAACCAGGCATGAACTCAGAGCATTACTTCGACCAATCAGTCAGAGAACTGTACAGATTAGTGCAAGGTACAAAAATCTTGAAATGGCTGATATAATTTAATAGATCAAAGAAGGACTACATGCAAAAGAGGGTCCCACAAAAAAAAAAAAAAAATATTACTAACTATAATAGATAATTTTTAATCTACTTCTTGGACGGTTTTCGTATTGCTGGCCAATATAAAAAAAATAAAAAAAACAGTGATTCTCATGAGTTAGATTAAATATTCTGATTCACTTTAATAGTCCCTTTTTTTGATGGCGAAACTTTATCAAGTATGTCGAAACGATAATACCTTCAATCAACCCCCCATAACGATAATATCCGAAAACAAAAGAAAAATGTAAATTAATTACACACGTCACCTAACAATTTTTCACCAACCGTGAAGCGAAATCAACGGAACGAACGACCCCCAGTGCATGTGATACATGCACACGCCGTATATACTCCCCCTGTATTACAATTCCCATTTCCGCGTTACCCAATTCAACGTGAAATTATTTCATTCCAACCCTCCCACTTCGACCCCGTTCGCGTCGACCTCGTAATGACGCGCTCTTTAATTGGTTTCAGTTGGTCAAGGGTAGAAACAATAAATATAGTCCGACTTAAAATAAGTAGGAGCTCTCCTTATCGCATTTTCCTATCGCACCTTTCTCACTCCCCGCAGCCCCAGAGTCGACGGACGAGAATAGATTAGAACGCACGGCTCGCGTGCCCCGAAAGGGGTAAATAATTCAGCGAATATGCGCCGGTTAAATTTAAATGAAGCAATAACAAGGAATAACGCTTGTCCCCTTATCTGATGAGAGAAAATATCGTTGCTGTTCGTGGTAGGTGGGCCGACGTAAAATCTGACCGTTGAGTTGGCATAATGATTTTTTAGCGACGTCGCTTTATCTGTAATTCGATAATATTTACACAGCTTTAATTTTAGTACAAGACCTGCGCAGGTAAGGAAAATTATGATCCAACTTCGTGTGGCCTCTTATTTTCGATATGCACGTTATCAATGTTATCGGTAGCAGTCTGTAATTTTTCTCTTATTTACGATCACTTTATGAATTTTTTCTTCTTTTGTGGATAATGTGGAAACCACGACAGGAATATTAAAATGTCACGTATAATATTAACCACTACGCTATACGTTTTATATCTAGCCGAGAAAAATTATTAAAAAGTTAAAGACATAACTAGAAGTTTAATCGAGGCTGTCTAAAAATGATAAATGTATATAATGTATGCAAAAAGCCGAAGAACCGTCAACGATGCCAGAAACTGGTTTGAGGCAAATAAACTTAAAGTAAACGTGGCAAAAACTCAACATCTCAACTTTTGTCCCCGCAGCAGTCAACCAGCTACAATAAAGTTCCTGGGTATTATTACAGATCAAAGCCTCAAATGGCATGGACACATAGAAGGATTGGCAACGAGACTCTCGTCCGCCCTATTCGCCATAAAACGGCTGACGCAAGTAGCTAACCATCGAGCAGCAAAGGTAGCATATTTTGCCAACTTTCATTCCGTCATGTGTTACGGCTTTATGTTTTGGGGGATGTCGGTTGAATCGGCCAGAATCTTCATTCTGCAAAAGAAGGCGATAAGTTATCTTTGCGGCTTGGGTATGAGGAAGAGCTGCAGAACTCATTTCAAAAAATTAAAAATACTTACTTTGGCGTCTACATTTGTGTTACATACAGTTGCATATGTACACCAAAATAAAGATGCATTTCCTTTAAATAATGACACTCACCACTACAATACTAGAACACGCGATGAATTGAGAATGCCTTATCACCGTCTTACTTGCTCCCAACAAGCAGTAAATTATTGGGGAAGCAAATTATATAATAAAGTGCCAAAGAATCTTAAAAAGCTTCCAATCAATCATTTTAAAAAGAAAATAAAGGAAATGCTTATCAATCAAGAACCATATAGCATCAAGGAGTTACTGGCAAATTAGTGTCCCTACTTTCATTTGTGGCTCCTTTCTTCTTTGTTTGTTTGTCTAATTTTGTTGTAAGTTTGTCATTTATTTCATATTTATATTTATATTTTATTTATCTTGACCATTGTAAATTACACAAAGTTTATTGATGGACTATATTTTCTGTAATATTTATTACAAATATATTTATTATTATTAAATAAACGCTATAAGAGAACAATATTGCTTATGGATAGTGTAAAAATTTATACAAAAGCCATTTACTTTCCACCTACTCAGCTCCAGATACTTCCTAGAGGAACCAAATAATTAAATTTGGAGGTTTTGTAAAACCAGTATCAGATCCTTCTTTGCACGAGTAAAGTTGCCGAAATGTATTTACAATATCTCAATACAAATAATATTAATATAGATTAAATACTCAATCAACATCTAAGCCGCTACAAAATTGCAAAAAAAAAACCGATTAGTTTTTTTACAAATCTGTTCTTTGAATGCAACCCCGGGATGCAACGCAGTTGCCAAAAACATTTGACACAGCCGGTAAAGAAATTCAAACCTAATTTTCCCTTCTATCTCCTGTTGTTTCTCCCTACATGCCGTTATTCATCAGGTGTCATTAGTATATATAATCACGTGCGTCATTGTTAATTAAAAATTTAAGTGGTTTGCATAAAAATATGTGATCTCAACCCCACCCTTGTGGTGCCCCTGATATTACTTCTCGTGATATACGACCCCTACAACAATATTTATTATTTGCTCTGTCGAGAAAAAAAAGCAATCTGCTCACTCACTTATATTGTGTCAGAATCAATTCAAATACCAATCCGTTTGAATCTATTCTCTTTGCCAACAGAGTGGGCTGATCTCACATCCTTCTAACCTTTAAGATTTTTTATAGGTAATAATTAAATATTATGGTTACGAATATATCGTCTGAATTTTTGCATGAGGCAGTTTCCCGCAAATACCGACCTTAAGTCGAGGACGGGACGCTTGGACCTTGCCGGTGCAAATTGGAAGATCGATGTGCTCGAACCAGGCAAGCATGCCGAGCAGATTGCTCGTGTTTTAAGTTTTTTTTTATGCGAAGTGCAACTGGCACGTGCTATTTAGTAGCGGTTATTTCAGCTACGTCGCAATTAACTCGCAATTCATTTCTGAAAATTGGAAAGTGGCAATTTATTAAGAAATATGACAACATTCGGCAACTTGTTTCTTTTATTCATTCTTTTGAAAAAAAAAAAAAACACTGCGCTAAAACAAGTAGCTGAAAAATATTCTCAATAATATCATCTATAATTAATAACTAAATATTTTAACAATTTTCTTTTTTAAATCAGAATTTTTTCTATAATTGAAAGGCGCAGGTAATAGACTTCGGGTGGACTAGTATTTTTTTTATCCCACATACAAAGGAACTCAAAACAAAACGTACAAATAAAACAACATAACATAATTGACTAAACCTGTAAAGGAAGCCCATAAGTTTTCCGGTCACTCCGCGCTACAACAATTTATTGATTCGGTAGAACTGTTTTGAGAATTCGTGGGTTCTCATTTTCAACCAAAGACCAAATGTATTAAGAAAAATCTCTAGAAAAGGGATAACGTTGCATGTGTAGATGATGAAACCTTATCCCTCTCCTAGAGGAGTATTTACAAGAATTTCTCTACGTCTACTTTGACCTGCTAGGTTATCTTGACCTATAGATGACCGCTCAACAGTTTCTTCATTAATTGCTTAGATATTCTACGAATTGAATACATGTTAATTAAGTGTAATAAATAAATATTGGCTGAAAATTTCTTGTTTCAGCTTTCCGGTAGGTGTTCCTAAGAAATCTAAGTATAGTTTTAAGAAAACTTTATAGGAATGTTAACTAGAGTATAAACATTTTTGTATAATTTTGATTCCGGAATGGAACTGTTATTTTTTTTATATATTGATTAAAAAATATTCTTTCCAATCTTTTATTTACTTTATTATCTATCACATGTTATTTGTTTGCTTTATTTACCGAAAGACCCGTCATTCAGTAACATCTGCATCTAGTTTAACTTCTTATCAAAAAAAATATACCATATAAGTAAGACGGGATTTCAGAAACACGTTCCGGAAGATCTAAGACCTGATTTTTCAAAGAAAGTAAAATACAAACAATTACATTTTTAGTTTTCTGCGATGCTACTTAGTATCAATTCCTAGCTTTCCTTGTTTCCTTTGTGTTTTCTATTGAAAAGTCACGTAATGCCTCTGTGTTTTTATGTAACCTAATTATTGGCCCTGTAGTATTTCATTATTGATGTGCCATAAAGAATTTCCAAAAAAACAAGGTCTATATCGAAAGTTTATTGTAAGGTGGATTAGATTAGATTAGAGCTGGAGTGGCCTACGGATCTGGTTCACCACGATATTTTCAGATCTATTGTGATCCCGTTTTTCCTAGAAGATGCTCTATTATTTTGCCCTTTTAATTAGGCCTGCCATCATTTGGCATCTGGTAACTAGAAGCTGCATTAAAAAATCTAGAAATCTAATAGAATCTTGACAATAAAGTTTTTTTTTTTAATTTTCAGTTCATTGCTCATAAGACGCTAAGAAAATAGAACCGATAAAATGGGAAACACAAAACTATAACCACACCAAACAAACTTAATGTAAAGAATGAAGTAACCTGAAATAATCAATTTAATTAGGACAACCTGCAAATCTATGTATAGGAAACCAAAGCGTTATATTATTATGACATTTATAAAATCGCAATGAAATCAGTATCGAGATCTTTAAAATGCTACTCATTCGGCCTGATCTTTTAGGATTCATGAAAAAGGAAATAATTGGATTGCACAATCCTTAAATCACATACCTTTTAAATTACTACTGCCTTACCTGAACATTGAACATCTTAGACGTACCATGTTTATGAACCTATTACAGTATAAAAATTCTTTGTCAAATGTCTTTTATCAATGATCTTTGTTGAAGAGCTTTTATAGTGAGGATATTACCACTTTATTTGACAAAGAATTTTTATAAAATAATTGGTTAACTTTTATAATAGATCGACGGCTCCTATTAAAGTTTTGCAAAAGTTCTTTGTCAAATATTACAGCAATAGAACGATAAAGACTCCCATCGGTGGCAACTATCAACCCGTTGGTAGAACCGTTACGCAAGCTAATAAACTTAGTTAAAAGGATAACTAACAGCTTCTTGCGGGTTTCGCCGTGTGTCAAAACTTTCGCTCGACGTTTCGCTGTTCATACTGACAGCTTCTTCAGGATAACTGAACTGATTCTCCATTGTCCGACATTCTTCTTATATACGCCCCTGGCGCATCCAACCGTGTAGTTTCCTCTCCATTGACCGTGACGGTTCGTTGTAGGCTCTTCCACGTGTTGCTAAGGTGGTACCCTTCTTCTCTGTTAACGGTTTTATTCTTTTCTATTTCTATGGCTTCCCTGATGAGTCTTTTCCCGTAGTTCTTGGTGGTAGTTATTACTTTTACATTCTTGAAATCCATTTTGTGTCCGGTGTCGTGCATGTGTTCTGTCACCGCTGATTGCTCGGTCCTTCTTAATCTTGCGTCCCTCTCGTGTTCTTTTATTCTTATGTCGATGGCTCTTCCTGTTTGTCCGACGTAGCACTGTCTGGATTGGCATGTTATCTTGTAGATACCTTCTGTGCGCCCCTTGGGTATCTTATCCTTTGCGGTCGGTAGATACTGCTGGATCGACGTTGCAGTCTCGAAGCGTACTTGTACGTTACGTTTCTTTAAAATTCGGCCTACTTTTTTCGGTGACTCCTGCTATGTAAGGTAAACACGCCATCCCTCTTCGTGGTTCTGTGGTTGTCTGCAGTGTCGTCTTCTTCTTAGTAGCTCTCCTTATGTCGATGTCAGTGTAAGCATTCTTCTTTAGTGCTTTCTGTAATGTGTCTTTTCACTGGTAAGATGTTATTCGTCACTGATGGTTTCGGCTCTGGATAGCAATGTTTGTATTAATGTCTTCTTCTGCATCGGATGATGGTGAGATCTTGCATGCAGATATCTATCGGTGTGCGTCTTCTTTCTAAATACTGCGTGCTGTAGCATTCCTTCTTTTGTTTTCTTAACCATAACATCCAGGAAAGGGAGATTTCCATTTTATTCTTTCTCCATGGTAAACTTGATGGCTGGGTGCTGTGAGTTTACGTGTTCCCAGAACTGTTGTAGTTTTTCTTCTCCGTGTTGCCATATTACAAAAGTATCGCAGCCAACACTTGGGTTTCATATCACTGGAACTTAGAGCTTCTTCTTCAAGCATGTCGGACCATGGAGAATCAGTTCAGTTATCCTGAAGAAGCTGTCAGTATGAACAGCGAAACGTCGAGCGAAAGTTTTGACACACGGCGGCAAGAAGCTGTTAGTTATAGTTACACCGGCCGTAAAAGCCTACGCAGTGTTAGTTAAAAGGACTAACCTGTTTATGTAAAGCAATACACTAAGTAGGGCATAATACAATAGATCATTAGTACCTACTTAGTGCCTAAAATCAGACAAATCAATAAAATTACAAAATTATCATTATTATTGCAAATATTTGATATTTTTTCACACTCACTGAAATTTTCAGATTGTCCGTTAATTCATTGATTGATAAATGGAAATCTTCGGATACAGACAATAAAACAGTTTCTTGTCATGGCTTTTCGATTTGCTAGCTCTACCACTTATTGGCAAATCTTTAACGCTCTCTGATGTTCGAAGCGTTTCAAAGTTTTACCAACGACGAATTTGAAGAAACTGGATTTCTGCTTATCACATTATTAAATAAATTACAAACGTCTTCTAAATTTCTGTATCTATCTCGATAACCAAGCACATATTTCAATTCTTTCGCGTGCAATTAAGCTCGTCATTGCTGATATTAGCAGGAACAAATTACGTAGCTGAAATATTTATGTCAAATAAATATTTAACGTAAAACAGTTTTGTTACCAGCGACCTATATATATAACCTAACGTTTATTACATAAATACTTGACCCGTATTATTAGATTAAATTTAATTTAAATATGAATAAAGATTTCATAACCTACTTTATGTTGTACACATGTGTTATGTTGTTGTTCCTAAAATTAATATGTGCGGCAAGGAATTGCATTTAACTAAACCTCTATGCTATTGGGTTAAACCAAAATTAAACGTTTATTCAACGTTTATAGTGTTGAAACATCCTAATAATTCTAGTTACACCTCTCTCGGAGGTAAAAATTCAGAGTGTTTTGTACTGTAAATTAATCATCACATGTCCTCTTCCGGTCACGTGGTATTGCACGCTGGTGTTGTATGCTGAGAACTTTCCGATCCTGGCTCCACTGTTGGCCGCTCGCGACGTGTTTATTAATGTTACGTGTCCGAGCTCGAGGCGGTCCCGACTGTTCTCTTTATTTATTAGGTTCTCCCCATGTTCGAGGATTTTTCTTCGGCGTGAGACGAATGTCACCATTGTGATCCGATGAAAGGTGAGAAGTGCATCTTCGGATTTCGTTTTAAAAAACAGACGAACACGGGTACGGGTGATAGATCTAACAATGTTTGTTTTGATGTCTTCGAAACGGTACCGTTGTACAACAATATACGAATGTGTCGTCAATGGTAATACTAGACTCTTTTATGTTGTCTCGTTTACAGATCGTTATTTTCTTTTTGGAAGGGAATATCGGTGTAATAATAAGTAATTACTTTCTATACCCACGGTGAAATTTCATCTGACAAACAGGGACATCACAATGGTTATGTCGTTCGGTATCTATTTCCTTCAAGGATTGACTGAAATGGTGTAATAATATCAACGCATTTCACTTTATTTTATTTATTTGTACGTTAAACTCAATATATTAGCATAAAAGGCAATAATCTTCTCTGGAAATACGAAATAATGCTTTCTATTGACAGCTAACACCAATAAAAAGATTTTGTAAACAAAAAAAAACACAAATATTCGAATGAAAGAGTTTTGAAAACTTATTAGGCCTATGCTTCAATTTTGACACCATTCTAAGGTTTGGATTACAGCGCTTACTAGCGGCCCCAGTAAATTATTCACGACACACCGAGAAATGATCCCATTAAAATATTAAATGCGGGCATATTAACACTCGAGTGGATAACTTTGGAACAGATGTTTCGCCGCTTCTTTTCAAGTCAAGTATTAGGTACGCGCAGAAAGAGAAAGACCGAAGTCCCAAAATGCGATTAGGAAGGCTAACCATGTGTGCCCCGTTGCTCGGAGTCGGCAGAGGAAAAAAAAAAAAGAAACGAAAATAGAGGATTCAGGTAGCGAAGTTAACAATGGCTTTCGCGCAGTTTTGCCTCTTTCCTGCAGTGTAATATCGCCAGTTATGTGTGTGACACAAACGTCTAGTGGCCTGCACAATGGGAACGGCACGGATTCTAATCCGGGAGATGTATTTTCGCAACTGCACAAGATTAGGTTTCTTTTATCTTGGATATCGGCCTATTTCGTTACGTGTATCTGTGTAGTATATGTTTTGAGTACGAGAATTTTTCTAACGCAACGTTATATTGTAGCTATTCTGATTTAAAAGCAGAAATAAGCGTAACTGATTTTAAAATAAACGATGTTGCAGAAGAATAGAAATAGAGAGAGGTACTTATACAGGCGCATTTTACATACATAGAACTCATCCCTTCACGGATATTTTAAGTAATACTAGTAGTATTCACTGCTACGAGAGTTCTTAGCTACAATAATAGGGCCAACTTAAAAATTTGATAATTTTAAGTATTTTGGCAGACATAATTTGGTAAAATTCAATAAAAGTGTATAGGAATAAGTAATTACAGAAGAAGTATTTGTTTAAAGTGGTTACAAAATATTTATAGTACCCCTAATTATTTTACTACCAGACACTTGAGACGGCATTATAACATGTTAGTAGAGTTCCATCAGTGTTATTGGGACAACATCGTAAATATTCGGAGATCATGTAATAAATCTATCATTTGTGTGAGATTTTGAGAAACTATGGCAATGGTTGAGGATTTTACCTACTTGACATTCATGAAACATTATTTTTATACTTAGAGGTTACCGTAATTGACCAGAGTGAAATTTGAACCCGTGAATTTATTTAATTTAAAATTTATTTAATTATTTTCACAATTTTGGCAATACCTATTTCTAAAATAAATTTTTATTAGTTTCAGGATTTGTTTGTTGGTTCCAGTAACAACAATACGTAAATATTGAAGGATGTCGAAGATGTCGACTGATTTAATTTTAACAATTTAGTCGTCAAACCTATGTACTTCCTAACATTAAAGGAAATACACTAATATTATCCGCGATTTTTGAATCCACATTGTGAGTAGCAGTGGATAAAACAAATGTTTTTATAAATTTGAAAGCTTGTTTATTGGTTTTAATAACAACAACACATAAATCTCTAAGGATGTCAAAAGTGTCAGCCAATATAATTATTACTGCCGCATACTTCCTAATACTAGCAAAAACCAACAAAATTCCATAAGGATCTGAAATTAATCACCTGCATCTGCCGAATACTGTATTTAATTTCGTTATATACGCAATATCAATTATATAGTCATCCTTGACAACACGATCAAAATAATATATTCTGATGTGCCATAACTTTTTTATAATTTGGCCATCATGATAGGAAGCCATGTAAGTTATCAAATGATGATCGTTTTCCATGAATACCTGAAGAAAGTTTCGTGAACTTTGCGCATGAAGCCGCCACGGCGAGTTCTTCATAAATTCTCACTTCCAGCACTTATATCGTCTCATATCACACCGTGTCTACATGTTTTTTAGCATCAAATTATAATCCACTAGGCTCTCGCATAACCAATTCATTCCTTTACTTCTTCAGTTCTTCTAGTCTATCTTTCACTAAACTTCTGTTCTTCTATATCTTCACCTAGTGTTCATATCTAATCAGCTTTTGCTCATTATCGTAGACTTGATAAACGCTTTCTGCTGAAGTACTTCTGCACTGCATGGTACACGCTCCAAATTATTGACGGTAACTCCACCTTGGAGTTTAACTCCTTAAAACTTTATTTACTAGTTTAATTTAACTGAATTATCAAGTTCTGATCAGCAATTTCTTGTTTCAGTTTTGCAAGGCTTTCTTTAGCAACACCATTGGGAACTAAGTATCTGTATGAAACGCACTTGCGCTTTAACATAGGATTCTAATTGGCCTTGGGCGACGTCCAATGCGAAATGTGCCTAGTTGTGGTTCGTTTTTGCTGAAATGATTTTTATCTGTGAAAATTATATTTTTGTCACGCCAATGGTGAGCCGTTGCTGCTGAAATGACTATTTCTTGCTGTAGAACCTTCAGTAACCTACAAAATCTAGTCCTCTAGTTGTTCTTTCACAATCAAAACTCTTTTCGAAGCCTACCTTACTCAAACTCCTAGTTTTCCTTCTGTTCTTTCTATATATTTGTACAGTGTCATGATACATTACCGAACTATCAGTCAAGATTTCTCATAAAACATTTCGAGAGTGTGACATTAAATGTTACAGATAACACTACACTTTAAATGCTACAGATAAAAACTGGTTTACTGTTCTTATTTTACTCGACTTCAGCAAGACTATTGATACCACCAATCACAACATTTTGCTGACAATGCGATATAGCTGTTAAAGAGTATTTCATTCTCGAGGAGACAATCTGTGATACTTGGCGGCGCTGTCACATCGCAACTCAACATAGAAAAAGGCGTCCTGCAAGGTTCGTCAATTAGTCCTCTATTGTTCTCCATTTATAAATGTTTGATATTTAATAATATTGCAAATTGTTCTGTAGAGATGTATGCAGATAATGCACAGTTAACTTATTCCTTTAGTCTTTCATATTTTGAAAAGAGCTCAGTTAGTCCAAGATGATTTATATATTTTAACACAATCTAGTAATAACCATGGTCTACACTTAAACACCTCAAAATACTGGATAATGTTATTTAGAAGACAGAAGATAGTTGATTTACATAGTAACTAATTCCATCTTATGCTAAATAGTACCCAGTTGCCTTTAGTTAACATATGCAAAAGCCTGGAGTTGTGTATGGATAATTATTTTATATTTAGAAAGCAAATATCATTGTATATTTAGCGAATTTATACAGGACTAAAAATTATTCTCCCATATGGATCTTACCTGTCATGCGAAATCAAAATTTTGCAATTTTCCATTGCATTAAGTAGATTTCATGCATACCACCAGTGTAGTTGGTTAAAAATGAAATATTGTTTTCCCTTACATCCAATATCTCTATTGGTTTCAATAATTTTAACCAGAATTCGTACTTATTTATAAAGAAAAATTTAGCTCCCAGTAGACGTAAATGTATGAAACAGACGTATCATAACCCCTCCACTGTTAGTAACATATTCCCTCTTGCAAAATTTTGATATTTGTTACATAAAAAAACACAGTTAATTCCTCTTCCTTCCTTGTCAAAGATAAAGGATTAGTAAACATCAACCCCACAATTAAGACACCGTACCCATTGGCGTTAGTAAATTTTCGTGCTATATGTTCAACATTTCTGAACTGAACTTTAGCCCTGAAACTAATACGATCGCAAAGTTTGTGTTAGTAATGTCTCCAGGATTCACGATTTAGCTTTTAAAATGTTACAAAATCAAAATTTTTGCATAGACGTACAAATTTTCTAATTCAAGGAATTAAATTAACCATTTTCTTTAAAAATTCCTTATAAATTCTTAAGTATTTCAATTATAATCTCGTTGGAATGTTTTTATTCTATTCTATTCTATTTTCTTTCAGACCTACTTCATATGGTGTCAATCTGCAATAATACTCAAAAATTAAAGGCTGTTTTTTCTTCTTTCAGATAGGAAATAGCCTTTTAGTGAGTAAATTTTTGTATTTCTAATTAACATACGCCAGAACGAACTTATTTTATCGAAATCCTGATAAGATGTAATATAATATGCAGACCAGGCACTTCCCATTTTACTCAGATAGAGAAAGACCATCACTCCTAAAATCTGTGAAACAGAAACACAAGTTAGGTAATTGATATGATTAATCGCTCTAACTCCAGATAAGAACGCATTCACAACGTCTCCTCGCATGTTTTTCACCGTCTTTTTTTCTCATTCAAGTCAATCTGACAAGGCTTTTTTGTGGAGACAGAGCTACAGAATCCGAGAATTAATTGAAAAAAGTCCCGTTGCGTTAGTTATAAGTGTCTCGTACCACTTAAGTGAATACGTGCTTATGTGCTACCGCCGGATATTTTGAGGAATGCTGCTGTGTGCGGTGGTGTGCTGCATGGCGAGGAGAATTATATATAGCAGACATCTGATATTTCTTTAATGGTTGTACGCTTACATTATGTATTTTTTCGTTCGGTGTTCTCTCCCCAATTCAATTTGTATCAGCTTTTTTTCCGGCTAAAAAAAAAGCGCTTAATAGGCTTTATTTTACGAGAATCCTGTTATCTAATTGTAATTGGGCTACGGGAAGTGGGGGAGCTTGAATTAGAATTTGATACAAAATTTCGTCTACCTACACACTGGCTTCTATAATTATCTTATTTGTTAATGATATAAAACGATGCAAAACAGGAAATGAATACATATATACACGAATGTCAACAGGAACATTTTAAAGAATTCACTATGTATTACAATCATATTCACAATACTAAACTTAAGTTTTAGTATGCTAGAAGCAAATATTCTCGTGATTTTAAGAGATATAAAACGTTAAATCAGATTGTTAGAAAAAGATGCCTATCAACTTCATTAAAAATATATAAATCACCGGACTCCGCAGATAAAACTAGACAAAGCCAATGCATACCAAAAGTTAATAAATAGCCCAAGGACCCCACCACCTTGGAAAATATAGAAGAAGAAGCATAGGTTTAAATATAGCATCGGGCAGGATGAAATGGTACACTTTATCGTGCTCTGCGCTGTACGCCAAAATGTAATGGGTCATTAATTTACTTATGAATGTTATATTTTTTGTTGGGCGCCGTAAGAGTGGTAAATAGTAATATCTAAAATAACGATTATTTGGTGGTAAATAAATAATGAATGGGGCCCCTTTGAAATGTTACTGACTGATGAAATTATTAAATTTAAATAAAATGCAAATAAAACTATGATTTCGAATTTATTAACTAATAAACAAATAAAATAGGCGGTAACACTTTCGGTTTTTGGCGGTTTTTCGGCTCTGGGTGTGGCCTTGGCGTGGTCGGTATGATTTTCAGCATATACAGCGGTCTCGTCTAGAAATTGGCTCGATGTTACTACGTCATCGTACCCTCTCGAGGCTGTGTTCGGCGCTCTAGATCGGAAAATTTCCAACATACGGCGGCACAACACGCAGATAATACGCAATCTAATACCAATTGCAAGACTCCTCCCTCAGGAGGTTTATTCCTTGGCACAATATCTGGTATCCTTCTCCGGCAGCATACGGTGACTAAGGCACTCAGCAATCACGGAGCTAATATTAGCTCGCTACGCGATGCACTTTAAATAATGTATGTAACTGTATTGTTGCCAGCGCCTAATGGCGGGTCCATCTATCACCGCTCTCCAGCCGAACGGCACGTCCACTCGTTTTGGACGCTGGCTGACGACTTCCCTTTGCCGTTTGCGTACCTACGAACTCCTCAGTTGTCCGCCAACCAGGGACGTTGCGCTGATCTTGTGACCGCGCGAACTACCTTTATATGTCCATTATTTTCTTGACGCAGCTTACGTCACCGTACACATAAACACACGGATTAATAGGACTAAAAATACGTTACAAATAAATAGAATGGAATCGAATATCTTTTGTTAATGATGTTCTGCAAACCAATTTACTACATTATACTGCATTACTTCTAATATCACTGAGTATAATTAAATTAATTTGAGATACATAATTTGAGATGTTGATTTTTAATCTTTAATATACAAATTTCATTATTGGATTCTTCTGTTGGATTGTTCTGTTGCTTGCCTGATGATATCTTCGTTTGGACTGGTAACTTTAACAGAAAAAAAAGAAGAGAGAGAGAGAGAGAGAAAGTCGATCATTATTTCAATTCCTTTATTTCCTGATTAATTAACTTATCCAGAATCAAAAATGGATTACATACTTGCACATTAATATTCAATCTCTTCATAAATTTTAATTGCAAGATTTCTATCATCACGTCTCTTCTATCATATCATCGACAACACGAGTAGATCGATTCAAACCGCTGTTTGATTATCATTAAAACTTTCATAAAATAGTTCCTAGCTCGTTCATCTACAAACAAGGTGCGTTGTAATCGAATTTAACTTTAAAGAAAGTTTTTTACTTATTTTACAAAAATAAAAACCCACTTCACTTTTACTCAAAACGCACCCCCAACTACTTTTTTAATTTATACAAACCAAAACGGTGTCCTCACTGACCAACTCCCACCCCAAAAAAGTTATCATTTTGCACTTGGAGAGTGTGCCGCGTGGGTCCCTTTTACCTCTAATTTTTAATTTACCTAGAGAGTTGCGCCACCATCGACCGCCCGTCAGCGTTGAACGGCGCGGCGCGGCACGGCGGTCGGTGCATTAAATTTTAAAATTTGTCCTCGTCAGCGTTCAAAATTGAGAGCGGGCGCGCCGACGGGCGCCATCTGTCGTTGCGTTCCGTAATTACCATGCGTATACGGAATACGGAGAACGAGTTACATAATTTAAAGTTCGTAGGTTTGTATGTTGTACGTATGTATGCGTCTATCACGCGGGTAGTTCGTTTCGTCGACAGCCACTAATTGTGGCGTATGAGTCTATCTAATGCCTGTACGTTATATCTAACCTATTATTTTAACTGCAGTAGAGCGTGGAAAAATGTAATTTATATGTAAAGAGCGGATATAAGACTCATCAGAAGCTGTCCGAGAAATATACCAACAAACAACAACAAGCAGAATGAATCGGAAACTAAGAATGTTATTTGTCATAATCATCAAAATATGGTATCCCATATTTTCCCATACTATCGTATGAGCATGGGAAATTGTAGTAACAAAAGCAGATCTGCTACTCAAAGAACTAGAACATAAAATAAGAAAACAAAATAACAATAATGGGATATTACTCAATAGCTTTAATTCATTAATTCAACTGAACATAACATTATGGATATGGATAGGGCCCTATGTTCTTCTATAGCACGTAATTTATTTCTCACTTGGCCCATCAGTCTTTGGACGATATGAACGTCGACTTCCCAAATTTTCTGAAAAATTCTGCGTCTTAACTGCTCCTCATTTTGGGCTCTCCAACCCCTATCATATACCTACCTGCTCAAAAATGACCAAACTTCCTCAATGGGTCTGGCCTAAGAAGCATTTGGAGGGTCGTTTGTCTTCGGAAAAAAATTGATGCTGTTTGTGGCTAACCAGTCTCTTGTTCTTCTGGCCTAATGGCACAAAGCTATATCAGGCCAGAACATCATTTAGTCATTGATATGATTTCGAAACCTGTGAGATATTTTAGTAAATGTCTGCATTGATGGCTTCATCTCAAACACGTCCAACATGTGGCTATGAAACACCTGTCTCTGATATGGCACATCACATCAAAATTGTATCTTCAAACTTAACTTTGCTTTTGAATTTAATATTGTTAGGAGCGTCTTGTACATTATACAAACGGTCACTATCGTTGATCTCCTAGTTGGACAAACGACGGTGTATCTTGGCGCCTTTCTTCTTTTACTATAATTCTGGCTAATGCTCGACTAACAGTCGAGTTTGAAATATGAAATCTTCGAGATAACTTACTGTTTCAATCCTCCTTTGCCCATAAAACTTTGGGTCGTCCACTTTTAGGTAAATTGATACAAGGGATACCGTCTTGACAATCTTTTATTGTCTGAAAGGTTTGTCGAAACCGGAATATCTTGCTCTCGGTAGATCCTAACTATATAACTCCTTATTAGCAAAATTATATTAATAATTTTTCAACAATATCCTCCATCCTTGATTTGGATAATTATGTAGATATGTCAAAACTGAAAGGAATAACAACTGCCATATTTAGATGACTTGATGATTGAGTTCAAGTATGGAACGTTACATAACTGAACAACAAACTACTGGAAACTGAAAATTCGCCTCCAATTTACGGCGTCCATCACCGTCCTGCAGAATTCACAATACACTGTCAATTAATAAATTCATAGCAACTGGATTATTGGTAGACCAAAAAGAGTTTGCACGTGAAAGAATCGCAGGCTCGATTGAAAATTTTGCAGCTGTGCATCAGAACTTCAGACAATCCATTTTATGTGCGCGGCAAGAATTTTGCATAAAGATTTCGCTCTTCACTCATACTAAGTGCAACTGACACAGGGCCTGAAGTCCAGTAATCATACACAGCACTGTACACTTGTTGTTTAGGTTGTAGAAGAGATGATGGAGTTAGATGGCGACCCAGTGTTTGGCCGAAATTTATCTTTGATGATACAGCTCATTTTTGGTTGAGTAGTTCCGTCGATAACTAGAATTATCGGATTTGGGGGGAAAACCCATAGAATATTCATCAGATTCCATTTCAATCTGAAAAAATAAGTGTTTTGGTGCGAATTTTGGTCTTATCGGTCCGTATTCTCTAGACGATGCAAATGGAGTCTCATTCACCCTGAATAACAATCGTTGCCAGGAGTTGATTACCAATTTTGTTTGACCAAGAATAGAGGATGTGGATCTCACAAATATTTAGTTTCAACAAAGAGGCGCTAGGTGTCATACTGCACACCATATACTTAATTTATTGCTGAAAAGAATCAAAAACTGTCACTCAGATCCTTTGATCTATCTTTTTTGGACTATGTTTTGTGGGACTAACTGAAATATTTGATTTATGTTGACATTCCATAAGCTCTGAATGACTTAAAAACCAACGTTACTCGCGTTATTGGCGATATTCACTCATTTCTATGCAAGAATATCAAAATTTGATGACCAGAATACGAACCACCCACATGAGGCGCAGTGTCCATTTAAATAACATAATTTTTAAAAGATATCGTTATCAAGTATGCTTCAATTGACAATAAAAATATTGTGATCAGGACTTGTTTTATTTGTTTTTAAAAGTAGCACGCTGAAAATGAAAAACGTTTTACAACTACACTGGATTAAGGGTAAGATGACCAGGATTCACCAGGATCTCTTCAGATTCATTATAATCCTTCATGCTACTAAAAAACTTTATATAATTTTATCTTCTTAAATAGATCATCTGTCTTTGCGAGTAACTCCTTTATGTACCTAGGTTACTATGAGGTTCCCCAAACTCATCAATTCTAAAAACTCTGCCTTTCTAGGCCGTTGCATTGATACAGAACATGAACTGGCATTATTTCTTCATCTGGTCAGAATCCAAAACTATCTTCCTTTATAACAGCAGATATATGGCGTACATATGCCCACTTAGTTTACAGCGACAACTTAATTCTTCTACTTTCGCTGTTATCAAATTCAAGTCTTTATTCCTGTCTTTGTTCTGATAATTTTTGCCACCACGCTTCAACGTTATTGTGTGTCGATTTGCTGGTGGGATTTATAACTTGTGGTTTAATACCAATCTGGAAAGATTATCTTCTCTCACAATCATATCATTAGATACTCAAGCCAGTGTTAATTTAGCAGCATTCTCCCACTATACATCTCAAATAAGCAAGGTAAAGGAAATCTAAAAGACAGGCAATAATGTAGGTAAATTATATAGGTCATTTTCAATAGAAATAGCATTTACTATTGACGTCTTCTACAAGTTGTTCCGTTTAAACTTTCACTCCCAAACATATTCCATGGCCAAATCATGTATTAAAATCCTTAAACACATAGTTCCTATTGAAAATGGTTGAATGTAAATTATCTTAGGAAGAATTTAATGCAGAAGGAAGTTTTAAGTGAATTATTACAATTACCTTGTATATAATATAAAGTTAAAAGCGTATAAATAAACATCAGTACATATGTAAATGTACATACGCTCTGGGAGCATTATATTTTGTTAAGCACCGTCTTCATTGCATGTTAAGTACTATGTAAGTATAAGCTAATGACCCTGATGTCATTGTTTGTGTTTGTTTATTTACACTTTAAACGATCAAGTGCATAAGCAGACAAAGTAATGTACTGTCAGGCTTACACTAGTAGAGGTTTAGAAATGTCACGACATACTATTTAATGCGAGTTAGCTATTAATGCATCTTGTCAGAATATACGAAACATGCTACTTATTACTTTAGTTTACTATGAAAAATGTAAGTGTCAGGAAAGTACTGAGAAACCTTTATGAAATCTACATAACAACTAGTACCAATTGTTAATTATGGTAAGCCTGCATAATAGTAGAAAAAGGACAATTAATCTACAGGTGTTCCTCGATTAACAGCCGACGGAGTTAACGACCTCTCGGATTTACATTCAACCAAAATCAAAAACACACATACAAATCCGTTTTAAACCCACATCATATTTGTTAGCATATATAACGAATCTAGTCAAAAAAGTGAACTAGTTTAAGAGTCTATTAGTGTAAAAACCAAGCAGTACGAATGTATCGCGATCGTTAAAAGAGGAGAACCTGTATTGCAGTGTATTATTGAAATTGTTTTCAAGATTAAATTGTAACCCCTACAATACAATTAAGTAAATAAATTATTGAAATAAATTCAAACCATTCATAATACACAAAATGATTGCATAAAAATTTTATTTTAGTACATACATAATATTATAATAAATGTAAAAGTAATCCATTGAATTATAACGAATTAATATATCGATAATTGGAGAAAAAAATCATTTATTATACTAATTTAAAATAATTATTATAACATTATCAATTATCCGAATACCCCGCGCTGCATCAGATTTTATTAATTCGGGACAATTGTTTTGGAACCCACGTGTTCCGGAAAACCATTGTCCGAATTAATAAAATCTGATTTAGTGCGGAATGATGAGATATTTCTGTGTCAAATAATTTGCCATTAGGAATTGTTGTTCAATATTTGTGGTGCGGCCAGTATATTATACAACACACAATTTAATGAAAACAGCTTTAATAATCTACTGGATCAAAATGCGAACACCTTTAAATAATGACATAAACTTACGCATAAAATCCCCCCGCAGCAACTATTAAGCTTAGTCCTGTATGTAAAAAAAAAATTAACTCTGCTTGAGACGGCGCCGCATGCATATTAAACCCATAAAAATGTGGTGTATATTTCAAAAGATAAAACAGCTGGTTTTTGGAAGTCGTCTTTATACATCTTTCCAAATTATACACCAGGTTGCGTAGACCCTGAAGGTTGTGACTGGCATAAATAAATTTAAAATTGCCTTTTTAATAACCAAAAATTATTAGATTTTGCATTTCTAAATTCTAACAACTTCAATTCCATTTTTCCTTTTCAGGCGTTTACATTACTATAATAATTTAACTCAACAGTTCAGTGTTTCTCCTGCTGATTCACGTACGTCCAGTTTAGTGAAGTTTGTGGTGAGGGGTCTAGGAGAAGTTTGATGAAGAAATGTATAAAAAAAAGTATTTTTAAAAATTGTTAAAAAATTCCATCATTTTAGTTTTTTTTCTGAATTGGCTATTGCACTAATTTAATTCTAATTATTCACCTGAAGAAGGCGTATTGCCGAAACCGGTAGTGTATATTCAATTAGAAGTGCTTAATTTACCTGTTTAAACTATTGAATATACCTAATTATGAATGAAAGATCACCATATAATTATATCACTGTCAGTGTCAATATTGTATCAACATAAGTGTCTAGGTATGGTAATTAAAGTACGAGCATCCAAAACAAATGCAATTACAAACCACTGTGGCTTAACTGAAGGCTTTCAGGGGGACCAATTTTGACAAAAGTAGAAATAATAACATTGTTATTAAAGTAAAATCCTTCCATAAATATTTTTTTAGTGTATTTTTAAATTGTTTGGGTGGCAAGCTTTTAATTTCAAGTGGTAAGTGATTATGTATTTTTAAACATTGAAACAAACACGATTTTTGAATTTTGCTTAATGCTGTTTTAGGTAGTAGGAGATATGACTTGGCTGCACCCCTAGTGTTGTAATTATGTACTAACGTATCTAGATATTGTAGTCTCTAAAAATATAAATAAATACGGCCCGCACAGAAGCCTTTTGTGCCAGAAAAACACGGGTCAAGTCTGCTGCTTGGGCCCAGAACATAACACGATACCGCAGGTATATGAGGTCAACACGAAAACCTTAAGACAACCCGTGATCTACCCTTAGTCCCAGAAAAGTCTCTTCCGTACAGGTAAATTCTTCGCCTTGGTATTGGATATTGGCACCAATATTCCGATTAAAGAACATAAGCTGTGTTTTAGAGATATTGAGCTTGAAGATATTCTGTTGAAATAATTTATTCAAGGCGATTAAAGATGTTTCAGTAATACGGGTTGCCTCCATTAAGGAAACGCCCCTAACAACCGTTGCCGAATCATCTGCGATAAAGACCATCAAGCTCTCAACAACTCTTGGCAAATCATTTATATATAATAAAAATAACAGTGGGCCCAAAGTTGATCCTTGAGCAACTCCAAACTGCACGCTGCGCCATTGGTATCTTATTTCTTTGCCGCACTAATCATAGGCCTATATACATTGCAAAGTATTTGATACTTTATAACAGATAGGAAACAATGCGCACATCGTAGGCCTGATTGAGTGCGGCAACGAAATAAGATACCAATGGCACAGCGTGCAATTTAGAGTTGCTCAAGGATCAATTTTGGGCCCACTGTTATTTTTATTATACAGCAGGCAACCCTTCTAAATCCCAGTTTTTTCGATCTTTGCCAACAGGACGCTGTGGTCGACCCTATCAAAAGCTTGTGAAAGATCCATGAAAATTCCCACAGCGATTCCACCTTCTTTCCATCCCTGTACTATTTTCTCTAATAATTGAAAAATTGCGCGAGTTGTAGATCTGCCTTTTATGTAACCATTTTGATTTTTAGTTAAGATATTTTGCTGCTCTATAAACTTTATCATTCTGCTTTGTACTATTGCTGCTTTCTATGACTTTTGAAATTACTGATGTTAATGCTATTGGTCTATAATTGGCAATATTTGATTTATCTCCTTTTTTTTGTGGATTGGCTCTATGGTGGTGTATTTTAGCACATCAGAGAATTTTCCCTGTTGGAAGGACAGATTTATAAGATGGGTGAATTGCATTTTTAAGATTCCGGACCACTCCTTAAGTAGTGATGATGGTATTTCATCCGGTCCCATGGCTTTTGAGTTGTTGAGACGAAGTATAGTCCTCTCTATATTGTATGTATTTACAGGGACATACCAAATCTTTGGATCCGAAAAGGAACATTCAAAAGAGAAAAATGGATAGCAGCATCGCATAAAGGACAAAAGAACGTTCATTCAGTACTAACAACAATGGGAGAAAAATATTAGTATTACATCGACAACAAATTGAATGACACCCGGACGATTACGTCAACTTGCTGAAAGTCTTAATATGTACTCCCGAAAAAAATAGATTCTATAAAGAATAAAAAGAAAGAACAAATAGTGCTCCTGCATGATTAAGAGGGATATTTGGCTCTGCGAGGGTGCCTGACAAGCAATAAATAATAAATTGCTTAGGCTTTATCCACTACGAATTAAGAAAAAAAGAAAAAACTAAAACGCCAAAGAAGCAGCAAGTTATATCTAGCTATTCTTCTGATTCTAAAAGTCCGGTTTTAGATGATAGTAGTGAATATGAAGATGAAAGCAAGAATGAATGCTTTGGCTATCTGGAGAGGGCTACTTTAAAACGTCAAAAATAGAAGACTGGGCCTGCTGCATTGTTTGTAAAAGGTAGATGCATGAAAGATGCACTAAATATGTTAATACATGTGGCAAATAACATCTAAAAGGAAGTAGGAACGAATTATATCTCACCCAGACAGAGTGGTTCATCTAATCCTAAACTGGTCCATCTGATCTAAAGAAGCCCTTTTTAGATTCTTCAAAATCAATGTTCGTCTACGTAAATATATATAAGTTTTGTGTATGTTCTACAATAATTTTACTTTATAATAAATGTTAAAAGATAAAATTGTTCTTTTACTTCAATTTCTAATTAAGATGCGAATTATTTTTTTAAAAAAATCTATCCTAGATTCCCTATATTGATTTGCACAACGCAGAAAGTAGTGTGAAATTTCGATCGCGATATATAAAAGCTCTTTTTGTTGGAACAATCTAAAGTCTGAAAGGTTAAGAGCTCTAGATATTCGGTGAAACCTTTTGTAAGTCGAATGTCGTGAAATCGCCCCTCAATTATCGCGTTCGGGCGAAATTTAGAAAATCAAATTTTTACGGTTAGGCTAGAGAGCGGTGTTCATCCCCTTTTGATTTCCTTTGTCCGGGGACTGAATATATCCGCCTCTGGTGCGTTTACGCACACTCGAACGGCCGCACAAAGATAAAAAAAAAAAAACTCGTTTCGGTTTTATCCCCATTAATGATCCTCTGCATCACGCGCCCACCGAACTCACGATGATGATGCCCAATTTTTTTTCTATCTCCTTTTCTTGGGGAAATTCTTCTTTCTTCCCTTCTCGTCCGTTCCCTTGCGCGTCGTCCTTCACCCGTACGGGTCTCATATCCTTCATCCGCCGTACGCACGACACCGCCGGTCACCGGTAGCGAACAGCAACAACAAAATTTGAAGGGTCCTGCATTTTTTCTTCTTTCAGGTTGTCTATTAGACAGTGCCACTCGTCCGCCAGATGTGCCCCCTCGAAATCCAACAATGAGTCGGCTTAACGGGCGCTTGGCAAGTGCTCCACCCGACGACCCCAGTCAAGATTTCGAACCCTCCTGCCTTGTCCGAACACCTTCGGGAAGTGTATATATACGGACAGACACGTTGAGTAAGTCAGTTGCTCTTATAATGTCTTAGGAGTAGGTTCGTAGAACGTAGTCGCGCCCACTCTTTTTCCCGGTTCGCAGCGGCTTCGCGTACGCATCGCAAGCGCCGGAGACACGAACAAGAACGGCAATCGAAACGACGTCGCGAAACAGTCGGTCGTTGCCGGTGAAGCCGAGCGCTACAGTCGACCGGATAAACGCTGACATGTCGTAGTCTCTGCGTGCGTGCTCGTGCTTATACTGAAAACGAACTAATGCGTGCGGCGAGCGCTTGAAAAGGAACTATTTCTGAAACACCTCAACGTTATCCTGTGATATTACACGATGTTTATTAAGTTTTTAATTCCACGATGATTACATTAATGTGTTTACTGCTGTTGTGAATCCCTTAGTGTTTATATTATCCAACTTGCGGGGGTGCATGCGCGTTTTTTCGTACTGTGAACTCTACATATGTTGGAAATGTTTATATTGAGAGGTAAATACAAGAACACATGTCTTTTTAACAGACGATTTTCGGTTAAAATAAGCTTGTGGGGATTTGAATTTCTTGGAAGAGTTTAAGAATTCCTTTAACTTATTTAGTAAGAAAAAAAAGTAAACATTAGTTTTAGAACCGCTGCACAAAACACTCTGATTTTTATTTTACATTTTGAATTAAATTTCCTCAAATTGGCGACTAGCAAAACTACAATTCTTTAATTTTTAAATTAAATTTATTAAAAAAAATCAACATTATGCTAACTTAATTAAAACATCAGACTATTTAATGTTTTTTATTCCGTGATACTGTGTATTTAGCTATTATTATTTTTTTAGGAATCATTAAACAATAACATACAAAAAAAAGTTAATTCTTGGTTGATATTTTATTAGTTATCTTTCTTGTTAAATAGGCGTAGTGGAATATTAGCTGGATCATAGTAAAACAGTTTCTTAAATCTTCTAAGACGTTTCGACTAGTTTAATAAGTCGTTTTCAATTACTTGATTCTTAATAATTTTAAAGTTTCTCACAACATTGCGTTATTATGTCAAATTACTAATGAAGTAATGGAAACGTCACAACATAATAAAATATTGGTGTAAATAATAATAATAATAATAATAATAATAATATCAATTTATTGGCATTATACAAATTATACCTATGTATATACATATCAAACTCATATATGCCAAAAAGGCTAAATCATCGTAAGATGCTCTTCCTTTAACCTCCAATCAGTTATGACGTCCAGATTTTCACATTGTAATGTTGGCCAAAAGTTTAATTTATGCACTTGATACTCATACCAACTGTTTTATTATCATCCAGCCAATTTTCCACTACACCTATTTAACAAGAAAGATAAAAAAAAATTAAGAGCTTTTGTGTAATATTACACGAATACAAATTAAACCAACAAATGCTGAAATGAATAAAGTTATGTCATCCAATTTACACGGAAACAAAAAAAAAAAATACAAGTATAATCAAATATCCCTTTTAATTAATGGAGTTAGGTATTTGTATAATCCAATTAGTTAATTAAAAATATAAATCTCTATATCAAAGCGGGCTATTCTAATTTATAAATATTTTTCAATATACTCTGCAAAATAAACAGAAACAAAACCCAATATAATAGTATTTAATTAAACAAAATAACATTGATGTTTTTATACAATTTTACTGAATCACATATAAAGCCCGAAAGTCAGTTTATAGTTGGATTTGTAACAAAATATTGATTCTACATGCTTATTAATTTAAATCTGTGAATTATCCTAATCAAGATTTCCTGTTTACCGACATTTATTACTTTGTTTATACTATAAGCGATACAGCGGAATAAAATCATAAATGAGAAGTAGAGACCGGATTATATGCAAAGAAAAACTGGAATATATGCGCATATATACGCATCGATTTTTGAGAAAATATGCATAAACCCGGGGCATATGTGCAAAAAAAATTGCGACAATATGCAAAATTTTTACATAAAATAAATAAGAGCAGAAGTTTAAACATTAACTTTATTGCACAACATTTTTTCACAACAAATTTCTAAAACAATTTACAATTAAATGTTTTTCAAAATTGTGTAAAAGAAAGTTTTGTCTTCTATCAGAATACATAAGTTTCGAAATAGAAAATCTTCTTTCAACATCCACAGATGTAATTGCTGCATATTTTTAACTTTGCAATACATTCTAAACTAAAATTAAAGTCGAAATCGTTTACTGTTTCACCTTCCAAAATGTTCTTTAACTTTCTTCAATTTCAAATACCCCGCATTTTTATTTATCACTTTTTTAAATTTATCGTATATAGAATTGCCTATTGTATCCTTAACCTTCTTACATAGCATATCAATTTCGACTGATTCCGAGAGCGACATCCCTTGCGTTTCTAGTTTACGAATGGAACTTGAAACAAAACTATAATTTGACTTAATATACAAAAGGTTTTGTAGCAATTCTGTTGATGTTACTATCCTTTTACAGTTTTCTAGAGCAATGCAGCCAGCAGTGATTTCAACAAAATAACATTTTTTATTCCTTCAAAATTATCGGCGAAAAAAATTGCAGCCTCTAACCATGTACCCCATCTCGTAATAATCAGTTCAGGAGGCAACTTAACACCGGGAAGTCGCTCCTTATAAAATTGGATTCGTAAAGATGCTTTTAAAAATACTTTTTTGACATTGCTAATTAAATCATTAATCAAAGGGAATTGATTCCTAATGTCTTCGGTTACACGATTGATGAGCTAAGCAAGTGGTATGAATAATGTTACTATAATTTTTTTTTAAATTTTGCGCGGCTTTTATCATGTATGGTGCAGCGTCGAACAACATTAGTAAAATTTTTTCACAAGGTATGCTTCCAGGTAAAAAGAAATTTGATAAACGAATTGGGCAATTGTCACATTATTTGTTTTTTGAAGTTCTTTACAATAAATTAAATATGATTTACCTGCAATATCTTCATGAAGAATTCCTATTAACAAATGGGGCAATATAACGGCCACACTTATCCGTACATTCATCTACCATGATATAAATAAAATTATTCCCTACCAATTGTTGAATTTCTGCTATTGTTTGCTGGTAACAAGATGTGGCATAATTTTTTCGTAAGGTACTTTCGTCAGGTATATTATGCTTGCAATATTTTTGCAGAAATGATTTCAAATTAACATTGTTTAATCTTGCTAATGGTATGTTAGACGAAATTAATGCGTTACACAGATCCGTATTATATTCTTCTTGTTCTGAGTTTCGTGAAGTTGATGCTACACATTGACGTATAGATTGCTGGACACATGCGGATCGCTTTAGTTTTTCACATTTTCCAATATGTAATGGAGTTTTAGCGTGTTGATCAATATTGTATTTTCTCTTTGCACTTTGCATATAATCCGGTCTATAATGAGAAGTATCCATGCATAACTTAATACCAAGTCCGATTTTTTTTTCATATTGAGTCACACATGTTGATATAGCGTACCACACCTTGCCAATCCATTGCCGTTGCCGGTTTAAAGTAAATAAGAAAAATCTTGCATAAACTGTAATTGAAAAAAAGATTTTCACACAAAACTAAAGAAGTCCCTTAGTCTGAAATATAATATATTTATATATTTTCGAGCAAAAGTATTACAAGTCCTGCGATAAAGCAAGTAGATTTAACAATATAACTAAGCAAGTCCAGGTAGCATCAAGGTGGTTGAATTGAATTTTTACATCTGTATTATTATAATTTAAGAAATAAATCACCGTCCCACAGATTCCACAATGCATAGATTTCCCATTATAAGCAAAAATCGTTTCCTATAAACTTTGGGAGTATTGATGTGTTAAATTTTGCATGGACACTCCTCAACTACAGTTTATTGTATACGCTAATAATTGATATGTAATAAACTGCATTATAGCCGCATATTATATACAGGTGTAAACCAATATTAATCGTTTGTTTTAATAGTTTCTTTGTAATGCATTTTCGCTTAGTTTTAACTGTTGTTTTCCTCGAATCTATTAAAAATTGTGTTTATGATAAAGGTGATTAGTAGATATTGATTCGTACAACCGAAAGGTTACAACTAGGAAGTTACTAAGGCGACAGCGTCAGCATTGTAAGCCGTTCATTAAAAATGTACAATTACATCGATTTCTTAAAAGGAACCGATTCAAGAAAAGCGAACCAATTTAAGTGCAGGAAACGCCTTCTGTCGATCATAAATAGATTTTGCCACGAGATATAAACTTGTCGTCAGCTGTTTCAGGTGTATTAAGTGGATGACCAATGAATTGGGAACTTTATTATATTAAACTCTTCAATTCAAACTCAATGCCTAAAAAAAAAAAATTGTTGAGTAGTCTATTATAATTGTTGATAAGAAGTGGCCTGAGGATATAAAAACGTACAGTCGAAATTAATTTGACTGTCACTGTTATAAGTAAAATATGTCTTATAATGATGTAAACAAAATAAATAAACCATGGGCCACCCAAGTAGAACGTTTTCATTACACCGCCACCCACATCAAAAATTATAATAAACATGCTCTATTTCAGAAACATACAATGTGAGATATGTATCATATAAACTTTTTAATATTTAACCGTTAACATTTAACATTTCTGCTGCTCGCTCAAGGATACATCAACATATTTTGCCATATCTTGCCTTCCTTGATATGGTTAAATTTGGGTTATTCTGTTCTTTTATATGCGAGGTTGAAACGATGTACCGATTTTCTAATGGATGTAGATTCGCTGAGTTATCTCACTATGGAAACCCTTATGCACACACGTATAACAAATGAGGAAACATATTATCCTTAAATTCCAATAATAATTAACATCTAAATTCCTTTTAGCATATTTAATGACATTATATGACGATGGGATACCGTTGACTAGGGATAGTATGCAAAATGCTTGACATTGTTATGTTTATAATATCTTTCAAACTTTTGGAAAGTGTCACTATCAAATACATCAAGAGACGCAGTTGCCCAAACAGACATCAACATCATGTTTGAGCTGCATCCGATGTATTGATCTGCAGTGTTGCTCTTCACCTTGTGTTGGCGCAGTCTCATATAATAAGTAGGCAAAGATCTTTAATGTCTAGGTTCAATATGAATTAGGTATTGCACTCCTATGAGCTGCTTCTTTTAGTTTCCTTTTCATTTCAGAATTGTTGCCTGATTCCACTCCATCCATTGATCTTTTTCCCAATCATGTTGTTTTAGGCCTGCTTCAAACGAGGCGATTAGTTGATTACACTAGTTGAACAGACGGTTGTCAAGGAACATACTGATATGAACTCTTTCACACAGAGTCAACTTGTCCAGTAGGTCTTCAATCATGACAATCAAATAGATGAAAATAAACCAGGCAACTTAGTTGAATCAACTAAACCGCCTCCTCTGAAACAGGCCTTAGTCTCAATTTGTCTAGTTCACTTCCGCAAACCATATTTTGGGTGGTCTTTGATTCGAACTAAGAGCGGTAGTTTCTTCGACATATTCTCATTTATTTTTGTCAGAACTGATCTGTTGCTGTGTGTAATCTTTATGGTTATCTCAACTGTATGATTCCTTCTAATTATTTGCGATAGGCTTTTGATGTATAATTGTGAGGTGTCATTCCGTTTACACTTGTTTCTTATAAATGTTCGCTATTTTTTAAAGCTACCTCTCTTTACTTTGATCCTGTAAACATACTTTTGCAGTTCTATCATTGAGGCATCCCTTCACCACGCCAAAACTAATTTCTATACTAAAATAAGCATTTCCGTCAATAGTTCTATTTTAAATGACTTGGAACCTAGTGTATTCTTAACAAAATTGGATCATTAGCCACCTACTGTGTTTAGGAAAGTAATCTAATAAGAATACTTTATAAAGCTCTTTATAAATAGTTCTCGTATCTATTTTATATCTTAAGCCCTACCTCTATTCAGTACTAGTGTGAATTATATATAAATCTAACTCACCAATTAAGGTATATTACGAAATAGTAGATTGGTATCGCTCAAAATAAACTTGACGGCAAGGTTGTACGTAGCTAAACCCACGCCTTGAATGTAATAATTCCTATTTTAGTAAATTTAATGTTTGGAATTTCTTTTCGTGAGAACGAAGTTATTCTAATAGAAACCAAAAAAAAAGAAATTTATGTGATTACATAGGATACCGAGAAAAGCAAAACCGTTTAAAGCAATTTAATCTTCTCGACTAATAACATTTTTAAGATAATATTTTCGATAGCGATACTGCTGTAATATAATCAGCTTCGAGGAGGGAACTAACTTCAAAGAAGAAGAAAGTAAAATCAAGAAAAGAAAAAGGAAACGTCATATGATTTTACTAAATCAAAGTAGATCACGTTTCTCAGGCAACGAAGATACGCATGACGAAAGTCGAAAGATATATAGCAAAACTTTTATCCTGCCGTTTTATTTTGTTTATATCGCATGATCTTGCGACAGTGCTTCTAAGATTTCGCTCAAAGTGGAGGAAATCGTAATATAAACATACTCCAACATCTCGTTTTAAATCGCCTCTAAAGGCTGACTGTTTATGCGATGTAATTTACTTCCATAAATGAAAAAAATGAGAAGATGTACATACATACAAATATGCAGGCAAGATGTGTATAAGTATGTTTCTTATTCACTATTTTGCAAATATGCAAACGGGAGTTACGTCAATTGAAATTATAATTTTGCGATTATTTGGGCATTATGTAAATCAGGAAACGAATATCTAATGTAAACATGTAAACACAGCAAACGTTTTTTACTTATCGCTGAAATGAATGCAAGTAATCTGTTGATTTAAGAAGATGTAAGCAAATCTCTTTCGTACTAACAAAATGACAAAATAACTTTGATTACTTTGTTCAAATCCTTTTCCTAAGACAAAAGATTTTTCCGGAAAACAAAGGCATCACCGCCTTCCTGATAAATATGGTAGATTTACAACTGAATATTATAAATATATTAATGTATGCAAATAGCGCAAATAATATCAGTAACGTTCATGTTTGAATTGGAAAAAATTAAGTAATGAAATGTTCCTGCGTATGGTTCACAGGAAGCTGCTAAAGAATGGCAAACTAAAGTGATTGCTTTAATTTGCCATTCTCATCGTCAGTGGCGGAGCAAGCAAAATGTCTTTGAATTCTTAGTTCGGTTTGACACCAACGACATGCAGCGCAAACATGCAAGCGTAGGAACACTTTCAGGTCCAAATTTCAACCAAATTCTTTATAGATACATTGCAGTGCCTTAGTGAATACGCTTATAATAAATTACTGCTGGAATTATTTGTTATCCTATGCTGAATATAAATTTCAATACAAAATAATTCATCCCTGTGACATTATTTATTAATCACTGTCGCATAAAGTTCCATACGGCAGCAATACTCATGAGGAAATAGCACTTGTAAAGCCGTAATTTTATAAGATTCGCAATTAATTTGTCAAGATGGAACAGTAGAATTTAATTTTATTAAAACACCCATTTGAATTTCTAGATTACTTCCAATCTTAATCAGAACAATTTTACTTTTACTAGTTGTTAAAAAAAATATTGGTTCGACATGTCGAACCGTGTTACAAATAGTACTTAAGCTGAGAATATGACTCTCGATCGTCAACACGATAGAAAACCTAATGTGTTGGGCAAGAGTATGTATATGATGAATAGATATTACCATTTTCATTTTTCTCTAAATTGAATACCTCAAAAGTCAAATTGAGCTAATCTCTAGTATGGATGTCTTCCATACTAAGCCGGAAAGTTCTGTTTGACAAGAGCGCGAATATGTAGGCCTCACTAATTACTAAATATATCTGTTTTATTATATTGAGCTATTGCATAATGTCGTCTATATTAATGATTTTATGGTTAATTAGATTGTACTTCGAAATTGTCAAAATGACTTATTGTAAAGTGCTCTTTCGCTAAACTGCTTACATATCAATTTTCAAGTTGTAACATTGCAAGAATGTTTCTGATGCGTTACCAAACTGGACTGCAACTGATTGAACCGAAAATAAGCCACATTTTTGGATCAATATTTTATAGTTTGCTATGAAGCAAGATATATAGTCTGTAACAGTAGAGCAAACGTACATTGGTTGAAATCAATGAATGTTTTGCTACAGAGAAACTGTCAGCTGGGTACTGCAGTTAATATCTCTTCTACTCTGCCGCTTTGGAAGCATTTTTGTTTGAAGTGACTAACTATTGATATTTAATACAATTGCAGCTTTCAATTCAATAGAATAAGAAGCATTTCGAAATTGAAAAAAATTAACTGCTGCAGACAAGTTCTTTTAATAAATATCTCAGTCGTTAGTCACCTGGGTGACTTTTTGTGCTTCCATCTTCATGTTTACACATTAATATTTAAGATTGTGTACTACTCCCCTTTATACCCCTTTTTATACAGTCACAGAAAATTGGAATGCGGAGGAAAAACTGATAAATTCAAGTATCTTCTAGATTAAACATTTGTAATAAAATATCAAAACTTATTCCAACTAAATTTGAGCTTAACAAAGGAATTATTGTTTCCTTAACTACAAGAAAATAAACTGTAAAACTTGTAAATAAATTATCAGTTTTTCATTACTTGTATGTCTATTTTAAAGGAATAATCAAACAGAATTTTTCATTAGAAACACATGTTTCATTCTTTGAATGTAAACAATGTTGGTTTGGAAGAAAGAAATATGCTTAAAAATAATTTCTGTGATTTACATCCCTACATATGCTCTTGTTCAAACAATGTAATAAAGTATTAAATCCAAAAAAGAATATTTTATTTAGAAATTTGGGAATATTTCTTTAGCCGCAAATGTAATAAATTAACTTCTAATTTTGTTTAAATCTATAGATTTCTTGTTTTAATAACATATTCTTTAAAACAATCCTATTTTCAGTGACAGAAATATTTTTTATTCATTAGAATTATATATTTCTTTAATTATAAATTATAATGCTTTGAAATTTTCTTTGAAATAAGCTTAAAAAATAAATCTCTTTAGTTTAACGAATTATTTATATCACTATAGATCTTAAATTACTTTTCGAGAAATAAGTTAAATATGCAACTCGCAAAGCATTCAAGAAACTTGAATAAATTGCCCATCTAAATCTGGATTCGGCATGTAGTTTTCATAACCTTCAAATATGTAATGTTATTTAACATCGGATTCAACAAAATGCAATCTACACCATTTAAAATTACTATATCTAAAAAGTAAGTTTTGATGCGCTGTGTTTCCGTAATGATATAATAATGATCATCATGCGTAGCTTTAAATATAACAACATTAATAGCTATCGCTGCTTCATATAGAATGTTCCCACGATGAGATGCTACTCTGCGTTCTAGAACGTAATAACAGACATTATCTATAAACGCGTATTTTGAGCCGAGTTTCTTCCTAAAGATAACAATTATTTGCTGATAAGTGTTGCTAATTGTCCTTTTGTCGCAGTAAATGTATTTGAAGATGCCCTGCAATATTATAACACTATTACAATTATGCTCATTTGTTCCAGTAATAATGCAGTAGTGACTCAATCAATTAGAAACCATGTAGTAAAATGCGTTGTGTTATTTAAAACACCAGGATTGACAGAAAAAAAAAACAGAATTTTAACGCAGAAAATAGTTTCCAGTATGTTTGAGAACTGAATTCTTTTTAAGAATAATTTTTTTACACTCGTTTAGATAAGATTTCTTTAACGGAATGGACATTTTCTTGATGTATTCCCGATTAAAGGAAAAACATTTAACAATTTAACAACAAAACAATCCAAACATATTAGGGTACTGATCTAAGTAACGCCATCGTGGTTGAACAAACGTGTTGTATTGTTGATCTTTATTTGATATAATGAAGGCAAAAGTATATCATTGAAATGAAGTTTATCATGTACCAGTAACTAATATTTATTCGATTAAGTATAAACCAAAACTTGTTCGACTATTAATAGTAATTTCATGTTTATGACGCAAACATTCGATCGTTTAATATCTATTAATGTTTAAATAACAAACATAGATTCTAAAAAACTTAACAATAGTAAATGAAGTACCTATTCGTCGGTAAATAGTATATTATGGAAAAAATATTCTTGTTCGGGATATTTATTAATCATTACTTCACAAAATTCCATGCGAAGGTAATAATTGTTCGGTAAATGTTCTTGGCATATGCTAATTTTGTACGACCGATATTTATTCTTGTATGAAAGGTTTTAAAACAGTTATTGCACTAATATCACATTCTTGGAATTTGTCTAGACGTCATAGCCTTTAATTTCATTAATGCACAAACTTGAATTTCGGCATCACTACATTTTTATTTTTGTTATTTATTAATGTAAACGTTGTTTCAAAACGGACTGTACTACGAATAGTAGTCACGCTAGCAATTAAGCTTTAGGGATAATTTACTACAAATAAATCATGTGTAACTTCTGCTGAATTGCCACCGTAAAATTGTTTTACAATAAATAGTTTATCCTCGGGCGTATAATATTCAATTTTTTTTTTATAAAATTACTGACCGCGATCAAAACTTACTAACCGTTATAGAATTTGAGGACCGTACCCTAATACCCAGCAACGAAACTTAATAAATGAACGAAATCAACCAAACGCCGGCTACACTTGAAGTGAATTACGTATGTCTAGCGAATCGTTCCTCTCACCTTGCAGAGTGTTGTCGGAATGAGGGCTTAATTGAATTGATTTAAATTGAAAAAATTGATGTGAGGATAACATTTTGTAGTAGTTAGACAAGCATAGAGAATAGCGTTTGGCTACTTTGTTAACTCATAGAAATCATATTTTCATATTACGGCAGTCTTCAAGTCGAATATACGCTCTTGGTCTAATAGGTTTCATGATTAAAATGCCTTTTATGATGGAAAATTGCCATCATAATGTTGGTGCTACATATTTAGATTTAGGTCATTAAAATAAGCCAGTAACACTGTTTTAGAAAACGATTTTACTTTCTTTGTGTATTTCCATAACATATATTTTTCGTGGCCATCTCCTTTTTCTTTGAAGGTATTAATAGAAGTCTATTGTTGACCCAACCACTTATTTACGTCGTATGGGGAACATGAACAAAACAACAATAACTGCAAAATTTACAGAAACTAACTGGAGCATTGTTTATTTGCGTCAGTTAAAACGAAAAGCAAACAAACAAATGGTATGCAATTATAGCTGTGATTGTGAAGCATCGTGAAAACAATTTTCGATCTGCCAACGTATCAAATAGTAGAAATTGTACAGCTATTTAACACATTCTTTCACACAGATCTGTGTGCACTTTACACACGGAAATGTCACTTTTCATTCGAGTAGTATTCCGCTAGTAATAAAAATGCCCGTTTTCCAAGTAACAACGCTTTATGTAAACCCACACAGACAAAAATTAAACACAGATATTACAGTATGGTCTTGTTCTTTAGATAATAATAGTTGAGGCTTAATTTTTCAACGTTACTAGAAGAGAACCATGTCGCCGAAGTGCACTTAACCAAAATCCCTAAAAATAACTCCCTTAATAGAATCTCCTTAGCAATTGAATTTAATTAAAACAAAATATTTTAACCGAATTCCCGAGAGCCCGGAATTAAATCTTCACGAACACGGCTCTTAATACTTAACAATATACTTAAACAATGGCAAACATTTGCATAAGGGATTCGAGTTTCTAATTCAAGACATTTAGCGCGCCTGATGGAGCTCGCACGGCGGTAGGTATGTATATACGTGGAACGCGTGTGTACGCGCTGCGGTGGGACTTAGGCGGTTGAAACTTTTAGTTCGAAAGTCATTATATTTCATATTTCGGATTTTGGCGCTAATACGCTCGATTTACTGTTTGTTCTAGGTATACGCCGGAGCCGTTTTGCGCGCGAATGTATACCCGGTGCCGTAACAGGGGGGATCCCAAAGCGCCCCAGTTGACATAAATGCGAGCTTAATTCATTTACGGCCGCCCCTAAATACTTTTAAGAGTCCCGAACCGCTCTGGCAAACCAAACCTACATATACACTTAATACGTAGTACTATGTATACGTATGTACACCTCTTAATGTGTACTGTTCATCAAAATGGTCGAACTATTCTCGAGGGGAAGCTTTGTAGGACTCTTAGCGTTCTATTTTGCATTATTGATTCCAATTTTTAGCTCGGTATTACGGAAAGACGTTAGAGTATATTAGTTAGATGATGCAAATAATATACAAACGATTTCTTTACTAACTGTAGATTTAAATTTAATCCACGTCTGTATGTAAGTTTATTTTTATCACTTGATTCCAATATCTTTGGAACGCCCTTACACTTCATTAGTACTGATGATATTTAGGTACGGTCGCATGGGGTACCGCACAAAGTTAAGAAACAACTTCCTTAGATCCTTTCAACAAAAAATATACTATGAACAAACGTTTAATTCGCCATTTTCCAGCTATACTATTCAGTTGATACAACACCTAAAGCGGAGTTCACACCGAAATGATACGACCACAATACGACAAGCGACACAATCAGCAACAGGACACGTACCGTATAAATTTAGGCAGAATGCGCACTGGAAGAATACGACACGCAATATATAAAGCCACACAACCAGTAACACGACAATTAAATTAAATTTACGCGGCACGTGCCGTGTTACTGGTTGTGTCGCTTGTCATATTCGTATCGTGTCCGTGTCGTATCACTCCTGTGTGAACTCTGCCTTACAGCAACGTATTTTTATCGTCAAAACTCATTACAAACATGAGAAGAATTTTACTGTGGTAACACGCAAATTAGGTGTACCTACATAATAGACCATCGCGACTTGCTATCGAAAATGAAAACTGAAAACTGAAAGAAGCCTTACCTGTTATCGCTCCAAACTATGACTCGACTGAAAATATTGCAGCTGCGGGTATCACTGTCGCAGAGCAACCTAAAATCTGCATCCGATGGCGTTCCTACAGCACTCTTCAACGAATTTTGAGACAAGATTTATTACACCTCCAAAGTTTGGCATGTAAGATCCAATTGCACTCGAGAGCTGCAGCACACCAATCATAGACAGCTCAGAAACTTTGTCAACAATTCTTGGCCATTCTCCAAAATTATAGAATAAATTCAAGATACGTATTCAGATCAAAATAAAATCAAAAGAAAATCTTTGATATATCACTAATTTTTATATAATACCACCGGAACTTTTTACTACGTTTTGATGAAACAATGTTAGTGCAATAGAGTGAATGTCAAAATTTTCGCAAAAATCGTAATATCTCCCAAACAATTTACGATAGGTTCAGAGAACTCCAGTTAACATGGTAAATTTCTTATCAGTATTTGTTTATTGGTAGTAGCGAATTGGAAAAATTTAAAATAAAATTCAGATATCAAACACAATGCACTCCCATATATTAAAAACCCTTCAGAAACTTTCAATAAATTTTGATTCCACCTTAATACTAATAAACATACATAATACTACAATAGAAAAACGAGTGTATAAAATACCTTGCAATAATTGCAATTGCAATGGAGTGTACATTGGACCAACAAAACAACATCCAACAGAAAGAATAATTTGATTTCATCAAATATCACTTCTCTTAAATAACATATGACCAATGAAAATCTTAAATTTTATTTTGACCAAGGCAAACTTAAATAAAGAAGAAAAATATACCTATATTATATATTGGCCTTAAAATAGGAAAATTTATGAGGAAAATAAAATCGAAAACAGTATTTATTCTGTTTTAGCATTTTTAAAACTATTAGGGGGATCTGGTTCTTAAAATTTTGTTCTTTTTAAGGACACTCGCCCTTTTTTGAGCATATTTTTAAAACATACTTTAGTAATCTAATTCCTTAATTACACCTTTGAAATATTTCTATTTTCATATTAACTTTTCACTAATAGTAAATTGGCGAAAATGTTTTTTAACAGTGTATTTAACTCTTTGTTTGGTTAAGTATATACAATGTGTTTTGTGATATTGATCATTTGGTGTTAGTAGGGCTTTGGTAGCATTGCATAAAGAAACTGTTCTATTCTAAGCTATGTGTAGCATATTAGAATTAATTAAAATAAAAAAAAAGCATTCTAATTCGATAAATGGCCGAAATATGAAACATTTATTTTCCATAATTTAATAATAATTAAAATTTCCACTAATTCCTCTTTCACAACTCTGTAGGTATAAATATCTAGTTTAGTCTATTCTATTTGACATCACTATATATACAACTTAGCAATGTAACACGTTTACACGACAAAAAAAAAACATGCATCAACGAAAACTAGTACACGAATATTATTCCCAAATCTACATGATTTCAAGTAACATTACCGCTTACAACGTTGCATAAATTCAAAGAAAGGTATTCTATTAATTAATGAATATAACAGTGCGCAAATATAAGTTGTATAGAGTAAAGGAGCATGAGTAGAATCTTGAAGCACATCAGAACAGAGCTCTATAAAGATTTGACGTTTTAAATCAATATTCACATTTTTCAAAATCATACTTTGTGTATTACTTAATTAGAACTACATATATTAATAGATTAATTATTTAATACTTTAATAATATAGAGCTCTGTGTTCGGGTGTGCCTCAGGTTCGACTCGTGCTCCTTTACTCTTTACAATTTAAGCTTGCGCACTGTTTGATTCTCTTCAATCTTTAAAAGTTCATCTGTATGCGGACTACACGCAAATATATAATCCTTTTTCCAAAGAAAATTAATGGAAGCAATAAATAACATTGAGCGAGATTTTGACATTATCTCCAAAACCTGCTGACTTCTTCATCAAAATCTACGGTTCTGTTTTTTTGGAAACTAACAAGTGCGCGATAGTTTGGCGTTGACATGTGCACTGCATGTAGATGATGATCGTTTGCCTGTAAAATGTCAAAAGTCTTGGTATAGTTTTATACCCTAACTCAGTTTAGACAGCAAATATCTAAGTATATTCAACGGGCTTACAGTAACTTAAGAACATTATACCAACACAAGTCATCTCTATCCCGATATATTAAGTTATCATTTTGTAATTGTTTGGTTCTCCCTCACTTCCTACATTGTTCCATAATTTATGGCATGTGTATTGATGTTAGGCAACAAAAGAGAATACAACGAGTTGAAAACTCATGCCCTAGATTTATTTTCAGCATACGGAAATACGATCATATTTCGCACACATTAGTATAACATCTAAATGGGCGAATATGCGAAATCGTATGTTGCTTAAGGCCTCGTGTCTGTACCACACTGTAGTCACTACTAAGATACTTGAGTGTTTGTATGAAAGGACATCGTTTTAGACGGACGTGCACAATATTCACGTTAAATCTCGCGGACTTCTTACCCAGCCGTTACATAGATCTTCTTTATTTCAGCGATCTTTTAATATGTACAAGACGTGTAACGCTATTCCTGCTGTGATGAAAGAAAAGTCGTCAATCGCATTTAAAAGGTCGTTACGTCAGTACATTTATGAGAGATAGATCTCAAGTATTGCTTTTCCATAATCTGAACATAATTATTTGCCTTTGTTTAGTTAAGCAGGTCAAAGCTTCTTTTTTGTTTTCTCTTTGTTATTCATCACAGAATTAAATTTAAGTTAGTTTAGGCACTTAGTTTTATTTTGCCGTTTGTTTATTTGTAGATAAGGTTAAGTGGAAGATTGGTGGGGATATTTACCCCCACCAAACTTCGCCTTGGGCATTTTGTAAATGAAATTTATTTTATTATTATTATTAGTTCTTGTTCACCATTTATTATACGAAATAAAAGACATTTATTATTATTATTATCGAAAAAAAAATTTAAAAATGTAAGCTACCACCAAGAAACAAATACTAGAAACCTCTCGTTGCAACCGTCACAAACTTTTATGCTGAATTCAAATATATATATATAATATATATATATATATATATATTTACATCCCGCTAACTATTTTGCTTCCTTTCATAACGCGGTCGTAGTGCGTCCCCAGGAAGGACTGTAGTTAGAAGCATTTTAGTGACGTATATTGAACCGCGGGAAAAAATGGATAACGCCGATCACTTTTTTATTGCTGTAGTTTAAAATAAATTAATACGATTTTTCATTCTACGCACTTTTTTGCTTCCTTACATTTGCCTATCTATTTTGCGTCCACTGCGTATATTTTCAGACAAATTGCTAACTATTTTGCGTCCGATGTATATTTTTTTGTATAAACTTGTAAGTATAATGCGTCCGCCACGTTGCCACATGTTGGTCGAAATAAACGTATATAGGAAGCAATATAGCATCTTTAATATAGGATCAATATAAAACTGTATTTTTGTGTTCTTTCGTGGTGGACGCAAATTAGTCGAAATAAAGTGTATATCGCCAGTCGAGAACACTGTATGAGGTTTGCTCGAATTTGATAACTAATTGAATTGAAAATTAGGTTAGCACCGTTTTTTAATGCTTGAGAATTATTTTGTATGTGAAAGCTTATAGAAACATAATGTGAGTGTTAAAAAAATAAAGTCTTATTTAGTACTAATTATTATGGTTTTAAAGCACATTCTATGCTTATCTGGGAAAATATAAAATATATTGGTACGAACTAAATACCTCGGAACTGATTTTCCTGCGAACCAAAAGTTTTGAAACAAAATATACTTACTTTCCTGGAAGTATTTGGCAAATGAAAGAACTGCTAAGAAAATATCACCAATTACAAACTTCTTACAAGCATCATTTCAGTACTCAGAGGGTTTTGAAACCAACAAAGGGTAGTGTGTAAAGAAAAACCTAAAGGTTGATCCTGTGAAAATTACACTAGTTTCCTTCACGAAAAAAAGAAAGCTGGGTGACCTAAAGCCACCAACTCTTCATAATGAAAAGATGCAATTCAGTCAAGAATCCAAATCCTTAGGAGTGGTTCTTGACTCGAAACTAACTTGGAATCAACACTTGACCACATGACAAATAAATGTAATAGCTAATGGCATTAATGATAACCCTTGCTGGTATCACTGGTGTAATTAACAGCAGAGGGACCGCCTCTTTGGAGACCATTGTGGGCCTCTCCCTGTTGGAGCTTTATGTGAGAGCGGAGGCAATGAATGCGATCACTAGACTGAAAGCCAACAACCTGTGACATCCCAACTTCAGGGTGGGAGGGCAATTTATACTACGGGCACGATGCTCGACGGGCCTTGCTGCAAATGCCACGGATAGCATGGCACCTGAAATTATCTTCACTGAAAGGTGAAAATCTCCATACCGAACAGAGACCAGGCACGTAGTGAGAGCACTGCTAATGATAATGGTTCACGGACGGATTCAAATCCAGCCAGGGCACAGGAGCCGGTATTTGTGGGCCCAGTCCTAATAAAGGATATCCATAAGTCTGAGGAAACGTACAACAGTCTTCCAGGCAGAGGTATTCGCCCTTGCAACCTGTGCAGAAATGATTGCAAAAGGGGGCTACATGAGGAGGAAAATTAATATAATGACTGACAGCCAGGCTGTCATTAAGGCATTCTCGAACCACATAACTAGGTCAAAACTAGTTGGGACTGCAAACAATCTCTCAATGCACTGGCACGAGACTACACGGTCTCTGATTTGGGTGTCGGAACATGAGGATGTAAATGGCAATGTAATAGCCGACGAACTAGCCGATTGAGGCTCTAAGAGACACTTCATGGGTTCAGAGCCCGTATGTGGAATTACTAAGAATTCCGCAAAAAGGGAGATCTGGACCTGGTTAGATAAAGCAAGTACAAAGAAATGGAGGTCGACTGAAGGTCAACTATATACCAAAGCCCTGATAGGGAATGGGGATGTTAGTTTCTCTGATAACCTACTCAGGTGCAGTAAGAAAGAAGTTAAAACGATTACTGGGCGGGTAGCTGGACACTGTCTCCTGCAAAAACATCTATACAACACAGGCCGGGTAAGCGAACCGTGGTGTAGAAGATGCGAACTACAGGAGGAAACGAGTTTACATGTAATCTGCACATGTGAGGAACTGAAGGTACTCAGGCAGAAATATTTCGGGAGAGATCTATTGGAGCCCTCGAAGGTTCTCAAGTTTCCAGTGGGCAAGATACTGGGCTTAATAGAGAACACCAAGCTGCTCGAGTAGAAATAAGAGAATTAATAGGGATGGTACAATGAGCACCTAGCTCAAGTGCCCGGACAGTAAGTGCCCACCCTAACTTTAATGAATGAATGAAAACCCTTAGAACAATTCGGAAAACATCGAGATTGACATATTGTAAGCCTTTTGTTAACCTATGGATCCCTGATTTGGTGGACAAAGACCACGCAGAGGAAGACGATTATTAAACTCGCAAAGAGACGAAGATTAGCTTGCATCACTGCAGCTGCATAAATCTACTATGGAAACCATGTCAAATCTACTCTCTTTATTTACATTAATGGGGTGGCAAGAATGGAAAACTCCTAGGAATGTCAGAATAAATAACACAACCGTATTTTTTAAATGGGCAGTGATACAATTACTCTCAAAATCTCCTTCGACAAACCCTTCAAGATTATCGTGAACGGGGATGGTTGGACAGCAAAACCCAAAATTGGTATGCAAAGCTGATCAGTATCCTATCCGACAATCGAACCGCTCTAAAGCAGTATTCTATTAAGTAACCTCAAAATTAACTTGGAACTGCTTGGTAAATTTTGAACTACTGACTAAACACAATAAAGTTACTTTGGTGTGAATCGACAATCGAACCGCTCTAAAGCAGTATTCTATTAAGTAACCTCAAAATTAACTTGGAACTGCTTGGTAAATTTTGAACTACTGACTAAACACAATAAAGTTACTTTGGTGTGAATACCAGGGCATAAGGACATAGCATGCAACGAACTTGCGAATGCTAATAAGGACTCTTCCATAAAATTCATTGGATCTGACCCAGCTCTCGAGATAACCAATACTGCGATACGTGATGCAGTAACTGAGTGGACCGAAAAGAAACACCAGGCTTACTGGAACAGTATGAGGACAAACACAACAAAGGGATAATGAGGCAATCATCCAGGCATTTAGCAACCGAATACAGCTTAGAACGGTACCGAATCGATGAACATGGTACGGCTGCCTAAGATAGTATCCACATAGAATAAGCGTCTTTAAAGGTGGACCTGTATGTAGACTATGCAAGAAGGAGCAGAAGGTAGCCCACCACGTTGTTTTTGAATGCGTTTCATTGGAACGGCAGAGACTACCATTGCGGGAAGCAATCAACTTGAAGGCTAATCTGCCGGAAAAAATACCACACAGGCTGCGAAGCCTAGTTAAGGCAATTAACACCTCTTTATGTAAAGAAATACACTACTCGTATCTAAGGAATAATACAATGCAGTGTTAAAGGAATAGGAAGATGATCTATATTCAGTGCTCAAATCAATCCGATTTTGAAACCAAAACCAGTTTTCAAAACCAAAATCCATTTTTGAAATCAGAAGACAGGTATTTATAACTTAATTAACTTCAAAAAATACACACGGTTTTTTTACCTTAAGTTGTAAAACAGTTTTTTTTTTTTTACTGAAAATCGATTAACCGGTTTTTGATATCTGGTGATTTTTGCAACACTAATACCTACCGTTCTTAAAATTTATCAGTATACAAAAAAATCTGCTTTAACAAAATTGCACATTCATATCAAGATATCATAATATTTTCATTTGAAATTATTTAGTATATGTGTGTGTTGTCCAGTACATTAACATTTGGCCATAATAACGATGTTATATATGGCGTATATAACATCGTTATTATGGCCAAATGTTAATGTACTGGACAACACACACATATACTAAATAATTTCAAATGAAAATATTATGAGGTAATAGGTCCAGAAAGATATTATAATAATAAATTTTAATGATTAGATAATTAATTAAGGTATTTTTTATTTTATAAAAATATAAAAGTCGAATCGTTTGGCAATTATGTAGGACTTTACATGAAACTAGCCACAAAATTCTACCGAATCAACGAGGCTGTTACGGAAAGCTTCAGCAGAGATACAACGGTGTAGTTAGGCTGAGGTTGCTGCAATTCATCATTGTGTCAGAGAAATCGAACCACCCTACACTTAAGGCGTTCGTTACGTAAGTGCTGAGTCTAAGGTAATTTGGGACTGTGTAAGCGCCCTAAATCAGCTGGGTACCCGATCTGCATCAGCATAGGTTCCCAACCACTCGAAAATGAGGAAAATAAGAGAGCGGATGATCTTTCCAGGGCAAGATTTGTTAAGGTCCTTCGTCAGAGTTGGTCCTTCTTTTGGCATTACCAAATCGCAAATTTATTTATTTATAACCAGCATGATAAACCTACAGGGGTCTCATATACCCCGTCGGTCTATTTCAAACTTCAAAGTCGTTTATAAGTAATGCATTTCATCGTGCAGCAGTGCCATGTCCTTATCGTCGATCAAGCATGAAAGTGGGCAGATTGCGTTGGAAGTATGCTCGTAACAGCGATAACATTTGAGAAGATGAGAACTACTTTCTTGATGTGTCAAGTAATTGTAACGGCAGGTACACACTTGTCAATATGACGTTTATAATATGTGGCAACTGTGCGACACAGAATATACATAAACAGCATATTAAAAATTAACAATTGAGATATGTATAAACAATAACAAATGTCGTCTCAACTAAAACTACAGACTAAAGCTAGAACTAGACGCATGATGAGTCAGAGAATAGTGGCAAAAGTGGCCAGGACAGAGACAGGCAAAAAAATTTCAAAGAACAAAGGCGTGAATTTGCTAGAGACCTACGAGTAAAGACAGAAATATGTCAAGATGTCAAAATGGTAGTAGGTCTGCTGACTGGTCATTGCAAACTAACAGGCATATGTACACATTGGCCTGGCAGATAATGCTATTTGCAGATTTGTCAGGAGGAGGAAAAAACACCAGTTCATGTACTGTGGTAATGCGACGACCTGGCGAGGACACAAGGTTTCTAGTCATGGGCGTGGAGAACCCACAGCTAACAAATACAAAAGAAGGCGCTCTCAAGGATAGTAGACCTAATTAAATTAGAGTGTGTCTTCTAGGAAAAAAGGTGACCACATAGATCTGAAAAGATTGCAGTGAAAACTATACATCACCATCTTAACCTAACCCAACTTAATCTATTGTTCGTTGAGGTCGATGAAAGAAAACACTTAATAACGTTTAATTGATATATCGACAAATGTTTGCTATTTACATTTGTCGATATATCAATTAAACAGGTAAAAAAGTGTGTGCTTTAATGAAGAAGCATCCTCAGACTTAGTACCATCCTAGAAATCAGATACCTAAGCTGAATGCAAGTTTTGAATATTTAAACTGAAAATCTATTTAAATGTCGATTTCCCCACTTATTGGATAAGCAAGACTATGACTGTTTTATTTTGGTGAAGGCGCCAGGTGCCATACTTCAATCTTTGCAGTTCTTCCGTGCTATTACTTATGATATACCATACTGTAATCAATTGAGAAAATTCTAAAGAAAAAATAGTCGATTTCACTTTCCCGTGTGGCAAAGTCTTCTTCAGATTAAAGTTGTTTTTTGATTCTAATATTGATTATTAGCTGGTCTATACATAGTCGACACTTTAGTACAATAGTGAAATCTATCATATGATATCCATTTTCTAGAATTTGTTTACTATAACTGAAAGATAGTTGTTGTGGCCAAACTGGATTTTGTAATTGTTTTGGGAGATATCCTTGGCTTTATTGAACTAAAATAAATTAATGGAGAAACTAACTGAAAAATTATGTAGAGGTATCAAAAAAAAAAAGAAATGCTGGAAGAGAAACGGTAGTAATAAGTTAAATAATTATAATTTCTGGTAAATATTACATTTTGTAAGAAAACATCTATAAAAAAATCAAAATACGGGGCACCTCTTACTAAACCGATACTTTTCAATGCTCACAATGTATTCATTAGTCAAAGGAAAAGAAACACTTCTAACATTTTTTTTTTAAATTGTGTTATACATATGCCTACTGATTTACAATCACGTACCTCATCGATTCTTCTATTATGTGTGCGACGTTGCCAAGTAGAAGAAGCAAAAATAATGCGCGGTATGTAATAAAAATATACGGCATAAGTATATTATTTTCGCTCTATCGGCATTTCTGTGAACTAAATTATACGTGAATTTTACATATGACGCACTATTTTGCTTTCACCTATTTCCATCTTAGGTACTAAACGGGTGGAATAAAAAATATGAGAAAAAACTGGCAATGGTGGTGGCATGACCAACGGGCACGTAAGGACAATTTTTTTTTCTTAGCGGTTTACTCGATTAATAAGGCCGAAACTATTTTGCCGTCCGTAATACGGACGCAAAAATAGTCGAGGAGCAAAATGTAATGTATATTATATATTATATATATATTTATCCACGCACTATTTTGCGTCAAGCATTGCCATTTTAATACATTTTGCGTTCGATATTTGCGTCGTATACGAACGCAAAATGTTTCGGCCTTATTATCGAGAAAACCGTAAGAAAAAAAAATTGTCCTACATGCCCGTTGGTCATGCCACGCATTGCAGGTTTTTTTCTATATTTTTATCCAACCGTTTAGTAACTAAGATGGAAAATGGTGAAGCAAAATGTGCGCCATACGTAAATTCACGTATAATTAGTCACAGAATGCGATGACCAAAATAAATATATATGCGTTATTTTCATTAATACCGCGCATTATTTTGCGTCCTTCTACTTGCAACGGCGCACACATATAGAAGAACCATGGGTTAGTGATTGTAATCGTAGCATATCATGACACAATTTAAAAAAAAATGTTAGAAGGTTTTTCCTTTGTAATGAATCATTGTGAAGCATTGAAAAGTGACTTTTTAGTAAAGATGGTTACATTACAAAATGGAAATATTTACAGAAATTGATAATTATTTAAGTATTACCGTTTCTCTTCCAGCATTACTTTTTTAAAACTACATCTCATATTTTTCAGTTAGGTTTTCCATTACTTTATTTTAATCATAGATGTCATGGATATTACCATTTTGTTTTTTTTTGTTAGAACTTAAAATTACAAAAAAAATTTACCACAAAGATATCTTAAGTACAGTAAACAAATTAGAAATGGATATCATATGACGATCACTCTTGCATAAAGTTCGCGATGTACAACCATAAAGATCAATTAGAATAAAACAAATTCAATCTAGAACACTTGCCAAAAGGGAAATGAAATCGCCATACTTTGTTTACAATTTTCTCAATTGATTATGGTAGGTATATCAGAAGTAACAGTACGGAAGAACTACAAAGCTTGAAGTATACCTGGCGCCTCCACCAAAATAAAACATGTCATGGTCTTGCTTATCCAATAAGTAGAGTAATCAACATTTAAAATAGATTTTCAGTTCAAATATTCAAAAACTTGCATTTAAGTATCTGATTTCTGCGATGATACTAAACTCTGAGAATGCTTCTTCATTAAGCACAACTTTTTTACCTTTGCTATTTACATTTGTCGTTATATCAATTAAACAATAATAAAGTGTTTTCTTGCATCGACCTCAACCGACACATAGGTTAAGTTGGGTTAGGGTTAAGGTGGCCGACGGACAAGCTTCAGCGCAACCTTTTCGGATCTATGCGGTTACCTTTTTTTCTAGGAGACGCACTCTAATTTTGCCGTCTCAATTAGGTCTACTGGTGTTTTTCCCTCCTCCTGACAAAATATGCAAATAGCATCATCTGCCCAGGCCAATGTTGTACATATGCCCGTTTAGTTTGCAATGACCAGTCAGCAGACCTACTACAATTTTGACAGTCTTCCTGTCTTTACTCAGTAGTCTCTAGTAAATTCACACCTTTGTTCCTTTAGAAATACTTTTGCCTGTCTTTCTCCTGCTCACTTTTTCCACTATTCTCTGGACTCATCATGCGTCTAGTTCATAGCTTTTAGTCTGTAGCTTCAGATGAGAGGACATTTGTTATTGTTTATATATATCTCAATTGTTAATTTTTAATATGCTGTTTATGTACATATAGGTGACCCCTGTAGGTGTATCATGTTGGTCATATTCATTCATTCATTCATTCATTAAAGTTAGGGTGGGCACTTAATGTCCGGGCACTTGAGCTAGGTGCTCATTGTACCATTCCTAATTATCTCTTATTTCCACTCGAGCAGCTTGGTGTTCTCTATAAAGCCAGTATCTTGCCAGTGGGATCTTGAGAATCTCTGAGGGCTCGCCAATACATTCTCTCCCGACATATTTCTGCCTGAGTTACCTTCAGTTCCTCACATGTGCAGATTACTTGTAAACTCGTTTCCTTCTGTAGTTCGCATCTTCTACAACCACGGTTTGCTTACCCGGTCTGTGTTGTATAAAGATGCTTTTTCAGGGGACAGCGTTCAGTTACCAACCCAGTAATGGTTTTAACTTCTTCTTATTGCGCCTGAGTAGGTTATCAAAGAAACTAACATCCTATCCCTATCAGCGCTTTGGTATAAAGTTGACCTTCGGTCGACCTCCATTTCTTTATATTTTCTTTATCCAACCAGGTTCAGATCTCCCTTCTTGCGGAATCCTTAGTAATTTCACATACGGGCTCTGGACCCATGAAGAGTCTCTTAGAGCCGTCCTTGGCTAGTTCGTCGGCTTTTACATTGCCCTTTATATAGTCATATCCCGCACCCCAATCAGAAACACCGTGTAGTCTCGTGCCAGTGCATTGAAGGATTGTTTGCAAACTCTAACTAGTTTTGACTTAGTTACGGGGTTCGAGACTGCCGTAATAGGAGGACACTTCTGTCCTCCTCCACCAGACTACTGCCTCGTATTGTTATCCGCTGTCTTATCACGCAGTATATAGCAATGCATTACCCTCGGCTTTAATCCCCAGGTTTTGCCAGCAACTTTCCTGCAGTGCCAAAATAGTTGCATAGCCCTGGCCGTTGTTTTGATTAAATGGTTTTTCCAGTTTAGTTTCGCATCGAGGGTAACACCGAGATACTTTACTTCCTTGGTTAATTGTAACCCCGGCTCAAACAATCTACGCCGCCTAGGTCATTGAGTTTCCTCATGTTGGTAAAGGCAACCAACTTTGTTTTTTGTGATTAACTGAGAGTCCTTGTGAAAGACACTATTCCACCACCATTCGCAGTGCATTACGCATGATGCCCGCCACCACGCCTGGGAACTTCCCTCTAGCTATCATGACAATGTCATCAGCGTACACCTGCGTCCATATTCCTTTCGAGTCCTTTGGTATGCCCATTGCAGAAGATGCGGAGAATATCTAACAAGTGCTCCTTCTGTAATGTTTAGATGTATAATTTTTCCATAGTCTTCAGTATAAAGATGTGAGATTAATTGGTCTGAATGATTTCAGATGGTAGTATGTGTCCTTTCCAGGTTTCGGAATGAACATAACATAGTATCTCTCAAGCCTTGGGAATGTAGCCAAAAGCGTGGCTACCTCTAAATGTTGGTCATAAATAAATAAATTTGCGATTTGATAATGCCAACAGAAGGACCAATTCTGACGAATGACCTTGACAAGCTCTGCCTGGAAAGATCATCCGCTCTCTCGTTTTCCTCACGTTCGAGTGGTTGGGAACCTAAGCCGATGTTGATCGGGTACCCACCTCATTTAGGGCGCTTGCACAGTCCCAAATCAACTTTGACTCAGCACTTACGGAACTAACGTCTTAAGTGCGGGCTGGTTCTATTTCTCTGACACAATGATGAATTGCAACAACCTCCGCCTAACTATACCGTTGTATCTCTGGTGAAGCTTACCGTAAGAGTCTTTCTACGCTTCTTTACATATATTCTAGCTCCTATGCCGTAGTCTGTTCCAGAGGCGTCTGTATACTATTTCGAGTCCGCTCTCACTGGAGTGCCTTTTCGATCCTTCTTATCTCGTATTTATAATCTGATATTTTCTATCAAGGTTGAATTTTTGAAACATGACATGGCATAGCATCCCCACAAAGAGTGACTCCTTAAGTTTATGCAATAGTTAACGTTGATGAGATCCAATGAATTTTATTGAAGAATCCTTGTTAGCGTTCGCAAGTTCGTTGCATGGTATGCCCTTATGCCCTGGCACTCACACCAAAGTAGCTTTATTGAGTTTAGTCAGTAGCTCAACATTTACCAAGCAATTCCAAGTTAGTTTTGAGGTTACCTGATAGAATACTCCTTTAGAGCGGTTCGATTGTCGGATAGGATATTGATCAGCTTTGCATACCAGTTTGGGTTTTGCTGTCCAACCATCACCTTTCAAGATAATCTTGAAGGGTTTGTCGAAGGAGATTTTGAGCGTCATTGTATCACTGCCTATTTTAAAGATACGGTTATGTTTAGTTAATCTGACATTCCTAGGAGTATCTATATGTTTCCATTCTTGCCGCCCCTTTAATGTAAACAAAAGGAGCAGATTTGACATCGTTTTCGCAGCAGATTTATGCAGCTCCAGTGATGCACAACCAAGCTAATCTTTGTCTCTTTGCGAGTTTAATAATCGTCTTTGTCCACCAAATCAGGGAGCCATGGGTTAACAAAAGACTTACGAGATGTCAATCCCCATATTGTTTCGAATTGTTCTAAAGGTAGTCATTAATGCCTTTTGCCATTACATTTATTTGTCATATGGTCAAGATGTTGATTCCAAGTTAGCCTCGAGTCAAGAACCAGTCCTAAGGATTTGGATTCTTGACTGAATTGTATCTTTTCGTTATGAAGAGTTGGTGGCTTTAGGTCACCCAGCTTTCTTCTTTTTGTGAAGGAAACTAGTGTAATTTTCACAGGTTGAACCTTTAGGTATTCCTTTACACACCACCCTTTTGTTGGTTTCAAAGCCCTCTACATGAGTTCTGAAATGATGCTTGTAAGAAGTTTGTAATTGACGATATTTTCTTGGCAGTTCTTCCAATTGCGAAATACTTCCAGGAAAGTACGTATATGTTGTTTCAACTTTTGGTTCACAGGAAAATCAGTTCCAAGGTATTTACTTCGTACCAATATTTTTCCAGATAAGCATAAAATGTGCTTTAAAACCATAATAATTAGTAATAAAGTAATAAATAAGACTATTTTTTTAACACTCATATTATGTTTCTATCAGCTTACACATATAAAATAATTCTTAAGCTTTAAAAAAACGGTGCTAACCTGATTTTCAATTCAGTTAGCTATCAAATTAGACCAAAGTTCATACATTGTACTCGACTGGCGATATATACTTTATGTCGACTATTTTGCGTCCATCACGAAAGAACACAAAAATACAATTTTATATTGATTCTATATTACTCCTTAAATATGCTATATTGCTTCCTATATACGTTTATTTCGACCAACATGTGGCAACGTGGCGGACGCATTATACTTACAACTTTATACAAAAAAATATATACATCGGACGCAAAATAGTTAGCAATTTGTCTGAAAATATACGCAGTGGACGCAAAATAGATAGGTAAATGTAAGGAAGCAAAAAAGTGCGTAGAATAAAAAATCGATAATTTCATTTTAAGCTACAGCAATAAAAAAAGTGATCGGGTTACCCATTTTTTCCCGCGGTTCAATATACGTCACTAAAATTCTTCTAACTACGCTCCTTCCGGGGACGCACTCGACCGCGTTATGAAAGGAAGCAAAATAGTTAGCGGGATGTAAATATATATATATATATATATATAATGACCCCGACCAAATATACGAACGGATAGTTATTAAGCCCGGACCGACGTTGTTGAGCCCACTTTCGGGCTCAACAACGTATCTAGGTAAATTTTGGTCAGAGACATCATGTGAAGGCTTCAGGACTCTGGGCAAATTTTCGCTCGGCTCATAATTGTACCCCTAATGCATTCTACATGCAGCGAAAACTGTAGCGGTATTAAGCTAGATGGCGCACCAACGATTCATATATAGCCTATAGACCCATCGGATGTTATTGAGCCCTTTGCATATTCCTCGATGTTCACGTAATCTTGTGAAGCCGATAACTTGGCAACAATGTTCTCTCTACTTTGTAACGCAAATCAGGTTGGAAGGTTGTGTGCGATTATATTTTCTTTAAAAGTTGCAAATTTAGTTAAATTATTAAAAAGTTTACTTAAAATTTATGTAATTTGTAAATTATAGCTTTTCATATAAACATTAAATTTATTGTGGAATTGAAACATAATTAAATTAAATATCCTTTAAGTATTTAAAATTTACTACATTTTTTCCATAAGAAAAAATAACATAAAATATATCTAACAATCGATAAAATTAGCTAGTTGTGTGAAAGGCGAAATCATTTCAATATAACTTTAAAAATATTTATTCTATCTACAATAGTTAATGATTATGAAACAAAACAAAAGGCATTTTCTATAAATAAAGGTTTTTTTTTTTAAATTTAATAACATTTTATGGGTTCAGTTAAGGTTGTCACACATTAACCCATCACAGCACAGCACGGTGCTGTCAGAAACTGGGAGAGAATAAATATAAAAGAATGAACACGCGCCCACAATTCCAACACAGCACGGTTCAGTGCGAACGGTACTGAAGTGGATTGTCAATGCCCGATCCCTCCCGTCACGCAACGAAACGTGCCGTGCTGTACCAGTCTGGTGAGGGCTCCGCTGACCATCGCTGGCAGTCATCAAATTGCAAGATTCTTTTGCAGTATCTTGGCGCCTGCTGGTAAAAGTTTAGAAGACGCAAATAATTTGTTAAAAGGGGATGAAGAATAATTACTTTACTTGGTTCAAAAATACCAATTAATTTTGAAAATTTAAAAATCAGGTAACATTTTAAAATACTAAAAAAATTTCGTTCCATCCTCCTCCAAATCATTAAGCAAATTATAAAATTCTCCTAGATTCGATCTTTTTTGGTTAATGGAATGAATCCGTCTGCTTTTTCTTTGTACTTTTTTCTTCTTCTGTTAATAGTAATATGATTACTACTACCATCCGAACTGCTGCCATCACACAAATTGAATCTGATCTGTTGGTCTCCATCGCAATAATTTGCGTACCCACTTTCTATCACACTGGTTAACTGTGACGAGCTAATGTGCGACAACCTCTTATTCGAAAATTTCTATGTTGAATGATATGAAAAATTCACCAAAATTGTGTTTAAAGAAGGGCAACGTTTATTTGATGCCGTGTTTTAGAATAAATAAACACTGTTATAGATTCAAGTATTTCGCTCGAGCTAGAAAAATGGTTCAATGTAACTTTCTTTTCAAATAATTTAAGTATTGTACCGTGAAATCAATAAAATTTTCGAATATTGCAAAAACAAAAATTTACGATATATCTTTCAAGTATTTGTTTTAATTTTTTGACCAAGACAATTGAACATTTAACTAATTAAAGTTTTCTGTAGATTTTTATATCAGGATAATTTAGATCTAAATCTAAGATAATTACTGTTTTAATTTGATTTATATCGGTTTAGGAAGGGAGTAATTTGAAAATAATTATTACGGAAATAATATCCTAACAATCCCATGTTTTTCCGTAATTATTAAAGGTATAATTACTTAAAGAAAGATGTAAACCCTCCAGCTCTTAATTTAATTGCATAAATTTACAATCAGATTTTTTTATTATTATTATTATTATTTTGGATTTCTAGCTCTAAACCTCTGCTCGAGCAATTACTTTCACTGATATTATTATATATTATATATAACACTTTCGTACTGAAGAAAAAGCATCTTTTTCATGATTTTACTAGGACCACCACTCATCAAATATAGAAATGTATAACGACGTTTCGCTCTTATTACAGAAGCTTTTTTAAAACATGTAAAAATATAAATATCTTTTTTGTTTAATAAATGACAAAATATCTTGAAACACAATCAACACAATCAACATTTGATTATTTATTATTAATTAAATATGAAATATTATTAAATTTTGTAATTAAATAGATTTCTAAAAGATATTATTGTATTTAGATATATTAATAATAAAATGAAGTTATATAGTTTTATGAAGTATTGTATGTCTGTTTCATCATTAACTGCGCTTCATTTTCGCTTATAAATTTGAATCATTTCTAGTATATAACGTATTTTTAAATTTCGTTCTATGTTTAAAATTGTTATATTTTTAAAATCAATTTAATACTTCACAAAACTAAATAACTTAATTTTATGACTAAATACAATATTTAATGTTTTCCACATTTAGTTAATAATAAATAATCAAATCAACATACTAGATTGAAGCGCAATCTGTAAATAAAATAAAAAGATATATTAAAAATTTATAGTAAATAAAACAATTATGATTTTATCATTTATTACACTAAAAAAATATACTTATATATATAATATATTTATTATGTATATATTTAACATTACCCCATTTAAAATTGATATTTTTACATGTCTTTATCAATTAAAAAAGCTTTTGTAATAAAAGCGAAACGTTGTTATATATTTCTATATTTTTATAAAAAGGACCTCAAAACCAAGAAAAAGAAAGAAAAACCACTCATTTTCGTAAATTATTATTTAATTTGATCACGTATCTGTTCTAAAAAATGTAATAAGGGCTAAGGAACATGGAAAAACATACTGGCATCGGTTTTGTCATAAATAGTTAGTGGCAACACCGCAGGGCTCAACAAAAACCGATGTATTTATATTACATGCACCGGGCTTTGAAATGTATGTTTATATATGCAGGGTTCAACAACTAGCCATTCATATAGTGGGCTTTACAACATACTGTTTATCACTATATATATATATATATATATATATATTTTGTTTTAATTAGATAAAAATTTTACATTTATAATTTTAAACATCCTAGCATCTTTGAAAATGTTTGTAATTCCTTAAACTGTGCACGCGTGATTGTAAAGTGCTATTTGTATTATTTGTTAACTGTTAGGGTGTTTAAAAATATAATTGTAAATTTTTGAATCAATTATCGCAGAACAATGAAGCAGAATACAGAATATGATATTTGAAAAAGAATTAAAAACAAATCCCAAAGGTAATAATAAACTACTGCTAAACATACGTAGAGTTGAGTGCCTAACCTATATAAAAATAAACAAAAAGAAACACTTTAGATCTTAAAAACAATTGTAGATAGGTGTAGGAAGTAGAGGATTTTAGGGGAGGAATTAAAAAATGTAATAATATGTAGTGTTCCGTTAAAAAAAAACTAAGTTTACAGCGACTTTCGATTAACTAAAAGCGTAAGAAACTTGAAAATATTTTAAAAATAAACTATGTATGTACTAAATATTATATTGTGACAAACCCAAATTTTTAAAACTGATAGTTTTCGTTAAGCCCAACAACTTCTAACTATCCACTTCCCTGGAAAACGCTGTATATTTGTACAAATCTTGTACATGGCTGGATAAAATTGAAATAGAAAGAATAACTTCTTGCCTAAAATTACCCTAACAGCCAGAAATATTACATAGATATTTTTAAAAATATATTTTATAAACATTTTTCGTGTGAGGTTTTTGAATATATTTTTCATATTTTTTTCTAAATATAGATAAAATATTCAATTAAAATATTTATTCCATATTTTAAAATTAATGTAAGCGCTATATTTTTTCTAAAATATTTGTAAAATATTTATATGAAAATTGAGATTTTTTATGCAATCTATTTAATTTGTCAAAATGAACTAAAATTGTTTTTGGTTATTTAGAATGTATAACGACAATAACGAAAAGTTGAAACATACATAGAGTTGTCTAAAAGGCAAGAACTTGTTTTTTCACACTCACCATACAAGTTAATAATCAATAATTCTGGCATCTTTTAAGCCATACTGAAGGTTTATCAAATTAATCACAATTTTTTAATTGAAGTGTTCTAGATAAAAAACAAACGTATTTATTATCATTTTATTTGAATAAGCCAATAAAAATGAAAAATACTCATTTTTAAGTCTAGCCTTGGCTGGTGCCAGGTACAACCCTATGACTTTTTTCATATCTTCGGTGGTGACGCTCTCATGGCGTTTCCTTGTGGCCTCTAAAACAATGCCAATTGTATTAGATCATACCATGAATAAAACATCGTACAACATTATCAACACCTACTAATACATTTGGAGCATTTACAATAATTGGAGTGGTAGGTACATTCTAATACTTACGATACTTATTTTTACTTTATTTCATAATATTTAAAAACATTCTACGTACAAACAATAAAACAACACAACGTATTCTAACCTCTATTTGAAGTTATGACGCTTATCTACCGAGATGAATCTCTTAAGCAAATCGACTAGCAATTTATCTGGTAGATGCAGTATATATATGATGCATAAAATGCCTACAATTATATTATTATACGATTTCTGTACATAGCGATATTGAGCATTCCAATTATCTTATAAATGCCATGACATGTTCAAAGTTTTGCTTACCTCGTAGTCACCACAAAAACTAAAACACACCCCGCAACAATTAATTACACAGTTAACCCTAATCTGCCCTAATCGTATACTATTATAAACTATAACATGTAACGAACAAACGAATGAAAACGTTGATGATACGCATGTGCGCGTATGCATTCTATGTACCTAATTCATAGACGCATAAACAATACTAAATCATATAACACCGGCAGCGTAATGAATAGAGGTGTTGTGTTGACGTTCGTAACTTACAAATATTACAAATAATATAATACAAAACGCAGATATATTAATAGAAAAGTTACAGCGCTCAACTTAGATACTAATTAAATCTAAATTAGATATATGTTATCTAGTTTAATCTTTGAACTATCATTTTAAATAGGTACATACCTACTTAATATGAATGCATATTTTACCCATTTTATATTATTCGTCCTACGCACCAAATGTACAAAAGCAAAAATTCAATCTTTTTTTTTATATGAAATAAATATTTACAGAAATACAAAGCAAAATATTCTTGCAGAGTTATGAAAAAATATATTGAGGAAACATTTGCAATAAAATATTATTAATGGTACATAACATATATATTTTTTAAATGTTTTCCTAATATATTTTCTATAATATATTTTATGCATATTATATTAATATAACTAATATTCAAGAAAGATTTAATATTTTTTAAATATTTATAAAATATGAAATAAATATAGTTGGTCACTGGGGTAATAATAAGAGACTTTAGAATTACCCAGAAGTGTATTATAATGTACTCTCAAAACATGAAAGAATATTTTCCAAATTTCCGACTAAAAGTAGCGAGATTAGTAAAGTCTAATAATCCTTCAAAATCAGAGAATTTACGCCAAATTCCCAGCGCCTCCACCAATAGTGTATCCGCTTTAGCAGTTTTTTTTTCGCGAAAGTAACGGTAGGAAAAGAGTCCATTGTCTCTGTTATTTGCGTTGTTACGTAACGTTACGCTGCAGCCGCAAAGAAACAAAGCAAACCGCAGCTCACAATAAACCATAATTTATCTCGTATATCCGCCGTATTTATCCTCAAAATCCAGCGGTGTACGTGCCGTTTCATTCATTAAAACCTCCGGGTAGGTACCTACAATAAAAAAAAAAACGGAAAAAACCGTGCGTGAACCACGCGATACTTGCAGCTCGTTCAATAACGGCAGCGCCGTAACAGCGTATTTGTGTGAGTGTGTGCCTAGTTCGCAGGTTGCTCTCCAGTTTGGCATAGCACTCTCGATGTAGCAATAAAACAAAAAGAGTGCCAACCGTGTTATACCACGGCAAGAACATAGCGTAACACAGCGATCGATCCGAACGGTGTTAAACAACGCCGCTGTCGTTCTATACGTGGCATATTTACCTAAGACGCGTCTATTTTTCTTTGCTTCACGTAAACTTTTTCTACTTCCCACCACTGATGTTCGCGGCCATACTGACTACCCTTCTTCATCATCAAAATTATGGGTAGACATCGATTGTTCTCACCGCAAGCTGAATCCCGTGTCTACCTAATACCAGAACACCAAAATTACTTTCCTTTCCTCAAGTTATATGTCGGACGAGGTGTCACAACCATTTTTGACGCATCAATGGAGCGTGAACATGATACATATGTTCGCAAACGGCTCCGTCAATCTAGGGCGTATTCCGTGTCGCATTGGAAACATCTTGAACTCGAAAGGGTATCATCCATTGTTGGAGGAGATATAACGTACATATATTGCCTTATCGCGAAAGCAGTGCGTAAAACGGATATGCGTTAAATGGGGCATGTATTCTCTGGCAGTTTGCATAAGTGGGAATTTCGACTAGAAGGGTGCTATCAGTAAAATTTTCAACGTAGTCCATACAGTCAATTGAATGCATCTTATCGAATAGAGTTCATGATAAATACGGCCAATATTTGCGAAGTTGCACATTGAAATAGATTGAAGCTTGCTTTTATGTGAGGCATGGTTTTTTACTCGTCAGATTACACGCCAGAAATACATAAATTCTTGGAGGCCGTTGAAAGAACTATCTATCAAGCAACGCCATAAACGTTGAATAAACATTTAATATTAGTTTATATCACAAACAAAAAATATGTTGTTGAAGTAATCTATATATATATATATAATATATATATATATATATAATTTGAAAAGGAGTACAGACCGGACTTCGTTAAGGAATAAAATTGGATATATGGGTAATGCGGTCTATTTAATAAAAACTACTTTATATGACCTCAATATTTCGTCATTTATTTAATGACTTCTTTAGGAGATTCTACAATGTTATGAAAGGATATCAAGCAATAGTAATGAAAATATAAAAACAATACTTACAAATTTAAATATGATAATATAATTAAAAGTTTTTGGAATTCAGAATTGTTAAAAAGTCAGAAAAACATTTTTGTCAACAAGGTAATGTTACTAGATATTATGTAAAATGTTACAATAAATATGGTTAAGTTGATTTGTGTCTGTTTTAAAATTAATTTGAATTTTGATTGCTCTTAATATGCACCATTTCTAAAAATAACCGCTTTTTGTAATTATTTTCAACGTCAAAATTTTAATGTGTTATGGGTTTGTTCGCTCTCAAGCTTAAGGTCTTCTTGGATCGAAATAATTTGGTTCGACACACACAAAATTCAAGATAACAAAAATACAATGAATTACAATAAAAGTTAAATCTTAACATAGGTTACGATGATAATATATTGATGTTCGGTCTTAACCTCTATACTTAAGTAATAAGTTAAACTATTAATTATGATATAATTCCAAAATATAGATTTGATTCTTAATGTCTAGGTTAGTAATGTTGGCCGGAAGGTTTGTGTCATGTGATAGGATTTCAAAAATAATAAAATATTAATTTGGTGCAAGAAAAAGAAAACAATAAAATAAAATATACGACTTAGCTGGTAAATTTCTATGGGTGTCGGTGTATTGCGTCCAGGATGGTGGTTTGAGCGCGTTACGCTGATATCAAGGCGTGGTCCCCTTTCGAATTCAACGATCTGGATCCGGCCTCCCAAATTAAGTACTTCGCTCACCCTCGAGGTTCAACTCAAAACCAAAATAAAGCAGTAATAGATAGCAGTAGTATGGTAGTAGTAGGTCCTAAGATAGGATCGGATTACCAAACTGATAAAATTAACAAGAGAAGAAATCCGCTTACCAGTGACCTCAGATGACGCCGTTAACAAAATGGAATGCCGGCTTGACGCTGGTGTCGTAAAACCCTTTTCAGGAATATCGATGCAATGGACACAGAACTCCTGGCTGCCCCTGGTAAACGAACAAAAATGCACTCGATATTGGAAGTTTCTCGCGCGACAAAATCCCACAACGTGGTAACTAATTTTAATTTGCACGGAGCAACTTGAACAGCGCGTCTAAGATGGTGTGTGTCGCCTACGCGTCTCCCTTGCTTAGCGAGAGGGCGGAAGTCGGAAAATACACGTGAATGGAATAAGTCACTGACAAACTTAACAACGCGGAGTAATTTACACAAAAGAGAAGGTTTTATGAATGAAACGTGAACTAATAATTGAAGAATGAAAAGCAAATTTAACTGATACTGAACTGACAATTACTAATTAATTTGGAAATAAATAACGAAAATGAGACATTCAATTTTGCTATCACGGTAAGATGTGTTGTGACGAGCAAGGAATTCGAAACTTCACTGCTGGATGGCGTTGCAGGGTCTAATTCTTAAATTAAATGAAATAAAAATCTTTAAATAAAATCTAAAAATGAAGCGATCGCAATCCAACGGCAACAAGTGTTATAATTAAAATTGTGGTCTAAATTTTGAAAATGTAAAGACAAAGCACATGAACGTTTACCTATACGACTATCACTTTTATGTTGAGTTATTCTATTTTCTAATAAGAGAGAGATTCGACCTAAACCATTATCTGTTAGAATCTATAAGTTGGTACAATTTAGACTTGAAATAAAGTAAATCAGAACGAAATAGCCCCACTACTGGAAAAGTAAAACTTCAAAAAAAAAATCCAAAATGAAAACTAAAATAAATAAAAATCAGAGGCCCTAATACTAAAGCAGACAAAAATTTATAATTTTACAATTTTACAAATTTACAATTATTTATATAGAAAATGAATTGTGAAACCAAATTTTTAGGACGAATTAAACAAAAATCCCTGAACAATCTTATAAATAGTACTAATATCTTACTTCTGGTTATCATTAATTACTGTTAAAGTTGCCCACAAATAATTGATTACAATACTATAATTTTCTTGTATTTGGTCCAACCATAACCTTCCAACTAAATGAAATCTTTCTAGTATCCCTTATCTTCTGCTCCCTTTATAATTCTTTAACGAGAAATATAACACTCCTTTAAACTAATTTTTACAACATACCCTAGCACAGATACTTCTAGGGCTCATTGTCCAGAATTGTCTATCATTCTGGTCTGGCAACTAGAAGCTTGGTGTTAAGATACAGGGGGTTGAAAAACTCTACATTGTTCGCGTTAATTCAGAAAAGTTTTTGATTTTTAATAAGTGAAAACTCATCACAATGATTCTTATAAGATTTTTAATTTGGCACACAAAAAAGGAATAATCTACGCTGCTGGAGATACAAGGAAGACCTGCTCCCTTTCAAATAATTTTGATGCATACCTTTTAGGTTTCCGTAGTATCTACCATAATTTTACAGTACACTTATGTCCCGGTTTCCCAATACGTAATTACCTCTCTACCCTGTAAAAAATCAACACCATATTTTGATAACACCGCTGCAGAATAAGCATTTACTATTTCACTTAAAAGATAAAAAAATTCCAAACACCTTCCCATCAGAGAAGTTTTACTTGAAGGAAATTTCCTAGCCCGCCATTATGACTGCACTACAGCATATGTGTGTATAATATTAAAGCTGACACGTTTCCCCGCTTAGCACACTTCTGGATGTTTTATTCATATACTCGCATGTGGTGGCTTTTGAATATTGATGCCTCTAACTTTGATGTGCTCCCCTTATTACTTTATTTTGAACTACTAACGCCTACCTGTTTCCGCAGTACCGGAAATACACAGAAATCGGAAGTGTACTCTTGAATAATGTATATAAAATCATAAATATGTAATCTTGATGAAATAAGTGGATAGGTAAGTAAAAAAGAAATGTATGATGCACCTCCTTTATTTGATATTTGCATTGTTGGGAAACAATTGATCGAGAAACTTATGTAAAATAGTACAGAGTGAATACGTTACGGAATATAGACACGTGAAATATGCAATGAGTTGAATGTGTGCAATGCTTTCAGACTAATGAGCGGTTCTTTTCTATCGCATGTCGTCGAATACGGCGGACATGTTGAGACGCGACATGTTTGCACTTTAAGAGAGGTACAGAAGTACATAACCGAGTCTACACAAGGCTTATAACGCTACATATACAGTGTGCGCGCAGTCAAGCTGGCCATTTTGTCAACGCTTTTGTGGAATATTATGTGTGATGACCTCATCCGTGCACTGAATAAGCTGCTTCTGGCTTCTGCATAATTGCGAACGTCGTGTAGTTTCCCGTTTTAATAAACAGAAACCATCTAGTCCCTCTATCGCTCTTTTCTTTACATATCTCAAGCTCGCGTGCGTTCACTTGGTAGGTTATATAATTACCTCGCAGTAAACACATACATAGCACGCGAGCATCCCAGTCTAATTAAGAGGAAATGAACGTGGCAGCGTTGCTATAGGACATGGCATCACAAAGCGAAGACACCCTGCCTTCCAGGAAATGACGACAAAATCTTCTCCTGTGGTATTTCTCCTTTCTCATTAATCGGCGCTCTTGTGCCCGCGCAATGGTGTACGTAAACACGCGCGGTGTCGATAATCGCACAAATGAAATAGGACAGCCTGTAGAGGTAGGTAGGATCTCGGATTTCTATTTCTAACTGAGGTTTAGGTCGTGTAAAGCGATCCTCTATTTGTTCTCGCGGGATAATAAATTCTGCTAGCTGCACGCGAAATGTCACCATGTAAGCATACGGAAATTTATATCGCTGTTTGCGCTGGTACACAAAGGATGCCATGTCGTACTATATACCTATATAAGTATTTCACAAAAGAGTCTCTTGGCAGGAGATATATAATAAATTACGAATGTAACTCAGTAATTTGTTTCATGTAAGATAGTCGCTTTATGAACAAACACTAAGTAGGACAAAATTCAGATAAATAACTATATATAACTATAATAAATAACTAGTTGTGAATAGTGGAAAAAAATTTAAGTTTATATCGACGTCTATTACACTATCCAGCTCATATGCAACAAAATCTACGTATACATATATTTGATTATCTAAAGTTGTCATATACTATGAATTGATTTCAGCAATGTTTTCATTAAAACGAAATAAAATGATTTTGAAATGAAATTGGTATTTTTGTAAAACGTTTAGAATTCACATCATTTTTGCGTTTTACGTATTTTTGAGAGAAGCATTTGATATCCAGCATGAGTTGTTACACGTAACTTTTTCAAATACATGCACCCTTGGAACACAGTATGAGCTTTAACAAATATACTCTTCAAAACAATATTTGGTTTACTCCACTGACATTATAGATTTGAAGTAGCTTTTAGAAAATATGTGGCCCACCTGGCCATGGGTGCTCTTCACACTCATCATCGCTTTAATCATCTTTCTAATAATAAACAATAGTGTATATTTTACGAATATATAATAATATTAAACTGTAGTGATTGTCGACATTACTCAAAGCAAAAGTAAGTGAAGTCAGAAGAGTGATATACGTAAACTGTAAAAAATGTAGAGAATTCACATCCCATCTTAAAGTACCTGTTACGTTATAATGTTAGGTGTTTGCATGACAGGTAATGTATTTTTGCCTAAAAAGAATTGAAACCGCGACTTCTTGCAGTGTACTCTCGATATTGTAATACTTTCAGTTTATCAACGTTATTCTTTTGTAGATATACCTTGCTAAAATGAGTTGTGTTTGAAAATGTGTAACAAAATCATAATTTGCAATTTCCCTCATCCCCTGTTGAGGCATTGTGCTCTCTCGAGAGAATATACTTCATTTACGAAAATATTAATAAATAATTACAATTTTTACTTCTTTCAGTACTCTTCTGCCAACAGCAAGCAAATAAAGCAACATCAGTACCTATTCTAGTATCTCACAATAACTTAGTTCTAATAACTCTAATTAATAGTAATTAACTTACACATTATATTTATTTTATACACTAGTACTATGCCAATACCTATAGCGTAACACAAATTCTGACCACTAAAGAGTATGAAGTATTCATTTGGAATATGTGCTACCCTACAAACTATCGACGACCTCATTATATCTATTTCGCGTCGCGCCCAACTTAACATCTTTACTAAAGCCGTAACGTCCGTACACGACCACCTCTCAAGAGTGAGTGGACATTCAAATAAAACATGCACCCCAGTGACTACCCCACCACATTCACAATTCGAATCATTAACCCTCCCAATTCTACGTAAATATGATTTACAATTACCGTGACCCCTTATTAACTCTACTGATACGTTAAACACACCTTCATTCCACTAAAAGGAATAAAGAAAAATGTCTTCAAAGAAAATCACAATTTGCAATTCTCCAAAAGAAGATACTGAAATATCTAAAGTGACAGGAAAATGTAACAATCGAAATTTTCACATCTTTAATTTGTTCTAATACAAAAGTTAGTTTGTATCACCTTAGATTAAAGGTTGGTGTAAGCATGTAAGGCAATGCGAGGTTGTAGGCGCATAAGGCCTGTTTCAGACGAGGCGGTTTAGTTGATTCAACTAAGTTGATTGTCATTGAAGACCTATTGAAGCCGCCGAAGTGGACAAGTTCACTCCATGTGAAAGAGTTCGTATCAGTATACCTCTTGACAACCGTCCGTTCAACTGTTAAAATTAACTAATCGGCTCGTCTGGAACAGGTCTAAAGGCAGGCAATTTTTGGCAAGCTGAGGGTGAACTCAGAGAATTACTTCGTACAATCAGCTAGAGACCTGTACAGATTAGTACAGAATACCAGGATACTGGAATATCTGATATTTAATGGTTAAAAAAATGGCAGATTAAGTACAAAAACCAAGAGGCTGCAATATTTATGGAAGTTCCAAGTCGGACGGCTCGGATAACAACAAAGAAAGCCATTGATACTACTTTCACAGCTACATTGAGATATATTATGGTTCTCTTTTATTGAATGATGCTATCTGGATGCTGGAGTTTTTTGAGCGCTGTAGTAAAGATTTTGTCTTTGCTAAGCTATTGCATTGGTACAGAGCAAAGAATGCTTCTTCATCTTTAATTAGTATCGTTTGTTGAAGCTATGGTGTACATAAACGTATTTAGTCTACAATCACTGTGTTAGTGTTATTAGCATTTCTGTCTTTACTGTTTTTCTGTTTACTCACCAAAGGTATCTCTTTTATTTGTCTTCGTCCTGGAGCGTTTTTTCAACCACTGCTTGAACTTATTGTATATTTATCAGCTAATGGATTTTCTTCTTTTTATTCATTTGGAAGGGAGAAATAGTTTCAAGAAAAGCCTTAACGTCTCACATCTGCTCAGTCACATGCCACAAGTTTCTTTAGTTTTGCCTGGATACTTCAGCCAGTGCTATTCTTCTTTGAATGCCCATCTCGTTTTATGTACTTGTGCAATCTTACAAACAGTTTGGGGCTAAGCATTTACAGAGTTAATTAATATAAGCGTTGACTGCCTGACAGAAGTTAAGGCGATGGTTTTATCTAATTGTGAGTTGCTCTGCCTCTTCTCTTTCAATGAAATAACACAATCTCGATTTGCACCACACAGCACAGTCGATCATTCTGGAATACATTATTTTTACTTATTAATTTGGGACAATTATTTCGAGAATTTGTGAAGTTTTATATTCAATCGAATGAATTAAAAATATATATATATAATACCTTAACATGCATCTTTATCGTTAAAATCGTGAAACTTTCCATCAATCAATAAACTCTTTTGTCTCTGCACGATTAATTGAATTTTGTATACGGAGTCAGAAAGTTTCACAGTGTTCTCTGAGTTAGTTGAATTTGCTTTGAAATTAACAACACTAAAGTATATTAATAGATACCAAAATTCACAATCTACGCCAATTAAATCCAATATCAGAACAAGTTCAGCCAATACCAATAAACAACAAAGTCCATATTCCACTTAACTCGGCTATTACGGATTATGAAATCGCCTTATACCCGACGAACCGCCAATAAAACAGCGATATTAGATTATATATCCCGCCATTCAATTCTGCCCAATCTCCACAATGTATCGCTTCACGCGATACACGGCCTCGTTAGAGATGCAAATAAGGCGACGGCTCACCCGCCATTTCCCGTGCGAAGTGAGGCAATCTATAATCTGGAGGACGACGCGTCGTCTTATTATTGTTCCGCAAACGACTGTTCCTAATCCTTTTGTCGCGGGAAATTTCGCATTATACACCGAGAAAATACGACTGATCAGAACTCCTAATCTGTTCATTTCAGGGTATCTACTTTTCTCCATTTTTCTGTACAAGAATGAATGAAATGCGATAAAAATTACATTAGGAGAACTGCTTTGTGTATACTACAAGGTTATTGCCGCGGAAACTTTTACATTATTTGTATTGTACGCGTAAATTTTGCATACAACCCCTACACATTCACCACTTCCGAGCGAAGTCGAAAGTCTCGAAAGTAATAGACAGGAAAATATTCACAGCTGATTTTTCTGGGAAGTTGTTTGTATGTGTAAAGAATTCCGCAGCTTTCAAACGAGAAATATGTAGTTGAAAATCGAAACAAATTCGAATTTTTTTCCTTCACCATAACGAAGCTGAAAAGCTTGTTTGTGAATTTTTAAATCTTATTCCTAACGACATGATGCATAATAAGATAATTATAACTACTCAATTACTGTGTTAAATAGTAATCCAACGTATCGTGGATAATTTCTAAAACGTTAATTAAAGTGTCTTACAAATTTGCATTAACTTGCAGCAGTTGCGTAATTAACGTATTGTGCCTTAGGACAAATAACATACGGAAGTTCTATGTATGGATCATTTTACTTATTAATCTAAATTAAATTTGTCACGTGCGGTTATAACCGATCATCAATTTGCTAAATATATTACACATACATTATTAATTTCCAGTTTTTAATAGATTTTCTCAACAATTGTACATAGTACAACCGTATTCAATTTCTTTATGACCTGTCTAGTTTTAAGATTCTTTTCGCCGCGCGCCGCACGCGAAAGTATCGTCCTCACGCGCTACAAAGTCAGTTTACGCAGAGTTTGTCTTCTACTCGCGAGCGTGTAGCGGCAATAATCCGGAGCCTATAAAAGTTGCCACGTACCGCGGACCAGGAGAGATTCCGCTCTGCGCCTGCTACATCAGAGCGTCGGCCGACGGCTGATCTTGTGTGACGTCCGTTTGTTTCCGTTTATTACGTTGGAGCGTCGGCCCACGCCTACACCTCGCGTAATATCCGCTTCCCGTCTCACTATACTCGAGCATTGGCCAGCGGCTGATCTCGTGTAACTTTCGTTTATTTCCGTTTATGACGTTGGAGCGTCGGCTTTCGGCTGCACTTCGCGAAATCCCAGCTTCTTGTTTTATTGCACTAGAGCGTCGGCCTACCGCTGATCTTGTGTGACTTCCGTTTATTACGTTCGAGCGTCGACCTTCGGCTGCACCTCGCTCCCGTTTTATTGCGCTAGAGCGATGGCCTACGACTGATCTTTTGTGACTTCCGTTTGTTTCTGTTTATTACTTTGGAGCGTCGGCCCAGGGCTACACCTCGCGTAATTTCCGCTTCCCGTTTCGCTACACTCGAGCATTGGCCAGCGGCTGATCTCGTGGGATTTTCGTTTATTTCCGTTTATGACGTTGGAGCGTCGGCCTTCGGCTGCACCTCGCGCAATCCCAGCTTCTAGTTTTATTGCACTAGAGCGTCGGCCTACGGTTGATCTTGTGTGACTTCCGTCTATTACGTTCCAGCGTCGGCCTTCGGCTGCACTTCGCTTCTCGTTTTGTTGCACTAGAGCGTCGGCCTACGGTTGATCTTGTGTGACTTCCGTTAATACATTTGAGCGTCGGCCTTCGGCTGTACCTCGCTTCCCGTTTTGTTGTACTAGAGCGTTGGCCTACGACTGATCATGTGTGACTTCCGTTTGTTTCCGTTTATTAAGTTGAAACGTCGGCCCACGGCTACACCTTGCGTAATTTCCGCTTCCCATTTGGTTACACTAAGACGTCGGCCAGCGGCTGATCTCGTGTGATTCCAGTTTATTACGCTGGAGCGTCGGCCTTCGCTTACACCTCGCTTCTCGTTTTGTTGCACTAGAGCGTCGGCCTACGACTGATCGTGTGTGACTTCCATTTGTTTCCGTTTATTACGTTGGAGCGTCGGCCCACGCTTGTCGTAGCGTCTGATTTTTTATATTGCTCGAAAAAAGAAATTCTGATGGACCCACTTTGCTTTCAAGGAAGGAAGGCACTAAAAAGAGGGGACCTTTTCTTCTTTACTTTCAGTGGAGCTTCCGTTTGGCTTTTTTAGTGCTATTCCTGTGTCGATTTTGTCCTGCGCCACCACATTGTAGGTATTTATTGTTTATTGTAGATAGTATTGTAGATAGTATGAATCTTCAAACATCCTCAGATACCTCTGAAAAAAAATATATATTATTGTGTCATCTTATATGTAGTTGCAATTGTTAAAAATTTTGTAAATGTTACCGTTAATACAGGGAATTGGACGATTAAAAGAAATTTTCAGAACGTTTTCTAGAGACTGAAAATACTTATTGAACAATTTCGTTATTTTTTTTTGTATTGGTCATTCCCACTATTTTCGTGTTCAGTATAATTACCCGTCCATTTCATATATGGATTACAATTGCTGATAACAAATTAAATAATTGCGTTGCTACTTTTTACTTATTGTCGCTAAGAATCCTTGTAAACACCATTGATAATATACATTTCTCCTATAATTCCATATTTTTTTTTTTTATTAAACATGATTTTTCCATTCCGTTAGATTCTTTGCAATGTCGCGTCGATTACCTAGAAAAAATAATTTTCCCCCAAGTCATCATCACGTGGGGCAATCGTCTTCGCTCGCGTAGTGACATAATTGAGTTTAGAGTGATTCTACCGCCGTCAGAGCTCGACACCGGGTGTAATTTTTCAAAATGATAGGTGTGTTCGGCGACACGCTAATACGTAACGGAAATTACCAGCGCTCAGTCCTGCGTTCGCGTAAAGAAACACGCGCTACTGCCGCTAATGAGAAATCTGATATGGGCCAACGTAACGCTCCCCCTTCCTTTCATATATACAATGATAGCACTGTTGTTATTAGCGTTAGTAGCCTTTATAGTTGGCAAAAGTTAATGTCCTTTCCTAAGGGCGGCGTTCCACAAACAAGCGCGCTGCGGCGCTGACCCCCTTCAGGCACGATATTTATTCAGTCGATGTGACGTGAAACAGCAGAAGATGTCCGGAACGTTGTCACTTTGACGTGGGGCCCCGTCCTGGCCACGTGGCATCTGCCATCTCTAATTAATGATTTCGTAAACACGACGGGAGCAACTTGAGCAGTGTGTCAACACGGGAAATTATTCCAAGCCCTGCGGACCGTACAGTTTATCGATTAGAAACGGCTCAGGTGCGAATTACACCATTCTCGCGTACAAGGTAATCAACAACTGACAGTTTTTCCAATTTTTTTGTTGCTTTTTTTTGGATATATATTTGGCTAGTTTTCACTCTAAAGGCAAGTGCAACTAAGCTTACAGAACTAATTAAGTAGGTCTATTAAGCAGTAAAAATAGGACTGAACTGGGATATACATGTCAATAGCAGTTTGAGTTTGACAATTTATAAATAAGCGTTTTATTTCTTCTTCTGTGACAAATAGTAGTGGTGCGTATTTTGAGAATTTTCTCAGCCTGGCCCGAGCTGCTTCAACGCGCTTGTTAGCTCGGCCCGGCCCATCGCATTTGCCAGTCGAAATAACTCTCATTTTGTATAGTATGCATTAATTACAACTCAATTATGTTTAAAATTATTTATTTTTAGCATCAAGCTGACATTGATAAATATAGGCCCACTGCTAGAAATCGTCCAAATTATTTTGGTATAATTTTATTACACCTATGCATTTCGACAATGATGAAGATACCTATGTAATATGTGCGTATGTACTTACTTACTCTGTTTTCATCAACGATAATGCTGTTATGTAATTCGACTGCCAAAAAAAAAATGGCTGCCTGAAGAAGGTTGACGAATGTAGAAAGCTTGTCGGGAAAAAACCGACCGCATGTGATATTTTTAGGTCCGGCCCGTTCGCGCATCTAGTAAATAAAAATGACAAAATATGATGTCAATATCTTCACGCCCCCATTTGAAGTATTTTGAGTTTTTCTAAGTATGAACATAAAGTGTCCTTCTGCAACTATTTTTTATGTTTCTTTTCACGGTAGTGTTTTAATCAAAAAAGAATTTAATCATGAAAAGTAAATTTTCTCCTCCACCACACAAATCGAAAAAGCTAATAGTATCATCCATGATTTCCAATGCCCCCTCTGCCAGTGAAACACACAGGCGAAATTTCACGAAATCGTAAAAAAATATATATTTCTCTCCATCAAAAAATTTCATTTTTAAGTTTCTGCAACGAGAAGGCACTGAGGAGACAGAAATCATATCATAAATGGTAAGTAAGCATATATAACATGTATTTAAGCACATTTTTATACACTGTATCTACCACAATATTCCTGTCTTTACTCAGGAAATATTTTGAAAATTTTGTTGCGTTAAGACTCTGTCTTTGGGCTGTTTACCTTTAACAACTCATTTTGGGCGTATTGTGGATCAGACATAGCTGGCTTTCCAGATCAATGCCATTTTCCTTTGGTTCCCACTCTATTACCACCACTAGCATTAATATTTGTGGTTGTAAGTGAAGACAGCGTGTATACTTTTGGAAGCATGAAGGTATTTGTATATTTAGACATGAAAACGTACAGAAAATCCAGGCTCAGGTAGCAAATACTGATAGAAGTTGTGCAATGCTGTAAAATATGTTACGTGAACAAAAACTAGATCATACGTTACAGTGATAAGAGCTACTGGCATGAGAGAGGAAAATATTTAAAGCAATTTATGTTAATTTATGATGGAGTGATCATATCAGTGGGCTGAAGAAGCAGAGCTGTGAGAGGATTTTAGGAATTATACGAACAATTAGATAAAACAAGTTTGATAGAAGCTTAAAGGAAATGATAACTGGGACATGTGATAAGATTAGACAAGGGGAAATGTCAAAGATAGTATTATTCAGGATTCCAATTAATAAGTTAGTTAGTTAGAATCCACATGGTTCCCTTACCTATTACCTTAAAGTACATCCATCCAACAAGTTCAGGTCCTTAAGGTAGCTTACCATCTTGCCGAATGATATTGTTTTCACGTCTTCTTGGGAAGAGTCAACCATCCCAAAGCATGCATGCTTGATTCTTGTAGCGACATGCCAGTGGCGAAAAATATACTCAACTCTCTCGTTGCCTTCTAAACACAGTCCGCATTCAGTCACATCGGAAAGCCCAATTTGATTCTGTGCAAATGCTTTCTGAGTTGCCAAGTCTAAACAGTTCCCTAGTTCTGGTACGACTAGGTGCAATACACTCTTTCGTATGCACCCAACCACAGTTGTTTCAGTATTGGAGCACTTTCTGACTTACCTAGCTACCATGGATGCTATATAATAGCAGGTTCTAGTTCCTGAAATTGCTCTGTAGCACCCTTTTTTGCGATGATGTCTGCTTATTCATTCCCAAGAATGAGTGAGTGTCCAGTTACCCAGATTAGAGATAAATTATTAGCCTTCCCCAATATATTCAGAATATGTTTATAACTCCAGATCGGTTACTAGTTGCATCTATGCGCTTCCCAGTGCTTTCAGCACCGCTTGACTATCATTGAAAATTCTTATTGATTTATGTTTGTAATGTCTATCTAAAATCCCTCTAGCAGACATCTGAGTAGCATAGAGTTTAGACTGAAAGATTTTTGTGTGTTGTCCAAGATTGTACTGACCCTTGGCTTGCGACAAAATGTTCTTGCGCCCACACTCTGCTCGGTTTTTGAACCGTTCATAAACCAGCTGCGTTAGTGTCCTTTCGTCTAATACGCATCGATCATTGGTCATGTACACATCATGTTCCAGGCATTCCCAGTACACCGTGCCGTTGGAGGTAACCGATTCTAGCAGCTTGTCGGCCATATAGATATGAGTATGTGGCCACTCTACTCTACTTACCATAGGCGAAATGCTGTTAGTCAGGTTTCCCTTTTCTCAACAATATGCAAGGATGGTTGATCCACGGGGAACAAGACATTGCTCCCGTGATTGCCACATTTGCGAGCCTTTGAGTAAACGTAAGTTTTGCCCTGGCTCTGGGTTGTGGCTGCTTTTGCCACCAAGTTGTAATACCATCACATAGAGCCAAAGGATCAGCTTTAGAGATAACTTGCAACATATCCTTCGGTATGTTCATAAGGATAGCCTCGCCTTGTGAATGATCTTTTCCAAATGGGGATTCCAGGATAATGTCCTTATCAAATAACACGCGTATATATTTTACATTACTTGTAAATGCAAGCTTTACACCCTGAATAGTGGTTTTGTTCGGGTTAATGCTCAGGTTTTCCCTGCTACACCAGCTACAAATGGCGTTAATCACCGGTCGCAGGACTGAAGAAATTTCCCTCTCTCCTGAGCCTCTTAATAGTATCACGATATCGTCTGCATAGGCCTGTACCTCTGGCTCCAAGCGCTTCAATTATAGCCAGCAGGTCGTTCACTAGTAGTGACCATAGCAATGGAGACAGATTCCTCCCCTGCTCGCCCTAAACTTGACTATCTTCTCGCTTAGAGTTATTATGACAAGCCTATTCATGAGTACAGCAGCTATCCAGCACTTCTACGCCTAGCGCTTTAACCACTTTGCCCAGGTTGAGGATATTGCATTATTAAATGCTCCCTCTATGTCCACAAATGCTCCCATTGCTACTGCTATTCTACGTATAAGAGAAGGACTACTTAGAATTACTTCCTTGATATGACCCTCTAACCCTTTCTTTAATGCTTTCAAAGTAATGATATCAGGCTAATTGGACAAAGGAAATTGTGAGCGGGTTCCGATTTTCTTAAGTTGGGAATATACACTACTCTCACTTCCGTCTGTCTTGTTGCTTAAATATAATATAAAATTAATAAGAGGAAAGCCAAGCAAACCAATGAAGAGATCGATCTACTAAATAATAAAGGATTTGAGGTCTATAATAGCAATTCATCTACATCCCTACAGATTTCCTCCCATCCCATATATTAATTTTAGCTAATTTGTCATCAAGATTGGTGATCACATATAATTCGTTCTCACTTTTTTTTCACTTAATTTGCCTCACCTCTAAATATTACTGAAGACTACGATATAATTGTCATTTTGTCGATTGCAGATTAATATAAAATGTTGTTTTCTCACCAGCACTGACTATATAAATAACACCATCTACCACCAAATAGGATATGAAAGTATAACCGCAGCGGCGCGTCCAGAATTTTAAACAGTTTGGGATGGCAAAGTTCGTGCCTTCTCTCACCTTCGGAAACATAATGAAAAATATATACCGTGGACAAGATTCGGCAACGCTATTATATTTTTATGTCCACCGAAGGCGACTATGGAGCAAAACGAGTTCGTTAAAAGTGCCTTGTAGGTAAGGTCGAACATGTTGGACAACGCTACGGGGTCAGAATAAGCAATACGGTCAGGCGGTGGGTTTCAGCTTAGTCGACGAGCGAAACTTTAATCCCAACGCGGTCGAAGCCGTTCGGATTGACGTGTGGGCCCTTGGGAGGGTAGCGTGACGTGAGGCAATGTCCCATTCGTTGTATCCGTCATAACTTGCTAGACTACTCTGTCCTTCTCGGCTACCTGCTTGCCTCTATAACAAAATGTTTACCTTTTCGGTAGCGCTGGCCCCAGTCTACGAGCCGTGGCCTTTCTACCCTTTGAACCGTAAAGTAGACACTCCAATTAAAACATAGTTTCTAGGTGTATACACCTGTGTCGTGTTTAGTGGCGCTTCCTGCAAACCGGTTACCGCTCTAATTTATTATAGCGGCAAGCCGCTATTTGCTATCGCTAGGGATCTAAGGCGCCTGTGTCACTGATTTCGCTAACATGTCGGAATATTTGCCCGCCATCTCAGTAATAATATGACGAAGTATATTTATGAGCGGTAAGAAAACAGAATGGATAAATATTCAGATAGTTGCAGCTACGTGAAAGCCGTCAGTTGTTCTGTATCTGCGCAGTAACTAATAAAGTAACCCATTACCTAAATTGAATATGTCAGCCACAAATATTTAGTGTAAACTATGTTGAAATATTAATATTAATTAAGTCCTTATGGTGATACAATGATGTATTGTGTACAATGTCAACCATTTCATTATTGGTTAACATTGTCCTTTCATTCTGGCCGAATACTTCAATCTCAAATTTTCCATAAATATTGGAAGTAAGCGTCTCCCCCCCCCCCCAAAAAAAAAAACAAATATGACTACTTCGGTAGTACTAGCAGTATAACAAAAGTTCCAGAGAATTAAAATCCGCTCAGAGACAACACTGATGTTATCCAGAACTGTCCATCGGAAAGGGGACTTGAGGGTTAAAACCAATTCTGATATATTGGACATACATGACTCATACATAGACGCAGAACCTATCCTATATAGAAATATCCAAAAACATTGATGGTAAGTATGGAGCTGGATGCAAGAGCAATAAAAGAACATTGGAACAGTATAATAAGGCTAACTCATGATGTTACGTTGTGCAAAAATTGTAACAGTAATATTTTATTATTAATAATTAAATAAAATTACGCTGCAGGAAAACTTTAATGTTGACACGTGGTTTGAAAATCAGATCGCAATTATTTATTTAAAACTAGAGGTAAACGGTATATAGCGGTGATTAAAATACAAAGGGTTACTGGCAATTACGAGTTTTGCGTACTAGACAAAGCGCAAGGCGAGTAACTAATAAAGAAAAATAGAGAACATAAAAAACAAATAAACAAAGTAAATGGTAAATTATAAATAAAGTAAGTAAAAATACTTAGCTGCAGCTTGAAGGCAAAGGGCTTCGAAGCTAGTGTGTATGTGCTGAATGGGCAGTCGTGGTCTTTGTGTTTTCGAGTCAAATCAGGTAGTGATTGAATGTTCGATGAATCGGAAGATTAAAAAGAGATGTTGAACATAGTGCGTGAAGCGTTTATAAGGGTAGGCAACAAAGGAACGAAACAATAGCAATGCCGGAAAGTACACAAAGGGTCGCAAAACTGCGGTACGGCGCGTCTTGGAATTTTGGCGCGTAAACTAAATGAATGAATGTAATATTTCAACCTGAGTGACGTAAAAAAAATCACATCTGTAACTGCCAGAACCACGGTAAAGAAAATTAAATTAAAATAGCCTTCAAATTAACATTTATACCGCTAATGTTGTCTATGATTTCGAACAAGCGAAAATTATTAATTAAAAATGCAAGTCATTTCGATTAATGCAATGTGTAACAATGGAACGACTTGAAAAAAAAAGTGGAGAAGTTTTTAATAATATAGGAATCATTTTTGTACAATAGTAGGTTTTTAACAAACGATTAGCGTCTGCGGACACGTGGCGGCATTTACACCGCCGTAAGTAAAACTATGATATGTGACGAAGACGCATTCTCATGCTTGTATCATTAAGTTTGGCTGACATCCCTTGTACCATTTAGAGTGCATTTGTATACCATACTGGGGTTCCTTTCCTGTATTTGTTGATTTTGTACGTGGATGCTGACAGGGGTTATTTAGTAACAAGGACAAGCTGCTTGTAAACGGTATAGCAGGATAAGCCACTAAGTGTCGCCACCGGTATGGAATTGAAACCCATACAAAAGGTGCACCTTATGAAGATACTGACCTGCGTTAAATTTCAGCACCTACAACTGATAGGGGTTGATAGAAGCAATTGACCCTCAAACTATTTTATGTTTTATCTCCGTTATCGTCCGAAACTTTTGTAGATCTGTTTTAAGGATTGTAGGACATGTTCCATATGAAAGTTGTGTCTGCTGTGACAGCTTAAGAATCGATTTCTTATGTGATTGAGTTATTCGCTCCTCAGCATCTCCTATATTTTCAACGATCCATTTTAATGGTCTACCACTACCTGGTTTTCGGCAACAGACCCTGTTTCGTGGATTTTTGCCACTGATTTTTATATCAATTGCTGCAAACTGTCATGTACCTGAAAAATTTAGAAATTATGCCCGAAATTTCTCTATACATGGCTGCAAAGAATACAACCATTATACATTTTCTAATTTTACACCATTTCTCAAGTGTGATTTGACAATAAAAACTTGATGGTTTGTTATAAACATTTTTAAGTGTCAATAAACCGATGCAGATGTATTTTATGTGTCGCTACCAACATCATATATTGAATAAATAAACCCATGGCTAAGAGAGAGGGTAAATTTAATTAATCATATTGTATTAAGTATCCGAAATGTGAAATTGCTATGTAGAACACAGCCAGAGTAATAAAAGACGGACTTACTGTTTCTGCACCCTCCTATTACTGTATAGTACCTTATATTCAGATTTACTTTTTATTCAAGCTGTTCCACTACAGCAAATTGGATTCTTTTAGAAAGCTGAGTTATAAGAGCACATTTTGCGAAAATTTGGTGTTTATGCTTGGAGGGATCCCTTTTCTGGGGTTTTCAAATATATATATTGCGGTGTTTCATAAGAGGAAAGCTATCAACTATATTAGATGTAATTATTTTATGTACGCACCTTTTTGTAAGTCCAGTATAATTTGGATTAATTCGCATTAGTAGTCATGGAAATTGAAATATAATTTATCGTCTGGCAACTGTACGATATCCTGGTATCCTAGGTTTCCACTTTACTTGAATAGGGTAGTGACTCAATGTAATTCGTGAATGGAAGAAAATGAATGAAAATCCTTGGTTACGGAGGGTTGTTGATAAAAAAAATCTTCGAAAAAAACTGTTTTATTTTTCATCAAGTGTAATGAATTAAACCTTATTCCTGTGGTATATCTGGTATTGAAGGGGATCTACTATGTAAATTCTTGTAATTACCTTCGATCTGAAAATATGCAGAAGAAACGTGAAGATTGTCCGACATTATAAGAAATTTGCTGCGTTTATTATACCTGGGTACATTTTCTATATGGAATCATACATGTCTCTGCTGTTTCGAGTCTAAAGATACACTTCGGATGCTGTGAAGGAGATTCGTTGTCCTGGATTTTTATGATACCGATGTTATTCTCCCGATCTGCGAACTTTTCTCTGCGAACATCTGAGTTGATCCGTTGATTGTCACTACAAGAAAATCCCATCCACTCTGGCGTCTGTGCAAACCGATAAACGAGGTATCTGGTCAAAGCATTGTTTAAATTTTTGTATAAATGAATGTATAACTTTTTATAATATTTTGAGGCTACTGTTAATTCTTGTGAGATGTCGGTTGATTTAAATTTTAATTTGTATAAGTTGGTAGACGTGGTTGGTGGTTTTCTTTCCTCTTATGCGCGGGATATTTAAAAGTTATTTTGAGAAATAAAGAATCCGAATATATACTGGATAATTGATGATATTTGTTTTGAACATAACAAATAAGTATTCTCACCTTGGGTAAGAATTGTCATACTCTTTATATGTTTTGATATAAACTTTATAATAAATTATACATGTTATTAATACTTACACTGTTTTATTAATGAAAGCTCATTTAATACATTGAATTATTAAGAATTAAATTATAAATTCAATATTTAACAAAGTAAAGGCAAAATAATATACAAGCTAAGGATTTAGGAGACCTCAGCTGTACAGCCACCAGGGCAGCAGGTTCACAACTGGAAAAATAGTAAAGATATAACTACTCATTTGTCAGTAAGAGGGAAGATCACTAGTGCGCATGATCTGGAGTGGTAAACTTTAGATGTCTTGGACATATACGGTATTTTATAGCCATCTAGTGGATTGGGATTATATTGTGTCTATCATTATATGATATAGAGGAAGGTATCTGTAAAAAAAGGCAGATCTAATTGGAAAGTTATTTATATATATATATATATATATATATTTTCAACTAATTAAAATTATCATTTTAAGTAAAGTAGGAGTGCCAATGCAATAATTATTTCTGTAAAATTTCAAATCGATTGATTAAAAAGAGATAGAGAAGAAAAATAAGGTACTTTAGAGGTTAATTGCTTTTTATATACTTTTCAATTGGATGCCATATGGAGCACTTTTCAGTAGCTTATCCGGCTATGCTCTTTAGAAATCAATCTCACTCTTCTATTATTACAGTCATACAACATTTTCTGCGTGTTTTGAATAATTCATGCCTTCAGGTTTTTTTGCCCTTTACATTCAAAACGAAACAAAAACAATGAATCGATACGTTTCACACAGATTAATTATCTCATACAACTTTTCCCCCCTGTAACAGAGAGCACAGGACTATAGCATATACATATATAATCAAAGCAGCCGTGAATCGCACCACTCTGTTATCGTTTCATTCGATTAAATATTGACCTTTTTGTTTCGGACAGCGTGCGACGTGATAAAACTCATGCACCATCATCAACGCCCCACCGGAATGATAGAAAGAGAGGGGAGGAAAGAGAGATCACCGACCGAATTTAATTTCGGACGATTTAAATCGAGATTCAGTCGCAACACGGCTGACTCAGATCCGCGGGGGCGAGAGAGGCGATCAAATTTACTACTCCACTTTGCACTCGGATGAATCTCGTGGTTTACGCACTCCCAAAATTCCGGTGTTTGTTCATTCGGAACGAGGGATCAAGCACTTAAAACGTACACACTCGGTGGGTAGCTTAGGAGCCCATAACAATATACGCTCAAATCTCTGTATCGGAACTTCGAATATGACCGGAATTGTTCGACCAGAAGTTATCGTTTTTATTCTCTAACGCGTCGAATCTAATTCAAAACTTTCTGCGTTGTAGCTGTGCGAGTCAACGCGCGCGAGGGGTGGGGCATTCGTGCGTGAGACGTTCGTAGTAGAATTTTTCTACGGTGTTTCGGCAGTTAAAGCTTCTATCGCCGTTGAGTTTCCGGAGTAATAACAACAATTTATCGGTTTTATGCTTAGAATGGATAGGTGACGTGTAAAAAGGGAAGTTTTTCCCCTGTTCCGAATCGATTTAAGTTGAAGTCGCGTGTTGTTATTCATTTGAACTCACATCCCTCATGTCTATTGAACTTGAAATAAGAAATGGAGACCTTGGCAGATAAGATTATATATATCTAAACAAGTTCTTATACCAGTAGCATAATATATAAACTTTTTTACGAGATACCCAAAACCAAACTACCTTAATTCACAATATAATCTTGCAAACAACGACCCGTACACATTTCAAAATCAGGCAGCAGGCACCCGAACTCATTCCTTCATTTTACGATAGGGAATATCTAAGTCGCAAACTTACAAAGAAATAAAACACACATCCCAAGGTTTGGACAGCGACGTGAAACGTCGATTTAATGCTTTGTAAAAAACAATCTGGGCTTGAGGGAAATATTCTACGTCAATGGTTATAAAAGTTCCATTTTTACGAGCAACGTCCAGCAAAAGGAGTAGGTTGTAAGTCAAGTAGTAAAATAAATTCACCGTTGGATCTCTGAGGTAGTTTCTGAGAATTGTGCGACACTATGGTTTTGTTGCGCGTGTCCGGCTCCTAAAGTACATGTGACACAGCCAAATAAAAGCAGAGTACCTTTATTTCCTCGTGATGTCCTAATTCACCGCAATACCATACTTATACAAATACACTCATTGATTTAAATCAATGGATCAATTAAGTACTTACTTTATAAGGAATCTGTATTGTGGAATGAATCTAAATAATAATAATAATAATAATAATCTTTATTGTCCAACGGTGGACACCAATTACAGGGCAATATAATTACCTACTACAATGTATGCAGTACAAATGAAATAATAATAATAAATTGAAAATAAAGAAATGCAACAATAAATTCGCAAATACACCAACGTAACATAAGTTGCATACTAAAAATTCGTTGGTAAATAAACACATACATCAACTGCGTTGCATACAAATATAAACAAAGACATAACCTAGAAATCCCAGAAAAGCCAAAATAAGTGCACAATACAATTACTTTTAACCACATCTAAGTAAACTGTCATGTTGTACATAAAAGAATCAATATTTTGAAACAAAATAATACAGAAATGGAGAAATGTAGGGGAAATCTTTGTATATACTTTGGCACAAAAAAAATCACATTATTACCAACATGAAATTTTTATTAGATATTAATATGGAATATTCAAAATAAACATGTTCTGAGTTAAACTAACCATAGAAAGATACTAAAATTGAGAAAATAAAAACTAAAATATTTTTGGTAAATTTATTTTTTTTTATAATATTTGACATTAATAGTAATTTCATCAATATCTACAATTTTAACAACGTAATATCTCCTTGTTCCTTTTGTTTCTATTTTTGCTAAAACATAATCGCCAATCTTAAATTCTTCGTTGAATTTGGTTTCAATTTCCTTCTGTGTAAATTCAACATCTTGAAGAAAGCCCTCTATTTCCTCTAGAACTTCTATACTATATTTTAAAACTCCAGGCTGTGATTGGTCTTCCAAGGTAGACGAGGTTTTTGTAACTAATCTGCCAGTCACAAAAGAGCTCAAAAATTCGTCATCTCTGAAAATGCTTTTGTTTACAGGATATATTCCTGTGACAGAAAATCCCAACTGCACGTTTTCAAATGTAAATACCAGTGGATAAGCCTGATGTGATAAACGGACGCAATTGGTCAAAAGCCATTCATTACAAGCCTACAAGCCGTATTGTATTTTTTTTTAAAGGCCGAAATACAGTTCTATCAATAATCAGTTATTGACTTGTATGTGGTGGAAAGGTTAATAACATCGTTATTTCTGATGTTTTAGCCAAGTCTTCAACAGAGATGTGACTCTCGTTGTTATGCTTAATAATTAGCACCCTATTTTCATGGGTTGGGCGAGAATGTTTTATATATATATAGAGTGACATAAATATTCAATAAATATTGAACTATTAGACCACCCACTTGGATTAGTGCTTCCCATGCTTCCAATGAGAGCACCATTACGATTTTCGAAATGCCCTTTGTGAAAAACGAACAGAGGCGGTATTGCATTGCCAATTGCATTAATACTTGCTATTAGAGTAACATTTAAACTCCATTCAGCTGATGTCATGCTGTGCTGTGTGTCAACGTGCTTAGAGCCTTTTGTTGTAACAACTCAAACTGTAGTATGTACCGCTGACATACCTATCTCGTGCAAATTATAAATGTTTTCTGGAATAAATTGACAACACTGCTTAACTTCCTCAAGTATTTCAATGAATATATTCGCATTAGTCCTATTAAACGAGGTTGCTCTTCCTGAACTTGCGATTTTCTTAATGATATTCTGTAACGCTGTTTTCTTACTTTTCGCTTGTACTGTATCTATTTTTCCTAGCTGTACCTTTTTAACGTTCCTTTTATTCGGAGTAACCTTGGGGTGTAACATACTAGTCGCTTTACGTGTTACATTTTTGTTAACCCTCGATTTTGCTTGGTAATTGTCACTAGAAGTGGAGGTTACGTTAGCTTTGAGTTTTACTCATTCTTACTACCTTACCGGGGATATTTCCGATCTGTGTTTTGTTCAGTCTTATTTTACGTGCCTTTTTCTCGGGTGTTTATTATTTTTCCCATACTTTCTTCTGTTTCCTGGAAGAGTTGGTGTACCACGTTCGTTTTGTTTACTTCTTTCATGTCAGCTGTTTTGACAGAGCGACAGAAGTTATTGGCGGTTGTTCAGTAAGTCAGGGTTACCAACTTTTCATTTCTAAATTTCTCTTCAAGTTATCATTTCTGCGAGTACTTTGTATTGTCTAGGGGGATGTTTAGAGCGTTTTGTTTGTGGAGTTCTATTTACGTCGCTTCCGGTATCGATTGTTCTAGAGTTATCGATTTATCGGAAAACGTTCGAAACGATCTTCCGTTTTCGAGACACTCCCGTGTTGGCTCGACTAGTGATTAGACCTGCGTTTGGTTCGTCCGCATTTTGCCGTTTTGCTGTGTTAAATTTACGCATTTGTGTAATGCGGATTTGGTGGCATTTTGTGTGCACTGCTGGTGGAATCGTAATGTATTTGATGGTTTAGGCGAAGGCCTAGTGTGGAAGTATTGCGGTTCGTATCGCTTAGGCGGATTTTTGGCAGTCAGACGACCTACGTATTTCACCACCCACGTGTTCTGAACGCGTGTGGTTTCTTAACCCTTGGACGCAAGGGTTCCACCTTCGGGTTAACTTTCTCATTTACATTATTTTTATGCTGTGGGCCTGTTATGGCATAATTACCGTTGCCTAATTTTGATGGGGGTGATGTAATCTCCCTAATTGGATCCTTGGTTCAAACCATCTCGAGCCTGCCATTCAGGGAATAACCACCGCCAAAGATCTTCACGCTTCTCACGAGTATACCGAGCCTGGAGTCAGGTCCGCAAATCCCGATCTGGGGGGCCGTCAGCACCGGAAGTCGGCACGTTACTCCAAGGACGCCAGACGTGGGGGAGGACGTCTGCGAAACGAATATACAGGCTTGTGCTTAGAATTTTACCTTTTTTTTTAATTTTGTATACTTGCCTAAACGGCAGCGTAGAGCCATTATACTAGAGTAAAGAAGCCAATTAGGCATCGGGGGCTCTTGTTTGTTTTTTTTCCTTTTGAGTATCGAGTGTTTGTTATATATTTTTATACTTTTTATAATCGTTATCGTCGTCGGATGCGGCTGAGTTTTAAACTCACCTTTGTAGATTTATTGTTAACGCAAAGCTTTGGTGATCATCAACGTAACGCGTACGAAACCCATCCGTAGTTGTTATATAAGAGTACTTTAGTAACTTTGTTGCGTATCAATTATTTTCTTTTTAAGGAAACTCGATTTTAATTGAGCCCTATTCATAATTGTTATCGTCTGCGTTTATGCACCTTAGTATACCTAACGTTTGCCTGGGTGAGAGTTCTATTTTGATCCACACATTACTTTTTTTTTCCCCTGAAATATTTACAATTTATATTATTCCTTTTTTATTACGCTTACTTAATTTTTTACAATAAACTTGTTATTTACATTTACCACGCAAACTGTAGTTTCGTTAATTATTTTTTTTTTTGTTGTTACGCTGATTTCCCCCTTTTACTTACTATCCCCGAATTTCCCGTTTTGACGGACGCCTCGACAGGGTATATTTTAAAAGCGGGTGGCGCCTTTTGTTTTCGATCGCTGTTATTTACCCACACCCGTCTCCACTGAAGCCGGCGGGACCCTGAATGACAGGTAAGATCTTTAGACCTTTCGGAGGAGTCAGCAGTAGTTGTTTTTTTTATTTTGGCGAGAAATTTTGATGGCGTCGTAATTCGTAGATGCCTCCGGAAGAAGTATATAAACCCTTGTTTGCCAGATTTTTTAAGTTCCAAGAAGCAGGATATTCTATATTGTCGGCTACAACTGTCTCATTTTCTGTGTCAATAAACCATAATGTACGTTCGCACATTCTAGCAAATATGTAACTAATTCGTGTTCTTGCACTCGCGTAAAAAAACTTTTTTAACATCTTGACACGAAAGAAAGAGTAGATTTTGAAATGCCGCACAAAGATCTGCCATATTGAATCAAGATTTAACATTTATAAGCTATCACTCTTATATTTGTGGTCTTCATCTTAGTTTTTTTTTTTGATTTTAGGGATGGTACAATTATTTTTATATAATAAATATAATAAAAACGCTGTATATTTTTATTCCAATCCTGCCATCTATACTATCGTACTGTTAAAGTTTTGATGTATTAGCAGAATCTATTTAAGTGGATATCAAATGTTAGGACAAATTGAACCACAAATCACTTCTAAGAAGACAGCACCACTTCATGTTTTAAAAAGGGTACAACACCTTTACTGCGGAAGGATGCAGTTAGCTTGATTTTGACCACATAGCGCTAAATTTAAATTTATATTTAATCCTATATATACTTGCAGGTGGTGCTTCGGTTTATGGGTCTTACTTATTGTATAAGGAGCAGTGTAAAATCAATCTTATTGATCTCTAATAACAGGCAATAGAATTCTTGAATTTCAGCTACACAACCTGCAACCATATTTCAAATTAATGCTAAATAAAAATTAATAGCTCTACACCCTTTACAACACCTCACCACACTGGGGCACATTTTAATAATGAAATCACAAATATCAGCAATAACACCGAATTAAACAACTACACCATAGATCCCTTGTTTATACGTAAAAATAACATGGAACAGTCATCACGATCATGGTTGACTGTCATCATACTTAACTAATCACCTTCCTTTCATCTAGACATAATAAACTGTAAGAGCTAGAATATAAAGTTCCTAAATCGAATTCATTAAAAACCGTTTTCTTTTATACATTCCTACATTTTCTCAACAATCTAATGATACACGATTGTTTATATTTTTAACTGATTTTACATTGTCTACTTTACGATTTTCTTCAAGCATATATGTAGGACTTCACCAGATATCGCCAACCTTCTAAATTTAAGATGGACAGCGTGCTCCCATGCAGCTTATCGGTTGGGCTCCTAATAACAAATTTTGATTGAGCCCCAAGGTTTTCTAAAATACTTTTAAGACTATTGTTCGAAGTAGTGGTAACTTATGTTTTCTGTATACGTCTATTTCTAAAACTATTCTTATTTCTTATAACCAACATATCGAGGAAAGCAATACTATAGTTTATTTTTTCCCTTCATTCAAATTTAACAGAGGAAGATTTTGAATTCAGCTGTTCAAGGAAATTTGTCACTGAATATTTACCCGTACAAAAACCTAACCTAAATCCCTGGCAAATATACCAAAGTATTCTTGAGATCAGTTTTACAAATTTACCCATGAAAAGGTTAACTATAAAAGGAGATAAGCCGTTACCTATTGTCGTTTCTTTGATTAAAGGTATCATTCATTTATAAAGAGAATGTCCACATAAAGTTTTGCCAGAGATACCAAATCATTCACGTCACAATAGGTACCATTGATTTGACCTAAAAAGATACTCACGTATCATTTTAGTTTTATCGAATTCAAAGTACTTCCAAGAACTTTATTTTTGAATTTTGATCAACAAGAGATGTTGCATCATTTTGAAAAATACTATACAGAGTGGTCCGAATGACTTGCTTTACAATAGTAAGTTTTGGCATATTTCTGCCGTTTTATGAAATAAGTGTGCATGTTGCAAAAACTATCAGAAATAGGTATACTAAACCTTAATACTAATCGATGTAGAATCCTGCGCTGCATTCAATGCTGCACTGAAAAATACCACGTTCCATTTGAAAAAAAAATCACTTTAAAGATATCCATATAGTACATGAGTTTCTGAACACCCTGTATATATGTTACCGCTGTGGCAGTCAATACCTATGACCGTGTACTTGTATCCACATCACTAGAATATCTTAATGTCTAATAGCCTATGATATATTTAATTTTATTGGAAAGAGTACAATCAAAATTTTGAGAAAATTACAAATATCTCAAAACTATTAGCTTTAGGAATAGGAAACATTAATACAAACTCATCAAAAATTATGCGAGGAATACACTGAATTCATAAAAATTGCACCATTCTATTTAAAATAAGAAAGTTGATATTGACACCCTGCTTACCGAAAGTCCTATAAGGCTGAAAATATTTTCTTTAAATAGGTCATAGTCGATCATGACTACCCTGCAAGTTTCAAAATTAAATTCCTACGAGAAGTTCAAAAAATTCTAATGACCCCGTTCGGTGGGACACCTGTCAAACATCATAAACCAGACCCTGAAAGTCACCAATACAAACACCAGTATGAATATTAAATAACGTTTATTTCCAATCTATATTGGCAAGAAAGCTATTGATGGCTAGATAATTTGCTTTAGAAACATTAGTAATAATTTTTCTTATATTAATCTTTTAAAAGGTTTTTTTTGTTGACGTTTAGAAGTTGACTAATTGCAAATATTTTGTTCTAGTCGCTCCTGTATGTGCAGAGCCAGAAGTCACTGTCCTGGGGGCGTCTCTAGACGAAGTCCTTAAGGTGCGTTGTCAAGTCTCAGCCGATCCTAGCGACGTCACTTTTGTCTGGCAGTTCAACAACAGCGGGGAGAGCTTTGACGTTCCTCCAACCAAATACAACGCCTCCAGCGGCAACACCAGCGAACTGGTGTATGTTGCCCTGTCACAGAGGGACTACGGCACCCTCACCTGTTCCGGAAGTAACTCGATCGGTCGCCAAAACGAGCCCTGCGTTTTCCAGGTGGTCCCTGCATGTAAGTTACGTAAAACTTTTCCATTAAGCCACCTCTTTCCCTTCCAATACCGTTGCGGTGAGCGGCGAGGTAGAAAGCGCTCCTCTGACGCGTCTCAGCGACGCTTTCGGTCGTCACAATCGGCTAACTTTCCCCGCCGAAGTGCGTTAGCGAGGACAGGCGGCATAAAAATTTCATGGAAAAGCCGTCGAATTAATGGTCATCCGCCGTCGGCAACGGAGGCAGAGAAAGTGAGGTAAAGTGGGGAATAAAGATGCTTTTCACGCGATCCCATTCCGAATAAGAGGCTCCCGAATGCTGGGGAATACTTTAGTAAGATTTAACTTTGGCAAATCTAAATCTATTCGGTTGCCAAGCACTTAGCATACTAAATATTTGTGTGGGGTCGAAAGTTATTTTCGGAGTTTTGAGAGAGTGTTGGAATTAAATAACAATTAGGTATCGAAATTCCTTTTGGAAAATTGAGATTTTCTATTTTTATTGTGGCATGCTGATGACTGGTTCTGGGATTTATTTATCGGAAGCTTTTGTTCTAACTCTAAACATATAATATTAACATTACCTCATATATACTTTTCATAGCGATAAACCAATGCATTGCAGATAATTGTACAATATACAAGCAAAAGTAATCTTTGATAAAACAAATGAAACAAAGATTTGTTGCGCCAGTTTTCAATGTTAGCAACAGCAATAATTAAATAAAGTTTGATGTTAATTGTTTGGTTTCCAGCTTTTATTTCCTAAATGTACACTACAGGAAAAAAGTAACAAACAGGGCACCACAGCATTCTACTCCAACTGTCACATAATTTTGTAATGATTTTTTTGCACTTTACTGGGTAAGCCTCGACATTCATAGATAGATTTGGGTCCATTGCTTGGTCACTATATTCATCTGATTTGTCACCAAAGGACTATGTTCTTTGGGGTTAACTCAAACTCGTGATAGGATGCTGATACAAAATATTTACGCATTAATGGATAGTTTACTCGCTGCATGTAATAGATGAAATCCAAACATTCTAAGCAATTCGGTGCAAGGTGTTTAACACTTAATGTATTTTTTAGATGGTGGAGGAGATTTGTACAATACGTTCAAAGAGTTACTTCAAAATTGAATGCGGAACCCATACATTTTGTGGTTAATAGCTACTTGCCGTTACAAACGCTCAAACAAAAACAACACCTTTGTTCTTATCTAAAAATATTTTTGCATGGATGTAAACGCAAGTCACTTGAGGTGGATTTATAACTGGATGGATTTGTTGGTTTTGGCGCGATCAACATTCAGAAATGCAATGGTATTTTTTAGTTTTCAACGAAATTCAACATATTAGTTCGGTATTGTGTTTAATTGAACTACTGTAACCACAAAGTGTTAATTTGATTAATATAGCAAAACTAAACGTTGATGTCTATTCAGATTATTATTTTATCGAAGATCGCTTTGCGTTATATGCTGTACAATTGTTTGTAATGACTTATCTTGCTCTTTGTAAAACTGAACATAACAATCGTAAACATTATATGTTCAAAATGAAAAAAAAATATGGGATGCATAAACGCAAATATCACCCCCGCAATGGAGGTAATTCTAAACCTGCCACCGTTAATATTTACATAACTGCCAGGTATGCACCACATAAACTTATGCATAGTCAAGTACCGATAAGTAAATCGCACGGCGCTGACTATCAAAAACTAATAGATGTACTTAAGGAGGCAATTATGTGATGCCATGGTTCAAACATTCAAGAGAGAGAGAGTGGATAGAAAATATCAGGTTACAATACCAGAAAAGAAGGATTGGGAGATAGGTACTCTAGTAAGAGCGGACTGAAATTGGTATACAGACGCAAAAAAGCCTAAAAGGGCTGGCTGGCAAAAATATTTGGGAAGATCTATTGGAGCCCTCGAGGGTTTTCAAGTTTCAACTGGGTAAGATTCTAGGCTTTATGGAGAACACCCAGCTGCTCGAGTCGAAGTAAGAGATTTAACGGTACAATGAGCACCTAGATCAAGTGCCTGGACTATAGGTGTCCACCCTAATTTAAAAAAGAAGAAGAAAAGAGCTCTTTCGGTAAGCAACGGGCGAACTGGTCAGGTGAGGTTCGTCAAAGTCACTCGTTGGAGCTGGCCGTACTTTCGGCACTACCAAATCGCAAATTAAAAAAAATCATCAATGAATAGATACATAACCCATCCAGAGAGTGGTGGCAAGAATCACCGTGACAGAGACAGGCAAAAAGGTTTCTAAAGGAGCAGAGGTCTGAATTTACTATGAATCTACTGAATAAAGATGGAATGACTATCAAAATGATAGTAGGTCTGCTGACTAGTCACTGTAGACTAAATAGGCGTATGTACAACCTAGAGATAGTAGATGACGCTACTTGCAGATTCTACTAAGAGGAGGAAAAAACACCAATTCTTGTGTCGTACAAATGTAACGGCCTGGCGAGGACACAGTTTCTTGTAATGGACGTGGAGAACCCCACAGCTAGCAGCTACACAAAGAAGCTGCTCTTAAAGATGACAAGCCTTATTAAGAGGACAAAATTAGAAAGCGTCTTCTAGGAAAATGGGGATCACAATAGTTCTGAAAAGGTAACGGTGAAACAGGTTTGTAAGCCACCCCAATCCTAATCTAATCTAATCTAATTTATTGATTCTTGACGGGAATGTATTATGTATCTCTTCACATCTTAAAGCTCGCAATTAATCGTATATAGTAATGTGTAACGAACTACACACTTCGAAAAAAAATGACCTTATTGTACACTCGTTAGTGTATTCTATTTAAAACCTAAAATATTTATACAACTCGAAGAGTAAAATTCACGGTACTTTTTATTAAGTAAACAAGGAAATACTCTAGATAGAGTGAAATTGAGTTCAGTAAGGTTTTAATTCTAAATCTTATATTACTGGCATCATCGCAGTAAACACATTTATAGAGTAAATAATATAATGAAATTTACACTGTGTATTTTACTCGAAAAATCGTACCACTCATTTTACAGAATTTACACTTAGCGAATTTAGAACTGTGTATGAATAGATGGGTTTGAGATATAGGCGGTGAGCTCTTGTTGTAGGAGAAGGACATTGAATTTCTATTGATATTCTGCGGCTTATTTTGAAAACGATCGGTATGTGGATCTGTTCAATGCCGTCCTTGTGTATATACACATTTTGCTGTTTGAACGAACATAAATCGCAGACCAGTAGTCACGGGGATTCCTTAAACAATATTTTTCAGAAGCTAAAAAGAGATCTTAAATATTAAGAAAAAAGATTCGTGCCATGGATTCGAACTAAATAATCGGTAACAATCACGACTCTTATATCGTAATCGATTTTTTATGGGAGACAACGGTCGTAATCGAAATTTACGCACAACCAACTACGTGTTAGCATCTTCGAGGTTAGCGTCAGCGGTTTTGCCGACCCCAAAAAGGAACGTATTCATCATTTTTAGCGGGTAACATCGTGCGGGATCATCGTGATCTGGGCCGCTTAGTATCGGAATCAGATTTAAAAACGAATTTAGGGAAAGCGCGCCCACTGAAAATGATAAAGGAGATTAAAAGGACCACCGAGGAGACAAGGTTCTGCTACGCTGGCGAAGTTTTCGTAGTATTATACCGCCGTGGCGGATTTACAGAAGTAATATTTCAGACGTTACAATATATTTTCGGAATGACTTATTGGATATGTGTGCAGGGGAGCAGCGCGGATCGTTCGGTGAGTGAATGCGGGCAGCGCGATAGCGCGCGTTGCTTCCCGTGAATATTACTCTTGAGGGACAAAATTGAAAAACGTGGCGGACGAGTCCCGATACAAATGTATCATATGTACGGCATATACCTAGCGAGAATTCGGAATTTCCCCGAAGATGTGTTCGCTCTGTTGTTTACGATGTATCGCGCACCAACGCACAGCGAAGAGGTGGAGGAGAGACGGGGAGATGAGGCGAGGTAACGACCCGAGAAGAGTTAAAACTTCTCTGAAGTGTTTTCTATATAGAAAATGGAAAATTAAAACGAATTTGAAAAACAGAAAACTCAAAGAGCTCTTTTGAAATTTCAAAGGGAAATGCTTTATTCATACTAATTCGATCTTTATATTGTGCCAATCCACCATTTTTTTTTGCAACAATTTTGTGTACATTACTCCATATATCAATCACTAGCTCGTGGCACAGCCTACCTTTGCACCTTTTTCTGTTCCCATTATTTGTTTAGCTAACTCATTTTTGCGTAAAGAGAGCGGAAGAGAATAGATATATTTTGCAATTTGATCTGCTTAAGACACATGTAAATTTACTTACAGCGTTCTCTAAAATTATTGAAAAGGTTACTTTCAATCGAGTGTGTAACTTTTTTTTCAAAATACAACTTGTTTAATTGCCATCAACATGATTCATCTTGTGAACTCTGTTACTGCTACTTTGGAGAATAAATATATGCCGTATAGTGGGCTGCTTGACCTGTCCAGGGCGTTCATTCAGTCATTCCGCATTGATTTATAAATTGGAGTATTATGGCGTCAGAAGTGTGTCTTTATCTTGGTTCATCTTATACTTGAGCCACAGCCACCAGTATGTTGAGATCAACCATAATGGCACCAATCCTCATTCCAGTATAATTATTACGCGCAGGGGTGTACCACAAGATAGTATTTTGCGCCCACTGCTTTGTGTGCTCTAGTTTCATGATATTTATATTATATTATTACATAATAAACCTCTTCTAATGAATTATGCTGATGATAACTCATTTATTGTTATGGGCTTCACGCTTCAAATGATCACCGAGAGTGGCTCCACTTTTTTAGCCTTACTTAAAAGGTGGTTATAATAATAATATTTCAGTTTCAACGTAACCTATGACTTACTTACTACCAATACCAATCTTTCCTCGGAAATATATTGTTTTGCATTGGGAGAATATTTTATAGTATTTAATATGATATATACTATCGATTGAATAAAATACTGCTGGCATTTTATCCAATCGCGATGGTTTATTCAAAACTATCCATGTAGGGGAGGGTGGGGCAAGATGGGGCCACGAGGCATGATGGAGGCATCGTCTTATCTACAAAATGGCAGTAAGCATCTGTCAAGTAATAGCAGGCCTAATATTGACAAGTGCTGTTTTATGTTTGTTGTAATGTAGGAAACTTTACTAGTCGTAATAACAAGGTTATTGCTGTTTGTGCGTGAACTTTGCAATTTCCAGAATTTCTTTATTGTTTTTATCGTGAGATCAACGGCCAGTATCGGAAGTATAAGTAAATTATTCACAATTACACTTTTTTGTGCTTATTAATTGACATGTATTGCATGTATTTTCTATAGTGCGTTATTTGTTTATTTCAAATATTTAATAACATAACCAGAAAATGTCTTGAAGAGGCAAGATGGGGCTATTGGTATGGGGCAACATGGGGACATCACTATCTTCTATCTTCAGTCTGGTCCGTTATGATTAAATATAGTTGGATATTTAAATATAGAATTAAATCGTTTCATTACTTGCAACAGGGTTTTCGTGGGGTACAAAAGAGAAGCGAATGAGTACGAGGTACCACAAACAATTCTAGAAAAGTGGAGGAAGCGCGTCAGCTTACTAGACTTCTCTAACCTAGAAAATCATTAGGCTAAAAACACTTTTTTCCCTAGAAGACGAGACACAGCTGGTTACATATTTGAAAAAAATGGAATTGGGTCTCTCAAGCTTAACAATTCAAGATTTGAGAAACCTTACTTATTGATGGTCTGAAAAGTTGGGGTAAGTTCGTTGTTGAACAAATGGAAAAATTGCAGGAAAAGATTGACTGATAGGATTTGTGAGATGGGATCTCCATTATGCTTCCTCGAAGACATAATGCCTATATCTCATGTTAGGAATGAAGTACAGGTTCAATCAAAGCGTAACAAGGGAAAGACGACAACCCTTACAAGCACTACGTATAAAAATCTGCTACAAGAAAATAGCAGTCTGGAGAATCCCTAAGGCAACTAGAAGTGCTGAGGGAGTATTAAAAGAAAAAAACATGACAAAGAAGAAAACAGAAGAAACAAATTAATAACAAAAAACATTATGCATAATATCTAACATAAGTAGGTTAGTAACACAACATAAACGAAAATTACATTCTATAAAACTATAGGCATTAGCGCACTATCAGCACTACTACTGTGTGTGCAAAAACTCAAATGCGCATGCGATCTTTCCTCTTCGGTACAGTCACATTCCCATTGTTCACCATTTTGTTAATCGTTCGCATTATTGTTGTCAGGTGCAGTTTTAGTATCTAAAAGGTCTTTATAAAATTGTAGACTATTGATTTCTCTCCAATTTATTTTCTTATTGTTTTCATCAATTGTTGAACAAGCTTTATCAAGTAAATTATTGATATCTTTTCTCTTCTTTGGATTTATATCTCTACCTATTACAGCTTCTTCTGTTATTCGTTGCAAAGATTTACCTGCTTTTAGTAACAACTTTGCTTCGTTTAAATCATTTCTGTAAAAAGGTTCAACTCGTAATTTCAGTTCGTTTGTTGCATCTTTCGTAAGGTACATTCTTTTTGCATCTCGTATACCATAAATTTAAAGACTTCACCTAATGCTTTTAAGTTATATAACGTCAACTCTGTTTCTAAACATCTAACCTCGCCAATCTCTGAGAAAATTTGCCAGTAATCTTCTTTCGTAAGAATTTCTGCTTTTTTTTTGAAATTTTTTTCAATGCGACCAAAAACTCGGTCTGTAGGCAGAAAAGAGTGTCCTCTAACGGGGAACACAAAAAGAACTATTGTAAGCGCCTCGGGGCATTATGAAAAAGCCAAAACATTAGCATACCAATAATAAATTGGTTCTTATTTTGGCCTAATTTTGTGGCCAAGTAGTTTTATTTAGAAAATCGTAAAGCGCAGATCCAATTTTATTAGAGCCGCGCCCAGCTTGAGTTTCTAACCAACTGTAGAAAACTGGGGTACGGGTGTGTAGGTCAGTCACACAAAAATTGTACAACGCCAGCTGTGTAGAATAAAATGCATCTTGAATTGGTACTTTGGGCAGTGCTTGCACTTGTTGAAGATCGAAGCAAAGAGACAAAGACTCTTCTTCAGGTGTGCTTTTCATTAATATGTTGAACTGCTTTGTAGACAACTTGTGCATTCTCAACTGCGTCATGACACGGGATTTTTCGGCTACTGTTTTTGCCAATTTGATCTGATTTTTTCTTTGGTAGCAAAAATTACACACATCGGTAGCCGGACTGCCAAATCCTAAATTAAATTTTGTTGAAAAAATTCCGGAAAAAAAAGTTTTTTTCACTGCGAGTTGAGAGCCAACTGAAGCGTTATACATTTTGTGCAACTTTGTTACGTTTAATTCGGACGACAAGTAAAGCCGGACCGATTTTTGCCTGCTATAGTGCGACTCAGAAGCTTTCAGATTACCAAGGAAGTTAAAAACTGCTTGCCTCTTTTGGGCATACGTTTTTGAGCGTCGGTCTCCACCCTCTATTTTCTTTTATACCTGTACCTTGCAAAATTTGTTTCAATATTGTTAAAATTCGACGTTGAGAAAGTATTGGCGCTGCACAAAAAACTTTTGACAAACAGGCTGCAACTTGCTGTTAATATCAAAAAACCGGTAGTGTACACGTTAGATTTGAACACCTTTGTTATTTTTTCTTGTTTTGGATGCTTTACATGTAGCAGGGTTGCAATTTTTTCATTTTGAATAACTCGGTTCGGTTGTTGATAAAGTTTTCTCCTCGCTCGAATTATGGCGTTTCGACATATTGCTGTAACGAATGTCTTTGTTGCGTGCTGACAGGGCATTCAAATGTATTCAAATTAGCGACAAATTAGGGAAATGATCAGAGTGCCTAAAGTTTTTGCAACATTATAACATTACATGAACATAACCTAGATAATACACTATTACCTTATCTGCTTTTCACGTTGTTTTGTATGTAGTACTTTTGCTCTTTTTCTAGATCCTACAGATCTAGTCTTCACGACAACCTCACCCTCATTCAGTGTAAATAGAAAACAATAGCATTATTTTACCATTTCACAAACAACCAGGCACACAAAGCATGTGACGCATTGTTAAAAACAAACAAACTGCGTTTTGAAACGAATAAATGTAACCCAATACTGCGCTTGGAAACGTAGCTTCAATTTCCACCACGAAATGCTATAAGAATTACAGCGTTTTGAAACTGTGCCTTCAATGCATTAAAAGCGTTTCGCTTTAAAGTATCTAACACCATATTTACCTAAAAACTCGAACTTTGGTCAGAAACTGCGTTTTGGAACGTCACTCCTCATATATAAACAAAATAGTAATTTTACTTTACGTTAGTGTATGTCGTTTTATCCTTTTTTATTTTGCCATTATATTGTTTTTTTTTTCTTTAATTTTCTGTTACTAATTAACTGTTATAGCTAAGGATTTCTACACCCCTACAATTTTGTGCAAAATAAATTGAGATTGAAGTTAATCTAAGGAAATCACAAAATATTTGTCAATATATCTGTAAGGCAACGTTATTTGCCTGACGCTATTGGGAATACATATTGTTATGCTAAATAGCGATTTAAATGACATCGCTTTTATACACTAGCCTTGTCTCTTCGACAATATATTATCAGTCCCGAAATGTACCGAATAAAGAAAGCCGGGTTCATTCCTTCCGTTCCTGCGCGTCGCGCCAATTCTTCCCTCGGAGCGTCGACACGTCGGATTTATTATATCGCTTTACCTCATATAACTCTGCCGATATCAAGTTTACAGCCATAACAGTATATTATATTTAAACGCCCCTTAAAGCTGACGTGTTCAAACTTTCTGAATAGCGTTCCTCCCCGTTCAGAGGAACCGCCGGAAATTTATGCCCTAGAAGATATTAAGCGTCCTCGTTCGGGCAGAACCGGCGGTTGGCCTTTTTAAAATTACTCTCACAAAAGAGCTGAACTCCCCCGCTGTTATCCTACTTACGCCGGTTGGTAACTTTTACAGCGAAGCCGAGTCCCCTGAGCAATTGCACTCTCCGGACGGCCACTAATCACAGCCTGGACGCCCTAGAGGTCGAATGCCGGGCCGGTTATGACGGAGGCCTTCCCCAGAGGTTCGTCTTGGAAGCGTACGATTCCCACACGATGCGTATGCGGCTGAATTTGAGCAGCACCAACGCCGAATACCCCATCTTCCGTATAGAGTTGGGGGAATTGATGCCGCCCGGCGGAGACGGACTGCCGCCTACCTTACGCATCCTTGTTTACGCGCAGAACGCCAAGGGACGCAGCGAGAAGGTCGTGCTCGAGGATATCACGCTCAATGACGCGGAGAAACGTACAGGTTAGTAGTTGTATAGTATAGAGAGGAAAGTGAAGAGGGAAATTTTCCGATGTTAAGTTTCCGGTTCATGTATTTTTTCCTTGTCGTATACGACGAAAGAGCGGGCGGGATCGTGAAAGGCCACGAGAGCTTTCGGGCCTCCGGACCTCCTTTTCCACCTCCGGCTATTACTTCGAGAAGTGCTTTAGTAATCAAATTCTTCGTTGGGAAGGGTCTTTTTCCGGATGGCGTAGCAATATTTTGAGAGAAGAATAATACAAGCAAATCCAACAACAAATGAGAAACTAAGAAACTGATAAAAGTTTTAGTAGATAATAAATTTAGTATGCAAAGAAAGCAAAGAAAACGCAGTTCTATATCCAATCCTTAAATATTTATTATATTTACGACCGATTTCGAACTAGGTCATCTTCAGGTGACATAAAACGTCAATGGAATTGTATATAATAAAAATAAAATAAATTTAATAATTGAAAAGATGTACTTAAATTAGGTGGCCATTATTGTTATCTTCGTTATTATTGACGATCGATTGAATTTCTCATGTTGATTAATGTAAATTCAATAGAAACATATGTACTTGCGCGTTGCTAAATAACTGTCAAGATGATATTGTATCGGAACGGGTTTTCTTGTCTGGAAACTTTTGGGGTTGGCCAGCCCAAATGCAAATAAGACAAGCCAAAATTCCGTTTCGCAGACAACCCCTCCTGCTCTTTTGACCGGCGAGCCACTGCTGGGAAAACAAACTTTTTGTTCGGTAGCGAATGGTTTTAGTAATTTTAGCCAAAGATGTTTCCCAACTGTGTTTTCCACCGTCAGTCGAAGCAGGGCCGTTAGTTAGCCTAATGATTGTCGACTTACCCTTCTCGTCGGCTTTCTCTTACCGATGATAACTTCCTCTCCAACCCCTTTCTAAGGGTTCAAACTGAGCTTCTTTTAAAAATGACGAAATAATAGAACAACTTATATTTTTTAACAATTATATATTGAATATTTTAAGACATTAAAAGAAAAACTAACAAACTACACAATTAAATAAAATAGCAAGTGAACTAGAATGAACAAAACACATCTTTTTTTCCTAACGAATATTTTAAAATTTTATTCTGTTGTTTAACATAAGCTCAATTTATTTTTCTTACACATTTATTTATTAAGGGAGAGAGAGAGAGAGAGCGAACGAGTTACGGTTTTCACGTATTTGCTTTGGTTAGTTTTAAGCAGAAATTTTGAACATCTTACCGGCCGATGTGGGAAAAATAATTCTTCTCGTAATCCAAATTTTAAGGCACAAAACTTGCACAACACTCACAAAAATTTAGGCAAAATAAAAGGGGGGAGTTTAAGCGGTTTTAGTACCAAAATCACTAATCACCTCTCGAGGAAAGCTTTTGCTTCCTGTTCTCGAATTTTTTTAGGTTCAATTTTAAATGCAAAATTTTAAGATGAGAAGTTTTAATTCTAAGAATTACAAACACTCGACGAAGGGGACGCGTGCTTATTCCTGAAGCTAGATTGAAGGATCGCGAACTAATTAATTTTAAACCGCAATGTTAAGGGTTTTCATAAACTTTGATTGTGACGTCAGTTCGCACCGATAACTAGTTTCGCTTCTCTTTACAGGAGGGCGCAAGTATGACCGAAAGCGTTATTTTTTCTGACTTTCAGACGTCCTACTTGAGAGGACCGTGCGAATTGCTGACCGGCAAATGTAACGTACAATAAACAAAGAGCAGATAACATACATAGTAATACCATATTATTTTAATTACGCGAGTCTTTAAACGAAAATAGATTATTGTTTCCTGTGAGGCAGACGCTACTCAGCAAATGCCACGGTACCTATCAACTACGTATTAATAAAATGAATTTAAATTCTCGCATTATACAGGACGGAATTTTGAATTCTTACAATATGATTTAATGGATCACGTTTTGTATCTTTTTCAAAACCCCAAAAGACAGCTTTTACCAAACAGAAGCCTAAATACATTACTTATGTTCCATGTGATTTAGTGGATCTTTTGACTTTGAATAAAGCTTCTATTAACAACAGTAAAACGTTTCGACTTTGTTACAAATCTTTTTTAATTGTTAAAAATGAATCATAAGAACCATTTTTTTTAGTTAAGGGGTCACTACATAATTTAGGCCCAAAAAATCATTTTTTTTATTTTTAGTTATCATAATAGAAAGCTTTAGTTATTTTCGAAGTTTCACGAAAATTTGAGCGGTGGAACTATCGCATTATTTTTTTTAACTAGCGAAACCACCTACACCATCAAATCTCAAACGGATGAAAGAAAGATTCAAGGTACACAGTTTTATTTACAAAATTAATTAAAACGATGATAAGTAGTAATAAGAGTAATAATAATTATAATGACAAAGAATAAGCAAGAACAGAAACGAATATGCAATAAAGCCCCATGGGTGAGAGACCTACGGAGTTGAATATATAATTACAGCGAAAATGTTATGATGGAGATGGAAATACATTGCAAGGGTTGATAATTGACATTACAATTATTATACAATAATTATATTCTGTAATTAATGAGTTAACTAACTTATCTAAAATTAATTGCAATTGATAAAAAAATGGTGTCACTATTGTTCCCCATGCTGCACTATACTCAAAGTTTGTGCGAGCCAGAGCCGAGAGCAAACCAGACGAGTTGAGCGCATAGGCTGTTTTTATTATTTTAATTATTGATAATTTTAATTTAATACTTTCTTATTTCTACTGCCTGGAGCTGACCACATTAAGACAGTTTGTAAACAGACATAATGTTGGCCATATTTCAAGAAAATAGGACTACATTGGATTACACGGGCGATAGCTAAAATAGATTTCCTGAATAACGGAGCGTTGATTTGCGTTTGATACTATATCACATGCATTACTGCTTGAGAAACTTCGATGTTATGGTGTGAGAGGTGTACCATTGGAATGGTTCGTCATACTTAGCCAATAGACGACAGGCAGTTAAATTAAACAGTGTTTCGGCTGTAGCGTATTCCAGTACGCTCTCCACAGACATTGGTGTTCCTCAAGGTAGTGTGCTGGGGCCATTATTATTTTTAATTTTTATAAATGATATTTTTGTAAACGTTTCATGCAACAATCAAAAAATTATTAATTACGCAGATGATACGAACTTGCTGCTTAGTGGTTTTGATTTTCCATCCGTAATACAAACTGGACATATACCTAATACCTAAATATACATATACCTAATACCCTAATACTAAACAACAATAATAGTGTAATCAATAAATCTATAAAAATCACATTGTCCCGAAACTAAGGAGGCTGATTGATATTTTGTCTATTGCTAAAGTAATACTCGTGAGCATAAATCGAAATAAGTAACTAATATAACATTTAAAATCCCATCACCATGTTTTTTTAAAAAAGAATAACATCAAACAAGTTAAATACATGTATACTTCCAAATGAAACCGTCTATTCAAGAAGCTTTTTTGTTATTATGTATTTTTTTGCATGAGTATTTCCTTATTCCCTATTCTTGAAGGAAACATCGCCATCGAGCTCCAATGTGTTTATTCTGTGTTTATTTTCTTTCTATACCTTTATATTTCTGTTTAAACTTTTAGTCTTTACCTTTGGTCACAATAATACACATACATAAGTGATTTATGGCTTTCATAAGTGAATATGTTCTCCGAAAGCTGCATTTACACAAAATAAATATTAAAATTCTCGATGGGTGGTGTCCCGATTTTTCCTACGAGAAATATACGTTAACTGATTAGTGTTCAGATTAAATTAAAAAAAAATGATTTCCATATCTCAAATTGAGCTGTACAAAATATTTATAGAACGTCTAATACATTGTTATAGTAGTTAATAGGTTTATTGCTCATTTAAGCACTTACAATGTGGAAGGTTCTGTCGTTATAGACGATGTTAGGTTCGATAGAAATTACAAAGCTTTTACAAGTCACTTTTCGGTACTTTTTCTTTTTATTATTCAAGGTGAACTATTCACTCAGAGAAAACATGTAATATTAAGAACTAAACCAGCGAACGAAAGCAAATTATATTAGACAGTACACAATAATTCTTGGAACACGACGCAAGTTCACCAGATTACATTATGTTTAATACATAGACTTATATACTTGCGCAACTATGTTTGTATATAATGCTTAACCAATATATAATTTGAAACAATGTGTCTCAAAGTTTCTTATAACACATAAACAATACCTCCACAAACTCTTCAATTCCATTCAAATCTTATGTCCATTACCACTATTATGGAGAAGTTTTTGTTGGCTAATTTGTTGGATAACTGTATTGTGCCGACAACATACAAATTAGCGAGTGCCTCTCTGTGTATAATTGCACGTCTAAATAAATTGCTACAGCGAATGGAACTTCCCCACTACGTTCCGTCGCGTCGCCGAAAAGCGCAATCGACTTTCTCGTGTGAACCGAAGAGTAGGGGCGCTTGGCGAAATAATACATTCAACAAGGCGAAACTTTAATCACGCCCATGTCCGCTTCCGGTAAAGTTTCTTTACACTCGCACACATTCTTCTTCGGCTACGACGAGGCAATTGTTTAGTCCAAAAAAAGACTTGTACAGACGTTTGTGTAGAAACTTCGTTACCGTTTCTATTCCCCTTCGAAATATAAAGTGGAGATAAATACAGAATTGGGGATTGACTTTGTATTCTCGCGCATTTTTTCCTTTTGTTATAAAAGATGAACAAAAACCCAATAAGCCGAAGCTCCGTAAAAGTTATACCTGCTACTTAAAGAAAATCATTTTGTTAACGAAAATTATATTAGAAAATTATAAAGAATTAGCATTAGAAAAGATTCGCGGGATATACAAACCTTGGACGTTGTTCAAACCTATACCTGAAAGGTGAATAGTCTGATCCATCCTCAAGATATAACTATAGCAGCGGACATTTGGTAAGAAAAGCTGCAGTAAACCAAACCGTGGGGTATATATTCTGCAAAAGAAAGTCAACTACTTCAAGCAGAGCGCAAGAATTTCACAAAATTTGCATTTGATGTAACTGTTATTTTCTTATACTTAAATAAATGCACATATTTCATTTACTTGGCATTTCGAAAGGAATACGTCTAACCACTGATCCTATTGTGTGTTCAACTTATATCCTATTTACTTTCCCAAACATAATATTGCGATACGCATGTCTGTGCCGATGATATATAACTCTATTTTTCCTTGTCTTCGTCTGATTGTAAAAGTATTTTCTGATTAGTAAGGATCTAAATTAATCCTTGACCATATGACCATATCGTACAAGCGCAATCTTTTTATTAAACCGAATCTAAAACTCTCATGTGACAATGTATCAATAGTCTTTTCATTGACAGTTAGTAAGAAATTACTTTTGGTCCTTAAAGCTAGATGTAGTCTTATATTGGATAGCACTCGTAGACATCGCGACCAAATTAGCAAATATCGTAGATAAAAAATCAGTTATGCTGCAATGTACTGTAATGGAATGTATACTCGATACTATTTAAATGTAAAGTTACTATTTTACTTAGCTATATTTTAAAACTAATTAGATATAATAGAAAAAAGGATATAATATGTAGCAGCAGACAGCCAGACAATGTTGAGGTGATGTAGGAAATCTGTGCATTTGGCAAGTCCTTCAAGGCATTTTCCTTTAGAATATTCCCTTTAGTATGTAAGATGATCAGCAGTAATATACCTATACATCGAAAATGAATATTAGAATTTGAATGGTATATTTTTACAATAGATATTGACAGATCAAATTTGGATCCAAGTTCAATTCAAGTGAACATTCTCATTTTTTTACAGTGTATTAATCTCATTTAAATTTAGTCTAATAATGTTTTTATATGCATTGGCAGTCCAATTGCATTGATATGTCAACAGAAAGACATGGGAAATTGCTGGAAATTGGGTTCTGTCACAATTCTAGGTGCATATATAGTTGCCTACTTTTTGTGTACAGTAATGAATTTTAAGTTTGTTGATTTTACATAGTAATAAGTGTTTAAAAATTTGAAACATATTTTTCTCATGATTCAGAGACACCCACCTGTATTATATTTTAATTGTAAGGTGATTCCAGAATTTTGCAATAATTATTTATTTTCATTTCGTTTAAACATTCGACAGTCCATTCGGTCACATGGGCATTCTCATGTATTAAAACAATGTATATTCCCCCCACGTCGGTGAAATTAACGGACATTATGCGACAGTTGTACTCCTTGTTGAAGACAATCGCTTTCAAGCCAGTTAAATTTTTTCAATTCGAAACTATTCAACAGCCAACCTTCCTCAGAGGCAGACGTGTCTCAATTTGTTTTCGTAAAATTTAACGGCTATTTTTATAAAATCCAATTTTATTCTAAATTACAACCTAAAAATAATTGTTTATTGTTAAACAAAATTTATCACATAAATATTATCCAAATTACCTATTGCTTTTGGGTAATTTTTCTTCAACGACGATTTTCCCGAGTTATGTTCCTGTCCTGATCAAGCTATCCTCCGTGATCTGAAGTACCTATGATGTACCAGGGCCCCTATCCGATACCCGACCATTCCAGACCACTCCGACGTCCGCAGAATTCGTCCTTGTAGAAGGTATTCCTCGTCAAATCTACCTACAAAATAAACGTATAACATTCAAATCTAAATTTTATGATACTTCTAAGAAATTTCATTTTAATACGTTCAGCAAATTTTGGGGTTAGGAATTTGTTTGTGTCATTGCTGAACGGTTTGCAGTTACTTGGGGAAATGTGTATAAGTTGGTAGTATTCTAGATTAATATTTGATATGTATTTACGATACGAACCAATATCCAGTAATTTACCATAAAGGTTGGCCATTCTGTTTTACACGTCTTTTTAAGCCTAGCATAACTCCGTTTGAACGTTCAGAAAACGCGGGAATTTTGAAATTTGATTTAGACGTATATACGTTCTCGACAATGAATTTATATTGCAAAAGGTGAATTAATGATAAAACGTTAGTGTTATTAATTAAGCGGACTCACGTACTTACCTGAGGCAATAATATTCGTAGATTTACGTCTGATCTGACACAGGTTCACATTTCGATTTTTTTTATTAAATAAAATCACTTTTACCCACACTTAAATGTTTTCATTTTACATGAGAGATTGATTACCATCGAGGCACAACACTATTGTGCCTACGACATCTTCGAAACTGGTCATTAACATTAAAATTGAAGGAGAGGACATTTTTCACAACATCCTCGCACACCATCTCTACACGTACTGAGATATAATAACTAGCTATTCGTTATTTTTTTGATGTCAACATGCTTCAATCGGAAATTCTCGCCCTGCATGCCATCTGGCTTGTGAGAGAGCACACTTCTAATTAAAAATTATATATTTATTAATTTTAGAAACTCTTTTGCCTGTATCTCTCCTGGTGACTTTTGCTACCACTCCATTCGTATCCGATTGCAATTTCGTAATGTCAAAAGAAGGATCAGTTCCAACGAATGACCTTGACGAACCTCCCCTGGCCAGACTGTCTGCCGTCTCATTTCTCCTCACGCCCGAGTGGCTAGGAACCCAGGTCAATGTTAATTTTCTTCGAGTGCCCACCTCACATAGGTCGCTTACACAATCCCAAATCTTCTAGTCAACATTTACAGACCTAACCGAAGAGGTCAGGCTTTTACCTAGCTGGATCCATAATTCCATTTCTCTGACACAACGATGAATTGCAGCAATCTCAGCCTGTAACACCGCTGTGATTTTGCTAAAACTTACCGAAAAAGTCTTTTTAGGCTTCTTTGCATATATTTCAGCTCCCATGCCGTAGACCGCTTTAGAACCATCTCTATATGAGTTCATATGCGTTCTTACTGCAGTGCTTCTCTCCCAGCCCTTCTTTTCTGGTATTATAACCTAATACTTCCTACCTAGGCTGAATTTTGCAGAAAAAAATATTTTGATCTAAATTTGTTCAAGTAGGTTAAAAACACCACTAACCGTTAGATCTATGAAAATATTTTAAGAAGAAACTTCGGAAGATGGAAGCACTCACATTGGTGGTAAACTATTATTTTCAAAATATATGTTGGTTGCTTATTTATCCACAGTATTATGCCTGCGTTTTTTTATATTCGCCGAGTAGCAATCTTTCTCAAGGTAGAGCTCGTTTCAATTGTAAAGGGCATATATCGTATTTCAAATATTTTTTAATGATTCTCAAGTTGGGGTTTTGCTGCCGGAATTGTTGTCGTATTTTGTCTAGCTGCAATGGATTTCAATAAAAATATTAGTAAACACCTATCCCTTTCACTAGTTTCAGTTATCAAATCCAGGCTACGTCACCGAAGTTTGAATAAAATGATATGGGACACCTGGTGTAATATCCAAGTTGAAAGTAAAGTACTAAAATCGGTGACTGATTTTTTCTGCTACAATGAATCCGAAAATGATTTAAATCTATATCCCAAGCAGAAATATTCCGAACGTGTTACAGCTACAACCTGCCAACTCCACGTTTCTGTTACATTTTATCGACCGAGGAATGGAATTCGCGCGAAAAGAATGCGTTTACGTGCAGCTGAAAAGAAGAGCAGACCTGGTGAAACTACGTACCGAGCATTTTATGTGCAATTGTCGCTAGAACCACCGTTGTTGTAGCACGCGGGCAGGAGGGCGTGAGATTGCTACGATGCCGACGCCAGAGAATCGCGAATCGATTCCCGGAATTGAATCCCCGACGTTAACCGATGTAGTATAACTTTGCGACGCAGATCTGGCCGCATAAAATCTGATTGGGCGTTGGGCGTGCAGCGGTGGAATGTGGAATTTGCGCCGGATTAAAGAGGAAATTAGAATGTATGACAGACAGCGTCGATTGTTATTTTTACAGGCCGCTATCAGGTGCAGAGAATGTGTACTAAACAAGTGTAACGTGGTTGGTGATCCGGTACGTTTCATGCTCGAACTATAAAAGGTTTTTGATAGAAACGGGTTTGGCTTTTAATGACAGCAATCATTGTATAAAAGACTGAGCGCTAAATACAGCGTTCGCGCGTATTCATTTTGCTTTCAATATTTAAATCGCGCCCTCCTTCCCATTTTTGAAAGGAAGCAATAATATTAATAGCATTAATAGTATGGGTGCTGCAACACCATCACAAATTGATACTATAGGGAATTATTAAAGAGAATGAATTAATTCATATAGCTTCCTAAATTTAAATACATGAATCCTATAAACATGTATCAATCGGCTTAAAAATTCTTATATTACCTTTCACTTTTTATTATCACCTTTCGACCTTTGTTACCTTTCTGAATACAAAATATGACTGCAATTAATTAATAAAATAAAATTATTATTAAATATTACGATGATAAATATACTCTTTAGTCTACTAATAAACAAAATATTTCGTTTAAAAAAAAGCAATCCTCACAGGTGGCTTAAATGGAACAATACCTAAAAACAAAATACAAGGACATAAATCTTAAACCTAACAACTTGAATGCCCTCAAAAAAACACAAGAACATATTTTTCAATACGAATTCAATTATCATAATATTAAAATGTTATGTAAGAAAAGTAATTATTATTCCAGATTTTTCTTCTTGAAATGATTTACATTAAAATAGAATTAGTCATTGATGACCGAACGGATATAAAAAAATTTTCTAAATTTTCTCCTTAATTTTTGAAACTTCAGCATAATTGGCTTTTTTCTAGGTTTTTAAATTATTTTTTGACCAATTTGCTAATTTTAGATACTGAATTTTTAAACTCCAAAATAATCTGTGAAATGGATTTGCATACTAAATAAAAACATTTTCGATTATCCGCTTATTGTTTCGAAATGGGACCAAATGGGATTCTAATTTATTTCGAGTTTGGTAAAAATTGTTCAGTGTTGTATCAAAAGAAAGCAACGTATATTGTTCATTGGAGTTAAGGTTTTGTTGTTCCTGAAAGAATTGGATTGTGTGCCGATAGTTTTGGCAAGTTTCAAAGTTAATGAAGAACAAAAAGCAATTATACGGCTTGTAAGGATATCCTATGTAATTTGCGTAGACGACAATTATAAAGAGGATTGTAGGAATATAAGACTCGAATCCCTTTAAAGATGTGAAAAAGGCAAAAAATTAAATCTCTTAGAAATTTTAGAAATACACACAAGACATAAAACAAGTCATAATCATTGGCAAACCCCTATTCTTTTACCTCAATATTTAATTCTTTTAGTTATTTGTCATTTTAGTTGCGCATTCATTTATCTGATTTGCCCCTCAACCAGCATTATGAATGTGTGTTTTTAATATTAAAAAAATGAAAAATTTTCATTTTTTTTAAATTTTTCTAAGGATTTACTTTTTGCTTTGTTTTCAGCTCATTTAAAATCTTCAGATATTCAGGCTTGAACATTGCTTGGTAACCTTATTCTGTAAGCATGTGAGGACACTTTGTTTATGAAAAGCTAAATAATTACAAATCATCCCAACCCCGTGCTCCGCCTAAAAAAAGGTACTACACGAGACTACCTATTCTAAGTACTATATGGATTCCATAACAATTGAAATGTTCCTACAATTATGTGAATATTACTTTATATAAAATACTGAAATATGTGATATGTTATTATTTCACATAATCGCCAGTCTACTGTAAATCGGCCAGCCATCAATTGTTAGAATATGTGCACCCATGGAACGACTTTAGTTATCTCCCAGCATTGGCCAAGGAGTAAGGGAAAGCCATGGCATAAACCTCTACATCGAGGAGGATTTTGGCAGAAGCCCCAGATCTTGTTACTGATAGCCGGCAAATTATCAATATCCTTCTGAGTGCTGAAGAAGCAGCCTCCACGTTTCCTTAATCCTACAGCCATGCCGTCTTCACATACCTGCTTCCTTTTTCACACTCATGAATTGGAAGTTGAAACAGGAATGAAGTGATGACTTAAACAAACAAAACAACAACACAACATTCCAAAACTTAACAATAACTTAATCCTAATTATTCTAACCAATAGTAATTAAATTAAAGATCCACATGCCGTAACCTATCTAGTTCTTTAGCAGCACTACTAAGAAATTTCCATCATTCGGCCGACTCATCATCTCTAATATCTGTTTCGCTTCGCGGCCAAGTTAACCCGTTAGTTAATGTCCTAACTTCCGTACGCTACCGCCATGATCAGTGAGTGGACATTCAAATAAAACATGTCCGCTGTATTTACCCCACCATTCATAATGCGAATCATTAACTCTCCCAATTCTACATAAATATAATTTAAAATTACAGTGACCTGTTATTAATTCTACCGCCTGATACGTTAAATTAACCCTCATTTCCCTAAACGTGTAACGTTACCGATAAATTTCCTAGTCCACCTCCCATTTAGGTATTATCCTACTACTCTGCAATCATTATCAAGTTTATCCTTAAACGCTTTTTTAACTACGCTAGCCAAAATTAGCCTAAATCTAATAATCGCTCTATCTCCCCTAGACACCGCTCTTTCGCCAAATTGATCCGCCCTCTCATTACCGATTGTACCTACGTGAGCCCTAGTCCAAAAGTTTTATATCCCCCTCACGCAACATATCCAAAGTATCTAATAACAAATCAGTCAGATTTTCTAAATTCCCTAACGCCTCTAATACCGATAAGCTATGTGCTATAATTCTCACGTCCCGTATAAATTCCCATTCGCGCCTATTATAAACACTGCCTGATTTACTGCAACTAATTCTGCGGAAAAATATTGCAATAATCGTCTAATTTAAACGTTTGATTATGTATTTCAATACTCTCATTGTAAACAGCAACAGCCGCCTCTGTAGCCACCCTCACCCTTCGAGCATGTGAGGACAGAGATTCTATTTACTCAAAATGGAAGCTTAACTTCAAAGCTGCAGTAAGAAGACCTGAACCTTCAAAGCTGCATTAATAGTCTCACTTGTCCTATTTTCACTAAATTTTGGCACCACACTATGAAGGCGTAGGTGATCACCTGCACCAACCTGATATAATCAATTGTCTTCGATTGTAGTTCTAGTTTTCCCAAAAGTTCGTGTTTGGTCAGGTATAATACACCCATATTTTACTAAATTGGAGTATTGCATTTCAGTCAATTTCAATACTTTACCTGAATATATTTTTTTTAAGCTAAAAGATTATTGAAGATATTTCCATTTTACATCTTGGAATTTCGTCTACAAATATTTCCCAGAAATTTGTAATTGGGCGCGTACATATAGAAAAATATTGTGTACAAAAGAAGGAAAAAAAGTGTTAACCTTGTGCACCAATCGTACATAATAAAACTTCTATCATATAATCTATATTCACAATAAGAAATATGTTTCTTTTTTCACGCAACAACAACTGTAATAACAAGCAAGACGACAAATAAAGTAATAGATGGAAATTTTAATGATTGTGTTCAACTTTTACCTTTTCTTTAAAATGGGAGAGTAAATATGGACCTTTATAGATCAATGTAACAGTTAATTTTCCTTTACGTGTTTCACGAAACGTTGTAGAATGTTAACTACATGTTTCGAATCTGGACTGTCAATCTAACCTGATGGGGATATACGAACAGTGAAGTAAATGAAGTAGTATAAGAAATAAATTGTGGTGTCATAATTACTGTGATAATTGCTAAAAGCAATTGAAAGTCGAAATAGACGATTTTAATTGCCTTAATGAAATTCCTTTGCCTGGGTGATTTACGTTGACCTGGTTCGTTCCTCTATGTGCACAAACCTTATCCGGACGTTAGCCAAGTACACGGTAAAGTGGATTAAGTTCGGTTTACTGACCCCTTGAAATAACTTCGGCGAAATGCGCCTTTGAAGTTAGTGGATACCATGTAGGGGAGAATTTGAAAGTTATTTCTTTGGCTCTTGGGAGTGGAATGTTACAGAATAAATAAATGAATAATTTATGGTGGCGACGAAGTGTAAGAACTTCATTTAAATCAATTGTGAAATAGTACCACTCTTAAAAATTGCTATTGCGTTTCGTCTATTTCTCTATTATCTTTTGCGACGTATTCACATTTCCCGTGTCTTTATCAAGCAATCTAGGGCTAATAGTAATTAAGACCAAGTAATAAGGTGAATAAGAAGATATAAATGGAAAACAAAATTGAAAATGAAGGAGATACTACAACTGCTAGCATATGATGCTTCGTACACGAATCCAAAACCAGGAACACTGCAATGCCTCAAGTTTTTGTCATTTAAGTTTTTCTTTTTAAAACCCTATAAACTTCTATCTACTGTTTTACTGCATTGAAATTTACAAAAACTGTTTTTGTTGCTACCTGATCATTAGATAATACCAATGTTCACTTAAAGAGCTAATAAACGGTTGTGGTAGTTGTGAGACCTTCATTCATTCATTCATTAAAGTTAGGGTGGGCACTTAATGTCCGGGCACTTGAGCTAGGTGCTCATTGTACCATCCCCATTAATTCTCTTATTTCCACTCGAGAAGCTTGGTGTACTCTACAAAGCCCAGTATCTTGCCCAGTGGAAACTTGAGAACCTTCGAGGGCTCCAATAGATCTCTCCCGAAATATTTCTGCCTAAGTACTTTCAGTTCGTCACATGTGCAGATTACATGTAAACTCGTTTCCTCCTGTACTTCGCATCTTCTACATCACGGTTCGCTTACCCGGCCTGTGTTGTATAGATGCTTTTCAGGGAACAGTGTCCAGTTACCAACCAGTAATGGTTTTAACTTTTTCTTACTGCTCCTGAGTAGGTTATTAGAGAAACTAACATCCCCATCCCCTATCAGCGTTTTGGGTATGGAGTTGACTTCAGTCGATCTCCATTTCTTTGTACTTTTTTATCTAACGAGGTCAGATCTCCTCGTTGCGGAATCCTTAGTAATCCACATACGGGCTCTGGACCCATGAAGTGGCTCTTAGAGCCCTCCTTGGCTAGTTCATCGGCTATTACATTGCTCTTTATATCCTCATGTCCGGCACCCAAATCAGACACACCAGTCATGGAAAATGTGTGGCTCCACAAGCTGAGATTTGCCTTCACCTTGACAGAATCTGTAACTGACATCGTCTGCCAGAATTATGTTGTACATATGCCTATTTAGTATACAGTCAGAGCTGAGTATCTCTGTCATTCCATCACACTTTATATCTGCATACAGCAGATCCTTTTGTTTAAGAATATTTTGCGTATGATAAGAAACCAAACGGGTAAAAAGACTCAATCAAAGTCTGCATGTAATTACTGGCTAACATGTTTCGGATGACTAGCTATCTTCAGAGCCTTGGTAAAGCTAAGATGGCTAGTCAGCCGAAACATGTTAGCCAGTAATTACATGTAGACTTGATTGATTTTTTTTACCGTTGGTTTTCTTATAATTAGACATCACTCAATTTTGACATAAGCATGTATTTTGCTTATATTTGACCTGGTAACAGTAGCATCACTCCTTGGGCTTATTCTAGAACTATTTATTCGTGGACTGTCTGTGTTTTGGTACCACAAAAGAAAACGTAGCTGCAATAAAAACCTTAGCCATTCTTGTCTAGCAAAATAATTTACCACCATTCCTTTATGCAAATGTTAATTTTCTGTGTGTGTGTGCCCACCTCGCTTAAGGTATTCATGTTTGTCCCAAAACAGTTCCGAAACAACTCCTGCGGAATCAATCTCTTTAAATGTTGATCGGCGCCATAGCAAAGAATAAGGTATTACCTACATCCGTGTCTTTACCTCCTGATGCAGTAATGTAAACGTGCCAGATTGTCTAACCAGTAAAAAGGGAAACACAACAACGAAAACACGTTGTTACAAGTGGCGTCCGAGCAGGGACTACAGTCTCTAATCGAACGAGGGGTAGAGGGTAGCGTCGTGACACACCCGAGCAGCGACTGCAAACTACAATCGAACACTAGACGGAGACATTCCACCGTGCCACGCCCGCGGGGCGACCACGGTCTACGATTAAGCAAGGGGCGGAAAACCAACGTCGTGTCACGCTCGAAGAATGGCTAAGAACTATAGTCCTACACGAACGGAGATAATTATCGTCGTGTCACACCCGAAGGGCGACTACGAACTATAGTCGGGTCAGGGAGGGGGATCAGGTATCACGATCGCGATAAATGCACGACTTATATATTGAAATAAATAATAGAGGTGATAATTGAATATATAATTGAAACTAAGACGCGTGCCGGCTAAATGACACAAACAAAAACAAGTTAATGAATAACCTGGCTGTAACGTTACCTAAACTATGAGAAAAATTAATCTGGATAACTCAAAATTTACGCCAAAATATATTGCTAACATAAAGCATACTAAAATGAATTTTCTCATGTTACAAGTTTCGAATGTCTTCGATGACAATATTTGAGGTTTATTATATGGACTTTTTTTCATACATTGCGGTCCTTGCTTCCTTCATTAAGCACTTTTTTTTTAGCCATCGGTATACCAGAATGAGTCCGATATATATTATCGGGTTGCTTTTGCCATGTTTCTGGTCTAGTTTTGCGATGTGGAATTATTTACCTTATATTTCTAAAAAAACGCGCTCTTTTAGTGCGTTTAGTAACTTTTGATAGTGACACGGTGTGATTTACCTATAGATATTCGCTTGTCTATAAATCTGTACGCACTATGTATATCCATGAAAATTATTACATATTTTGTTCCTTTAATTAATTATGTATTTGAGTTTGTCATTACCATTTATCATTCGTATCATAAGACAACATTGTTTTACTCCTGTTCGAAGTTTTGATTAAGTAAAGCATTGTTAGGACAATTTAAAAAAAAAGGATCGTCAACTTAAAATGAATAACTCCTATTTGCTCACGTGTACGGACACAACATTCTTAATCAGCTTCAAATTGCATTGCAAATCTGCGACGAGAGCTCAGAGAAGATGAAACAAACCGCAATATTCCTGCACGCGAATACATATATATATATATATGTATACGTACGGATTTGCGTACATAAATGTCACACGGCCCGTTTCCATGCAGTACGAGACACCTACATGGACGGAATGCAAATGGAATTACGTTTCTAGTTGCATTATCATTAACATCCGTGGAACCAACATGGCAGGCACAGGAGCGTTCGCTAGCTACCGCTGTACCGGCGCACACACACTTAATCTGTCGTCGGCGTATTAACTTTAACAACGACGCCAAAATTAATTTCACTGTTGCTCTGGTGGGCTGCTGCTGCTACGGAGCGCTCGTTATGTATATATTGTACGTGTACCTGCCTAGGAAGTATAAATTGCTTCGATTGTTAGGGACACTTAAAGCCAAGCACCAGGGGTAGTTTCACGCAGTACTATGTTGTATTAATTAACGCTGAACCGTACGCCAGTAATTCCGGGATGTGTTTGTGTTATGTTTTTTTTTTCTTATTAGCTAGAGATCTGTTGATTAAATCAATTCAATCATGCGAGAACATATGGGCGAAGAGTGAAATTGTGATTGTTAATTTTACAAAATTATTACTTTATAGGCATCAAAATTATTATATGTCTCCAAAAAGGTATAAATCTTGACAGTTCAAATGAGAGTATTGCACCATTCAAATTTTAATTTCATTCAAAATTACTTCATTCAGAAAACATTTATAATTAAGTTAAAAGTTAAAAAAGTTAAAGTTGTTAGAAGTAGAGCCATCTATGCTGAAAATTATCAATTACGTATACCAGTAACAAGTGAAAGTTATTTCAAATAATTCAAATAAAAAACCTAAGAACATACAACACTAGAAGAAATGTTAACGACAACCATTTCATCTTAGACCATGTCATAGCCAACACAAAAAAAGTAAAAATGACCCCAGGATTAAGGCTATGAAAATGCCTTAAAACAACCATTTGAAATCTCGTTAAGAATTATTATTTAGTATAAATTGTACTTCTATTTTAAGAGATTCAAAATAAACTGCGTATTTGTTTGATTCAGTACAAGCCACATGAAATAATCTTGGACGGTTCTCGATGGAAGCATATTTTTGAGTAACAAACTTATTTGTTTGTTTTTTTTTTTCTTTTGAAATGTATGGTAACTTTTGTCAAGCAACCCAACTAGCAGGCGGATTTTGTTATCAGCCTAATCATCTGAGATGCTACCATCAATGAATCATGGATAATTTAAGACTAACATTTCCCAGGGTCTTATTGCTCTCAATTCTATTTAAAAAATATTTAATATTATTCTTATTATTACAATATCTTTTTTACTTCCAGATGGTAGCACCAATATCAGCATCTTACCTCTAGCAGCTCTCTTAACTGGCTCACTATTGACGCTTGGAATAGCCGTTCTACTCATTATCGTCTTAGCCGTCAGACGAAGACACAGACACTGCCAGGTGCCCATTTGCAACCATCAACTGGACGCCTCAAAACAGCCTAAAATAGCACCCCAACCATCCAGGCCTAGTTCGATGCTAGAGATAAATACTGGTGAACATAGGTACGTTGTGGCGTACACCCTAAAACCTGTAGACACTGCGGTACACCACCAAATCCAGCGGTAGACCACCAGCCAGATATATTAAATACGCCTAGAGGTAAGGAAACGCATTGGTATATTATCTCTAAGTCAATTCAACTGATTAGATCCTAAAACTGTTTGTTTTTGTTATCCTTCTACCCTGTTCCTTTTCTCCTTCCTTACTTACGTCTTCTGCTTTTCTAGTTCGTTTTTCTGTTTCATCTTAAAGCACAAATAAAGATAGTATAAGACGAAGTCTATCTGTCGGAAAGTTAAGCAGCCAGTAAATTACGAGATACATTCTAGAATTAACAGAAAACCGAGAGATTAACGCTTATCCATCTTGTATGTGCCATACTATAATTACAGATGAAACTTCCCTAGAGCAGTTGATCCTGTTGCAATTATATTCACTGCGAGTAAAGTTTGGTGGTCATATATTTAGTGTCGGATGCAGATGTGGGCGTTTCGGACACCGCTACTTTATACCGCGTGTAACTTGTTGATGATCTCATCAGTTTCATTCTGACCCGGGTTGCTACATTACGTGACTCCATCTCATGAAAACGAAATTGCCCCAAACCGAAATGAATGAATAACACACGACTCAGAACCGTTACTAAGTCGAAAGTTTACGTAAATTTCACTGTATGTTGTATTTATGCCTTCAGCAATAAACTGGTAGATCGTTGTAGTAGCTCGAAAATAAACTAATTATGTTCTATTCATATATAGATGTGTTGTAGAACTAGTATATAAGTTGGAATGTTGAGGTGAAATGAATGTAGAATTATATTAGTATTTTATGGTACATTATTTCGTTAATCTTCTTTTGCTGTAGGGCTGTTATTAATTTGCTCAAATTCCTGTTAATTAATGTACGTGTAAGCGGGTCTTGTTTTGCTGCTACGCCCCCAAGAAAATGCTTTTATACCAGCAGCTTATAGCTCCATTTCAACGGCCACAAGATTATTCGTAGAATTACTTTAGACTTTTGCTTCTTTGGCACACATTAGGTATTTTCATACTGCCTACGTCATATTCCACAAGAATTTCACTTGACATAAACTCCGCTGTGATACGTACTTCTATTTAATACCATAAACTATGTACTACCTACAAACTTCAGGTTGTTTTATCGGAGGAATAGTATTTCGCTCTCTCTTAGTCTTATTGTTAGCCTAAAGTGCGACATTATAATCGACATAGACTTAAACCGCCGTATCTCAAATGTTTTCCACTCTGTCTCACTGACTAGGCGATTGAGTTACTATAACTTCGACTTTTAGTCATAACTTAGGCTACTCGTTTACTGATTGGTGCCTAATTTATTAGGTTCGAAACCTAAATAAAGTTTTGAAACCTAAATTATTCGAAGTTTTCATTTAACCTTTTCGAATCGAGTCATGAAGGTATAATAGTCAACGGTTTTCATTGAAAGCCGTTCATCTTACACCAGAATCAAGTAGATTATATTACGTTAGGATGGAAGTCACCATAACGATCTATTTCATGGCGAGTCGTTCAAATCTCTTCTGCTCTAGAAAGCGTTCTCTAACTTTACTTTTAAAACACTCTATTTTTTGCCTTCCTAATTAGATCTACCATTTTTGAGAGCGAGCTTTATTGAGTTATTTGCTGCACGGGTTTTCCCCAGTGGCACGGCACATTAACTGGAGTTTCTTCTTCCTCTAATATCTGCAAATAGCGTCATCTGGCCTGCATATGATATACATAAATAGTCTATAATAGAACTACTTTCATTTCACATCACGGAACTGCCAAAGGATGCTTGCCAATTTATATTTTGCTCCAGCGCGTTTGCTTGGCAAGAATATAGTTTCTATTACTGGGTTCGGAGAATCTCATAGCGGACGCTACGTAAAAGAGTAGCTGTCAAAAATGACCTGGTTAAGGAAGCAAAATTAGAGTATTTTTTTGGGTAAAGATTATAGTAGATCTGAGAAGGTCTCGGTAGAATAAGTGTGCCATTGCGACGGCATAAAGTTAGTGGAAACAAGGTTTCTACTAATCGATTCGAGAATTCAAGAGCCGTCAGCTATATAGAAAAGCTTCTAAGAAAAAATTATTCAATTATGAAGGCAAACATTGGAGAGTGTATTTTAAGAAGAAGGAAATTGCAATGGTCCAAAAAAAATCGTGATGAAAACAAACTTGGGTCTATTTTTAACGCGATTTGTTCGATAGGTATTCATTTCCTGTTCAGCAAAAACACTTGTGCTTGGATTCAATAATCATACGTTAATCCCATAAAGAAGTTTATAGGCGTAGTCACGCACTAGTTTCGGAAGCAGCACTAGAATGCTTCCTTCAGTTGGTGGAAAACTGGTTTGTTGACCTTCTCTTGGTATCTATTGTCGGCTGAAATTTATTCTCTGTCAGAAGCATTTTCAACGTAGATGAAAGTCAACAATTACATGTACCCATAGCGGGAGAGTAGAGACTTTGGTGTTGTGCCTCGTCATGAAACTCCACATGACCTTTTAAGAATGTGTAGATAAATTGTCATGATGCAACTGCCAACTGCTCGCTACCTACAGGTCTGAACTTTTTGCACATCACAGCGTCACGAGACCAAGGGAAAGCTTCTTGGTTTTACCTTTGGATAGTAATACCGTTAAGTTTTGCATATTTGTGGTGCATCATTCAGATTTTCATAATGGTAGGAACTTTTTTTTTCGTGCTCCTTTGCGATGACTATAATTTGGTTCTGCGATCAAACTACAGACAATAATGGGCACTTGTTGATTTATTTCCATTGTTTTAATTCTATTCGTTTTTGACGGGACGCATCGTGCTGTGCTGTGACAGGCTGATGTACGATAACCATTACGACACTTTTTTCCCCAGCTGTATGTACTCCATCCTACGTCTCAGCGAGTTTGATTTACTTACGCACAAAATATTGTAGTGAGATATTCATTGAACAAATCTCATGTATCCCACTCCAATACTCCTCTAATTTAGCTTTTCAGCAATATTATTGCTTTAAAGATCAAAATACCAGGAATCTAGAAAGGATCTAAGGAATGTATTGACGAAGTAATTATTCCATTTACTAAAATAATAACTAACTCGTTTCAACTGGTTCTTTCATTGAAGAATTAAAATTTCGAAAATAAAGCCCATATTAAAATCTGATCAAACGTCTTTGTGAGTAAGTATCGACCAGTTCATCAGTATTGTTTTCTAAAATTATAAAGATACTTGTATCTAATAGGCTAATTAATTTTTTGGATGATGAAAATCTATTAAATTATAACCAATTTGGTTTTAGAAAAGGCCGATCAATTGCAACAGCTATTGTTCAGTTTCTAGATAAATTATAGAGACCTAGATAGAGGTTAGTCGTGCATTGGGAGTTTTCTTGATCTTAGAAAAGCATTTGATCTGGTAGATTATGAAATTTTAGGGGAGTTGCCCAAGGAAGTGTACTAGGTCCATTGTTATATATATTAGTTGTTTATTGTCTTTGTGCAGCCCTGAAGAAGATCTTAAATAAAGATCGAAAGCTTGGTATAAAAAAAGACTACTCTTTTATTTTGCCCACTGACTGCAATCCCAAGATTTATTTAGTACTACTATAATTACAGTCACGAATCAATATTATCTATTAGTTGTTTATATATATATAGTTTATATATATAGTTTCTGGGATGAAATGTATACTCACTAACTCTACTAGTAACTGGCTAGTGCCAGTACTAAGTGCCCTAACACCTCATTGTCGTTTCTTAATCCCACGTAATTTAGCCATCAGCCAGTTAGGAAACTTGAATGCACACTTTTCATTACTTCCAGGGACGGAGAGTGGGACATCGCCGCCGCCCACACAAACGCCGGAGGGCCCTGCCTCGTCCAGATGCTCTGTTCACTCCGCCAGGTGAACGAGGCGGTAGATACAATTCAAGTTTCGCCAACTTCGTAAGTAGAGCGGACGTATAGCCAACTAGAAATTCGAAATTAATTAAAGACGAGCTGGCTAACGTAAGATCGAGACGAAGCGCGCGGAATTGGGAGTGCAATCATGCAGAACCTTTCGAATGACAGATATCGCTGTAATTAGAGAGAAAAATTGATGAATTAATAGTAGGGAGTTGCGGATAAATGGTATAGATATCGTGAAATAAGGAAGGAAATAAGTTTCAATCGTGGATGAGCTTGTCGGGGATCTTTGATTAATTAATTAATCTTTGGAGATCACGTCTAGTTTAGTTTTGAAGTTTGTAGGATCGAGGGGTGGGATGTAGTGGGTACCAAAGCTTCAATTAATTTGCCGTTCACAAGGTTTGATGTGTTACAGATTTGCTTCAGTGGTTGCCTTTATGAAATATACCATGCGACCATAAAAAAAAGTAATCTTTATTTTCTATTAACAGCATCAGCAGTTGGAGTCACTTTCTCCGGCCGAAATAGGGGTATCGCAGTCTGCGACAAACGCAACGCCGGCCACACTGGGACGACATCGTTTGCGGTCCAGGGGAGATCTGATAGCCTACCCCAATTTCGCGACGATGCGCCGTGACCACATAATTGCAGATTCCATTCCGGGACCAGAGAGTTGTGTATAAAGATACTCAAACACTGACCTAATACTTAAATGAATAGTTTAATGAGGACAAAAGTAGTGTTATTTAAGAAAATAAAGACCCTATTTTAACATTAAAGCGGTGAAGTGTCTGATAAAAGGAAATGCGAAGTATTTCGAACGGTAATCCTTATAGTATCATGTGGTAGAAAAGGAAGTAATGGAATTCGACTGTTGTTGGAAAATTTAAAAGCAACAAGGTCTTGAAAACATGTGATATACGCTGCGAGTATTTTAGGATATCTTTAAATTATGATAATTATATGATGACTTTTTTATCTGTCGGTCTTCCCCAAGTTAATTAAAATTTAAAACATTATCTATCATCTACTATCATCATATATAAGTTTATTTTCGACACATGTTTGTATAATACAAACATGATTATAAAAAAAGTCAGCAAATAATAAATTCTTCACGCGAATAGCAACTTAAACTTGGCAAATAAGTCTTGATTTGCAATCTAGAACTAAAATAGTATGCAATAGATTTAATTTCAACTGGAAGTTTATTATATAGCTTGCAGCTCATAAAACCCAAAGTCTTTTGGAAAGAAATGGACCTTTGTGAGGGTGGTAGTAAAAGTGTTTGATATCTAGTGCCATGCAATGATTAGTGTTGGCATCAAAATGTGTAAAATTTCTATGAACAAAAGAAACAACTTCCAATTGGAAGTTAAATTAATTAGTAAGTTAAATTAATGGTCTATTGTAGCCAAACTTAGCACATATTTTCAAATTCTAATGCAATCGAATTCAATCATTTCATTCTGATTTATAGTATTATATACAAACATGTTTTGATCACTGGCCACCCTCAGAGTTTTACAAGTTAAAGGCAATTAAAATCAACTATCAACCTGTGAAAAAGGTTTTATGAGGTGTATAAAATTTACAAAAGAAATATTATATTACTGAATCTATATATTATATAAATCATAAAAAGTTAAAAGTTCATTGTTTTTAAATACCAAGCCACAAGATTCATGCCAACCTAGGCCATAAATCTCTCTAATAGCTCTCTTCTGAAGAAGAAACACACGTTGAGCATCGGAAGAATTGCCCCAGTGAATAAGCCCATATTTCATTCTAGAATAAAAGTGGGAGAATAAAAAGTTTTTAGGACATTAATACTGCAAGACCTACACAAGTTAAGTTATGCATATCATATGCTAGAAAGAGAATTATATACATTATCAACATGGGTATTTCAACAGAAATTTTCAGAATTCAGAAGTGATTCTTAAAACTTTTTCTGACGATACAAATGGAGAAAGTGATGTATAAAAACAAACCATTTCGTCTATATTTATTACTATTTAAAAAAAATACATTGGGTTTTTTCAATGTTAAGGATTAGTTTGTTTAATGACATTCACCGATGCATAGACAAGAAATGGCCAAATCAACCACATCATTTAAGTTGACACTGGAACGGATCAGATTAATATTGTCTGCATAGATAGATAAATTAAAAGATGATGAAAGGCATTGAGGGAAATCGTCAATATAAATCAAAAAAAGTGTAGGCCCCTAATACCAATCCATGGTGAACCCCGAAGTTGTATAGCTATAGAAGGGTGTTGTTACACTGCGACCTAAAAGATCTGTCGTATCACCCCAAGATTACACAATAACGGGGTATATTTAATATTATGGCAAAGTACTTTTTGACATCTATCAATTAAATAAGATTTGAGCCAACTGTTCATAATGCCGCGTATCCCGTATCGTTCTAGTTTATGAAGGAGAATAAAGTGGTTGAGGCCTTAGAAAAGGCCTTAAATAGACATAGCCAGGCAAGGAATCCCACTCTCTAAATTTGTATAAATTTGATTTAATAAATGAAATAATGTCGTGTCAGTGGATCGATTACTGCGCAAACCATGTTGATAAGTAGAAAATCAGTTAAAATTTTGAATTACTTATTTCCCTAAAAAATGTTCGTGTTTAAAATTAAGGTAATTAGCAAGAGCTACATTATTAAATTAAAAGAAAAATGGAATACTTAACAATTGTATATATAAAGATGAAATTTTCAATAGTAAAATGTGTTTGAAAGCCTAAGTACCTACAAAATTTTTAATGTGCTAAAACAAAATATTTATTTTATATTTGTTTTCCAATATTTGGTATATATTTTCAAACATTTTTTATGTATAATATATTTATTGATATTTTACGTACTTATAAGCATTTCTGACGATTCTTTTATACGTTTCTTGACCTTGCAGCAACGACTTAACCTATCAATATAAAAATTCCAATAATAAAATTGGAAATCTTGGTACCATATTCTTTTAATGCTTACGGATCTTTCCAATTCAGTATAGTGTGACTACATTTGAGTTCTGTTATGGATACTAAACATATTTAGTTATTTTTATAAACTAAAAGCTTTACATATTTCCAGACACTGCAAATATGTAAAGTATCAATTACTATAAGGGAATAAAGAAATCGAACAAGTTCTCGAACCTCCTAAAATTCTTTAATATCAGATGACGGTTTCGCTCTATCCAAGCATTCTCAGGCCAGAATTTAAAATCGCTTAAGAATGGTCAAGACTTAAAAATAAAATAAAACTAGAAAGTGCAATATAAATAGTTATTTATTCATTGTTGGAATATTTGCTGAATTCGACAAACTTTTGCTACGACTTTACTCCTAAGCAAACCAGATAATTTGCTTATGAGCTGCATACGATTAGTTTAGAGGTTTTGATTGAGATAATCAACTCATTATATTCGAAATCTAAAGCAGGAAATAATCAGATCAAAGGATTAAAACATTTATTAGTGAACTATTCAGAAGCTAATAAATTTATATGCATCAGTTGCGTATATATAGATTCTATATTGTGTGAATATTTTTGAACTATTTAAGCTTTACCTGAAATTATGCCACCCCGGCTTCAAACTTTGGTATTGTTTCCAATTAAACAGTTTATATTTCTCTTTTTATTCCTCTTTAACTTCAATTTCGCATGTTTATATATTTGGTAATTGATGCACATCTATAATATATGTTATCTCAATTTCATCCTCTAATAAATACATTTATAGGTGCATACTCTGTCTCACTGCAAACTTTGCCTTTGAAACGTGCATTCGAAAGTTTTCTCGTCCGTAATAGCAACCTATTTTACTCACATCTTCAAGCATTCCTTATTATATCCACATTAATCCATTGAATGTAAGAGCACAGCTATCTATACAACAAAATTCTATTAAAACCGCACGGTTCGCTTAGTAAATTGATGAGCATCGTTCTGTGTCGCGCATATTTACGGTACCTACCCTAGCTTCCTTAAGTATAACTGCATTGAATTATATATGATTTTATACCAGGCTGAGTACAAATGGAATAATAAATTAAATTCTGTGAGCAGTAGTACAGCAGCGTCTTTTGAGTGCTTGTCCATGCATATTTACGTTGCATAAGACCTTTTACCTGCACTATGTTTTATCACGGAAATCAAATATGTCCGGTTGTTACCGCTTTGATCTTCGGACGTGGTTGAGCTTTTCGTTGTCGTCGGTAGATGGTGCTGGATTATATGGATGGCAGCGTCGCTTAAAAGAAATTCACTTACACATCAATATAGTTCGATGGGCTGGGGTTGTGTGTATCAGACACCTGCACGAGTGAGTACGGCATCGTTCGAGCATGGGTATGTTTACGAGTATAACGATGCGTATTATAGCATAATCGTGCACATCAGGTATGAGTAGTAATCGGCATTGTGGCATCGTCAGGAGCAGTTGGAAATTTTTTTTTATTTTCTTTTTACACACACGTAGATAATAATAGATAGCACCTCATATACAGGCCAGATCATGAATGTTTGTAGTTACGTCATATTTGCTTATGACGTATGCAGCGTCTGAAACAAATTCAGGCACACCAACATTGTTTACAATGAACTGTACGAAATGACAATTGTCAAATTTAATGAGGTTATACGCAGTTTTAATAGATTTTCTTTTATAACTGAAAGGATTGGTTCAGTTTTTAGTCAACGTTGCGTTTTAACAACAATCATGAGTAATGCAACTAATAGGATTCTAAATAGTGAACTTTTCTATTGACAATGCTTTCGTGATCACGAAAGGCTAAGCTTATTATTTAAATGTGTTCTCAATGAAATAATGTATTACCACAATAATGTAGTTCTCATATCAAAAACCTATTTGCAAATTAAAATGTAGAAAATATTCAAGCAACATAAAAGTATTTAGTTTAATATACGTTACCAATGATTAATTAAACGAAAGATGATGTTTTTATTTTATGTAGCAAACATAATTTCTATACAATGGTATATACAAAACATAATATTGCAGTAAATTAAATTAAAATATGTCAATATTGAAAGAAAAGAATAGTGAAATTAAAAATATATTTAATTTGTGTCTTCGCTCTCATCTTCTGATCCGCAATTAACTGTCAGAACAAAGTCATGTTTGCTTCACATTCGTACCACTCTTTAATTATTTTCCCTGTGTGATTTATGCAATTTTGCCAGGTGTCTGGTGTACAGCTGTCCAAACTTTCTTGCCACATTCCCAATACTTGTTTATCGCCATAACCATCCCGACCAATATGGTTATTATAATATCCTTTCGCATGTGCCCATATAAATTCGATAGCATTGAAATCACAGTGATACAGAGGAAGTCTTGAAACTTTATGCCCATGTGCTCGAAGTAATTCATCAATAACATAAACCTTAACCATAAATTACTTTACGAACACCCATTTTATTTCTCTCCGACACATCACATGTTTTGGGCATCAATCGTGGCTTGTACAGGGCTGTTGAAGCACTCGATGAAGGAACAGCAGATATAGCTTCCTTCTTGCGCTTTGTGTTGTAGATGATACCCATAGAAATGCCCAAAGCATTCGCAACTCTCTACAATTTGTATGTAAGTTTTAATTTAATAATAACCAATTACAATTTACCTCATGGACCGCATCAACGGATATTAGAGGACTTCCATTTCGCTTTTCCTCCTCGAAATACACTAGTAAACGACTGACCAACTCTTAGCAACAAGAACTCAGTCGTTTACCAGGCATCTTGAACTGTAACCTAAAAAAATGTTTTAAGTCTTTGTATGTTTCTTTAACACCTCTAAACTTACCACAAACTAAACGATTTACTTCACTATAGCTTTGAAAAGAACTTTTGGTAGAAGAAATAATAGAAGTAAGTAAAAATTCAAACCTAAAGAAGGGTCAATAAACAGTAAAAAGCAGATGTCAAATGTCAACGGCGCGCTAAAATGGGTTAAAATGGCATGGTTGCATGCTCTGAAGTGAACATTATGAAAGGTCTTATTTACGCATTACTCGACCGTATTCTATCTCACTTCAACTAGTTTGTTGATACTTAATAAAATATGGACGTATAGCTTAAGTAGCCATGACCTATGTTATATACTTCTAGCTCGCCTGTCTATATGAATGCTTCCAATTTTTTGAAACTACGCTTGTCTTTACTTTACCGACCTGTTAATGACGTAACTACAAACATTCAAGACTTCCTCTGTATATATATTTATCATTTAAATTTCGATCAGATATTTTCTTACTATTGTATCCTGTAGAAAGAGATAACATAAATAATTTAAGGCAGACCTTCACATATTAGTTAAACGATACTTAATACTATTGATTCAAATAAAGCAGTGTAAATGGTTTTAAAGTTTTAAAGTAGTTAATAAAATATATTTTACCAAAACAACTTGCAACTTGTTCTTCATTTTCATATTCTTACGAGTAAGTATCGTACGATTTTTACGATGCGACGATGCCGGTCTTAATGATTACCTACTCGATCGTCAGGGAAGGTAATCTCCGATTATTAATCGATTACATTTTTACTTACTCGTGCAAGTCTCTGGTGTGTATTATGAGATCTTTCTTGAACCGGGCTAAGGTTGAACTGGTTTTTACTTGCATTTCCCTACTTAAAAAAGTAACATACGAAGCTTATTTGTTTTGAGGTGAAGTCTTTTTTTTCTTTTTGTGTTTAAAGCCTGTACTTGTAGCAACTAAGCTACTAATAAACATTTTTATAACTTAACAATTATAAAAATCTTCTATAATTATTTTGCATAGTTACAAAAAGAAACATTTTTTTTTTAAACATACAACGTTATATCTCATTAGAAGACATATATTTACAAGTGCTTTTCTAGTTAACCTGTGCAAATATCTCAGAATTAGCGACAAATGTGATTCATCTTACCCGCATAAATCCATCAATCTTGATCGGTTGTCGGGTGCATTTTAATAAGTTATTCGAATGTGTTTTTTCATGTGTGGGGTTTCGTATGCATCTAATTCCCTGAGATACTTTCTACTACAGGTACTTCTTCTATCTAGTTCAAGGTATTTTTTTTATATCGGTGTTATACCTGGTATCGTTTATATGTGTGACAAATGTGACCATTCGATGGTTTCGTATCGAATACCAAAAAAAGCCGAGAATGATAGAAATAACCATCCAGAAAACATAGAGTAAGCTAACAATGAAGGGAGGCTTATCCAGAGAATTCACAGTAAAAAAGGGTTACGACAAGGAGATTCATTATCCACAAATTTTGTTCTTTAAACTCGCGTTGATTAAATTAGGGCAATTAATTTCTCGTTGATTTCTCTTATCATTGTTCATAAGGGCCTTTAAAGGTTTACACGATTAAGTAAAATGTGAATTGTTTACGTGCGCGAAATGATCAGGTTTGTCCAAAACAACTATGTTATTCCGTTTGACAGAAATACTCCAAAGTGTGGTACTGGTAATGCTGCAAACTTCTCCTAGACCCCCTACTCTTAACTCAGTTAGTTCAGTTCAGTGTTTCTGCTGATGATCATAGCTTTGCTATCGAAACGTACGTCCAGTTTAGTGCAGTGTGTGAGGGGTCTAGGAGAAGTTTGCAGCGTTATTCTGTTTGTCTCCTTAACTCTTTAATCTTTTAATAATCCTGAGATTACATGTTTTCTTTTATTACTTTTCGGCAGAATTCAGATTTTTTGTAATTTTGATTTTACGTGTTTTTATAAAGCAATCTTTTGTTGTGGCATTAATTTTTTAATAATTTAAATAGCCGCGCTGAACCCGACAACAGGTATGGGGGGGGGGGTAAAAATATATAGAATATTTTTTCTTTTTTTTTTTTTGGTGAAGAGAAATCGCCTGGCTCCAAGGCAAGGGCTCAGGCTGCCTCAGGAGTGTCGGGCGCTGCTCAGATTAAAGCCCTTCTTTAACCTTCTCTGGCACCTCGAAACTGTCGTTTGACATACCGTCAGGGTGCAAGCAGTGTAACTCACATAATCCCTTTTTCGTAAAAAAAACTCAGTTTTGACGAGCTCGTCTTACTCTTTCCTCCAGCCCTTTGTTGCTCATGACATTTCGTGTATAAGCTGCCAATGTTTGTATGACATTAGCTTTTCCGTTGTTATGTTGTTCTCAGTGCTCCCTATGCTAAGGTAGCATTGTTTTCCTTCTGATCTCAGTGTGCCTAGGGCATTCAAGCCTTGTATGTTGTACTGTGTCGCGTAGGCTTCAATAGATACAGTCGCTCACACCCTTTGTTAAATTTCAAGGCATATTCCCTATACACCTCGTGTGCAGTTAAAACCTGTGTCATATAGTAATCTAAACGTCTCCTTCCTCCCGAGCTTGTATGCCATGTTCTAATGGGCAAAACCTCTTGCACGTGACATATGGTCAATCAATACTGTTGCGATTATAACTTGCAAAGCATCTAGGAATACGATGCGAAAAGCGGACGATACCCTTAGCAGCATTCTCCTCTGTTGCTTTCCGATCATAGATAAATCTTCTTCTCAAGGAATTTGTTCTAGATTGGAGATCCGTATAGCAATGTTGAGTGCGCATCATTCTCTGTCCACTGCCTGGCCCTCCCACATTTGGCATAATGCGTGTAAGTTCGACTGTCTTCTCCTCTGCCTTTTTGCATGCATACCTGATATGCTTTTCAAAGTACAGCCTATTATCCAGTACGATACCGAGATACCCTTATGTTGTTTCTTGGTAATATTCGAACTCCGTCAATATCGAAATGTATGTGGTTTCACTTCCATTTTCTCTTAAGTATTACCAACTCGATCTTTTCCGAGGCCAGTTCTAGATTGTTATCTTTCATCTACTTATCAATTTTTTAAAGATCCTTATTTGCATGCGCCATCAGGTTGTACTCGTCGTCAGCGGCCACTAGCAATGCAATACCATCTGCATATCCCAGGGTCATTCAGTATGCACTTAAGCCAATTCTAAACACATGTCAAACACTGTGTTCCACAATATAGGGCCAAGCACGGAACCTTGGCGAACTCTCGTTGTAATGTCAATCTTCTTTCCTTTCGCACTTCTAAAGTAATCAGCGCACACCATTTGTTTTTACAGTTTTTAACAGCTTTCTACACTGATTCTACCGCATGGATCATGGATTTTCCCTTTCTAGACCCATATTGCCTGTCAGATAACCCACCTTTCGCATCTATCTCTTCCATTAGTCGTGCCCTAATTACTGCTTCGTACAGTTTACTGACTCTGTTTAGTGGGATGTTAGAAATATTAATGCTGTGTGCAATTTACTAACAGTAAAAACCTACAAAAAGATAAACTACGATAATTATTCAATGTTATTCTTAAACCACAACGGTTTTCTTCATTTATGCAGATCTAGACCTAGGACACAAAGCACTCTAAGTAATGATGACACTTTAAAACAACTGTTCCCTTTCATGTCTCTTAACTTGTTCTTGCAACATGAATACTGTTTGCACTTATACTGCTTATTACACATCCCCACCTCGCACAGCAACAGGAAAACATCTCACACTTTTCCTCTATCCTCATTTAATTGCAAATTTAATCTCCCTCATCCAAAATAACAGCAGCGGGTTCGCACGACTGGGCTCGCCCTTACTAAACTTATTTACCCAACCACTACTTCTGGCCAACGAAACGGAATGGAGTAAGTACATATATTTTTCAGCGCCCTGAAATAATGGATGCAGCGCCGCAGATTAAAATAAACCGAGTTTGCTCGATAAATTAGTTACGACAGAGTTAAATGGAATTACTTAGGGAGCTCGCCTCTACCGCTAGATGGCGCTAGCATCGCGAAACTTCGTAATACCTATCGGGAGCCACGACGCATTTACATCTATAATATATCGGATTGTTGTAAATCGACTTAAGAATGGCGTGGAGCGCCTTCGGGATTTTTTAATAACAAAAGTCGGCGTCGTTGGAACGTAGAATTGGATTTGAGAAGAAGTTTTAGGGCGGAGGCGCCGTCTGTGGGCGATGTGCGGAAGCAGAAGGTCGGATAAAAATTAGAGGTAATAAACGACTTTAGAGTAGTGGCTGTATCAACGTGAGTGTCGTATAGGATAAGCTCTAATCAGTCACGTAGTCGAACTTATTTAATTCCAAAAGGACGTTCTAGTGAATCAGAAGTAGAACCCTTTTAGAATCACGAGGAAAGCATGAACCTGTGAACAAGACATCCGAAGAAAAGGTGCAATATATCCGTGATCATATAAATAGTTTCCCTTCTTATCAGTCCCACTACACACGAATTCATAATCCTAACAGAAAATACCTACATTCTAATTTAAACATATGATTAATGTACAATCTTTACAAAGAGAAGTGTGTTGATGAAAACATGTCTTTTGTAACGGAAGCAGTTTATAGGAATATATTTCATCGTGATTTTAATCTGCACTTTCATGTGCCTTCAAAAGATACTTGTGCAAAAATAGATTGTGAAACCGATGAACAAAAGAAACACGGCTTGAATACGGAACACATTTTGCATCTACGCAAAGCTGAAAAAGCAAGATCTAGTCGCTTGACAAGCGACAGGTCTCTGTCTATTTTGGATAAAGATGTTTATGGATTTACTTTCGATTTACAGAAGGCACTACCCTTTCCAGTTTTGACATGTTCAGTTGCGTACTATAAAAGAAACATGTATGTCTATAATTTAGGGATACATGAACTACATGAAAAAGAAAATGCATTTATGTACGTATGGGACGAAATAACTGCATCGCGAGGGACGCAGGAAATAGGATCATGCATACGTAAACATATACTAGAACATGCAGGAAATGCAAAGCACATTATTGCTTATAGTGATGCATGCGGTGGTCAAAATCGCAATTTTAAGCAATGTTTGTTTTGGCTTAAACTTTTAGCGGATACTAATATTGAAGTAATTGATCATAAATTCATGGTTCCCGGACATTCTTATCTTCCCAATGACCGCGATTTCGGCCAAATAGAGCAATATGCTAAGAATCGATCAATATACGTTCCCAACGATTGGTATACAATAATAAAAAAATGCAGATCAAAAAATCTATTTACGATTTGTGAAATGAAGCAAAACCACTTTTTTTCGACAAAGCCATTGGAACAGTCTGTAACTCGTCGATATAAAAATGAAGATAACGCTCCAGTATCCTGGCTACAAATCCAATGGTTACATTTTGAAAAAATCATCCTTACAAGATATTTTACAAAATGACCCTTAACGAAGATTTCCCGTTTGACGTAATTGATGTGCAAACAAAACGACAAGGTGCACCTCGAAATTTGAAACATGTTGTGTTAACTCCGTTATACGAATCCCCACTCTTAAACAATGATAAAAAAAAAAGAATATGGAAGAACTTTTTCAGTTTATTTCTCCCGTTAATCAGAAATATTTTGTAGATATTATTGGAGATAGTAGTGTTGAGGATTATGGCCCTCTTGAATATGTTCAAGATGAATAAATATTATTTGTTTTGCTTAATTTTACAAATATTACGTCAATATTTTGTCTTTATTAATACCAATAAAATCTGATGAGATATAAAAATTGTAAATATTTGTATTTTCCCAAACACCACCGATACCTAGTGTATACTCATTTCAATGATACGTTAAAATGCATAATGGTCTATGTCTTCAAACTGCAAAAAAAAGGTAGAAAAATAAAAATAAGAAGTAATTACTGTTTACAGATATTTAAGTTAATATGCATATTAAAATATTTTCGCAAACATAATTCGGACTTTTTTTTCAATAATTTTAGAAAAGACTTTAACTTTACACTCATATCTCAGAATACATTTTTTTGACTTAGATCACTCTGGTTTTCAAAGGCTCATATAACTATAAAGAAATATACCGGGTGAAAAGTTGCAAGCTGTGCATTGCATTCTGGCCGACTGGAAATGGGAAAGGACTGCAATTGTAGTCGCAGCATAGGTTTATTAACGTTCGCATAAGCGAAATGAACATGATATTCTTTTTCTGCTTCGACTTCGCTTTTGATGGTATGAATAACAGATTAATAAGCGGGTTATTGTAAACAAGATTTATGAAGTTCGTAAAAGCTAAATTAAATCCAACATTACATTTTCGTGAGTGAAAAGGGAAATAACAAGATAATACTCATTTGATAACTAAAATCTGTTCATGCTTGTTCTCTATTCATACTTATTTTTATATCGAAGCATCAGCACAATGTGAACTATAAATTTCAGTGACAGGACTCATAAGCAATCAAATCAAAAGAAAGGAAAGAATGAAATGGAGTTTTAGAAATCAATAATCAAATAAAATAACAACAATGAATTCCATAAAACCTAACAAAGCAAATGAAATATCTGGTATATTATTGAAAAAAATATTTATGTTCGGGATATTTATTAATCATTAATTCACAAAATTCCATGCGACGGTTATAATCATCGGGTAAAGGTTCTTGAGATGTGCTGATTTTGTACAACCGATTTTATTCTTACGTAAAAGGTTTAAAACACTTGTTAAAACAGTTGTTGCGCTAATATTACATTCGCGAGCAATTTGTCTAGTTGACATAATATGTTTTAATTCCACTAATGCACAAACGTGTACTTCGATAGCACATTTTTCGCTGGGACATTTTTATTTTTGTTACTTATTAATGTAGACGTTGTTTCAAATCGTCGCACCACATTGTGAATACTAGTCGCGTTAGGAATTGATCTTTCGAGATAATTTATTGCAAATAGATCGTGTGTAACTCTTGCTGCATTGCCACCGTAAGAATGTTTTACAACAGATAGTTTTTCCTCGGGCGTATAATATTCCTTTTTGTATAAAATTACTGACCGCGATCAAAACTTACTAACCGATGTAAAATTTAAGGACCGTACCCTAATACCCAGCAACGCCTTGTCAAGAAATGAGCGAAATGATTCGAATGCCAGCTAAACTTGAATTGAATTACGCATGTCTAGTGAATGGTTTCCCTTAACTCGCAGTAGACGGAATGAAGGCAACATTGAATCGATTTAAATTAAAAAGAAGGGTAGAGAATAGTGATGATTGCTTGCCGTTAGATAGCGATAACATACGGATTGGAGATGGTATATCGAAACGTATATCTGACACGCAATTGCCGCGCCCACCAGAATAGCATACGTATTTCTCGACTTTGCTATGTGATAGAAATCATATTTTTCATCCATCTCTTATCATATTACGGCACACGATAACTCGAAGTTTCTCGTATAATATAACAGCAAAATGTTTCATACTATTTTTAGCGCTGTCTCTTTTACACACTAGACATATGGTTCACCAAATAACCAGATTAATTTTCAATTCCTTCCCAAGATTCCTCACTTAATTAGTTTAACTTTCCAAAATGCCAAATGTATATACTAAACCGTTTTAGAGAAAGAAATAAATCTTTTAACTTTTAAATACATCTTTTTATGTTAGATCAATTCATTTAAGGTAAGAAAAGGAACCATATTATTAATATTCTTGGATCTCACTGGCGTGAAATTATTTAATTTTCTGAAAAATACGGTATAAGATGAATATGACTGAATGACAGCGTCCATGTGTTTATATGTGTTATTTAAGCAATACAAAATTTTTCAGCGTTCTCTCGTTGGTTCTGTCCTGCCAAACCAACAGCTTTTAGGAGGAATGAATTGATATTCATTTTGATCATATTAAATCAATGGCCCTTCTATTTACGTTTATTATGTAATTTTCTAAATTCATAGGATTTAGATCAAAATTTTTCAACACATAAGTTAAAGACAAAGACGAAGATAGGATATAGTTTTCAGTATTTGGTAGCAGAAGCGCTTCTATATGTGATGGTGGGTTTTCTCTTAAAAGCTAAGCAATGTGGAAATGATCCAATTCTCAGCAAAGCGTGATGCAGATGGAATTGGATTTAGGAAAGAGATGTTATTTGAAAAATAGTAGGAGCAGTTTGGTTTGCGTTCATCAACAAGTGGGGAATGACTTAATTTAGAATAAAATTTAAGCAGTATGATAGCTTGTAAACTTCTCGTCTACTTTAAGTACTGATCACAAATCTTCATTTTCTCCTAATTAATAATAAATTTAGTAAATTTGAACCATTGTGTTATGAATTTAAAGACTAGTTCCTACACTTTTCTACCACAACGATTATTTCTACGAGATTATCATCCAAATTTTCGCATTCCTGTAAATAATATGAAACTCCTTTGGAGTCTCTTGGAAAGTCTAGTGTATTATACGAATTAAGAAAAGGAATATCGTAAAGATGATAGACTTTATTTTCCTGTGGTACAGGGAAAATTAAAATTAAATCAAATTGAAACAAAATGTGTTTTTAGATTTTGTAAACCGGGAAATAAATAACGCGTATTTCTGTGTATATGTATATATTTATAGTTTTCAAACAATCAAAGACCTACGAGCTTAATGGACGAAGAAAGGATGATTCAATGAACAAAAACATCATTTCATATATATTAACACTTCAAAATGTAAATTTATTATTAGAATATAAGGAATTTTTATAAGGAAGATCAACGAATGTCAGGAGATGACCATATTAAAATTGTAATAAATTAATTAAATAGGCCTATATTGTGAATATTATGGTAAATACATATATTTATAGAGTAATATAAATGTAATTATAGAACGATATATAATTTTGTTACTAAACTGTAATGTCTAATATGTAGATAATAATGAGATTTTATATCCATGTTGGTGCATAGCAGGGAACGATGAGCCTTCTCGATTTAAAACTTTAGTTCGGAAATTATCCCTTTCTTGTCATGAACTTTTTATGTCAGTTTAAGACGACTTTGACGATTTTCAATATATGACCGTTGGGGTCTAAACAGTCGATACTAGGAAAGTTTAAATCGAGAGAACAAACAATATCATATTGCCTTGCTGTGTACTCATACTTGTGAGAGAAAACATGACCTAACCCTACTGCTTCCGGAATACCCCTACAGTCAAAAAAAGAACAACAAAATATATTTCCAATAATAAATATGTGTATTCCTGTTGTGTACAGAAATCACAAAGATATACAATAGCATAAAACAGATACTTTGTATGTACATATTACATTATATAGATTACATATATGCCGAATGTAATATTGTACTGTAAGTAAATACAATTCCTCCGTTGTGTAAATGTAAAAAAAAGCTTTATTGCTGTGCAATAATGTTATTTCATGAGGAGTGAGACAAGGTGTGGAAATAAATGATGTAAAACTTTGAAAGGAGAACAAGAAGAAACAATACGGGCTAACAAAACGTGTGATACGTGCGAAGGGTGCCAGATGTGAAAATACGAATGTAAGTACATGGTATAAGAAGAAATAAAAAAAAACATACCTAGTCCAAGAGTAACAAAAAAAAAAAACGAGATAACTTTATATAAATGCTTCGTTTGTGTAAATATTTATAAACTGATGAGAAAGTATTAAATAAATAAAAATTATACATGTCTAAATGTTGCGTTTCTTTACCTGTCATTTTTTTTTATTAAAGTTTTCTAGAAAAAAGTGATAAGTTGAAAACTTTAAAATGAATTCATTCTTTGTTGTGTTGCAGTTAAGGATAAATACGTTTTCTCAGTTAGAACTTCTTTGTAAATTTCCAAAACAACAGGTAAGAAAATATATGGAATAAAGTAGTTGCTGTTGTGAACAAAGAAAAATATGTCAATTACTTCCTATATTAATAAGTATCACAAATACTTATACAATAGTATTGTTAACACTTATTTATACCATCAATTAAACGCGTCTGTACCTAATATACTGCTGTGTACTGATTGAATTAATTGAAAATGCCAAATGAATTTTAAAATGAAAAAGAAAAATTTAGTTACCCTCGCGAATTAAAACTTGAATCTAACCACGAAAAGTAAATTGTGAGTGAAAGAAATCTGACTTTCTTAAATACCCAAAAAAATTGTAAAGGTACAATATAACATAAAAGAACAGAATTTTTAACCCATCGACGTTAATTAACAATCAAATTTATTTTTCAAAAAGAGTTAAATTACAATTTGTGTAGAAAAAAACCGTGAACTGAAGGTTCTGGCCTAAAATAAAAACTGCACTTGACTCTAAATTAAAATAGGACAATGCTATTTCCTATGCAAACGGAAAGTTTTGTTTGTTCAGGAAGATTATCCAAAATACTCAACCTTTGAAATACTATCCACGTGGTTTCACAAACTAAAATAAACTAAATGCAAGAACAAAGCTTCTACTCACCCAACCGAGGTGATTGATAATTAAAAATGAAACAGCAAAGTTGAATAACGGAAAATTAACTCTTTAAACTATAATGAGAAAAAATAAACTAAAATGTATCTTCCCAAACAAAAATAATAATTGATCTTATATATAAGGTGCACACTTCAATATATTAACAATTATCACGATAAGAATTCCTTGATTGGCTATATTATAACAGAATTAACTTCAATATCAAATGAATTGCAAAATGGCAATAATGATATACAAAAATACGTCTACTTACGTCAATAGTCGAACAAGGAAGTCCTTAACAAAACTCTGCAACAATTTTTCTTACAAAAATCCCTCTCTCAAAATCGTACAACGCAGACGTATATCAATTCAACGACAATATTGAATAGAACTCGCATTAAACAACACAAGCAAGCAATAGACAATAGAATGAATGGAATAATTAAAAAATTTAACACTACATAAATTAAAAATGATACAATAAACTCTATAACTAAATTTTATACAAACCAAAATAAAATTGTGAAAAATTCTCGGTAAATTGAACAACAGCTATTTTAGCAAAGAAACCAACCAATAACCAGCAAATACGTACTACAACATATAATATAATCTTTCTATGACTATTTATATAAAAAGTAGCTGTCAATCTTATTAAGCCGTATGGTAGCAAAATGTTTACTCATGTACGCGTACAGGTAAATTGCCTCCCGAGAGCAATTATTAATAATCGTTAAACCGGTTTCCACAATTTTTAGCTACCTGATATACGTACATGTGTAAAAAGAGATGCGATTTTTCGTATAGCTGGAATTAACAGGTATACTTGTTACAATAAACGCCATTTCTTCATCCTGCATGAAGATTGTAGAATGAGTGCGAATCTTGATGGAATGAGGTACAGAATATGTGGAAATGGCCAATTTAAATGTGATATTTGTACCTAGCCATCATCTTACCCCAATATAATACTTCAGTTTTAGTTTCAATTTATTTTCTTACAATTTATGAAAACATTGACATTGTTAGGTAACAGATCCTCACAAATTTCGAATTTACAACTCCCCGTGGGTAGCTTATTGAAGTAAATAGTAGTTACATAAAGTGGGGTATGTTCGAAAAGTGGTGTTCTGTGACGGGGAGCACTCGGTTCGTGTAAGGATCTTGTCCTCATTGACATCAAGAAGATGTCATAAGAAGATGTTTTCGTGTGTTTTGATAATATTAATACTTCGTAAAACTAAATGGACCGCAGTGGCAATATTCTAAAACTTTTAAATAATGCAACAACGGACACTACGGTCCAGTGCGGGACGCAGATTATTTCAAAATTTAAAAAGAATGCGGGACTCAGAATTGATCCTTGCAGTACACCATTCCTTAATTTACTTGATGAGAAATAATATGTTCTTTGAACGGCAACCCGAATAGGAACTAAGAATGATCGGTCGCTAAGAAACGATACAAAAAGATCGCAGGTAATTCTCTATATTATCATGTCTTGCATTTTTGGCAGTAAAAAAATGGCTTACTATGACAAAGGCTTTTGGCAAATCAAAACGGATTCTAACGATGTCGTTTTTATCAGCTAGTTCCGTATATGTATAATTAAGAGAATGATACATTGCGTCACATTTTGACTTAATGATCCGACTTATTATTCTTCATTAAAAAGTTGTAAAACGAGTGTTAAGGGGAGGTTTATATATATATATATATATATATATCGGAAAAGTCCAAAAACTTTGAGCTTTTTTTTCAGACAAAGAAAAAGATATACGAAATACGGCTTTTTGTTAATAAATATATTAAATCTTGAACATTAAAAAAAAATATTTTTTTTTATGACAAGACCACTATAACGTTCGCTATTTGTATCTAGGCAGCAGTGTGCCTAGAAAACACGGTCAAACTGCGTAAACTCTAGCATACGCAAAAGTGATCCGAAATTGAAAATAAAAAGGAGAGTTAGAAATATATTAAATTTGTTGGAGGTTATACCTAAATTTAACCAAATAAGTCGAAAGCAAACAATGTGGCAGATACCTGGACTTTAATTTGATTATTTTCTATTTCTTTTTTGTGTGTATGACTGGATATAAAAATGTGGAATATTGCAATTTTTAATGTAATATAGGTATAACCTCCAATAAAAACTGTTTACATTAAGAAAACAAAAGAATTAAGTTGGTATACTGAACACTTGAAGAACTAGAACTTACGCAGATTTGAAAAATCATGTTTCGAGAAAAACACGTTCAAAGTTTCGCAGCAAAAATTTTTACAGATAGTTCTCCATACACTTAGTCAGCTATTCCAGCACCAAATATTAATCCGTCTTCTTCTTCATACTTCTGTATTTTCAAAATTTGTTGCTTCCCTTTAGACAGCACAGCGAGTTTTGCAGCGCTGAACATATCCTGCTCTGCCCGTTGTATGCGCTGACGATCAGAATTGACGACGAAATTTTTGGCATCAAGTCCTACTGCAATTCCCAACGCATTCATTATTCGCAATACAGAAAAGTAACCTTCATTGAATAAATTTGCGGCAATGTAGGTAGCAAGTTGAATTGTTTGTGACTCGCAGTGTAAATCTTTTGGAGCTAGTTTCTACAAACATGAATTAAACGAGTCGTTTCAGTTTTGACAATTTTTTCGAATGCATCTTTGCAATAAATCACTGTAGAAAAAACTTCATAAATCGGCCTAATAGCATCTTGATTTTTACAAAAGAGGGTCATGTTTGAATGAAGCAAGCTCAACCTTGGCTTCTGCAACACGCCACTTACACAGGCTGTCTACACCTTTTGCACAATAAATATGTCGTGGATCTGCGTCGGTTGAACATTTATAATGAAATGTAGCCCAAATAGCTGCCTTCATTTTTTATGCAGAATCTGGATGTTGTCTAATTGCCAGTCCATAGTACACTACTCTTCTACTGTTAAATTATCAATAACTTGGTGAGTCAGTTTACCAGTGCTCTTTCCTCAACGTCCACTCATTGTTTTTTGTACATCTCCAACGCATTGTCTTTTTTTCTTATGGATGGTAACATCTTCGTACGGCTAAGAATCACAAATTGCTTAAAAAGTTGTCTTGTCTCAGTCGCCTATACGAAAGCGTGCGAAAATTTCTTTTATGGCATCGCATCGACTTCCATTTTTCCTGTGCTACTCTGATGATCCGTAATGCGGTTACCTTTGCCATCATATTCCGCCGTACCTTGCTCTAGTTTCCAATTGGCGCAGTTTTGACTTGCTTTTCTAAAGCGTGGGAAAGTGTGTTTTAAGTAAAAGAAATATTGTTAGATTAGTTTCTTCAAATGTGCGTTTTATTTCGGATCTAATTGTTTCGTATTATTGTAATATAAATAGCTACTCTGTCGTTTATTTGTGACCCCGACTGTAGTGACATTTATAATCATTAAAGACAACTATACATATACTAACAAACAATAAGTATGGTATTTCGACCCGAGTAGCCCCGAGTCGAATATGGTATTGCATCTAATATGCTCCGTTTGTGTTCGGTACACCCGCTCTTTTAATAAGCCGTAGCGGCTTAAACAATGCGAATATTACGAAACCGCTTTAACCATGTATTTTAGATATTTGTAGCTTTCAAAAAATGCAAAAAACCAAAAATCGATTGTTCCAGTCAAATATATGTAAACCTCCCCTTAATAACCAAATCTTTCAAATATTTTGGTGAAGATTTTTTGTATGAAGAAAGATGCTCATTAAATAGGTGAGCCAATGTTCTTGAAATGAAATTGGTACATATTTCAAAATGCATCTTGCTCGTAGATGGGACAAGTTGATAGAAATAGAAAAATTAATGTGTAGTTTACTTTTACTGAGTATGCTTAATACTTTTAATTTTTGGATGGTTAATTTATAATTCATTGAAATGTTATTATTTAAAGCTACGATATTTTTATGAAATAAAACTTTTGCATTTCATTCTTATAAATTATTTTCTTTACGTTCGCCAGCTTGCCCCACCTTTCCCTACGAGATTTTAGGAACGCTAGACGTTTTTTTTTAAATATCCAGGCGATCTGAAATATAAGCTCAAATATACATATTTTATTAAATTAATATGTGTTACATTTTCTGTCGCAATAGTGTATAAAAAAAATAGTGTATATATGGTTTTGAAATTACCAATATGCTAGACCTTGTTAAAACTATATTTTAAGCACGCCTAAAAACCGCTTAAATATGAACTGATAACGACGCTGCAATTTAAAATGCAAAAGCTAACGAAATCAACTCAAAACTTTCCATATTCTCCGTCTCACCCGAGCAGCAAAATGAATTCCCATACTCACATTCGCTAGCGACCGGCTCCAGAAAATTAGGCCATTATTCAGCGTTAACGTCGCTACGATTTCCCTTTTTTTTCTTCGCGCATAATATGCGACGAATGTTTTCAACCGAAAGTCCCCCGCAATCCAGCAAGTCGTTGGAAGCGATTCCGTGCAGCATATAGTAGAAGTAATGTAGGACGCTGTGCGAAAGGGCCCGCTTTCTCTACACCATTAGGACACCGATGTGTCGGGCGCTGTATGGTAAAGGTCTCGAAGACTGGAAACGTAGAATAGATATTTATTATGTCAATCTAAAACGTTTGTAGACACACAATGTATACGCTGCGACTCGGATGCAAGATTTCTTCGTCTACTAAGAACGATGCAGGATATGAGAAGTAGGTCCTAGAGTGGAGAGTAGTTCCTATAACTTCTACTATAGAAAGGAATCGTGGTATCGTGTAGAGCTACATTACTGAAGCGCTGACTCTTATTGGGTTTGGCAAGACGGTAACTGGCTTTGCTTATGATAGTCAGATAACGAAATTTTATTTAGTGGTAGTGTATACCAGACAATATTCCAATGTTATATAATACAATACCTCGACAAAAATTTAAGGGAGAAGTCTACTGTAAATCCCATTCCAAGTAAATTGAAGTTTACTGAAACAACTCGCTACATTATGTAATAAGCTAAAGACCAAAGCTAGTTGGGATAAATACTTTAACAAAGCAAATCAAGTCGGCCGATTTTTTTTTTTAAATTTAAAGCATCTTTTTCCAGTTTTTCGTTAGCTTTCGTTGAATGTGCAAAAATATCCCAAATTTGTGAAGCTTTTGATTTAAGAAAAAGCGTGGATAGTAGTAGGTACATGATCATGATAGAGCAAAATTAAACTGTATTGTATACCAAAGCTATCATCTCAATCAGAACTAGCCATACATCGTTAAATATATATCGCATATGCTACAGTATATGACACTGTTTCTAAATATTGTGGAAATGGCTTCTATTGTGTATATCAATTTTTTCTCACGTTTTGAAAAAATATTGTAAACATTATAGATTTACTGACTTTAGGCACTTTTGAAACCCAAGAAACCCTTTTCTTAAATTTGTTGTTAATTTCAAATATACCATATCATGCCAAATATGTCAGACCATAATTGTGATAAAATTTTGTTCACAAAACAAGAGATAACATCAAGAAAAAAATAAAAATAAAAATGGATTGTCTGAAGACACGTCTCTTTTTGTGACTGAGACAGGTTAAATATTTATACGTTTTTTCTCGACTAATAATTCCTTAAAGTGACATGAGGAAGGAGAGAGAACTATTTCTTTTGTAAAATAGTTATTTTGAAAATTATAAAATAATAAATAAATTATTTTAACCGAAACAACTTTGATAGAATTATGTTAGTTTCAACACAGCTGTGTGTTGGATTGCAATGGTGAGAATGCAACAGCACCTTGTCAGTCACACGTAGTGGTTTTGTCAATCAGTTGTTCATAAAAAAAAAACTACGCATTTTTTTATAATAAAAAATGTAAATATTCTATCGCATTGTGAAATATAAAATAACATAAACAAAAAATTGTTTTTAAATAAATTATTACATTTGTAATTCATGATCTGAAATTGCTTTTAATGGATTGTTATTTGGGTCGTCTATTGAATTGCTGGAATCCGGCATTTTAGGCAGTGATTTTACTGCCGCAATCAGGGTTAGTCTTGAGAATGGTTGTGGCTTGTCTAATTCCACCTCTACGTATCACGTGACCTTTTTTATTATACATTTGTGTATAGATTATTTACACCTAAGCTTCATCTGGGCATAACTGCAATACTATTTTGCCCTTAAATTATTGCAGAACAATTGCAATTAATTTTTCTATTTGTTCTCTTTCTAGGTTCTGTAGTGACAATTGTTTAGCTACAAATAAAAATTGTGACGTTTGTCTTGATTTTTCAAACCCCTTCTAGCATATTCAAATTCACCCTATATACATACATCAAATAAAAATCAATAATGCAGAGAGAGAAGCGTTATCAATACTGTAGTATAGTTTTAGAAGATACTGCAGATTAGGAGAAAAAAAGGAACGTGTCAAATAAAGCACACTAGATTATAAGAACTATAAAGGTTTCTAAAATGTTCGTTTTTACATACGCACATTCAAAATGAATTCCTGACGATACATAACATTAACTACATCCAAATCTAGGTATTACAGGCATTCACTTTGACCGACAACTAAACAAATGTACACTCCATTCACTGTAAGAATGCAGCGTTACATTAGATAGGCGAAAGATTTACGACTTGCGATTGGCTAATAGACGAGGCGAATTCACACACACGAAAAACATTTTATATAGCAAATGAAATAGTTGGATAAAACAAAATATTACTGAAATCTATGACATTTGTCAATCCTGTGTTGGTTTCAGCTCTGTATTTGCGTGTTTATTGCTTTTTTGTGTCATTCGTGTGACTAGTGTAATTTCTATACGCAAATTGTTACAAAAATAATTCTTCTTAAAGCTCTACTGAGTACTGTTGAATATTTGAAGGTTTATATAAAATGATAGTATTTTTTTACATCAATTTTACTATGGTAGATGAAGAAGTATTTGATCTACCTGCAGGGTCATCAAAAAATCCTCAGGGAAAACATATTGACAGTAAGCAAAGGATAAGGCTTAAGCCGGACACTTCTAAATCGGCAGCAATTAAACTTACTGCAAAGTAACTTGGGGTGGGTGAAAGAACAGTGTAGGATATTGTAAAAAAAAGGATACCACAGGAGTTATCAGTTCACCCCCTAAAAAACGTCTTCGTCAGAGTGCATAAAATTCCTTGGACAAAGCAGATAGGTCAGCAATTAGACGACACTTACATACTACACTGTTGAAAATTTTAACACTTTTTTGACTAATTTAATAGTCAGGAGAGGTCCACACTCTTTTCGTGTTATTTTGTCGAGAACTATAGAAGTTTAAATTTGACGAGCAAAGATAGTCAAATATTGTCTATTGCTAAGGGGTTATTTTGGCCAACTGACACGTGGAATTATAAAATACTTCTAGTCACATTTTATTTGATCCAGACTAGACAATTTTACTAGCTGTTTAACTAAATTAATGCGATCTATTGGGTGTTTTAACACCATTTTCTAAACACAACGTCTTTTTAATATGCAACTCCTATTTCTTAGTGCTACAATATTCTCTCTTTAAGACGTTTTCTCAATTATAAATATGCAAAACTACTAATTCACAAGTTTTGGTTTCAACTAAACGTACCAATTTTAAAGGCTTCTTATCAGGGCACTGTCTTTATCATTAAAGCGAACTTTTGCCATTGCTTTTTGTGGCTTTAAAAGAGAAGTATACTGTTTGACACGAGCCGTTGAAGTTAAACTACTGAGGGCTTTTGTTTGGTCTGCCATAACTTTTTCTGTTTCTATAATCCACATTTCTTTTGTTTCTCTACCTTTCTGTTAGGTGTAACACGATTTCTGTACTTTTCCACAAAGAGAAGTGATACCTTAGCGCCTTCCTTCTTCATTGCAGTCCAACATTGGAAGAGAAGCATATTCCCTGTCTGTTATGTACCATCATGGGGAACTGCCCGTTGTATTTATTAAGGATTTTCAAAATGGTTGTTTAATTTCCATTCTTCTTCTTCACTCTAAATTGTTTCTTTAGAACATCAAAATCACTTGGCATTAATAACTTCATTAGGTAGTTTCTTTGACTGTTCAGTCGAACAGTTAAAAAATAAATCAGCAAACGCTTCGTTCTTCTTCCGTCAGTATGCTGCCATGGGGTTATAAATTCACGCAGAACGTCGCATTTTTTCGATACGAACGTACGGCAATATGTACACACACGCATCACTTTAATAAATTTGATATAAGCAGAAAAGAAACCGGATGGAGATGGGAAGATTGGCTTGCGCGAGCCTCTCACATGATATCAGAGGAACCCGGCCCCCACATGACGAAAATATACGTATATTCCATCAGTTTTTCGCTTCTGAATATTTATATTTCCCTTAACAACAAACGAGAAACAGGCAGACGAAACAACGAGTTCCGTTTTGTGTATATATGTATATATATATGGGCCTAGTATATTACATGTATACTGCAAACTCTATTCTCTCATCTTCAGGGATGGCGTTTTGTCAGGGTAAATTTCAACGTTCTTCGCTGTCTTATATGAATTTAGTTCTCAACTTCGGAGAAGCGTACACAAATAAGGTAGCGACATCAGACAAACAAAACAAAGATACACTAGAATGCAATTATGCCCTCTCATATTTGTCTGTATAAAGTGGAACGTAAAATTTCTTGTTTGGAATTAAATGCGTTATACGTTATGTAGTTCAGAAGAAATACATATTTGTGCCGCGTCTTCCGATGATAACATTAAGTTTCCAACAAGATTTAATGCAGTACATTGGATAAAATTAGCACTTTATTCGCGAGATGTATTATGCAACGAAACAGTTACTTTTAGCATTTCTAACATATTACATTTTAAACCACCTTAGTCTAAACTTCACTATACTCGACGCATGTTTCAATATTGTAGATGATCCTGCAACTATTGCTCAACAACTCAATAATTACTTTTTAATGGTAGCAATTAATTTGACAAGACACATTAAGTCAAGCATTGATCTTATGTCTTTTCTTAAATTCAATCACAGTAAGTCATTCTTCTTTTTACCTAGAGATATACACGAAATTACTACTATAATGCGTAATATTAAAAATAAACATTCAAAAGGCGTTGACAATATCTCTGTAACGGCTCTATCTTGTTTGCCACCTCAGGCATTGGAGTTTTTTGTCGAGTTGATAAATTTGTCATTACAAAATGCTGTTTTTCCGTCATGCTTAAAACTTGCGAGAGTTACTCCAATTCATAAAAATGGAGGGAGCCACTCCTTCTCTGACTATAGACCTATTTCTGTTCTTTCTACTTTGTCTAAAATATTTGAAAAATTCGTTAACTCAAGGGTCATAAAATTTTTAGAGAGTGAAGATTTACTTTCTTGTTGTCAGTATGGCTTTAGACCGGGCAAATCTACTGCAGATGCAATATATGATCTTTTGCACCACATATTCAATAATATTAATGATAAACAGATTGTAGCTACCATTTTTTGTGACTTGTCCAAAGCTTTTAATTGTGTTCCTCATTGTCTGCTACTTCGGAAACTTGAGAGATATGGCTTCAGGGGTGATGTTAATGGGTGGTTTAGATCCTATCTTGCTGATCGTCAGCAGTACGTGCAGATACATGCTGGCAGCGGCTACGTCAGGTCGGAGATCGGTCGGGTGGTGTGTGGTGTGCCACAGGGCTCAGTACTTGGACCGACGCTGTTCTTAATATTTATTAATGATCTAGCTTCTGCGGCTAATCAATCACACACCGCCCTATTCGCTGATGATACGTCGCTTACATGGCATGCCTCGAATAAAAACGATCTCTAGAAAATCATTAACACTGGAATTCTTAGTGTTAGTGAGTGGTTTAATGCGAATAATATCACTCTTAACGTCAGTAAAACCAAATTATTGATATACAAGCAACATATAAATATAAATGTTTGCCTTAATAATAATTTACTGTTACCTTACAACCATGTAAAGTTTTTGGGTATTGTTCTTGACGCGGATTTAAAATGGACTGAACAAGTCAATGTCCTTTCGAAAAAGCTGTCTTCTGTTTGTTATGCTTTGCGAGTGATTAGACGTAATCTTGGAGAGGAAGTGTCTCGTATGGTGTATTTTTCTTTGTTTGAGTCTCGTATGCGGTACTGTCTTTCCTGTTGGGGATTTACTTCGTTGGCAAATCTTAATGTACTTTTTAAGGTGCAAAAGCGGGCAGTGCGAGTGATTTGTGGAGAGGCAAACAAAGCTCATTGTCGGCGCTTGTTCATATCGCTTGGAATTTTAACCCTTCCCTCCTTATTTCTATATGGAACCCTTAGCAATACCTACAAACAGCGTCAGAAACAGAAATATCGGTCTGACATACATTCTTATAGTACACGCCATAATCACTACATTAACCTTCCAAAAACCAGGCTCCTCCCTTTGTGGAGGTTCCTTGTATTATATGAGTTTTTCATTATATAATAAACTAGATGCTGCGCATCTAGGAGTAGAGGAAGGTGGTACTTGAGGAAGGTGGTTTTTTGAAGTCGGTCCATTCACTTGAAAATCATCTTTTATAATGTGCAGTACGTTTTAAGTAGTTTACTTTTGTTCTTACTTTTGGAACACCCTGTATAGTTGAAAATATTTTTAGGTTATGCAGCATTGAATTCTGCACAACTTTTGTAGAAAAGTTTTTGTTGTACGTATTATATACACGTGATTCTTGAAGACACCGAATATGAGATTATCTTTACTTAGGGCTAATTATATAAATATTCTGCGTTTAAATAAAATGATCCACTCTCATAATAATAACTACAATTCCAATTTGACGATTTTTATATTTATTAGTTTTTATTTATCCTTCGCGAGATCATATTTATAGCCAACGTAAATTCCATAATATTGACAACTCATTAATTTACGTTGCTCGACAAAAAGTTATATTAGACGTTTGTTAGATAAAGCACAAAAAAAAGCGAGGAAAACACAGCTGATACATTTTGTTTTAATAAGCTATATATATTTCAGTGCTTATTCCTCTATCTATATTGTCTGCTTATTATATAGATTTTTTTTTGTCATTGGCTGACTCGATGTAGGCAGGTATTTCACATACGGTAAACATCAATTTAGTAATAGATAGAATAGAAATAGTATTTTTCCTATTCCCTTTTTCTCATTTCGTTGTCCTTTCGTATCTCTATTCCTTTATCTATTCCCGTTTCCTATTATTCTCTCTTCCCTGTTCTTTATTCCCTTTCCTTATTTTCCTATTCCTTTTCCCTTTCCCTAGTCCTTTCCCTACTCCTTTCCTATTCCTTTCCCCTTTTCCAATTCCCTTTCCCTATTCAATTTCCCCATTCCCTTCCCTATTTTCTCTACTTATTCCTATTCCCTTTCGCCATTCCCTTTCCCATTTTCTTTCCCATTCCTTTCCTATTCTTTTTCCCTATTTCTTTCCCATTCTCGTTCCCTATTCTCATTCTCTATTCCCTTTCCTGTTCCCTCTTCCTTTCCTATTCTCTTTCCTATTCCCTTCCCTTGTTCCAATTATCTATTTCCTTTCCCCTTTTCCTATTTCCATTCCCTATTCCCTTTCCCATTCCCTTTCCCATTCCGTTTCCCATTCCCTTTCCCATTTCCTTTCCCATTCCCTTACCCATTCCCTTTCCCTTTCCCATTTTTGATTCTATATTCGCAAATAGTGGCCCAAAAAATTGCATGTCTCAAGCCTTCAAAAAAAAAATTGCGTTTTCTTTTATATTTCAAAAGTCTCTGCCCCATATTGCGTCCGCCATTTTATTTTGCCAAAAACTAATATCAGAATCAAATTTAGCGACCTTAAAAACGCTTGCATACGAACGTCTGTTGCAAAATGTCTCCTATATTTCAAAATTTTCTCTTCAATATTGAATCCTCCATTTTATTTTTCTAAAAACTCTTGTAAGAATCGAATTCAGCACTACAAAAGGCTTTGAACACAAATATCTGTTGCAAAATGCCATTTTTTTTAATACTCTTCTTTCGTTTTAATCGCGCCATCTTGTTTTTGATTCTATATTCGCAAATAGTGACCCAAAAAATCGTGTAAAAATCCCCGATATTATGTCTGCTATTTTATTTTTCTACGTAAAATTTAAAAATGGAATAATATATAGAAAGTCTTTTTCCTAAAATCAAAAATAGAACTGTAATCAAAGACCAAGTCTTCGGTTGGACAGTCTATATAGTCAAAAATATTTTAAGTTATGCCCTATTGAATTCCAATAATTCAAGTTTTAAAAATTGAATTTCCCGCTGTTATTGTGACAATATTTTGTAACGTTTCGACTTACCGCATTCTTATGCACTAATTATGTTTTTATTTTAATATACACTATTAATAAAAGCGATAGATACATACATTCTCCACGCGTAGTGTAATAAATCGAAGACGCTGTAGATTCATGCATTAAAATAAGATATAATATGTGCTATGAGAAAGTTAATAGGCATTTGACGAAATAAATAAAAGCAATATTCCGTGTGTAGCTTCGCTTTAACATAAAAATATGTTTTAATTTCATTATAAAACGAATATTAATCCATTGAGCCAATATGTGTGTTTTTGGTTTTTATTTTATTTACTGAACTGTTACTTGCTTTGACTCCTTTAATATTCATTTCATAATAATTTTGCGAATTGACAATTCATTTATGAATGCTCTACCTCTTCGCTGCGCGCGCAGTTAAACCACTTTCATTCGTATCGCACCGACTCTTCGGTTATCTTATATTTTTACGCGTTTGTGCAACGGAAAATTCACTTACGTTTAATCACGTCAGATCACGTTTAATATTTGTTTGGTCTAAAATTATTTTATACATCAACATTAAAAAAATTCTTACAAAACTAAACCTATATTTGTAATCAAAGTAATGCCTCTAGTAAATTTATTTCTTCAAATAATTATACACGAATACATTTTGAGTATTTGTAAATTATGTCATTTAAACACGCGGGAATAATCGATGGCCAAAATAAAACAACAAAAGAAAAGTATACATATATGCCGACAATACTTTGAGGGCTAATCCCCTTGATATTATATGCGACAAACACGCCGCCAATCCTTTCGGCTAGAGATTTATATATTCGCAGAATTTTACTTCGCAGTTTCCGCGAAATAATGTATTAAAATTCTTAGAATCTGCACACGTGCAATCGCTGATAGATTATAAAGGAGATGTATCTCTCCTTACGTTTCCTAATGGCTTATTTTCTCTGTCATATTTTTTTTAAGTTGATCGTACAATGGAATCAGATACAAAGCAAAATTACTTTTTTTAAAGGTTAAAATGTCTTCGAAGTGTATGATTTTTTAGCAAGATAGCAAACATATATATTTCAAATAAAATATTTTATATCCCAAGTAATAATGTAGTATTAAAATTCTTAGAATCTGCACACGCGCAATCGCTGGTAGATTAAAGGAGATATGCGTCTTTCCTTGCGTTTCCTAATGGCTTATTTTCCGTATGTCATCTTTTTTGTGAGTCGATCGTTACTTATGTTGTACGTATTATATACACACAATTCTGTGATTCTTGAAGACACCGAATATGAGATTATCTTTACTTAGGGGTAATTATACAAAATATTCTGCGTTTAAATAAAATGATCCACTCTCATAATAATAACTACAATTCCAATTTGACGATTTTTATATTTATTATTATTATACTGACGCTCGCAAATAATGAAATTTTTGGATATCATTAATACTGTCGCGAAACTCTAACCAATTCTCATAATTTCCATTAAAATTAGGCAAAATAATTTGTGGCAATTTTATGTTATTTAATACACTAACTTCTGATACATGAATAGATTCAGCATTGTTAGCACCTGCGTCAACGGTTTCTTCATACGAATTTACTTTAATTTTAGCGTTGGTCAGTAATTTATAAAAATTATTCTCAAATTGTTCGCGTTATGTAACTTGTAATTCGCTATCGCTGTGCAATACTTCGAATTCGCGCTGTATTTCGTCAAATTGTTGTAATAATTTTCAAATCGAGAAAGACGTATTTTCAGTTCTGTTACTACGGAAATTTTGTCTGTTTGCGTAATTTTATTAGAAAAATCCGTTAAATACTTTTCAAACAATGTTATTTGCGCTTTCATAGCACCACGCTTTTTTATTAATGTTTCTATCGACATTGTACGTTTTTAAATGTGTATATATCAATTCTGAATGTTGTTTTTGCACTGTAATAATCGAAATAGAGAAAGGACTTACATGTAACGTTAATGGAAGTCACCACGTGTTTTTTGTCGAAGATGACGATGTGCGGTATTCGTTCTACCCGTGTGGCGTGTGGATGTTTTTCGATGTTTTTAATGCTTTCGATCTTCGTACTGATGTACTAACGTGCGAATCCGACTCGTTTGGACCAAAATGTTGTGTGTTTTATTGAAAGAAAATGATTGAAACTGATGTTTTAATAGCACTCAAAATAAAACGATGTGTTCGTAATGACGTGTATTAGTGGACTGTGTCTGACGACTGACGACTGAGAAACATAATACAACGTGCCGTTTGGGCATGCGCATAATACAAACAGTAAAAAAATAACATAACATTCTAACAGTTTATATTTTAAAATGTTTCCGAATATAATAAATATTAAAATACAAATTATTCACAACTACCAATTAATGTAATTCAAATGCAGCTTGGCTTTGAAAAAGCCCGTTTTAAGTTGAAATTTATTTTATCTATCTTGTCGCCATCTAGTAGCGCTCGTGTTTATTTCTACAATCGTAACGAAGTGTTTTCGTGGTTTTCTAGAAAATTGAATCGTGAAAACACCTTAACGCTTTTAAAATATGTTCCGTAACCCCGTCCGGATTTTCTAAACTTACCTTTCGCATTAACAAAACGATCCTACGGTCGAAATCGATTTTAATATAATAATAATAATGATATATGTGGCGCCATCTATGCTCCTATGTGACGATTATTTGTACCGTCGTTATAATCTTGTAGTGAAAAACACACCACTATAAATCGACTCATTTTGAGAAAAATATCGCGTTTCGACCTTATTTTAGGGTTCGAACCGTAAGAGGAAACATGTAAGAACTGTTATCGACATCGAGGCCACTTTCAAGTGCCACCATAGCGTAGCAGCGATCGTACGAAATAGCGCAACTTTGACGTTCGAAATCCATCGAAATCCGCTTCGATGACATTTCTCGGTCTGCAGCGGCGTTCGTTTCCCACCGCCTACTACGATCTAATTTTTGGGCGAATTTTCTCCTCTTTCCTACTTTTAATTATAATCTCGATACGCCTATGCAGTAGACACCCCGCTACCCTTTCGCCCATCTATTATTTCCCTTTTAATCCATTTCCCCCTCGGCGCCTATTCCCGCCGACTTTTTCACGCCAAATTTACACGCTATAGATAGGGCGACGCCTATGGTGTGCGACAGAGAGTAGAAAAGGACACACCTGTCGCCTTTTATTATTATTAATTACCTACTTTAACTAATTCGCCAACTCAAAAAATGTTCCAGCGCCAACTAAGGGCCGTCCTGTTGGAACAAGCATTTTATTCCATTGACGAATTTTTAACATACGAGTATGACTTTGATATATAATTCTTACCTATCTTATACTCCCCCTTGTGAATATTTGTTTTATATTTTAAATGTAACACAGCTAATACTAATCTATAATTTCAGTGATAATAATGTAATTATTATTTTAATTTTTATATTTTATCCACACTAATATTATTATTGTTATATGTTTATTTATGTGCCAAACAACACCTAGTAGTATCAAAGTATCTATCTATAAATGTTGTCGTTATCAGCAATAAAATATAAACGCTAAAACTATTCAGTATTCTTTGTGTATGTTTTTTTTTAAACTTTCTCAATGTTTTTGGTCTCCCCTAGAATAATTTCTGGTCTTTTATAGACTCCCTTTCTCGCTGTCTCGGACGCGCTGAAAAGTACTGGTCGCTGTGGGACTAGAGCATGTATTTTACACACTTATTGCCACTATTTAACGTATCCTTATGGAAATGTGCGGTTATCGTATCGATTTTTAAGAGTTGTTATAGCACCTCGGTTGACAGTGACCGTCCTATTTCAATTTTGCGCACTTCGGTTTACAGTTTTTGAATCAATTATCAACAAAATGGCTTTCGATGTACAATTCAAACAATTCATTGCTTCTGAACACGGGGTTTTGATCCTAATAGGTCCATTCTGATGAACTCTTTCATTGTGTCCCTTAATTGGGCCTATCAGCTGAAGTTCTTAAGATTAGAGATGTCATACTCAAGCCTCCATACTTTACATATATGAATGTTTTTGTTAGCAGACTTACATGTATCTCGCGAAAGTTTATTATATTTCTATGTCAAGCCATTTTTTGACAATTATCTCATCTCATGTAAGGACTTTGGTCTTCTTTTGTTGAGGAGCAAGAGCAGGTCGGATTTAGTATTATTGAACAAATTACTTAATAACAGTATCGACTACCCTAACCTTGTTTCTTTAGTTTCCTTCTGCTTTCTTTGTTATATTCGTAACAAAGTTTTGTTTCACATGATTTTGTGTCATACCAGCACATAAACCCATCGACTTTTTTGTCCCCGATTCCCAAAACCTGTTAGCTTATTTATTCTCGAATGCATCACAGCAGCAAACTATTCCTTAACACTATTGTCGAGTTTTCGATATCGGTATAAATACATACCTGTAGGTTCCTATTCGTAAAAATTCTTTTGTAAAGTTTTGGTAGGAATTTGATTTCAAAATTTCCTTGGTGACTTGCAACCTTGATCCATTTAAAGAAAACTTTTTTAGCTTCATAGTAAGACCTGCCCATAGTGTCCATCAACTTACTTATTTTAAATAGTTTGGTATTTAACTTTTTTGAAACTGGGGAACAACGAATTCTGTCGGAATGCAGCCGTGAGGTACCAAGCGATATATTTTTAACCGAGAATCTAACTTTGCTGTTGCTTCTAGAATGCTTTGAAACTCTAAAGAAATTATAGTATATTTCAAACCAATGGAGGAAAGTGCTCTATTGCAGGCCGCAAATATTACAAACCGACCCGAAGGCGAGATTTGTAATTGCCCAAAGCCTACAATAGCACTTTCCTCACGTGGTTTGGATACTATTTTTTTTTTCCCAGTCAGTCCAATTTTAACTAAATATCTAAAAATATAAGACATATGACAGGTGAGTGGCATGATAGATAGTAGCCTTAATCTGCCAAATATTTTTTGGGCACTGTCAAGTTAGCGTTGTTTTAAAAGTGTTTAATAATAGTTTAATTGAAATTTAATACCTGATAATTTAGCAATTATCTCGTAAATGGGCTCAGACTGGGTCGAATGTACTAATATCATCTATCAATAATGTCACATATTATAAGGTGTATAGTTTCATCATATCAACGTCACTTACTTTTCCTTCCTAGGGAGGAAAAGTACAACTTTCTTCTAGGGAAAAAAAGTAATTATCTTTAGCTTTAATGGTTAAAGAATAACTTAAATTGGGGAATATTTGATTCTAATGAGCACCAAAAGATATTTTCTTAATCAAGGATATATTGAAGAAATCCACCCGCATGAATGATATGTTGGTAAAAGGAAGGAAATCAAAATATATTCTTCGGCACTAATTTTTGAAAGATATCTTAAAAAATAGTAACAAGGAAGATTACAACAATTTTTCGTTCCCTAGGACACGTAATCATTCAGTAAGTAAGCAAGCAAAATATAAAGGAAACGCCACAAAGTAAGAAAGACACTTGAGTGATGTTGGAAATGTCATTTGAGGGTTTCAAGAGCACAAACGTAATCTAAAATAGTACAACCACAAATTTATTTTATATAAAAATAAATGAAAAGGAATGGTGCAGAAAATATCCTAGAATCACAGCGCAAAAAAATATTCGTTAAGTCTTAAACAAACATCGAAGATCTGATAAGTAGCAAGACTAAAAAAGATATCTCTCAAAGGCACAAACTTAAAAAAAAAAAAGTTCTCTCTTTTCACTGCCGTCACACGTATACGGGCGTAAGATCATTATAAGTAAGCACTTCCCAAAAGCAGGAGCCATTCAAACGAGAACGTGGTGCCATCTTCCTCTTGATCGTCTCCCGAAGAATGGGCGACGTAGATTCCAGAAACGAGAGCATCATCCGTTCTGACGAAGGTTTATGTCGACCGTGTTCGCGGAAAGTGCTAATAAAAAATCGGGACGCGTATAGCTGGATGGATACCCGCGGCTGCATATGGATATTAAGTCGGTCGTGGGCACGATATCCCGTGTATGCCGGCGTCCATTAGGGAGGAGATCCTCCCGAAGGTAGAGGAGGAATGAACGAATGAAATTTACGGAAAAATTTCAATAGACACCGCGAAGATAGAGCTCCGCAAATAGAAAGGACTTGTAGAAAGAAGTGAGCGGATTTCTAGGTAGGTAGATCGTTTTCTTTTTTTTTGTACGAGTAATGTGCAGCGAAAAGCTTTGGTGTGCTTGAATGGAAGAATGGTCAAGGAAAATAAAAACTGCGATACAAGCAATTAGAAGCTAAAAGAAGAAAAAAATAGTGTGGTCAGTCTTCATTTCTAAAAATATCTTAAAATCCCTTAATTGTTACTTTTTTCAATAAAAACCAGCCGCGAAATATGTATTTTTTGTATAGACTTAATAGTAATAATAATAATAATAATAATAATAATAATAATAATAATAATAAAGAAAGTATCGTAACAACATGAAAATGAAAATGAATGCACGGAACATTAAATAAATAAAAAAAAAAGTGAATGCAATATATTTTATATATTATGCATTTGTCATAAACTTGAGGAAGTCACAATCGAGAATAACAGAGTCAGAGCCGAGAAAGTCACTACCGAGAACGACACTTCCTGAAGAACGTCACCGTAGGCACCAGTACACGCACAACAGATCCAGCGAATTGTAGAAAACACCACTGGCCAAATTTTATTGTTCCTCTAGGAGATGTGATTTCATGGTACGGTGGAAGACGCCAATCGATAAATTTGCTCCACGGATGATAGGGTAAATACGAGTGTTCCACGTTACAGCACAATTGTAGGTAAAACTACGTTTATACATTGAAAGTCTATGTTTAGGAATTGACATGAGGAGTCTACTTCGTGTGTTCAAATCATGTGTGCGATGCCTGAATTCAACTTTGCTGTATAGATACATAGGGGTTTGGTTGGAAATGATCTTCAGGAAGAACACTGCAGACTGCAAAATTCTCCTGTTCCGCATGTTAAGTAATCTAGCCTCTCTAATTTTTCACGTAACTCCACGCCTGCCTCGCATACCATACACCAAACGAACGCAAGAGTGCTGTACTCTCTGTATCCTTGATTGGTCTCTCTTCGTCAGGCAAGGTGAATAAATTGCCTGCACCATAGTTAAAATGAGAAAGCACAAGCGATTCACACAGCAATGATTTTGTTTCAAGATCTAGAGCTTTTCTATGGGGAAATATGCATTTTAAAGCTACCACTGATTTTTTGATTAGCGAAGACGTATTATTGCTGAAGCGCAATTGTGAGTCGATGAACATGCCACGATTTTTAACACAGTCTACCGGTTGTATATATTCATTATTGATACGTATATCAATGGAATTTTTTATAGCGGCTACGGATTGTTTTGGTCCAAATAATACTAATTGTGTTTTCTTTAGGATTGATTTGTAAACAGTGGGCATCAGAGTGGGCAATTAACTTACGTATATCTTCACTGATAAAGTGTTGGGCCTGCCTTAGCTTATCCGCATCAAATGAAAAATATATCTGAGCGTCGTCGACATGCAAATGGTAGTTACAGTGAAGTAATACTGTATTTTTAATTAAAAAAATATATGTTCGTTTTACTAAAATAAACATTTAATTGTGAAGTAGGTACTAAACCGGAACAAAATTATAGTATTTAATTACAGTTTGAACATATTTGCTTGTTACGAGATTTTGCTGTTCATACTGCCTACTTGTTTTAGCAGAATTTCTGCAGAAATAATAGCAAACTGTTCTAGAGAAATATGTACTAATATATAAAGCTTAATAATTAATTAATTTAATGACAATTCTATTATACAGAACATACATGAAGAACAACATCGCTTGCTGCATACGTATAAGAGATGACATTCCTTACTCAGCTGCCAAGCTTAGTCAGATCTCTTTTCAGTTTACAATGGCCTGGAAATATTCCTGTTAATATGCGAACATTGTTCTTACACAGGTTGATGCACTCTGTAAACCTCTTCTGGTTATGGATTCTCAGGAGAATTTTACTTTTCCTCATTTCCTGGGGGATTCTCCAAATAATTAGATTTTCTCTGTTCCATTTTTCTCTTCAGTTTCTTTTTCTTTCTCTATTGTTCTGCTACTTATATCGCAAAAAGGTTCAGGCACTACAATGGTATTCCAGCCCCTTTATTGCGAGATTATCTGTTATCTCGTTTCCTTCCACTCTTGTGTGACGCGGAAGCCACGGAAAGGTTACTTTATTCCCTTTGCCTAGCTCGTTTAATTTCCCTAGGTATTCCCAGACCATTTTGCAACTAATTTCATATGAGCTTAGCGCCTTGATGGTTGCTTGATTATCAGATATGATGACAATCTCCTGCTTTCGATAATTTCTATCGTTATTGAACTGGACGCATTTTTCAATGTGTGTATTTCTGCCTGGAATATACTTGGGGTATTTTCCCAAGCTTTCGAAGTACTTGGTTCTGGGCTCATATATTCCTGTTCTAGTTCCCTCTGTTGTTTTGGAGTTATCAGTGTGCCTTTTGATGGCATCTCTATTCAATTATAAGATGGTGTTATAATCCCACTCATGTGTAATTCTTTTTGTCACGCTCTCTACCACAATATAGAGAGGGGTAAGATCTAATAACTGCTTCAATAGATGCCGTTGGGCAAGTTCTCATAGCTCCAGTTATGCTAGTCTTTGCACTTTCGAGAGGTTAACTCTCGCAGTGCCCAAATTAGTTTGCACTTTTGCATCAAGCTACTGATGCTTAAGTGATGATCGGTCTCACTATCGCTGCATACATCTAAAGCAGTATTTGGTTTGCATCCCAAATTTTTCAGTGCAAAATTTCTGCACACCATCTTTTTATGGCCTTGTTGGTTGCTTCAGGTTCATGTTTGTTCCATATAAGTTTATTGTATAGGGTAAGGCCTAGCTATTTAACTTCCGTTCTCTAATTTATATTTTGCCCATGCATTTTTGTGGATTTGAGATTGGATTTTCTTTTTTTAGGTAGTCTTAGTGGGGTTAACATTGAGTCTCTCCGATTGACACCATCTTCTCGTAAAGTTCATTCCCTTGAAGTTGAACTATGTCCCAGGCAATGACAAGATCATCAGCATAACTTTGACAAGGTATGCCTAGATCAATAAGCCGGATAAGAGTTTGTCTGCTATTAGGCTCCACATAAGTGGAGATATTACTCTCCCTGTGGGCATCCTGTGATCCTATTAACCGAGAAGGTCTTATGTCGCATCTTCCGCCTCTAGCAATCTGGTAGACAGCTGCTGCGACATCCATCTGGAAGTCGCGTAATCTACCCCTTTGTTAATTAATGCTTTTATGACAGACTCGTGTGGAGTGTTGTCCTCTATGTCTAGAAAGGCGCACACTAAAGTTTCTTTATTCGTCAGTGCATCGTGGATTCGATCCGTCAGCTCCACTAGTGCAGTCTGAGTGGATTTGCCCATTTGATAGGCGTGCTGGCAGAGGTGCAACGGTACCCCCTCCAAGATATCTGTTCATTGTATACGCTAAGTATAACTATGCGTTCAAAATTACGTTCAGACATTAATTCTACTTTCTCCAATTACGGCTTATACCGAAGAAATGCATCAAGCCCACTTTAAAAGCGATGTTAGTTCATCGCCTAGGCTTGTTTGTCAGTAAGTAGGTGCAATAATTTCCAAAGTTTGTGGTTTCAGTAATTGCAGGTACATATCTTTCATGTTGAAGCAGGGAAACCATTGGGTTCCTTTATTTCTTTGAATAGCCATTGTAAGTATTACATTATTATTGAAGCGTTTGCATAATGGCACTTTTTACCCGTGGTCTGCTATCAAGAACATAGAATAATAAATAAATCCATTATAAAGTCATAATAACTTCGATTAAGCCGCTATAACTGCAACTTAACAATCCGCTATTTACCTTATTTAAAATCGTCTTTAATTCATAGTAATTTCACTGGAATAAAATTATTCCTTAGAAATGACTGTCCGACCGTAACAAAAATAAAACAATTGAGTTTTTTCCTTGAACCGTTCCAAGTAGCGCTACAGCCTTTCTGAATGTCGCTCGTTGGAAATAAACTAATAAAAAATATCTACCGCATGCTGCCTCTCCCAGAATGTAACCTATTACATCTATCTACCGTCTACACACTTTCCATGTCTTCAATTTAAATTTTCAAGGCGACAATGCGCTTCGGCGGTCCCTTTTAAAACCATTTCCCGCTGCATCTTTTATTCGTTCTCCATTACTGTAAGTGCACCTTGCAGGCGCATTCGATGCATCGTTTATCAAAAACACTGAATTGAATATGGCACAACTAATAAAACACATGTTTATCTGTATATGTGCATAGTATCGATGGATTTGTCTTCAACATTCAACTAATTTAGTCTATTATATATGTTTATTAGTAATGCTGAACTTCGAAATGATAAGAAAAAGTGAAAATCAATAAAGGAATTGCCGGTGAAATTTGAAGCAGGGTTCTAGAGAAAGATACTTTTCATGTCATAAAAGCGCTAGTGAATTATTCTACCGACACTACCACAACGCGAAATTATTCTTTCTCAGTTGGTTGAAGTGTCAGGTACATTTGTAACATATGAGAGCACTGGAACAAAATTCCAACTTTGCAGTTCCTAGACCGAAATATATATTATGAAGATCTCCTGTGCTATCAATCACAAATGTGTCAAATTGGAGAGTAAGAACAATGCATTTCCTCAACATTACTATGTAGCTTTTTTGTGTTATTTTCAAGCATCCTGTGGATAACGAATAACCTTAAAAAGAATGCTGTGGGTAAAACTAACAGTTTTCCAAGATTAGTGTTCAGTTGATTTAGTACATATTTTCAGCATTCGATAAAAATTACATTTTTCCTCTCTCTCATACATTTACTATATTTGTCCGCCGCTTGCAAAAAGCGTTTCCTTATGTAAGTTTAGTCTCTCACCTAAGCTTAAATAGTTGATTATTATTATATGGAACCTGTTTAAAGCATTGAACTGCCATTGATCGAAAAAGAATGATCATAAAAAGGGAAAGGATGATATAGGGAAAGGTATTGGAGGTTTCAAAAATGTAATGAAAGGGTATACGGCCTTTCTTTACGTTTCTTTTATTCTTAAAGGCAAACACTAAAAAAAGTGTATCGCAATTCTTATATTTCCAATATATTGATATCTATAGCAGCATAACTTAAACCTTATTAAAGTATTCGTACAAATGCATTACAAACTTGATTGTTCGATTTTCTAAACACAATTATATGTATTTTTTACTACGAAAACGTAGAACTGTTCACGCTGTTATAAATCTTTTTAATGCATTGGTAATTAAATCTAATACATTTAAAGGCATTGTTAGTTCAATATTTGATTATCAAATTCGATTTTTGCGCCCCCGTCCGGGAAACACTCATTTTACAGTACTTAAAAATGTCACTAAATGTTGGCCACACTAGATTTCTCATGACAGACGTGTAATAAATTATCATTAAGCTACTGTTCAACCATGTTAAGATGAACTGGTGTCTTCATTGCACTTATTATTGATAATTAATAGATATTAAACTAGAGAAAAATTACAGAAAAGATTTATTTTCGGAAACGTCAAAATACTAAGGTATGTACGTATTGCTGTGGTCTGGCATCCCGGGTTTCGCAAATTCAAAAGTTGTTTAGATTTTGTCGTATTTACTCCGATCAGCCTTTGTCAATGTTTCGGGAAAATTTTCACAGATGAAATGTTTATTTTTATATAAGATTTTGTTTATGATTTGATTGTTTAATTTATTTATTTAAGTGTTCAGTTGTTTTAAATTAATTTCACTCTTTATATATTTTGCGTTCACTGGTATTGTTTACGTTATTATGTTTTATGATTTTGTCCGTTTGCGGACTGATCTGTGTGCGGCTTCGCTGTATGCAGATTCAAGTTTTAATTCGCGAGGGTAACACTGAGATTAATTGTTCTTTTGCGCCCTTTAATTTTTTTTTTCCGTTGAGCTAGCTAATTTAATTTTCATTTTGCATTTTTCAAATTCAGCCTGTACACAGCAGTATGTATGTATATATTGCAAGGGTGATATTACACTGCAACCTTAAAGATCTATTGTGTCCCCTGTTCTTGCTGTTTTACAGCTGGCCTTCCAATCCTATTCCTTTCAGAAAGTGTAGGATATCAGAAGGCCCCAGGTTAGGTAAGTCTCCCTCTTCGATTTCACGTGCTCCCAGGTGCAACGCCCTTGAGTTGCACAGTGCTATGCAATTTGAGGGGAGATGGATGCCATCCTGTTCCCCAATCTGCTTCAGTCGTTTTGATCCTCCCTTTGTTCCTTCCTTGTGAAGTACTCTCACTTTGGAAGTGGAAGGCTTCTTACGGAGGTCCTGCTCCAATTTCTGTTTATTAGCGGTGTCGTCCCGCTAATAAACGTCCTTCCTCCATGGTTGATCCCAAGAGTAGCTAAGGAAGAAAAGGTCCACCTCTACAGAGCCCCGCATGCAGAGGTAAGGCTAAATACAATGGGGAACGCCAGGTGCCCCAAAGTTGGACTAGTAAACTGTTCTTCTATCCAGCCACGCATCCCATCAGCCTAATCTGGCACCTTAGGATTTAGGTTTTTATTGAGATTGTCTCTTTTCGGTCCGTGCAGTTAAGCCAAGACCCCTCATCCCTTTCGAGACCTGGTTTAACAGTTGGGCTTTCGGTAGCCGAAAGCAACAACTGACATCGTTGTAGAACTCTGTGCAAGCCCTTAGCCACGACACGACAGCTCGGACGAGAGGGGAGTGGTTCACGGCAACGGTCTTCATTCATCCTGCTCCGGTTTTAAGCTGAGAGGACAAACTCATAGCCGCCACTAACCATTCGCCTTGAGCGAACCCTGACAACATGGCCTTTTCTCTATCCACCACCTCGGGGACACGCCTGGTAGGTACTCCCAATCCCCAGGAAAGGAGGAAGGATGTAACATATGTGCCAACTTGCACTGTCAATTTCCTAGTGTCAACATTTCTTTTCTATTTTCAATCCAAAGTTAAGATTTGTTGGCCCAAAAAATATTGTGTATCACACGCCCAGAAACTCTTTTGCGAGTATTCGTACCACAAACCGTAATCATACTCGCAAATCTGTGGTTTCTGACCTAGTGATACAAATAACTGCTGCTTATATTAACGTGACGTTACGATTTGTTAGGCGATCCAAACTACCAGGCGGCACTGAATACAAAATAAAATAATCCGCATGCTTTTGGCAGCGTTCGCCATTGTTATTATTGTGTTTTGGTTTTGAGAGGCCACTTAAACGTTATTAAATTACAGTTTTGCAATTTACCTGGACTTGTTTTTCGAAAGCAAATTACTATCATGTTATCCACAGATTTTTTTTTCTACAATTAATCTGTTGGTTTTGTTTGGGATTTAGATTTATCTGGTAGTAGTGTGTATTATTAGGTTAATTATATTGTATTTAGCCATTTAAAATAAGATTCGTGTGCATTCAGTAGCGAAGAGATTTTTACGAAGCATTTTTTCAGCATAAGTAAGTTACATCTAAATTTTTGTATTAAAAGTGAATAAGTTTATAATCGTTGCCTAAGACATAAGGCGCTGCTGTGGTTTTGTTTAGTAATGAGTTGCACTCACCAAATGTCCGTCAAATATGAGTTTACTCATCAACAGGAAGCACATCCCACACAGGTAAATTAAATATTAACTTGAAATTGTAGGTATGTTCAATACTTATCGTATATGGTTATAAAAGTTGAAGAAACCTCGTTCGATACTGCTTAAAGCAAGTCGTGTTATGTTCATGTTTTTATCTAATTCTGCTATGGACTGACAGGGTGTACCTACAGGTGTGTAATGAGTGTTTATTTATGTTTTTCAAAGATTTGTTTTAATGAGACATATAACAAAAATTCTTCAAGCACAATAAAAATTAAAATGATTGTGTTCACACAGATATTTCACAGATACCTTAATATACTCCCTAGGAAGATGTAGCGAGCAACTTCAACATTCATACACACTCATATTTTATTCTTTTTTTTTTGTGCATATTTTGATTATTATATTATACTATTATTTTTTAAAGTGATACTGAAATTTCATAATGTTGAAAATATTTCCCTTAAGTAGATCGTACCCGATCACAAGTTTCAAAATTATATTTTTGCAATTAATGCCGTAACCATACCATTTATTCCACTAGTGCCGTAATAGGGTCTATTACAGCACTAGTTGCGTAATAGAAATGGAACATTTAAGCAGATTTATTTTAAGTTGGTCACATTGCAACAGCAATGGAGATGTCAATATGACATTTTGTAAGCAAGTTTGAGGTTATTATATTAAAATTCATTGTAAGATTTGATATTTTTAATTAATCTTTGAAATAGTACAACTATTATAAACATTTATATATAACGTTTGAATTATTTTCGAAGTGATAGTGATACCGTGTGCAGTAGAAACATTCTGTTGAAATTATCGTTCTTGCGATAGTGATATTGCTTCTGTTGGAGTAACTCAAACTGTGAACCATTCCAGAAGTTCAGGTAGATTCACTTATTTTCCTGTGCAAACATATTTCCAACATCAATTTTATTTTCATAGAAGGGCAACGTAACCTTCAGCAACAGCCGTGCTTTTCCAGCCCCTAATCGCTTATAGTTTAAATATCACCTCCAGTATTTGCTATATGTCGCACTGGATCTTCTAAAACAATGTCCTGTATTAAGATGAGGATCTGGTAAATGAAGAAAACTGGCAATTTGTTAAGGAACATTTCCCATGGTGTTAATACCGATAGGGCTATTAATTAAGCAGCCATGACGATAAGTTAGAAAAAAACGTTGTTGTGAGTAACTGTTTTAGGCCGCAGATTATTATATTTTTTTATAATTCCATGCAGTTTACATCAGTCACTGCGAACATTCTGGTACATTGTTTTTTGTTTTAGGTATGTTGACTATAATGGAATCGGAATTGTATTGAAGATCTTCCACACATGTATTAATTAATTCTTCTCGCCTACAGGCTCCATTATATCTATTATCAAAATAACCTAGAATATAAAGAATTTACAAAAAGTAACGAAATAAAATCAACACTAACCTTTATAGCTAAGTATATTTTATCATCGGCTTGTTTCAAAAATCTATGAATATCTTCTTCTTCTAAAATTTTAGATTTTTTTGTTTGATAACCTTTAGATAGCCGTTTTAATAATGCTGAAGTTTCATATATTTGATATATCCACATTTCTATTACATTAAACACGATCTTAACATCCAATAAATCAACCATAATGATGACGATTTTAAATCTTTACGTAGCATTTCAAAATAAGCAAGTAAGACGTTCTCAGAAATATGAAGAATTTCCTTTTCTTTGCCACCATTTTTCAAATTTTTGTATCGCTTTTGATACATATGTACGATTTCTCCGGAAGTAAATTATTTATGGTTTTTCAGCAATTGCCGTATTTCAGGCGGAGTGCATGAAAAAGTGTAGAACTCATATTAATATTATAATATAGTTACTTTAGTAATATAATATACAACAAATTTACAAAATGTGTCAATTTTAAATTAACTTGTCAATTTAAATCTTGTGCCAAACCAAGGTGACAACTGGTGACAACCGCCACAAAATTTCCCTAGATTATCAAATTTTTCTCGTTTTGCTTTTACAAAAAGAGAAATTTTAAAACTAATTGCAAAAAATAGCATAAAAGACACGTTTCATTTGACATTAAAGCACTCATTCAGTTAAGAAACTCGTGGCTACGCCACTCGTTTCTTAAACTCTGAATTCGTATTTTGAAACGTCAAAATGAAACTTGTCTTTTAATATACTATTCTACGTTTCAAAGTTATATTCCTACCAGTTGGAAAAATTCTATTTGATAGGACGGTTTGTATAATTAAATTGAAAAATGTAGGCCATTCTTAACGCATTCCCGTCAAAAAGAAATTTATTACAAGAGCGGAACCACAGCACCAATATAACCGAAGTAAAAAAAATCTCCGGCTTTTAATGCAGGAAGAAAACGTTTCCGGGGAGTATACCGAAATCCATATTTTTTTGTTGCCGTGTTGTTGTTTTTAATTCCACCCGTTAGATCAGCGAGCGTGTAATGGGCGAGCGCGCGGCGCGAGTTCAGCATCGCTAATCAAGTGGATAACATCAATATGCCGAACGGAAATTTGAAATGGGAATTTCAGGCAGGCGGGCGAGCGCTACGTCCGTACGTTTTGTACGTACGCCATTTCGGAGTTTTAAATGCGAAATAAAATTCCGAAACGACGATATATTTTTTTTTGTTTGCAGCTGAGCGGAGTGCGATTGTATAAATCAAAATGTAGATTACTGTAGCTTATCGGCACGTACATACGTGGCCCCTGGTATCGCATGGAGGACATATGATAATCTGTCACAGTCAACTATGGAGAATAACAATTTTCGGTTACTTCAAAGCTAATAAATTATTTTATTTACACAGGTATATTATTACATTGCATTTACACCACACAGCTGGATGTCACTTAAACAATTATTGCAACACTAAGTTGAAAGAACGACAAATACTGGGAAACGTAAATACAAGATAAAAAAAAATATTGTGCAAAGTAATTCTGACATTTAAGGATGCTGCTGCCCTCTTCATTTCAAGGACCCAACACTAGCACACCAGCTCGCAATAATTCACGTTACCTATTTTAAATAATGGAGTCCTCAGCGCCATCTGCCGAGGAGTAAAAATATGTTCAGCGTATTTACCACTCGCTCATAGATGTCGCCACACACATGCAAATCATTATCTGCGACTTCACTTATTTGAATATTTGTGTTTCGTAAAGTTGTTATTCTATTTCGATGTTGCGATGAAAGAATTATCATCTGTTATATGTTTTATCTCTTTATAAAATAGTTATTTATGCAGCTAATATGCAGTAGGTTTTTTACTCGAGTTAAACACGAGATTACTACTTACATTAAAGAATTAGCTTCATAAGGGCAGCAGCTTTATCAGACGAGTCTAGATTTGAAAAACGATACTGGTATTGGTTACTTATTAAATTTGTTAATATCATCAAAGGTACGTTCAGATATCTATTCTCAGTTACTCTATGACGTCACCTAAGTAGATATGTCCAATTGACGTCGTAGAGTTACTCGGAGTAGATATTGAGCAGGTTTTAAATGCATCCGAAGACGTTCAATATATTTAACCCAAAAAAAGTAATTCTGGATACGTCATAATTTAACAATATTTGTTGTGTGATAAGTACTTGTAGGAGTAACGAACAGAACGATACATTCTGTTACAGTATACTTTATCAAACTGACCACGCTTTTATATGTGCTGATAAGTATGTACAGTCGGACCCCCGTATCCGCGGTCTCAGTATCCGCGGATTCAGTTATCCACAGTTCCATTTATCTATGTGGCGATGCGACCTGCGACATATCGAAACTTTTTCTCGTTACAATTCGTCAATATTCGCTGATGCATTTACACATTTCGTGAAAATACTGATGTTTCTACAGTGTAATATATCACTGTAGGTATAGGTATAATACATATTTGAATTGTTAGTAATAGGCACTTATAAAAAGTTTACAATGAACAGCTCTTCAAACAGTAAATATAAACGAGATATAAGGCAGTCGTTGTATTCTGTAATACTGTTCATTGTTTAAATTTGTATAAAAATGCTGAATATGTAATGTCATGCTTCTATTAGCATGCATATGAAGAATCGTTTATTTTTCGCACACAGTACAATGTTCTAGTGGATTGCATGTGTTAGTACGCACTGTTATTTATATGTAATATCTCAATAATGCATCGAAAGCAACAAAGTCGTGATAGTGACTGTCCTTCAAAGCCTAGTAAAAAAACGTGAAGTATTAACTCTTGGCGGAAAACTGCGAATTCTTAGTTTAATACAACAAGAAAGAAAATTGTATGGGGGTAGGAAGGATATATGGTAAAAATGAATCGTCCATACGCGAGATTGTAAAAAAAGGAGAAGAATATTCGATCTAGTTTTTCTGTGGCACCCCAGACTGCCAAAAAAACTTCCACAATACGTGATAAAGTACTAATAAAGCTAGAAAGAGCGTTAAATTTATGGATTGAAGGTATGAATAGGAAACATATCCGATCAGTGCTAATATTTTACGGCAAAGGGCCTTAAGTATTTATGAAAACTTTAAAAAAGGCAGCACTGAAGAAGACATGAAACCATTCACAGCAAGTAGGGGATGGTTGAATAGATTCAAGAGCAGATATAACTTGAAAATTTTAAAGATCACTGGGGAAGCTGCATCTGCTGACGAAGAAGCTGCTGCTACGTTTCCGGCTGAGTTGCTGGAAAACATTTACAATCGCCGACGCAATTACATTTATCAAGACAGTAATAAATGAATTAAAACCAGCAAAGTCATGTTGGAAGAATTTGTGTATTGAGGTTGTTAGCAACTTTGAAGATTTACCGACTGTTGATGAGGAAGTAAACAAAATCATTTACATAGCAAGGCAGTTTAGTGAAGAAGGATTCGTTGATTTGATGGAGGAGGAGGTGCATGAGTGTATTGAAGAACATGGAAAGGAATTAACAGATAAAGAATTGGAGGAACTTCTAACTTCATCGACAGAGCTAGAGGAAGATGAAGAAACTGACACAGGAGCATCTGAATGGTCTTTGGAAAGATTGGGCGAAGTATTTCGGTTTGCACATGATTTAAAAAAAATCGTACATTACGATCCTTATAGAAACGCAGTATGAAAGTAACCAGATCAATAAGTGAAGCGTTGAACCCTCTTCAAACACTATTTAATGAATTCAAGAAAAAGAAACAGCAACTTCCTGTAAAAATGTTTTTCCAAAAAAGTGATAAAAGGGCATCAGCGATCGGGAATCCTATGCCATCAACATCGCTTGCGTTTACTTTCTTTCCGGTGGAGGCAAGAATCAGTTGATGTTGAAGATTTTTTTTTCCGACTAAAAATTAGTTTTAATATCTAATACATGTATGTACTTTCTAGTCTACCATATAATAAAATAAGTAAATGAGAGACTAAATTCCTTTTGTTATTGACTTAATACAAGTATGTAATATCATACGTATACATACTTTGCATTTAAACGAAAATTGGTAGATGTTCGCTATTATCGCGTTTTCGATATCCGCGTAAAGGCTGGAACGTATGTACCTGCATACGGGGTCGACTGTAATTTAATTTTTAAAGTTTTACCTATAAACAGTCGCATACATTGGTCATCATAAACACTTTGATTTGCCAAGACGTCAAAAATTAATTTTAGTGTTTGTATGTATCATATTACTTTTTTATATTCCAATACGACAATTTTTAATGTAAGCACTCTGCGGTATTAAATTTAATTCCAAATATAATAAGAAAAATATTATATTAAATATTCTAGAAGCTTGTTGGAGGGCGAAAGTTACTTTTAGACCAAAAGCAGGGAAAAATGACATTATGCACCTTAAATTCCACAAACTATCAGCCTTACATCATTCCTTTTGAAAACGGTGGAAAAGGCTGTAGCTGAATAAAAAATATCAGAACAGATATCTTGGAACGGGGTGCCGTGTATTACCTTCAGAATCTGCGTTAATTTTGTATAGAAGCACTATTTTAATAAAAAAAATGTATTAGATCCGGAACTTCTAAAGTAAAATATTTTCCATCGACTTTTTAATCTAACCAAATAAGTTGTAAACTACAGGAATTTCGACGAACAGGTCAATAAACAAGGCTACCAACTTACCCAGGCTACTCTGTTTTCGAGCCAATGTATTATTGCCTCCTGACAACTTCCACCACACATTCAAATTCAAAAAGCCAAAATATAAAGTCTCTGTTGTATCCGTTATGTATGCCAGAATATTAGGTCGGTACACGAATTAGCTGACCTAGTCGAAAGTTAATTGCAAACGAAGACTCGAAACATTCCAACAACAAGCGTACGTCCCGGTAACTCTCCTTTTAATTAATTAAATCTAATTAAAATTTAATTTAGAACTTGTCTAGATCGCTCCGTCTGGCTACGTGAGAGTTACACGGTCCTCGTTCAGGTTTATTACGCGGGGTCGGGAGCAGCAGTGGGCACAGGAAATTATCGTTGAGAAGTTTTAATTGTACCTAGATCTGATGCAGATTGTTTAGGTTTGAGTTGAGATTATGAGGAATGCATAGATATACGTATTTTGCGTAAGTGAAATACTCTCAATTTGTTTCTGGACAATCCATATACAGGCTGTCCCACCTAACTGGGACATTAGATTTTTCAAATGTCAAAAAATCAACAAAATTGCAAATATCTCAAAAACGGTTGAGTTTAGGGATAGGGAATTCTCATGCAAACTAATTATAAATGACTCGATACATTCATTGTATCGATAAAAATTGTACCATTCCATGTAAAATAAGAAAGTTGATATTAACACCCTGTATACCGAAAGTGCTATAAAGTTGAAAATATTTTCCTTAAATAGACCACAGTGGGTCATGACTACACTGCAAGCTTCAAAATCAGATTCCTGCTAGAACTTCAAATAAATCTAATGACCCAGTTCGGTGGGACAGCCTGTGATACCCTGATGTATCCTAAACGTGACATATCTGAAGTTGGCGTAGAAATGAATTTCCAGCATCGGTAAGTAACGATTATGCATTGTTTTTCTGTTAGGAAATAAAAGATTTGACATTTTATGAGGAATCAAAAATTATTAACAATTTATTAGAGAAAACAGTACGCTACTCATTTATCGATTCCATTTTATTTTTTCTCGGCTTAGTTAAAAACCGTTAATATTATACATTTCGTTTTAAATTGGTGTTTCAATTTAGTGTTTTTTAGATACTGGGGCACAAAAATGTTTCAGTCGAACTCTAATTATAAAGGAGCATTCTTATATTTCATGGCAATTCATTGCTGTACGTATTATTGTTGTATATTTAATATGATTTGCTTACCTGTATTTAGTAATAATAATAATAAATGCCTTTATTTCTTGCCCATGATGAAAAAAGTAGAAAAAAAGAGCGACAATATAACGCAAGTATTACAATAATCGGAAGGTGCAAGAAATCAGAAGGAGTGGTTCAGTTGGGCAACAACATTAGCCCTTTTTTTTCAACCTTATCCTTACATACATTAACAACAAGCGTAGTGGAAATTTATGCCTGACATAATAACTTAAAATTAATTTTGTCATATCCTACAGAGAACAATAGTGAAGGGATCACAATATATAATAGATAATAAAATCAATTAGCCCTGCTACTGTCGCCCAAACACATATTGTAAGTAGTTGCAAACATAGGCCCACTTAAGGCCTTAAGCTCAATGAGTAAAGAATTATACACCCTAAAAAGAAATGTGGTAAAATTACCCCAAAAATAGATGGCAACAGGGCTATCGCCTATTTTTGGGGTAAATTTACACCTATAGGGGATTTTTCACATGCTTGTGGAATATTCCTTGAAAGTTGGTATTTTCCCTGGTAAATTTACCCCTCTAAAGTAATATTCCTAATGGAATGGATAATTTCAGGTAGATTTACCCCACCTTCAAGGAATATTCCACCAGTATGTGGAAAATCCCTATAGGTGTAAATTTACCCAAAAATAGGCGGTAGCCAGTTGTCATCTTTTTGGGGTAATTTTACCACATTTTTTTTTAATGTATAGATTAGAGTAACAACAAAGAAATTAGAAATAATTGATTATTAGGTTGTTTTATCGTCCAGAAATATTAAGTTTCAGTTATCTAATAACATCTTTATGTCATTTAGACTATAATGCAATTCTCCACTTAAATATTCAAAATATACCATTTTGTAATATTAGATTTAATTTTAATAATTTCTGAAAGATATATTAATTAGTTGGATTACAGAGAGTTTACAATAATTTCAATAAATTTTTAAATTCAATAAGTAACTTTTAGAAGGAGTAAACATTTGGGAGAAAGGTCGATAAGAAAAGCCATATTACTTGGTTGTCATCATTACAAAGATCTAGTTGAATGTAACCATAAAATAAATTTTGACTAACAAAATACATTAAATTTTTTTATCAATTTGAGTTTGGATTTGGAGCTTTTTTATTTTTGTTGCCCTGTTCAGAGTATATTTTAAAAAAAAATACCTCTGCAGAACTTCTAATGTGTTAGAAGCCTCTTTTGCGTACTGCAATTGAAAATTAAAATATGGCACCATCATTTGTTTGTAATGCAGAACGAAATGAATCTGTTGGGTCTAATAACTGTCTTTCTACATTAAAGAATGCACTTCACATTCCTAGAAAGAAAAATAATGTAAAAACATATGAAATAAATATATTTTTATTAATACTTCTTCCAATCATATTATCAACGGTGTATTCACCTCAATTTCTTCAAGTTTAGATTTATCCTGAAAATTTTTAATAAATTTAGCATTTAAAAATATATTGTATGTAGATAATAGTGCTGCGAATCGAAGCCTCTTTATGTGAAACCCGGGTTTGGATGCAGTGATTAATCGTCTTTAAAAATTGTAACCAGTAAAACCGGTTTTTAAAAGCAGATTATTGCGCCTTAAATAGGTTTTTCGAACTTAAAATACATAGCACTTTTAAAAAAGTAATACGTATTGTTTTTAGTTTGAAACTGGTTTTGAAAATCGATTTTAAAAACTGAATTTTAAAAACCGATTTTTACTAAAAATTGATTAACCGGTTTTTGATATCTGGCGATTCCCGCAATACTAGTATAATATAAATAATGGTGTAATTAACTATTAAACTCAAATTTGCCGTCCCGCGGTCTTGCACATTTGCATGTATAAGTGCTTAATACCTACTTTACTTTTGTCATTAAATCCTACAGTAAAACCAAAATAGTCTCTTCCTTACTTTACATGTATCATCACTTAACAACGAAAACATAGCCTCCAATAATGGCAAGACACTAGTCGTTTTATATTTCCAAATGTTTAATGAAAGAGAAAAAAAAAGAATTGACTCCTTCAAAATGAAGATTTTCTGTTGTTTAAATTGAAAAGTTTGATACGGTAGTTTCCTGCGTGTCATTTGCACGTTGAAAACTTTAAATAAATGTATCATGTCTTATAGCAATAATATCGCCAAATGCTATTGAGGTTAAGTTCCCAGTATATCATATTAGATATCCATACGCAGGTGTATGTCTATTATTTATGTGTGCTGTAATAGCTAAGTACATGGTAATCATCTCAATACATAATTAATGTAAAATGAACTTACCTCAATCTTTATTTGCAAGACAAAATGAAAAACACACCATTTACATTTATGCGTTGAAGCCATCAGTGTAGATGCCGCACTTGTATTCAAACTGCGTACCTCAAACGCTTGCGCGTTGTATAGTCGACGGCTATGTAATGCATTCTCGTAACGGGTTTAATTTTTGATCAAGCGACACAATGTAATGTAATGTTAAAAAAAAAACATTTTGTGTTCCAATCACATAACAGATGCATATATATAATATATATAATCAGAATTTCATGTCCCTTGTATTGTCCATATTGTATTTTTACCAACATAAGGGGTAATATTCCACGAAATATGTTATTTTTCCTTGCTCCTAAACAAATTTCCCCAAGTGGGGGAAAATTGCTTCATTTATTGAAGTATTTTCCATCAAAGTCGGTTTACCAGGCAAACTACACTAATTTGTTGTAATCTGATGTTTACCCTCTTTTGGTGTAATTTTACCTTATATTTCATATGTTTTTTCACATACCAGTGAGGTAAATTTACCATCATTTTTTAGAGTGTACAGTGAATATATATTATATGAGAATGATCTCTCGTGAAAGATCGTTTTGTGAAGTGGTGGTGATATGAACGCTGGTATTATGAACATCCGTGCGAAATCAGATCTTAGCATATAGGTATGCTGGAGTTTTAAGGCAAATTACTTTATGATACAGTTTCAATGCTTGAACCCGCCTACGATTTACCATGTTTAGCCATCCAGTCACTGCAAGTTTATATGTGATGTTATCGGACTTTCTGATCCTATAAATGTATCTTAAGCAGCTGTTTTGAACTTTTGTATTCTATTTCGGTCGCGTACATCCAAACAAGGAACATAAATAACACACCCATAGTTAAATACAGATAAAACGAGACTATCACATAATGTTGTTTTCGTCTTCTCGCTAAAAACTGCCTTATAAGCATCTTCAAGTTGCAGTATGCAGTACTAATTAATTTTGAGATATGACTTTTATATCTAAAGGAGTTATCAATCAGCAAACCTAAGTTTTTTGACTCCAGAGATAGAGGACTGGAGACTTATTTAGTTCTAAGTTAATAGATGCTCTATACCTTTCCACATCTTTCTGTCTGCCAAACAAAATTACTACAGGTTTTAAAGGATTAATTCTTAAAGAATGATTTTTAGAAAAAATGCTAATCCGTTCCGGATCACAGTTAATGAGATTTATATTGGTCTGGATATCATCAACTCCAAAACTGGATAAATTTGCCTATCGTCCGCATGCATTTCAATATTACAAAAGTGAATATATTTATGTAATCGACTAGTATACAGCGAAAAAATGTAAGGGTCCCAGGATAGAACCTTGGGGTACACCTCGGTTCAAGGTCAAGGCAGTAGAGTAAGTGCTACAGCCAGAAGTATATTATGTAAGGCGAACGCACTGCGTGTAATCAAAACGGTAAGATTGTAGCAGCTGAATGGATCGCTCAGTAAACCCGATGTGATGTAGAATTGCTGTTAATAAAAGGTTGTTCAACCGTATTAAAAGCCCTGCTATAATCTAACAAAACTAGAACCGTCAATTGTGATTTATCCCTCGCCTCAATAATGTCATCGGTTACTTTGAGTAAAGTTGCAATGCAGCTATGTTGCGGTCTAAAGCCAGACTGACAGGATGGTAATAGACTGAACTCCTTTAGATGAGTATTAATTTGATCATGTAAGATTTTTTCTAGAGCCTTACTAAGAATCGATAGTAAACATATTGGGCGTAAATCAGGTATAACTATTGATCGTTTCCATACTTCAGGAAAGTTGTTAGATTCAATACAGCAATGAGAGGGTATACGGTAGTATCAATTTGAGCATAAAACTAGTAATACCATCATCATCGGCTGAGTTACTCCTAACAGCTGAGACATACTTTGATGCGGTATTTGTGTTTACAGTATGAAAGCTAAATATTGAGCCTATATTTTGACATGTTGCACTTTTGTAACTATTTATAATTTGTGAGCAATCGCTAGTAGTGCCAGGGAGATTTTCCACAAAAGCTCTATTAATCTTATCAGGATCAAGCAAATTAGATGGAATTTCTAAACGTTTTTCTCGCGAAATACTTAATTGTTTAAACTCATGCCAAAGGCGTCTGTTATCCCTGTGAGCAGAGATAATGAAAATATGTTTTTTTTTTATTTCTAATAGCAGGGGTAGTAAAATTGCGAAGCATCTTATAATAATTCCAATCATTCACCCATTTGTCCGTCTATACTTACTTTTAGCTTTGTTTCTTAATTTTTGCATTTTAATTTAATATTATCAGCTACCCAGAGCTTTATCGGTTTTGTTATTTTAACTGTTCTGATTGGTGCATGTTGATTAAATAAGCCAATAACTGCAGTGGTAAAAAAATCGATTTTTTGGGGCAAGTCTAAACAAAATATGAAATGAAATGGTATACAACGTAACTGACTAAGAAATTGGGCTTGATCGAAATGGGAATAATCGCGCGGTAAGTGATGTATTTCGGCTGATACTTATAAAGGTTACTAAGAAACCCGCAAAAGATAATCTCATGATCAGATGCTTCGTTTGGTATTACGCCAGATTGACTTATATCGACCGAATTAGATACAATAATCACGTCTAGCAATGTAGCAGCAGTTTCCTTGATGCGGGTAGGTTCTGAAACAATCTGGGATAGTCTCAAACTAGTAAATAAATGATTAAATTTATTTGTGTATTTTATATCTTGTTGTTGACTTCAAGAATAAAAAAAAAGTTCCTAAATATCTTATTCAAATCACGCGCCTTTCGAAACAAAATGAAAGCCCTCTATTAACTAACATATTCGCCATATATAGAACATATAACAAATGCGAATATTCAAGTAAGTAATACACCGCATGTAGTAATTCGATTAACGAAGCTCAAACATCTCGGATGATAAATGAAACCGTTGCGGTGATAAGAATTAACGGAGTAGTATCAAGTATCCAGGTTCTCTATGACCGAAGATAAATCGAACAATTCTGTGACATATCCGCTGGCAATATCAACTCCACCTGGTCGTAAATCAACGAACTATTATATCTCGCTTCGTACGATTCCGTCTTAATTTCAATGGATTGACTTTTATAGATCCGAACTGCCAATTAAGCAGTTATCACACAACCGTGCTGTCTGCTTTTTCCAGCTAAGGGGCGTTTACTATCTAATGCAAGCGATGTTTGTGGTATAGGTCGACAATTGTGTGTGTGTGTATTTTTTTTTTAAGTTTATGAGCGCACTTCTCTGTTTGTACTGATAATAAATTAACATAATTTCAATCGTTGCTTCTTTTATATTTTTCCAAAAATGCTGTATTTATTGGTCTCTATCGCCACTGTTACACTGTGCGTATTAGGTGTTACTCTAGTTGCATAACATTTATTGGTTTTAAAGGCGGTTCCTCGTTTTCTGGTGAAACTTATAATCCGCTTGATCTGTGGTAAATTATAGTGAACGTTAGGAAAATACTTACGTTCCAAAGCGGGGTAAATACTCCTCGGGATTTGTAAATGAACTTTCTCTCTCGGCTATCACCCCTCTTGCAGCTGTGACGTGACGAGTTATTCCTCGTTTCAGACGTGGAACGAAGGCGCAGAGGGGTAGTCGTAGATTGGTTCTTCTACTGGAACGGAAGCGTGTAATCAAATTCAATTTCATCTTGAATACAGACGTAAGGAACGACATCGATAACCTCTTCTGTATAAGTCGTCCTTTAACGATGGAATTCCGAGAATATTTGCTTAATACGGTGAGTGGAGCAATCGCGAATGGTATAGCAGGAGTCGAGGGTACGTATTTTTAGGTATGCTAATCTCGGTGCCTTTTTCCTTGTGGAATAAAATCTTTTGTTTCGTTCGTTTTGTTTACTTTTTATATAAAAAAGGCTTTCATTTCTATTGTAAGAAATTACTGTCACTTCGTTACTGTTTACATTTGGTGTGGGTGTAGTCCCAATGCAATTGTATTTTATATTAACGTCAAGCATGAATACTTTTATTTTTGATTTTTCAAGTACAAGATTACAGTCCTATCAATTTAAATAGTGACCATCTATTTTTATCTTTCAATAGGTTTTTTTTTTATTTAAAATCAATTTACGACTTATATCTAAAATGAGTTAATGATTTTTTTTGTCGGTGGAAAATTCTATATGAACATCATGTGCTTGGATCTATCGCGTCATGATAGTGTGGGACTCCTAGGCATAAGTGCAGGCCTGGTTTACTCACTAAAAAACATCCGGGACATACACCGTACCACCTCGCGGTATTTCCATTATGAAAGCCCTGAGACAATGGCACGTTCTCTATACCTGACTCATACGTTCATTCACTTCTTTACTCTTCATTACACCACGTATCATTTGGTGCAACGTATCCCAGTTTTGCTTAAATTTTAACATTGTACCCACGATGTTATCTGGAGTTACATTATAGTTAAGTAAATTTCTTACTTCCTCTCTCATAATGCTCCCTCTGTTACAATGAAAGATTGTATGCTCCGGCGTGTCACGCTATCCACAATGAACGCATTTATTATCTTTAACTTTACCTATCCGATTTAAATAGACTCTAAATGGCTCGTGTCCCGTGAAAGTCTGGGAGAGGTAATTATCGAACTGGCTATGATTGCATTTAGGGCACTCCATCATTTTTGTCCCAGGGTTTTTGCCAACAGTATAGAGTACGTTCTTTTGCCTCCCTTATTCATAACATTAGTGTTCTCTCTTTTATTAAAAGGCCTACTGGAGGAATGCCCGCAAGGACCTGTAGGGCCATAGTAGATAATAATAATAATAATAATAATAATCTTTGTTTGCCCAACAGATATAATATCCACTTACAGGACAACATATAAACATAACAAAGTACAGTGCTAAGTAAACAAGAAGTAGCGTAAATAATACACTAAAACCAAAAACTTCAAATATGAATTAAAAAAAAAATATATGAATTTGATTTAAGATTAAAAAAAAACGGGAAAAGAAGAAGAGGAAGGAAACTAGCAATAAGGATTCAAATCGAATTAGGTGGAAGAAGGAAAGTGAAAGGGGTCCGAGTAAAATTTATTAGCGTTCCTGCACATATGTGTAATGGGAGCTTTAGCTAAAACATTTGTTCTTGCAGTTGGAATGAGGAAAGTGTCCGTTGAACGTGTGCCGTGCGAAGGTATCGTTATTGATACCGACGATAGCAATTCTGAAGCGTCTATTTTATTGTTGAGTAGATTCATTAAAAATCTAGCGCTAGCAATCTCTCTACGTTTAGATAGACGTTGAAAATTGTGTTGTAAAAGTAACTCGTCATAATCTGCTCCTTGTGGTGGGTAGTTTCCAGAGGTTTTAAAGGTTAAATATTTCAAAAACCTTTTCTGCACTCTCTCAAGTTGAAGCTGCTGATATAGGTATACGGGATACCATATTATCGACGCGTACTCTAGCTTAGGCTTACAAGTGAGTAATATAACGCTCTCAGTGTATCTGTATTTCCAAAAGCTTTGGCAAGATCTACTAAAAAGCCGTATGTCTGAGACGCAGATTTACAGACCGCAGAGATGTGCTCAGAAAACAGAAGCCGATGATCGAAGAGAACACCCAGGTCTTTAAATTGCGTATGGCGAGATATATAAGAATTATCCACAGTGTAAATATATGTAATAGGGTTTCTGATAGTTATATAGGAAACAACGCCACATTTCCCCACATTCAGTTTGATATTATTTTCAGAGCACCATTTACAAATCACAAGCAGGTCACGTAGAAGAGCTTCGCAGTCTGCAATACATGTGATCTTTGAAAAGATTTTAAGATCGTCCGCGTATGCCAGGACTTGACATTCTAGGGCTGACAGTAAGTCGTTAATGTATACGTTAAATAGCAGCGGCCCAAGCTTGGATCCTTGAGGGACTCCAGAAGAGGCAGTAAATACACTGGAGTGAAAGCCGTTGTAACCAACGTAGCAAGATCGGTTATCGAGGTACGATGCTATCAGGTCAGTGATGACGGGCGGAAAGTCAAATGCGCTTAACTTGGCTATAAGAATGTTGTGGTCTATGCTGTCAAACGCCTTAACAAAATCAGTATATAATACGTCTACGTTCATGCGAGTTTATGCTGACGCTTATGTACTGCGTAATTTCGGCCAAGTTGGTTAATGTGGACCTACCAGACATAAATCCATGCTGTTGAGTAGAGAGATAATATCGGATGCTATTATAGATCTTGTTATAAAGTAAGTGTTCGAATACTTTAGAGCAGCTGCATAAGATAGCAATAGGCCTGTAGTTAGCAATATCATACTTGCTTCCTTTCTTAAGTATAGGATTAATCAAGGTAATCTTCCAACTCTCCGGAAAAGTAGAAGTATACAAGGCCAAGTTAAATATATAACACAACGGCAAGCATAGAACAGAAGCGCAATCTCTGATTAAAAAATTAGGTAAACTATCATAACCTAACACATTGTCGTTCTTGAGATATTTAATTGCTGTTAGTACTTCGTCAGAGGCAAAAGAGTTGAGGTGAAAATAATTCGTGTTTGTTATATAGTCAGCAGTTACAGAAATTCTACGAAATTCTAGATACCGTCTATACGCTGATGCTACCCTAGTCAGTACTTTGCGTTGCGTTTGTTCCAATAGCATGATGTTTCTCTTCACCCTGGTTGCTTGGGCCCACACTGGAGCTGCATAAAGTACTATGGAGTGTACTCTTGCCAAGATCTCTCTCTTCGCGCTTGCTGGTCCTCCGATGTTAGGCATCAGCCTCATTATTTTACCGGCCCTGTGGCCTTTATTATGTACTGTCTAAAGCTCCTTGGGGAAAATTTGTTCTTTTAGCAGCTGATTTAGGACGCATAATACCCTTTCCCTGTTAGTCTCAGCTGCTACCTTGACGGCTTTTGGTGGAATTCCGTCTATTCCAGGGGCTTTACCCGTCATCATATTGTCCAATTCTGCTGTGGTAAAGGCAGGTATTGTTACTGTTTTTCCCGGTGGTAGTCTGTCTAAACCCTTGGATACGGAAAGAGTTGCTTCTATTTTTTTTTATCTTTATCTGGTATTGCATAAGGGAGCAGGGGACTTGCTTCTTTAACCACAATTTTATATCCCCCTCATTTTAGTGAACTTGCAAAACATTCAAAAATAACTTCAAAATTATAAAAAAAAATGTGGAATTGTCAATGGAATGCTATCTACATCTGAAAATGTTAATTATGTGCAGTGCACTCCAGATCTAATGTATTTTGTTGCGATGATTATATAGCAACAGTATATCTCCGCATTCCTCTTATGCCGCACAACGAAATCGAGTTCTTCGGCTCAGGTTGGCTTCAGAGGAGAGCAGCCTTATGTGGCTCAATCATTCCAAATTTAGTTGAGCAAGTGCTTCTATTCAATTCAAATTTGTATTTGTGTCTAATTTTCTTATTATTTGCTGACATCTGTTTTTGTTGTGTACATTTATATTTTAACAATCACGTTGATGTAATAATATTCCAAACATAAAGCTGGTGTTTCTTTTAAAAATAATAATATGTAATAAAAGCCCAATATTCTTGAATCATAAACTAAAACGGGGATAAATATATAATTTAGAAGGGGATCACAATAGATCTGAAATGTCGCCGTGAAACAAGTCCGCAAGCTATCGCAACCTAATCTAATCTAATATGCAATGTAAACCATATTTCTTACCAAATAATTGTTTGTGACGTTTGATGTCAATCTGATATTAAAGAATTTACTGGAATTTTCTTATGACGAAGATATTAATTATTAATTTAACATCTTGGGGGTGCCAAAAGACCGAGAATTAATCGTAGGCGTCCTAATAACTTTGAAATTTGGGATGAACACGATTTCTTTGTGAGATAGCGTTTATAGAAAGATACCGTAATGCGAATACTGAACCGTATTACTAGTAGATATAGCAAATCCTACAAATTTGTAAGAATATTACATATACATATGAATACGGAATTTCATTAGTTTGTTTTAAAGAAACACAAGCTTAAGACCGGAGGAATTGTTATGCCGATATAAACTGCTAGCAAAATGATTTGAAGAATGTGTGAGGGGATCACATTTAATTTTAATCCGTTGTTTTGTTTTGCTTGTCTCTTTTGTCTGCCGTGTTTTACTTGAATGACCATTTTTGACTTTTTAGTTCTAGATTTCGTACTACGACGTTTTTAAGACCTGAAGATGACATTTTTAAGCCGAAACATGTAATCTTGGAATATATTGAAATTTGTTACAAATCCAAAACAATCAAATCAACACATATATCACAACGCAATCTTTATATATAAAATTAAAAAGTATATTAAAATAAAAAAGACAACACTGATTTATCAAATAAAAAATGCATTTAAAACTACTGTAGCATTTATGGGCATATTTAGGTCATTTATACATATCAATTTTATTTATAGATCAAAATATATATATAATAAAGGCAATTTATTCTGATTCACTGCATGTAAATTATAAATGCTCTCCGGAATCTCTCAACTTAATTATAAAAACGAATATTGGAAAAACCTCAATTATTTTCCGGAAAAAAAAAAATATACGGAAAGAAAAACTTATTTCCATTTCAAATCAAACCCAGGCAATCTCATTCCATACGTCAGTCATGGATGAAGCTGAACAGGTTGTTTAATTAGCGTCGTTAATGTCCCGAGCGTAGTTCGGCGTTGACTGACCTAGGTGGCGCTCCCGCCGCTTCCATTGCCGAACTTGTCCCGGAGGACAATTCGGAGCTATCCGGCTCAACGTCCGCCTGTTAATTCTATCGTATTATTTATTACCTGTGGTTTCATCGGGGGTTTTAATAGTGCGACTTTATTTATGCGACTGTTTAAGGGCGGTGCCGATACACTTAACAACCTTGTAAAGGAGCAAAGTGTAGGGGACAAGGGAAGTGGTAAAATATATCGACCACGGACTACGACGACTAGAATGTACGGAGCTTGCGACATTCCTTTTGTCGAGTCCGTTAGGTACATACGTGAGACGTTCTAGAGATCAGGTAGCAGATGTTTGGATAAGTAGAGGCTCGTTAAAAGGAGGCATTCGGTGAATTCGATTAGCGCGAGGGAGTTTTATAGAGTCTCCCTGGAGTGTTGGATAATTGGATAAAAAGAAATAAAAACAAAATCTACTATTTCCGTCAGTGGGATGGAAAGTTAAAAAACTTCTATATACCTTTTGCATATTATATACTCATTGTCAGTGACATTGGAACTGTTACCTTGATATGATTTTCTTGGCCAAAATTTTTTTTAGGTATAGTAAATAAAAATCGTGAGTTAGTGGCCCCAGTAAATAATTTTTATTTTTCTTCTCGCCTGACGTTTCGACCACTTCGGTCTTTTTCAAAGGTTAAACTCTTATTCTATAATGTTTGGCGAACCCGTAGCTGAGTACACTTCTGCAAACATCTAGGCATCGACAAAATGAGATAGTTGATATCTGCTTGTGGCACCTCGTTCCAAGCAACCTGAACTTTGTGGATTAACTGTGCTAGAATCTGTCGAGGATAGTGCAAAGTGGTCAATCTCCTCTCCATGATATCCCAAACACGTCCAATGGAATTTAAATCCAGTGAACGGGGTTGCCATGGCAAAACAGTAACGCCTGCTTCTTGGAGAAAGTCCATAGTTCGACGAGCAATATGTGGACGTGCGTTATCTTGTTAAAAAAGGACGGCTATTTAGATATAGAAGGTAGTAAAATGGTTTGTAGTAGGTATATCATCAACAAAACGTACAGCTATCTAGCAAACCCAATATCACGTCATTCTCCATGCCGGCGTCGTACCATTGTACGGCAATCGTGCATACCTAGACAGAATCGCGATTCATGGTTGAAGACGACATTGCCTTCCAATGCTTTCGTTTTCTGCACCAGTTTAAGGTTGAAGACCGTGGTTCGCAGTCGAAGGAAGCACTAATCGTGGACGGTATAAAAAAAATCTAAATGCTCGAATGCGGCGATATAGTGTACGCACAGTATGCTCCATTTCTCTTTTCAGTTTCTTCAGCATTACATATACTGCTTCTTATCCCGCAAAAGGGATTGAAGCCCTACAAAAGGTATTCCAGCCCCCTTTTTTTGGGAAGATTATCCATCATCTCTTTTCTTTCCACTTCTGTGTGATCCGAAACCTACAAGAAGGTTACTTTATTCCTTTTGTCTAGCTCGTTTAATGTAACTAGACATTCTCAGATCATCTTGGAACTAATTTCATGTGAGCTCAACGCTTTAATGGGTGCTCGACTATCAGACATGATGATAATCCCCTGTTTTCGATCATTTCTAACAATATTACGTTGGATACATTTCTCAATAGCGTGTATTTCCTCCTGGAAGATGCTTGGGCACTTTCCCTAGCTTTCCAAGTACTTAGTTCTATGTCCATATATACCTATTCCAGTTTCCTCTACTAAGCTTTGTGGTGAATTCCTTCACAAAGCCGATTTTTTTTTTAATAGGTCATCCCGAGGCATGTCCCAGGTTTGATCGCCATACGTCCAAAGGAGTATTTTTGGGTTGCATCCCCAATTTTTCCCTGCAAAGTTCCTGCACACCATCAGGACAATCGTGACATATATGAAGAAAACCTTTCAACAAAAACAACAACTTTGTTTCAAACGGAAGCAACGAAACTGGACTAGCTACTAGTGACTCTTAAATTTCCCTACATGGCCGATCAATGGCTCTGTAACTGGTAAAAGGTGTTGGGGAATGCCAAAGTACTAATTATAGCTCTGTAAATACTGGATTTGTCAACCATAATACCGGTGATCTGCTATCAGTATCGTTAAATTGTAACAGCTTTATATCGAAGAGCTGCTATTGCTTATCAGTCGTGCCAGCATCTAATAGAATCATTATTAAAATCCCGACGGGCAAAATGAATTTTTCGTTTTAGAAATTATAAAAACTTAGATTTTACGATAAAACTTTCTTCCTCCGTTGTTTCAATACATACCAAGCATATTGTAAATACGGATAAACCCGAAAATCGATAAAGAAATACTTATTGAGAAGTAAGCCTTGCTAACTATTTCCATTTTCCATTGATGGAGACATCAACTAGTAATGGAAATATATAAATAAGATTGTTATAAATGGAAATCATATTTATAAATGTAGGATAGAAAGAAAGGGAATCTTTTCTTAGATGTTCGAAAACACGAACATTATTGAACTCGGGAAAAAATCCCAAATATAAACTTTCAAATTCCCCGCAAGCCCAACATATTCCCATTAAAAATTCAAAGGATAAAAATAAAATCCTACCTCCAAATACTAGCGCCGCAGCCAACCAATTGCGTTTGCGATGTGTGAACGGAAAAGATCCAGGCGGAAACAAAAGTTACAACTTATGAGTTTCATGCAAGCGTAAAACGTGCCCAGCTTGTGACTAGAAGGACTGCTAGTTTATTGCGTCACGTATGCAAATTCTAAAGGACGCCAAGAGGCGTAAGCCCTTCTGGAGGATACGGCGAAGTGAAGGATGCTATCCCACGACAAATCGCCTTCCGCAATTTCCTCTGACTGGGGCCTAAATAAGCACTGGTAGCTGAGAAAACGTGCGGTTCACAGCTACGAGGGGTACATTGTGTAATGCGGGGCAGTTTTCTGATAGCACTGTCGTGTGATAGGATAAACTAAGGTTGTTTTCAGCGTAGAAAACGTAGGTTGAGTGTTGATGAGATATAAGCATTGAGAATTAATATTTAGTATGGTATTTACTACAGAAAAATGTGTGAGGAATCTTTACACTGCACCATACATCCATATTAAACTAACGGTAACTAATGCAACTTATATCAACAGAAATTCAGAATACTTGTAGGTAGTACTCTGAAAAGTCTACTCTTAATTCAACCTTTAGAATCTGTTTAACGGGTGTACTTTTAATTAGTGATGCATTTATTAAGATTAATGAATTTAAAATCAATAAAGGCGACAATAAATGACATTGCACCATTGCAATGACTAAAGTATCTTTGAAGTTTATAGTACTTTCAACCAAATTTATTTAATCCGAACATATCAATCATTCTAATGTTTGCTTCTTCAAATTAAGTGTACTCTTAGTGCATTTCGGAAGCTTATTTTAAACAAATAACTTATTTCTTCTTTTACTTTAAATATATAATGTTATTATAAATTTGAGATGAATTTTTCTCGATGTTACTGTTCATACCTGGGACAGCATTACAATAACTCGAAAAGTAGAAGAGATAAAAAATAAAAATCGCACAAAATACTGTGAAGTAAAGGTTGAAGATTCCAGAAAAAATGCAATAAACTTGTAACATCTATTATGGAAAAACTAAAACTAAAGTAATGTTGTGATAAGGACGTAGTAGAATACTTGAAAACCATATATGCAGAAGGTCATCTATCGAGTAAAACTTGGAAAAGGGGGGTGCATTCGAAAATTAATTGTGAGTTTAATGCCTCAAAGTTGTTGAGGTAGATACCTTTTTTGGCTGTACGTAAAATTTGGAAATTGTGATTGATGTCAAAGTGCTGTTCACTTTCTTTTAAATAATTACCGAATAAGGAATCTACATTAGAATTCGGTTTTACGCTACATAAATGCTCCATTATCCTAACTCTGAAAATTCTAAAGATCCTTGCAACGTATGTGCAGTGGCAATCATTATATGTTAGGAGGTAAAGCCCTCTCATTTTTATTGACTCTATATTATCTTTATTATTAATAATTAAATTTCATAGGGGATGTAATGTTCTAAATGATACGTGGACGTGTGGTTTAAGGATATTTGCAATTTTATAAGAGAAAGGACCTATATATGTGATCGAAATGAAGTACTTGTCGTTCTCCTGGTTATAACAACCTTTCTCAAACAATGCAGGTGACACAATTCTTAGAAAATCAAAAATATTTTCAAAATTAACAAGTTTAGACGTAAGCTGCGTTAAATCCAAATTATACATTTAGCAATTGGGGATCCGACAGCATGCAACTAATGTTTATGGATTTTATCTTAAAACTAAGCTCACAATTTGATCGTTATATATTTGCTGTAGAAGGAGAGATGAACAACCAACTTCCTTTTCTAGACAGTTTAGTGATAAGAAATAAGAATAAATTAGCAATACACATAGAAAAGAAACCCAATAAAAATAGATTCATAGGTCGATTCAAATCACCGGGGATAACATAAATTGGCTGGCATTAATTTTCAGAAGAAAAAGACAAAAAGTTAGTTAAATTATCTTTCTATCATATTTCAAAAAGTTAAGCGACATCTTTAAAGGACAAAATTTGAATATGTGCTTCATCTCGCGTAACACACTAAAAAATCTTTTAGGCAACGCGAAAGATAAATCTCATCTCAAGGAGCATCTACTAAATCTGTTGTAGCGGGTGTGATAAAATTTAACAAACAAAAGAAGTCTGCAATCCGAACTAGCTTTAAGGAACACATAACAAGTTATCGCTATGGTAGACTTGAATCATCCAGCGTTACGCAACATATAAATGATGCCAGACATAAAATCGATATGGAAAACGTTGAATTAGCGAAAAATGTCACCTAAACCTGTCATTTAAGAGGAGAAAAGTATTTGTAGGTTTCGAAAGGTGAACTAATTCCTTTATCGGCAGCGCTTTATTCTAAAGAAATCAGTCAAACAATTGTCATACATAACATAATTAGAATAATTTAAAACTTGGGTAATATCATCAACAAAAGTAAGGATTACCAATGGACAAGAAACAAATCCTTAGAGAACTCCAGACGTAGATTTACAAGAACCAGTTGTGTAACAAAGATATTTAACATAATTGTTCGTATCATTCAAGTAGAATTGGAACAAGGCAATAATGCCATCAAAGCTTCATGATCATGTTATTTCTAAAAAATAAATGATACTGTACACAGTCAAACATTTTTGGGAAATTCGTGAATGCTGCATCATGCATGCAAATTCATATTTGGCAATCGACAACTTATTTATAATATAGGTATACAATGCTTTGATAAAACAGTTTCAAATACTTTTAAAAAAATGTATATTATATAAGTAGCAAGTAGTTACGGATTTCATCTTTATTGCCGCTTTTAAAAACGGGGTTTATACGTGAAATTGTTCTAATTCAAACTTTCTCGAGAGTATTTAAATAAATAGTACAGTGGGTCAGAAAAGCATAACGACGATCTTTAACAGCAAAAATAGGAATTCTGTTCGGATCCATAAAATCAAATAAGTGGAATCACTGGAAAAGTATTACATATCATTTAAGCTGAATTTTGTTGACGTATAAGGATTTTGCAAAGTATTTTTAATGTTTCCATCAAAAATTTTCTAATCTAAGGAACAAAAAGATGTTCAGATATCATTTAGAAGATGACGACCTGACCTGTCCAAAAAAATGAAGCAAAAATTGATATTTGAAAGTTAAAACTTTTTCAAGGTTATTAAACGCAGCAGTATTATTAAGATAGCTTTTTAAAGTATTCATTTCCGGTTTTATGGTAAAAAAAAAAACATTAATTACGTTTCTATTTGTGTACCAGACTTTCGATTTAATTTAACTTAATATTTTCTACAACTTGAATCGTGATATGATCAGACAATTATTATGAACATCTTATGCAAATCTTAACGCTTAGGGCTCCAACTAGGAATTACTGTTGCGTCTGCAAACCTACAACAGCGCCTCAAGTATCGCACCGACTACGAAGTGCACCTTAACTGACTTGTATTCTTGTAAATAGAATTTGCATACAAATGCCCGGTGCAAAAGTTAGATTCATCTAGTAAAGTTCTTACAATGCCTTGCAGCATAACTGTACAATCTTCTTTTTGTTCTGAACATTTCGTTTTAAATATCTTATTTTGAGCTGATTCAAAGTTGATGATATTAAAGCAACATAAAATTTCTCATCACAAATATTCCTTGCACAGTTCGAGAGAATTTATATGTCTTACACTTCCTTTTTTAAAATATATTTTTCCCAGCAGGGAGGAAAGTTGTATTTTTCCTCCCTAGAGCGGAAAGTAAGTGACATTGACATGATGAACTGTACATCTTATAATACGACATTATTTATAGATGACATTAGTACATTCGACCCAGTCTGAACCCATTCATGAGATAATTTCTAAGTTATGAGGTATTAAATTTCAATTAAACCATTATTTTAAAACGACGCTAACTTGACAGTTCTCAAAAAATATTTGACAGCTTAAGCCTACTATCTATCATATCACTCACAGGTATGTCTATTATTTTTAGGTATTTAGTTAAAATTGGACTGGCTGGGGAAAAATAGCGTTCAAACCACGTGAGGAAAGTGCTATTACAGGCCTTGGGCAATTACAAATCTCGCCTCCGGCTCGGTTCATAATATTATATATAGAGCACTTTCCTCTCTTGGTTTGAAATACACTATTAAATAGCTCTTTGCTATTTACATCTAAAATATAAAATATTCCTCGCTCCACTCTCAAATTTATCCCGACATTTAGCACCCTGAAGATGCGAGGTGATACACTGAAACGCTCATTTACATATCGACGTACATACGTACATGTGAGTATATGGAGCGCTTTTCCGCGCGCTGTTATTTTAGTACTGTCGCGTCCCAAATACGTTTGCCTCGCCATCTGCCTAAATTGCGATTCGCCGGTATAAAGGAAATGAAAAAACAATGTGACAGAAAATATCACTTTGAGTCTGTTGTCCTCGGAGTCCACTTTGGGGCGTTTTACGGGCCTCCGGCACTGTAGGAGGCTTTTTACAGGGGTGAATACTTAATAGGTAGGCATGCATATACTGCGAGAGGTAAACATTTCATCCCTTTGCTTTTGTTTTTATATTTTTTTTTTTTGTGCAGGTAAATATTTCACAAAAATTCTGTTACGTGATGGGTTATAAATTCATTCAGTACTGGGAAAATATTGAGTTTGTGCGGTCTCAAAGCATATCGAATAATCGTTTCAGCCCAAGAATGTTTTGAGTATAATAATAATAGAATAAGAGAAGTCATGGTGAATTTACATCCCATCTTAATGACAAACACATCGCATTTTATGTAATTCTTTGCATATAGTGAATTTAGCAAAACGTCAAATATTTTTTAAGAGAATTACTTAAAAAGTTGGAACACTACAATTTTTTGTAGAAAATAACGTAATCACTTTTAAAAGTGCTTTAATAGTTGTAATTTTGCGATTGATATCGCGTAATAATGCATTTAACACTTTTATTAACTTTTGCTTTGCATATATACAACTGCAGCTTGAAAGTATACACCGTACAACATGTAAAATTGCATTTGCAGTTATTTTTGTTTTTCCTTTCGCCCATGTTATTTATATACAGGGTGTAAATGAAAATTTGAGAGGGTAATTTCTTATAGAAAATTAAGAGGTTTTGAAATAAAGGAAAATCCTGTTAAGACACGATCTCTCGAACCGGATGTCAAAAAGTAGTTTTTATTTTATTTTTTCTTAAGTACGACTTACAAGACAAAAATCACATTAAATAGCCATTGTCTTTTATTGAGAATACACTCAACCGACTTGTTAACTTCCTCCAGTTTTAAGGGCAAGGAAAAAAACGTTATTTTTTAAATATTACTTTGGGCAGCTTTATTCTAAACAAAAATGTTATTTTTTCGTAAACTTAACGCCTTTTGAATCAATTTCGAATACATAGTATGACTTATATGGAGAAGAAAATTATATACATGCATACATACATATATCCATAATCTGTTCTCTTCTCCCGTCAAAGGTGTAGAGGTATATTACAGAATACCCGCCATGGAGTACGATCCTGAGCCGTCCCCTTTGCTTCACTCCAACTCATACTTCTCTCCTTTAAGATTTTAGCAACCTGTGTGTTTCATGATAACGCGAAACAGATATTAGAGATAATGAGTCGATCGAATGGTGGGAATTTTTTAGTAATTTTGCTAAAGAACTAGGCATGATATTTAGATAGTTAGAAGGGTAGCACGTTTATGAATGAATATTTTATGCTCTTTAATGGTCGGAATGAGTGTTTAACTACAAATATTTAAAATATAAATCTTTATTTAATTATTCTTGGTTAGAATACTTAGGATTAAGTTATTATTAAGTATTAGAATAGGTGCTGCTGTTGTTTTGTTTGTTTTTTTAGGTCATCATTTTTCCTGTTTCAACTTCCAATGTGTGAAAAAGGGAGCAGCTACGCGAGAACGCCAAGGCTGTCGGAATTTAAGGAGACGCGGAGGCTGCTTCTTCAGCATACAGAATAATAATAATAATTTGCGGCTATCAGTAATAAGGTCTGGGACTTCTTCCCTGATCCTCCCAGAGTAAGGTTTTTGCCATGGTTTTCCCTTACTCCGTATTAATTTTGTATAAGTATATTATATATAAGCAGTGTCCTTGGTAAATACTGGGAGATAACGGAAGTCGTACCATGGGCGCATTTAATAATAACTGATAGCTGACTGATTTACACTAGACTGGCGATTATGTGAACTAATCACATTTCCCATATTTCATCATTTCACAAAAGTAGTATTCATATGATCGCGAGGCTACTGTACTATATTTTTTTTTTGTTATTAAAAATCATAGGGAAATTATCTAGTTAGAGTAGGAATATTTCAATTGTTATAGAACCCTTATAATACTTAGAATGGGTAGCCTCGTGTAGTACCTTTTTTTTAGGTGGAGCACGGGGTTGGGATGATTTGTAATAATTTAGTTTTCATAAACAAAAGTGTGTGTTTCATGTTTGAGTCGGTCTTCCTCTTGCCTGTTTCTTATCAATTCCAGCTATCCATATGTGTTTCACTTTCCTACTATTATCCATTCGTGAAATATGTCTAAACCACTGTAATTGCCTCCTGTCAATTTTTTGTATCACTGGCACTACTTCAAACCTCTCCGGTAATAAAGTGTTCCTAATTCTACCTCTTCTAGACACTTCCGCGACCGCTAGACGTTGTTTAAAGTCAATCAGGCCACTTGAAATATATTTGAAAATAGCAATATTACCATAAGAGAGAAGTAGCGCATGAAATAAGTTGTAGATTGACTGTTGCTCATTCAATGCGTTTTTAGTGCTAGCAGCATTATCTGTCAGGATTATATAATTTTTTTTCATTGATGTCCTATTTGTTCAAAATTTCACCTAAAATTATTCCGATATTTCCTCCTGAATGCTGCTCTAACATTTGTTTCGTGTTTAATACTAGCGAGTATAACTTATTACTGTTTTGCAAAGTGAGCGGTAACAGTAATATATGATCTATTTTCTTGTGAAGTTCATATATCCGTACTAACAGCTAGCTAAGTTTATTTTTGCAATTAGCGACTTCAAATTGTTGTAAACTGAAGTATACAAATTTGGTAGTATTTTGAGGATTAAAAATTTTCTATTAGGTAAAATACACTTCGGCTCCATTTTATTGCAAAAGTTAATGAATCCTTCCATCTCCACAATGGAAAATGGTTGGTAATCTAATGCTATCATCTTCAAGAAGCAGTCTTCTGTTGTTCCTCTAAGCGCCTCTCCTAGACTATTTAATGTGTTGCTAGGTCTAGACTCATGTGATGTATGTAGATGTAGCTGATGTGGTTGACGTAATTTCAAATGTAGAATGATTAAACACTTGATTAGCATGCTTACGTTTAAAACGTGTGTTCATATTAGTAGTATTTCCAAATCCTTTATACCTTTGCTTACAAATACGGCCACAGAACAAGGTCATTTGCTTTTTTAAAATGAGTCCAAGTGGAATAATATGTTCGTCGAATAGCCATTACTTACTTATCGTTGCACTATTAAAAATTAGAATTTCTCGAATTTTGTTTACATAGTATGGACTAAGCAATTGTTCCTGACGTCTGCGTTTTCATATATTGGTTTGAAACGCTTGTGGCCGTTTGCATCAACGCATTAAGCTTGGTTTAACGTTAAGTGACGCCCAGATTGTGACATTCACTATATACATATTGCTGTGAACTGAAGGTCCATGCATAAAAGTAGAAGGAAATTAAAAATGACAAAATTAATTTAGCTAGCTCAGCAAAAATGAATTCAAAAGGGTGCCAGAGATACTTAAATCTCAAGGTAGCTTCTAAAAAAGTTAAAGTGGGCGATTGAAAAATTAGACTTTCTTTTAAATCCCCAAAAATAGAACTGGCAAAACCAAAAATAAAAGAACTAGTGATATTAAAATGATATTTACAATCATTAAGTTTATTTTAAAAAAAAAAAGAAAAAAAAACATTTAATTACAATAATGATGATGCAGAAAATGAACCGTGAATTTATGATTCTGGACAAACAAAAACTGCAAGAATTTAATATGACAAAGGACGATTTAAAATCCTTTAACAAACAAAATGGAAGATTCGTTCTAGAAGGAATTTCATAAAAAAAATCATCCACGCGTCATGAAATCTAAACTATAATTTACACGTGGAGAATAGATACAATTTACATTGAAATTTAAAATTAATAGCTCAAAGCTTCACTTCACCTTCCGAGGTGATTAACAAATATACAAAACAATTAATAAGAAAACGGATAATTTAACACACTTTCGCGGAATCCTCTAGAACGTTTTTACAATAATTACTGATCTAACATCCAAAATGTGTACACAATTAAACAATACAGCAATAATTAATTAGGAGTTCCTTGAAAGCTAATCAAACAAATAACCGAGCAACAATTTAAAATAAAAATGAATTTACCTCAACGGCAATAAAAAAAAAACAACAACTCTACTTACGGGCAACTTTCAACGAACTGCTGCCCTTTTAAAGGCCTCCCGCATATATATGAAATATACAACTCGTGCGTTGAACGCAGAACGCAACTCTAAGAAAAACTCTAACAAATATACTAACAATACGGGAGTACGCAAAATGTACAAATAAATGATTTTAAATATATACAACTGGCCAAAAGAAATGAAACAAACAATCAAATAAATATTCTTAATAAAACTTAGAATAGTGGAAACTCTGACATTGTTTTGACAAGGCTGATTAGGAATAAATAAAAATACACATTTAAATTTCCGAAACCCGGGGTGCCATACCATAGCACATCTCCCAATTGTTAAGGGAAAAACGAAAGTTTCGGAGAAAATTGAGTGTTTCTCCTTAAAAATTGTACGCACACGAAAAATTAATATTCTAAAGTCTCCCGCACCAAACGAACAATACCGTATCTCCGCACACAGGGGTGAAAACGTCACTTCCGGGTGATGAAAACTACCCGGAGTCGTGGTGGGAGAGTCCAACATACCATCCGGTTGATCCAGTTTCCAACAGCAATCGGCATAGCAGTCGGTATGGCAGACGATGTGGCAGTCGGTGTGGCAGTGGTGGGTCTGCATCATGAAGAACTTCTCTACTCCATGGATGTACCTCTCGCTTGTAACTCCAGAAGGATAACTCAAAAAACAGAAACATTCTTTTAAATTGTGCTCCAACATGGCTTCAGGAATGGGATTCTTAAATTTGACAGGGTTTGACTTGATCTGAAGAGAGTGTTCGGCATCAACGACAATAATGGGCAACTTATTTTCGAAGGATACATGCTGGTTGAAAATTTCCTTGACTTCAACTTCAAACTTCTCATTCGAATTGATTTCAACTTCATTCTTCTCATCAGAATTGATTTCACTTTGATTTTCGACATCTGGGGATTCTATGTGGGAATTGATAACTTCTTCTGGGAATTCTTCTTCAGAATAGTTGACTACTTCTGGGAATTCTTCTTGGGAATTGTTGATTACTTCTGGGAATTCTTCTTGGGAATTGTTGATTACTTCTGGGAATTCTGCTTGGGAATTGTTGACTTCTTCTTTCTCTACCTCTAACTCACCAAAAACCTCAACCTCGACATCCTCTTCGGATCCAACATCTCCAACAACTTTTTCGCTACCTTGTATATCATCACCTCTAACTTTTCCGCAACCTTGTATTTCAAACTTAAAACTATCATCACAATATTTCATTTTTTCATCATCCTTTTCATCATCAACATTTTCATCATCATTTTCCTCTTCTCTACCTAAACTATTAATATTATTTTCCCTTTCTCTACCTAAATCATCAACAACTTTCTCTTCCCTTTCTTTATTCAAAACATCAACATTTTCATCAACTTTATCTTCCCTTTCTTTATCTAAATCATCAACAACTTCATCAACTTTATCTTCCCTTTCTTTACTCAATTTAACAGCATTATCATCAACTTTCTCCTCATTAGAAGTATCTGAACCCCGATTGATTTTATCCCCTTCCGTCTGAATCTCTTTCTTTTCTTTATCAACAACACGGTAATCTTTTTTCAAACATCCATCCATTTTCTCAATACTTCTGTCATAATTCTGTATCATTTGTTTCATCATTGCCATCATCTCATACATACTGTTAATACTTTCCTTAAAACTGTCTCCCTGAATATCCTTTTCGTCCATCCTTCCCTTTGTTCCTGCCACAATTTCCTTTTCGTCGATCCTTCCCTTTTGTCCTGCCACAACCGACTCCTTCCTGCCATGAGTTCCTTGGCTCCGCCAACTCTGGTCTCCAGGAACGTCCACTTCCTGATCCCTCGTGGTCCTGTCCATCTTCATACTCGCAGCGGTGTACATAAAAAGTTTATAAAACGCACACGGTCAGCCTTGTCAACGCAACGAGAAATTCTCACAAATTCAAAACACGGGATCCTAACCTTACTAATTACAATTACAATCATATCGCGCTTCGCACATTGGGATGGCCATAAATATTTGCTCAAAAACTGCATGAGAATTTACAATAAAAAAAAAATGCAATAATATCGTGCCTCGCACGTTGGTCGCCATAAATTATGCTGTGAACTGAAGGTCCATGCATAAAAGTAGAAGGAAATTAAAAATGACAAAATTAATTTAGCTAGCTCAGCAAAAATGAATTCAAAAGGGTGCCAGAGATACTTAAATCTCAAGGTAGCTTCTAAAAAAGTTAAAGTGGGCGATTGAAAAATTAGACTTTTTTTTAAATCCCCAAAATAGAACTGGCAAAACCAAAAATAAAAGAACTAGTGATATTAAAATGATATTTACAATCATTAAGTTTATTTTTTAAAAAAAAAGAAAAAAAAACATTTAATTACAATAATGATGATGCAGAAAATGAACCGTGAATTTATGATTCTGGACAAACAAAAACTGCAAGAATTTAATATGACAAAGGACGATTTAAAATCCTTTAACAAACAAAATGGAAGATTCGTTCTAGAAGGAATTTCATAAAAAAAAATCATCCACGCGGTCATGAAATCTAAACTATAATTTACACGTGGAGAAATAGATACAATTTACATTGAAATTTAAAATTTAATAGCTCAAAGCTTCACTTCACCTTCCCCGAGGTGATTAACAAATATACAAAACAATTAATAAGAAAACGGATAATTTAACACACTTTCGCGAATCCTCTAGAACGTTTTTACAATAATTACTGATCTAACATCCAAATGTGTACACAATTAAACAATACAGCAATAATTAATTAGGAGTTCTTGAAAGCTAATCAAACAAATAACCGAGCAACAATTTAAAATAAAAATGAATTTACCTCAACGGCAATAAAAAAAAAACAACAACTCTACTTACGGGCAACTTTCAACGAACTGCCTGCCCTTTTAAAGGCCTCCCGCATATATATGAAATATACAACTCGTGCGTTGAACGCAGAACGCAACTCTAAGAAAAACTCTAACAAATAATACTAAACAATACGGAGTACGCAAAATGTACAAATAAATGATTTTAAATATATACAACTGGCCAAAGAATGAAACAAACAATCAAATAAATATTCTTAATAAAACTTAGAATAGTGGAAACTCTGACATTGTTTTGACAAGGCTGATTAGGAATAAATAAAAATACACATTTAAATTTCCGAAACCCGGGGTGCCATACCATAGCAATATATTAAAAATGCAATATCATCTTCAAAGTGACGCTTAAAGTTAAATCACGCTTAATACGTTGGTGCAAACGGGCCTTATACTTTTCAATAGGGACGTAAACTTAGGCATAAAAACTTGCTGCAGTCACTAATAAGCCACGCCCTACGCACGCATTGCATCCCTATTTAAAGATGTGAACTAGCCAAACTGGATATAATCAAATAAAGGCAAAGAGAAGATAAGGAAAACAACTACCTCAATGCGTTATGATATTTTAAATCATTGTTTTAAAAATGATTTCTTAAAAACCCACTCCAAACTGTAAATATCTGCATTGTAATCCATATAAAACTCGTGTTATAAACACGAATAGCGGCGCTTTGTTTATTGTATACTTAGAGTTAAATGCCTACATACCTGTGTTGTACCTACATACTCTTCTTTCATAATTATAATCGCTAAGCACAATTCATCATATGCGTATTATTTGTTTAGCGTTGCCAATTCTTTTTTTTTAATTCTAATCGCCCACCACTAGACCAATTAACGAAATAAATATGCAAATGACACCAATGTCTAAATGAAAAACACTGCAGTAGTTCATAATTAAAATTTATTTCAAAGTTCGAAACCGTCATTATTTATACAGTGACCGACATAGATATTGCAACATATGGGAAATTTTTTTATTATTTAAATATACTAAAACTTTTTTTGAGGATAGGTTATGCATGTCTGGGAACCCCAAAATCTATTTTGACGCACGTCACATGACCACTAGTATAGCGGTAAATTTAAAAAATATGATGTTAATCTCCAAAAAGTGAGGTTAGATGATTACTTTTATTGAAAATTATAACACTTTTTTGTTTTCTGCATTAAAGTGGAAACCGTTAGTCTAAAACAATAACTCATAATAGTACATGCGCGCACCGAAGGTATCACAGTAGGTTTTGAAATTAGAGAACAAGGAATAATAAATAGTAGGTAAAATAAAAATAGTTTACTGTCTATGAAACTGAATAGAAGTAAATAATTAATAATAAAGCACTTTTAGCTAATGATGTGAATTCTTATTAAGCAAAAACATTTAAACAATAACTAATAGTAATGAACAACTTGTTAGACACATATATCGTTCTGTTTCTTATAAGTAAGGTAGGCTTTGAAATTAAAACAGCAAAATAATGTAGTAAACTATTTTAATTTTCTGGTAAATGAGTAATTGCTACTATTTTTATTTTACCTACTGTTTATTATTCGTTGTTCTCTAATTTCAAAATCTACTTTAATACCTTCGGTGGGCGCATGTAGTGTTACCAGTTTTGGACTAACGCTTTTCATTTTAAAGTAAAAAACAAAACAAAAGTATTATAATTTTCAATAAAGATAAGTGGTGGATATCTGAGTGGTTTAGAATGGAAATGTTTGTGAACTTTGATTTATTAGTACTATATACAGTCCTTTGCAACAACAATTGTCATACCGAAATAGTATATTAAAGTACGAGTTTCATAAGGCATGATTTTGTCGCACGAGTTCAAGTTTAGAAAACGAGCCGCAGGCGAGTTTTCTAATGAACGAGTGCGACAAAAAGCCTTATGAAACGAGTCTTTTATAATATTTTTTCTATTTTGCATTATAAATTGATAATAAATACTTAATAAAAATCTCATTAAAAATGTTGAGTTTATTTTTTATATGAAGTTGGTCACATTGACATACGATTGACATTTGACGAATTCAAATTCAAATTCGGCTATATAAATTGTTTAAACAATATATTTCATAATATAGTCTCTGTAAACTGTAAAAAATGAGTGATACTGAGACAAATTTATCTTGTACGCCACCAGAACTGCGTGAAATTGCGGATAACGCCGTCATAAATTTATTACGGAAAAAATCAAAAGCAGTATATGAAAAATGCTACCATCAATTTGAACTATGGGCTGTACAGAATAATGTCAACACAATATCTGAAAACATTTTATTGGCATATTTTGAATTACAAGGTAAAAATAAGAAATTTCTACCTTATGGTCTATGTATTCCATGCTTCGTTCTTGCTTTTCCATTTATAAAAATACAGACATATCAAAATATATTAAATTACAAGCCTGTTTAAAACGATTCTCTGAGGGATACGAGGCTAAGAAATCTAAAATTTTATGCATTGAAGATATTAATAAATTTATAGAAGGAGGTTCTGACGCATTGTATTTAGCAATAAAGGTACGATATTATTTACAAAATGTAATTTTTTATGTAATGGATTTAATTTTAGATCGTTTTAATAATGGGTTACACAGGTGCCTGTAGACGAGATGAATTAACAAATATGTCCATACATGATTTAGAATTTAAGAGTGATATTATTTTGGTGACAGTACCTAAAACAAAAAATAATATCGTAAGAGTTTTTGCAATTACGGATGAAAGATGGATTACTTTAATTAAAAAATATGTCGCCCTGCAACCAAAAATATTAATCATTCAAGATTCTTCCTTACATATCGCAATGGTTATTGTATATCGTGCCCGATTGGAATTAATACGATTTGCAAAATGCCTAAATTAATAGCTGATTTTCTAAAATTGCCCAATTCAGAGCTTTATACTGGACATTGCTTCAGACGTTCTAGTGCTACACACTTAGCAGACGCAGGCAGTGATTTGCTGACTATAAAACGTCATGGTGGCTGGAAGTCATCTGCGGTAGCTGAGGGTTACATCGAAACATCTATGAAAAGTAAAGTGGCTGTAGCGCACAACTTATCAGGGCAAGTACATCTGGTCATTCTAGAGTTATATCATCGAATGATTCTGAATCACAAGAGTCTACCATTAAAGGCAATAACATAACTCAGCAAAACTTTGTTACGAAGAATTTGCCTGGCATAACAATACATGCTCAAGATACTTGTTCCGTCAGTGTAAATGTATACAGTAATTCCACGTTTCATAACAATAACAATGTAAACTAAATTTGTATAGAATTTTTGATTAAAGTATTTACAATTTACATGCATTAAACGTCAATTTTGCTTTCTGTCATAATGTATTCAATACAGCCAACCTATAGAAATGAAAAAAGGCGTATCACAATGAAGCACTTTTCGATACGCAAAAGCGTGTTACAATTGCGTTTTTATGAACGCAAAATAGAAAAACGTACTTTTCAGTTTTCATTGTGTTAATTATGTATATAATTGACAAAATTGTTTGAGTATCAGCCAAATTTAGAAATATTACTGCTGTTGAGCTGCTAAAAACGTAAAAAATGGAAATATGTAATTCAATGAAACAATATTTGGAAAAATTGTGATTTTAATTTTTTTTTAAATAACTTTACAAGCAACTTTTTCGAATAACTTTTTTGGATATCTTGTCATCTAACCTCACTTTTTGGAAATTCATGGCATATTTTTTAAATTTACCGCCATACTAGTGATCACGTGACATATGTCAAAATAAATTTTGAGGTTCCTAGAGATGCACAACCTATACCCCCCAAGAAAAATATTTTAATAATAATAAAAAGTTCCATTTGTTGCAATATTTATGCCGGTCACTGTATATAGATTTAATGAAGACGAATGCGATTCACCGCTGCTTTGATACAGAACTTTTGGTGGCTTAGCAACAGCATTATTTTTCAATGAAACATCTCCATACTCAATACAAATAAGTTTTTAGCAAATACCGGGAAAAAGTAAGAGTAACCTATTACCTACCCTACCAAATTTAAATATTTAAACATTTTTTATATCTTTATAATTTTGCATCGTCATTTGGGTTAGGATAATATCAAGCACCTTACAGATAATTAACCTATTTTTACTTGGCTTATTCTCGAATGTTCGAAGTTTATTCAGCGTCGAGATATTTATATTTGCTTATCATAAACTCTTAAGTACGCGATTAAATTTCTCCCTATAAACCTTCTAATCTCACCTGAAGCGATTTCGCAGTTTCATGACGAGAGAGGGCGCTAAAAATCCGATCAAGATCAGCTGATCTGTGTTCTTTTTAACCACTACTACCGCTGTACTTTCCTGTAAGTTGAAAACCAACCAAAAATTCATTAAGAAAGTAAATGACAATTACGTAATGAAATATATATTATATGCAGAATATGTCCATAAGTTTTCAACCAGTTTAATTAATTTATTAACCGCACGAGGTGGTTTCTCGTGTGTTGTAAAGTAACTTTTCTGTGATGGATTTTAATTAAGGAAGGATTTCGGTATAGCTTGCGTGTACTTAAATATTTTATGCCGGAGGGTGTTTTACTGCGATGTAAAACGTAATCGTTTAAGTACTTCGACGCCAAGTATTTGATGTGGCGTCGAAGTGGATTACGAAGGTTTGTTTAGCGGGATGGTTCTTACTAAGTAAACGCGTTGTTTAGTGGAGCTCAATCTTGAAGATTGTTAGAGGATGAATATAAATTGACTGGCGTAATGTTTGGAACTGTGGTTGGTTTTACGGGTAAATGTCATATCAGATTATATTCATGTACCTAGAAATCTCTGTGCTGAAGTAAGTTTTTAGCGCGGTTTTCTGGAAAATTAAATTTATTTATTTGTTTTTTCTTTGTTTTTGTTTTCAGAACTACAAATTATAAATGTCTAATAATTAACTACTTGTGCATCCTTGCAATTGAAATTCTTGTAATTATTGCCAGTTGCATCACAGGGGAGCAGCCTGTGGCGTTAATTACCCTTCGACTGACTTTTATAGTCTATGTCTAAGCTGTAAGAGTTTAAAATACATTACCATTTAACACAAAGAAAGTATTTTTATTCACTAATCTTTTTTCTTAGCGCCTGCACCGTAATAATATTTGTTTTCTTTAGATTGATTTTAATTCACTATTTAACCATATTACAGTACATATTTTTTTGTTAATTGCCAACATGCTCTCTCCCTTGGGATTTATGATAAATAAAAATTATTATTATTGTTATCACATATCGTTCGTGTACCCCTTTGTAAGCTAAATCAACCTGTCGATAGCTTCTAGAAGTGTGCAACGACAACTGAAAGTACCTAACACCAGTGGCGGCTGGTACTAAAGGGCGCAAGGGCACGTACCCACCCAATCACCAAGATAAACACAGAAAGAAATTCGCATGTAATTCAGTGCATTATTATATTTTATTATTTTTACGTATTTTTATAAAGATGGTATCAAAGTTTCCTTCCGCACCACAGACGCTAGCGTATATGTGAAGCGAACTATGTTCCGGGGCACGCTTTCCGATGTACACCAGCGACACTTTCTAAATTGTACGACCTACAGGGTAAAATAGAGCCTACATGTTCAGCGTGGATAATAGACAGATCTATGCATTAACCGGCCGCTTCGAAATGTGTAAACACAGATGTGCTAGATTTATTAATGTGCGAAGTTGAATGCATCTATTATATATTTGTTATCTTTGCGTAGGAATAAATTTATTTGATGTTTGAAGTATTTGGAATAATTGTAGTCTTATTAAATGGTTTTAAAAGGTATTTTCATTTTACAGTTGAACTACGACTAGGAACTAGACCAAAGGCATGTTAATTATACAATAAATAGCAATATCACTGGGTTTACTACTTTTATTCATTTTACACGTATGCAAATAATAATGAACGTATCAAAATGGATCGCATGAAAATATTTATATAACTGGATACCAGTTATACTGAAATCAGTAAACCATATCTCCGTTATGCTTATATTTTTTAATCTAATTGATGTCTGACGATTTCATATCAATTTCTTAATTCGCTCCGGCTTCCTCCTTTGACATTAAATAATGAAAGAGATATAGCGAGGATGCATTCAAAACCACGATTTTTATATCAGATATTAGAACGAAGTTGTACGGCTCGTCAGAAATATTTTTTATTGGTTATAGTAATAGTGTGTTTTTATTAATATTATAGTAACAAGATAAAATAATATTTCGATTATAAATTCCCCTAGTTCCAAAGATTTTACCTCAAAAGTCTCACAATATTTTTGCAAAAGAAATACAAAATTTGAATTAGTCGTAATCGAACAGCAGTGATAGGTATAAATATAAAATGCAGTTAAATTAATAATTAACGATTACTTTATATACAGTGACTGCATAAATATTGCAACATATAGGATTTTTTTTATTATTAAACATACTAAAACTTTTTTGGGAGATAGGTGTGCATGTCTAGAAATCCCAAATCTATTTAACACACGTCACGTGACCACTAGTATGACGGTAAATATGAAAAAATATGCTGCGAATCTCCAAAAAGTGAGGTTAGATCACATGATATCGAAAAAAGTTATTTGAAAAAGTTGTTTAGAATTCAATTCTGAGGCGGTACGCAAATTTTTGTAAAGATAACTAAACGTCACTAAACGACGAGCCATCACGAAGGAAACTTCGACCTCGCCGCTAAAGATGTTCACTGTAAATGTGAACGAACCGTACGAAAGTAATTCCACAAGACCCACGGCTCAACAGCTCGGAAAAAAACTTTTTACGGTTTTGTAAAGATACTTTAAAAAATTGAAAAATCACAATTTTCCAAATCTTGATTAACTGAATTATATATTGATAAAATTGATAAAATTTTTCATCAACGAGATTTAGAAATATTACTGCTGCTGAGCTGCTAATAACGAGAAAAATGGAAATATGTAATTCAATTAAACAATATTTGGAAAAATTGTGATTTTCATTTTTCTTTTCAAATATCTTCACACAAATTTGCACACAGGCTCAGAATTAAATTCCAAGCAACTTCCTCAGCATTGAATTCTAAGCAACTTTTTCAAATAACTTTTTTGGACATCATGTCATTTAATCTCACTTTTTGGAAATTCATAACATATTTTTTAAATTTACCGCCATACTAGTGGTCACCTGACGTATGTCAAAATAAATTTTGGGGTTCCCAAACATGAACAACCTATCCCCCAAAAAAAATTATTAATATTTTAATAATAATAAAAAAAATCCCATATGTTGCAATATTTATGCCGGTTACCGCATCCATATTAATTTTCATTATGTTAATATCGAAAAACGAAGCCGCGGCGTTGTAAAAATAGATATGAAAACAATCATTATGAATCAATTGGATTAAAAACACAAACATATTTAGTAGAGCTGTAGGGATGTGTAAAGAAAACAACATCTGTTCGTATACAATATTATATTTAAGGTAAGCAACTGAAAAAACTTCGAATTGTGCTAAACAATGTAAATCGGCAAGCATAAGTATGCGCCTTTGATGTATTTATTTGCCTCTATTTTATAATTTCAATGTTTTTCTATGTTTACTTACTGCCTTCTTCTTTACATTTTAAACACAGAGACCGCACATCTGTGTTTATATATTTCGAAGACTGCAATGAATGCATAGATCCGTCTACTATTCATGCTAAACATATAGGCTCTATGTTATGCTGTAGGTCGTACAATTAGAAAGTGTCGCTGGTGTACCTATTTGGAGTATGAATCGGACCGCTTCGCTAATCTTCGCTATATCCGCTTATACGGTCGCTTCGGGGCACGCAATGCCGTGTCCCCAGTTAACGTCTTGCATTCGTTGCGACTGCATCGTTTTCAAAGCGTATCGCACATGTGTGATTTCAAAGGCTTGAAGTGACGTTTATTATTAATGACGGAAGTTAATTGAGTGCAAAATCTTAAAAAAAAACCCGCTCTCGTTTAAGGAAAAACTGTTAATTAAAGAGAAAGGAAGGCCTATTCCTGATCTTCAAATAAACTACACTTCCACAAGTAAAACTCGAACTTACAATAGAGTATTTAATAAAAATATGAGTGGATGTGCGGATGTCCACTAACAAATAAACTATTTTGTTTTATCTGTTTAATTTTTAAGAAAGAGGTCAGTGCGTGGAATAACAAACAAGGGTTAAATGATTTAAAGCATATCGCAGAGAGGGCAAAGAAACACGAAAATTCCGTTTCTCACATGAATGCATGCGTGGATTTTGATGTTCTAGGCAAAGTGGACATACGTCAATAGTTAGACAGTGCTTATTTGCGACATAAAATTAAGTACAACGAAGATGTGGAAAAAAATCGTCATATTTTGCGTCGGTTAATTATGTGTATAAGAAAATGTGAAATCTTATCGTATGTTGGACAGCGTAAAATTGAAAAATTAACTTTCAGTAATTTATGAGCATGAGGACATGTGTGACGTAGATGTAGGTGGTGTTTTGCCGCTTTTAGTGTTCATAACAAACAAACAACTTAAAAAAAAAGTTTTGACGGAAACATATAAACTGTTGGATATTATTTGTACAACCCTCATGTCGACAGCAGTATGTGAACGATGTTTTTCCACCCTCAAACGCATTAAAACTTTTCTGAGAAGCACAATGTTAGAAGATCGACTGAACGCATTTTTACAACAAAGTCATAGACGTCTTTTCCAGCATGAAAAATAGGAGAATTGATTTTATGTACAAAAAATAGGCAAGTTCTTATATTGTACCCACCCTCTTTCATAACTCACAAGCCGCCACTGCCTAACATTAGTTAAACCCCTATTCATATAAACAGAGGAATAAAGGAGAAACTAATAATCATCCGTTCATCTCTATTCTGCCATTTAGACAAGATTCTTGAGCGACATCTTTGTAATAGTCCAACAGACTACAAAAAAATACGCTGATTAATCATAGGAAATATGCTTATTTAAAAAAAAAGGACGACTCATCTACCCACGGACATCTCTGGCTATGTGCACTCTCACCTAGACAACTTTAAACACGTGGTCTGCTTATTTGTGGATTTACTCAAAGGCTGTCGACATCTTAGAATCTGTAGAACTGGTGTCGTGTCCAAGATTGGTGCCGAAATTACCTGTCTGATAGACAATTTAGGGTAAGTGTGAATGGAGTTGCTTCTGAAGCGACTACACTTACTTGTGGTATACCGCGGAGCAGCATTCTCGGGCCATTGCTTTTTTTTTACTATACTTATTGTAGCTTTAATGGTTTCCTCCGATGCTATTTATGAAGCTTTTAACTGCTTACAGAGTATCTTAGAAGACTTACAAGTGTGGTTACATAACAAAAAGTTGATAATAGACTATAGCAAGGTTAAGATTATGTATGTAAAATCACCTCATATCCCTATGGTTGCAAATTATTCTGATATTATTTTTCCCTGCATGGAACTGCTTTTCCTCAGGGTGTATGTAACAGCTGATTAAAATTGGTTCATGTGAAAGAATTTCGATATATTGGGCTCATTATATAGACTCTAGTTTCGTGTAGAAGCAACATATCACTCGACTTTTGGGTCATTGCATTTACTATCCCTCGCAATTTATACCAATGTGAGCGATATATACCAACTATTATTACTCCTTAGTGGAGCCTGTGGCGTCCTTTGTCATTAAATATTTATAGAAGTTCTTCCCAATACTTACTAAATCAGTTGTGCCCAATGCAGATACTAATTTTAAAAATCACGACATCTATAAGACTCTCATTAACTAATGCTACAACATGGAATTTTAAGTTTCAAAACCCTTTATTACTATCTTGTTATAGTATATCATTATTCCCACCTGCATCGGTTTCCTGTATTGGATCGTGATCATCGCACAAGGTTTCTTGGAGCTGGTGATTTACATGTACAGAGGTGGAATAACAAATATGGAAGCCGTCGTTTGAGGGTAGTTGTGTCTCAGTTATGCAATAGTTAGTTATAATATTATCATTGCAGCTGAGTTGTATCATTACGCTATTCTCCTTAATAAGAAAGTTAAGGATATAGGTACTTACCAGGCACAGATTAATTATTTATTAATTATTATTATTTATAAATTTTCTCACTAATATTTTGAATATGTATCGATCTTTTCTTGTATACTTTGAACACCTGTATATTGTTTTCCAGAGACAAATAAGTATTTATCTGGGGAAACTATTTTTTAATTAATTGTTGTAAACAGTAATACCAGTTAAGTTGTTAATGTTTTAAGGTTATTATTGAAATCCATCTCTAATTTATTCAGGGTAAATGTGTGTCAATCTGTTTAATGTTTACCACTAACGCTTCTCCGATGACAGTAAAGTGACCTATTTTCAAAATTTTCAACTTTATATTATTAGATCTTATTTTTAGTACATTTATAGTACTTTTAACATCTAACTGCCTATTTCTTTTCATGGTCGTTACATGTTTCCTAAGTTATTTCACTGTTTTATTTTACGAAAAAGTTATTTTATTTTACAAATAGGAATAGATTTGCCATATTTTTTTAAGACTGGACCAATTATGAAGATCTTTATTTTAGATATATTTATTTTCATTGGTGTTAGAAAAAAGAAAATAAAACTATAGAATATTATACTACACACTTGTAATGTCCATCCATCGAGCGTTGTGAATTACTACTTCTATTTTCGCGAAATCTCAGATATCAATGATTTGTGAATTTCTGCAATTTATATCATTATTACTAATGAAAACAAATAAAATTAAATATCCTGCTATGTCTTTCCTACAGTCCTTTTCTCACTACTGCTATCACTATGACCCATCTCCCTGGGGGTTGGGAGTACCTGCCAGGCGCGTCCCCGAGGTGGTAGCACAGGGTGCTACAACGATGCCAGTTGTTGCTTTCGGCTACCGAAAGCCCAACTGTTAAACCAGGTCCCGAAAGGGATGGGGGATCTTGGCATAACTGCACGGACCGAGAGGAGACAACCTCAACAAAAACCTAAATCCTAAGGTGGCGGACTAGGCTGATGGATTGCGTAGCTGGATAGAAGACCAGTCTACTAGTCCAACCTTGGGATACCTGGCGCAACCCATTGTATTTAGCCTTACCTCTGTATGCGGGGCTTTGTGGAGGTGGACCTTTTCTTCCTAGCTACTCGTGGGATCAACCATGGAGAATGGACGTTTATTAGTAGGACGACACCGCTAATAAACAGGAATTGGAGCAGGACCTCCATAAGAAGCCTTCCACTTCCAAAGTGAGAATATCTCCCAAGGATGGAACAAAGCGAGGAGCGAAACGACTGGAGTAGATTGGGGAACAGGATGGCATCCATCCCCTCTCAAATTGCGTAGCACTGTGCAGATCAAGGGTGTTGCACTTGGGAGTACGTGAAATCAAAGAGGGAGACTTACCTAACCTAGGGCCATCTGATATCTTACACCATCTGAAAGGAATAGGATTGGAAAGCCAGCTGTAAAACAGCAAGAACAGGGGATACAATAGATCTTTTAGGTCGCAGTGTAATATCACCCTTCCAATATACACATGCTCCATCTCCTTGTGGAATGGGGTTGTAACAGAAAAATATATGCGCGTACATCGTAGATGACTATTTGCTGTAGCCCACACATAACCACCCCTAAGAAATGAGAGCTACAAAATATTGTGATATGAAGCGATATATGCATGATATATGCACCTATAACTAACCCCTAACCTAGACAATAAATATTTCTTTTATAAAATAACTTTAGGATACTTAAACGTTAAATTCTAAAAATCAGTAATCTTCATCAAGGTTTTCCAGTGTTTCTTACCACGGTAGGGGTTGAGGTGGATAGGCAAACTAAAGCGTAAGATGAGATTGGTTAAAAATTTGCTAGATTCTTTGTCTACAATTTCTATTAAGTGTTTAAAAATCTCTGCTTTGGATTCCAGGATAAATATGGACGGAAGGAAATGAAATATTCTCGTTTAAAAAGACATGAAAGCATTTTTGTAGGATAGACTGCAGTATCATACTGAAGAAACTAAAAAGTGAGGTACAGCAAAGGAAACTCGAATATTTTGTAAATCTCTAGAAAAATGACGCAGGTATAGTTCTTTTTTTCGGGGAAAATCTATAATTAGAATAAATCTATGTAATGTATCAACTTGAGTAAAAGATTTTCGAACAGTATTTCTTCCGGGCCCCTGCAAACTGAAAGGACATCTGTGTAAGCCTGCTAAAGCAGAAGAGTCCCATAATTTTGGGAGGAACATCTAGTCACTTCCCCCCAAATTGCGCAGCACCGTGCGATAGTATCGAAGTGGGAGATTAATCTAACCTGGAGTCGTTTGATATTCTGCATTTTTCGAATGACAAGCCCAAAATTCGAAAAATTCTATAAATTGGTTAATTGAAAGAGTAATATTGCATATAATATTACACATATGGGGGTCATGTAAAAACAAAAATTTTCAGTCCACCTTCTTGCTTAGTTAACATAAAAAGAATTGTTAAAAACAAATAATCATCATTGCTATATTGACTTAATATATTATTCTTAGCTGGAATGTTTACGGCACTATATTAAAATTGGATCAAAGTACCTTGAATTTATTTATTTGGAGTTACAATTGATTTCCTTTACATGGGGACATGAAAATACCTCTCATGTGATTTTCTTATTAGTTTAACATCAAGGAATGTTTTAATTTCAACACTAAAATTGAAATGGGGCGACATTTTGTAATTTCTTGTGCCAAGATTTCCAATTTTGAGATTTGAATTTTCACATCTGAACACGTTCTGTTGTTGCTGAAAACCTTATGGAAAAATCGCATAGAGCATTTTTCCAGAACAACACCAGCATCCTTTTACCAATTAGCGTAATTCACTTTTCTACTACAATTTCAAAGAACTTGCCCTTGAAACCTTTTTATATCCTGCAATTTTATATCTACAAAAAAAAAGCTACCGCTCACGTGTGAATTCTGCACAGACGTTCTCGTCAAAGGCCGTTCCGGCCTCCATTATACTGGCTTTCTTTTTCCTTCCAACGATCCGACATTTCGAACTGGGGACACCTAACCCTTGTACGAAGTAAAAAAAAAAGCCGAGATCAAACGGACTTCAAAAGAATAATGTACGCGCCGAGCACAGTCTCCGGATCCGTGGCGCAAATTGCGCAAAGATAAATGGCCTCAATGAGTTGAATGTGACAATAATTTTCCTTTAGCGGACGGTTTTTCGGTCGTTTGAAATTGGGGTTCTAGCTTGAGCTTAGGTATGTTGTTGACGTATTTGCTGTTGGGGGTAAGTTGACGAAAATGAAAAAGAGAGCGAGGGAAAAATTAATCAAAGCGTTGATGACAGTTTCACTCGTTAATTTTATCGTAAAAAAAGTGTCTGCTCGCCTTCCATTATAATCACTTTCTACTGTTGAAGTAAATAGAAGTCGACGGTGAACTATTTCTTTTTGGAGCACTTTCATTTGGAGATGCTGAGATAAGTTACTATTCTTCGAAGAATTACTTTTGGGTGTAAGCGTGATAATTATATATTTTTTTTGAGGACGAATTAGAAACGTGATATCATTCCTTATTTTGTGTCTAAAATATACGTTTTTCATCTTTGAATATATAAAATCTGGGCAACGAGTTTGCACAAATAAGAAAAATGATCAGGATGATGTATTTTCCTTTTCGCCAGAAATATCATGTCAGACCGTGCTTGACGTTTGGTTTATTATTGCAATATAATAGATGATGTGTTATTTGCACATATGTACATATGTAAATTATTTCTAAATTAAGTACGTATTCTAATACCTTTATGAATATCCTTTAGATATTATTAAATATTTTCTGAGAACACTCCTAGTAGTATTCCTTATACAGGGTGACATAGAAAAAACTACAATGCATAGCACCACGAGATAGAGGAACGAAAAATAACAAAAAAAGTTCCTATACGCTAATGTCCGATTGCTTTTTTTTCCAAGTTACAAACTGTTTTTTATATTGTTCCTGTATTTTAGTATTTCCTAGAGAATAAAAAATATTTTAAGGTAGGCTGTGATTTCATGAAATAAAACATTTAGTAAATGTCAAACCAATATTAGCATAGTGTCTTGAAAGATTTATTTCAAAATGATGCGCTATACTTTCGTAGAATACAGGGACATGATCATGTGTAACGGCGAAGCTCGTTCAAATTCTTCCGAAGCTTAACGGATCTATCGAGAGAGATACCCATTAAGGCAAGTTCCTAACGTTAGAACGTTTATTAACGTACATAGGCGTTTGGGTGAAGATGGTTGCTTTAAAAAAACCAAAATTTGATTCTGGGGTTAACAGATCTCATCGTAGTGTTGCAAATGAAGAATCTGTTTTGCAAATAGTAGAAGACAATCCTAGAATAAGCACCAGAAGAATAAGTGCAGTTGTACCGAATGTCATTCCTGAATCTGCTAGGGAAGTCCTCAAATAACAACTTCTTCATCCATTTCATTTCCAAAAAATCCATCATCTATTGGAACAGCATTTCTTACCGCATTTACAATATTGCAAGTGGTTGCAAAATAAATGGCAAAATTATCTCTCATTAATTTTCTTTACCGATGAAGCAAGTTTCAATCGCGATGGTATCTTGAATATTCACAATATGCATTATTGGAGCAATGAAAACCCTGATCAGAACATAATACGGAATCACCACTATGGGTTTTCCATTAATGTGTGGGCAGGTATAGTTGACAATTATCTAATTGGTCCATTTCGAATGCCCAGACGATTGACATGCGAATTCTATCGATTTTTTTTAGGAGATTGAATTAGAAGATGTTCCATTGAATATTATAAGAAGAACGTACTACATACATGACGGAGCGCCAGCTCACTATTCCAGGAGATAAGGGAATTTCTGCAAAGAAAATTTGGAAATAGGTGGATTGGTCGTGGGGGACCTATACCATGGCCAGCTCGTAGTCCCGACCTTAATCTCTTCGATTTTTCATATTGGGGATTTATGGAAAGTGAAATGTATGCCGCAGAACTAAATAGTGAAGAACAATTATGGAACAGCATTGTGGAATCTGCTGACAGATTTCGTAATAATCCAAACATATTTCAAAGATGCCGTCAGTCATTAACACGAAGATTGAAAATGTGTATTCAGGAACAAGGTCACCAATTTGAACACCTAATGCAGAACTAATATGTATCTTATATTTTCGAATGTTGTTTTGTTTAATAAAAGCCTTTTAAGTTCAACAGCTTGTAACTTGAAAACAAAAAGCATTCGGAAATTAGTGTATAGGAACTTCGTTATTACTTGGTCCTCTATCACATGTTGCTATGCATTGAAGTTTTTTCTATGTATATATACCTATTTAAATCCATCAAGTAATAATCCAATGTTCTCAAAGAATAATCTAGGAATACCATCTAACTGCTATCTGGACAAAGACTAAAAAGAAAAATCGATACAGATATAAATAGCTTAGGCAATTAGTTTTGAAATTGGAGAAGTTGAGGAATTGTAGCACAACCATTACAGATTATTACATTATTATATTTTTTTTTCAAAATAAACCAACTTAGTAATTACTAAATATTTGTATAGGTAAAAAGAATATAATCCTCTTAAAATCCTTACACAATTTAATTTAAATTGAAACTAGTTTCCGCGAATTGCCATCTTCAGCCATCTACACTAATCTATAAATTAATATAATTAAAATAAATAGATAAGTATAAGTATTTACAGTCAAAAAGTTTAAACTTCTAAGATCATATTAAGTAAAATTATTATTGTAAAACATTGAATCATTATATATACTCTCTAGTGTACTGTCTGGAATTTGTCAATTACATAGAAACCACTCACATTATTAATAACAACATCCTCTATAATTAATTTATTACTAAATGGGTTAGATATGTTGACGACATACTTTGCGTGTGGTGTGAGGATAGTCATGATCTCCATGAATTTCACGAATTTTTAAATCAAAGACACAGTAACTTACAATTTATCATCGAATCAGAAGAAAACCGACATCAACCCCACCATTATTCCTTATGACTCTTTCCACACTTTCACTTATCGTTGTCTTCACTTAACTATTTCATACGGAGGGCTTTGACTTACCCCATTGATTACCATTCGATAATTAATGAACTTAATTTCATATATAATATAGCTATTTCAAATAGATTTCCTCTTCACGTTTTAGATAAATACTTATTTTCATTCTTATAAAATCCGACCGGCTCTATACAAAACCTGAAACTTTCTATAAATCACTACCTTAATATTATTACTATAAAATCCTACAACTTTTAAATGTTTCTAAAAATAATTCCAGTATTTTGGAAGTGGTGTTTATCTTATTAAAAGTTCAGATTGTAACTCTGCATACATAGGTCGACGGTCAGACGATTCAAAAAATAATACACGAACATAAAACTCAAATATCATCCAATATCTATAAACACAAAATAGAAACAAGACACACTTTGAGAATGTACAATGTCTTCATAAATGCAAAAAAACGTTTGAAATTAAATCTATTAAAGGTTTTTGAAATCGAAAAACATAGACGTCTATAGATACTTTTAATAAATCACTTTTCTCTTAATTGAACACTTAACTTTTTATCTAATTTAACTTTTTAAATAAATCTCTTTTATTTTAACTTTTCTATTTAGCTTGCTGACCTGGGTGTATGCGGTTGCATATCTTTAGTTTTCCTTTTAAATTATACATTAAGTTGCATATTTTAAATTTTACCTGCATTCTTGACGCTTCTATAATTTTTCAACTCTTTAAAGTTTAAGACTTTCTTAAGTTTGTAAACTTGCAACCCGTTTACTTGTATGATGTTCTCGTTGATCTTTTTCTGTTTCTCTTTGGCCAGCAATTTTTTCACACCTTTTAATTGCCATTTCCCTAATTCCTTTCTCTATCCCATTTCTATTACGATTTAAAATCCAAATTTCAATATACCTTTCCCCAATTTTTTTAATAACCTATATTTGTATATTTGGTATTTATCCTTACATTTTAAACTCACTTTAACTTAGCTTTAGAAATAATTTCTCTACCACTTAGCACTTAAATTGTTTCAACGTTTTACAATAATACCTCTACTTAATATGATATTAGAAGTTTAAACTTTTTGACTGTAAGTACTTTTATTTATCTATTTATTTTAATTATATTTATTTGTATGTTAATGTAGATTCTGACTGAATATGGCAATTCGCCGAAACTAGTTCCAGTGTAAATTAAATTGTGTAAGGATTAAGAAGATTTTATTCTTTTTACCTATTTCCAATATAACCTTGAATTTATTTTATTTAGCTTTTTACCGGATTCCTTTTTAAAACAGTTATGCCAATTACTGAATTAACGCTTTTCCACCCCTGTGGCATTTCTACCAACTATAAAGCATGCCGTATATAGAATGCTTTGTGACCTGTATATTAAAGTTGTAACAATCTAAATGTATCAACGGGGCTGAAGGTCACCTTTAGCCTACATTTGAAGCTCCCATATCTTTGATAGCCGGCAGTACGATTGAAAAGGAAGGAGGCGTCATTGCCAATCTTGCGAGTCAAGCAGTAATATGCGGTATTGGTTGTTGATTGGGTGGCCATTCAGACAACACTTCTCAGCGACTCGTAGTATTCCGGCACCCAAGCCAAGGGCCTTCAAGGCCTGCAGTGCTGAGGTATTATTATTATTATTATATCTTTGATAAATGAGTAACAAGTCAAAAAAAAAATTAATTAAATTGTTTATTTGGTCATAATAAATTAATTGGTCAAAAGTGACGCAAATGCCCTAGATAGGATATTATCGGGTTCAGTCATTCAAAACTTTTAAGGGTTATCTTCCTTCCAAAAATACATCTGTTTGTTAGATAGAAAAACACAAAATTAGATCAAATCCGATCAAATTTATTAGTTTAAATACATTAATATAATACATCATAAAAACATTACACTTAAATGCAACTCTCTTGTATTCGATTCGACGTCGTCACAACTTCCGGCCCCCTATACTTGTGCGTCAGTGTGTGAGAACCGGGAATAGTAGCCACTTGGGGACGCCCACTCCTCTGGAGGCTCCTATATACCTGAAATTTAGGACGAAATAAATTAAACATTGGTGAAAAACCGTAGCGCCCTAAGGGGACGCCCAAAAATGTGTTAATAATAGATGGCAACAGTAGAGAAACAAAAATAATGATGTTAAACTAAAGATACAATTCAGAAGTAACTGTTGTGAAATATAATAAATAATATTAGCTTCTGTTATCGTTACAATATTTTGTCATGATTTCATAAAAACTGTTGGAAGTAAGGAACCATATTTTAGAGCGTATTTTTCTTTCGCTACTTTCAAACATTTTGTAGAAGGTGGTGGAGGTGGTGACGTGGAGTTAACGTGTAAATAAGATGCTAATTTTTTGTTGCATAACCTATAATATATCTCATTGACTGGCCTAATTTTTGCTGTAACTGTTGTTCTTCGAGTACCCTGACATTTCAACTATTGGTGCATATAGCAGAATTGCGTTACATGTTTTTGCACAGTTGACGACGCGAATGCAACTAATGCTTGCTTGCAAAGCCTATGACATAACTAGGCAATGAAGAATATCTTGTTATGTCTTATTTTTAGTAGAGCCGTGCTCAATTTTCTAATATATCAGCGTATATTAAAACCTATGTTTGCGTTTTACTTCGATTCTCCAATACTTTTTTTTATTTTTCTTTATACGCCCTATCATATCACTTTAGAAGAAATAGTAAAATAAAACACTAATGTTACAATGACGTTCGTTGTAATACGAGTATTACAACAGTTATTGTAATACGTGTGTTTCATACTATTTTTTCTCTTTTGCATTAATTTACGTTTATTTATGATTTATGTGAAGTTGGTGGTGTGATTCGTGGTTGACATTTCACATTTTATGTAGAGTTTTGCGTGGCATCGCAATAATTCGTCAGAAACATGGAAACCTTAAAATTTCCTGCAAGGATAAGAAATTCCAATTTTAGTAATAAATAAACGTAAATGAATGCGGAATAGAAAAAAAGTGATATGAAACGCACGTGTTACAGTGCCAAGAGTCATTGTAACATGTTACTCGTAACTTGTACTCGTATTATAACGAATGTCATTGTAACACTAGTGTTTTAATATACTATTCAGCCCTGGGATGCAAATTTAATGGACAAAACTGTGCATGTTATATGTAGAAAAATTACAGCTCATAAACTAGATTTACCAACAAATAGACTACTATCTTAGTCGTGGTTTATCCCAGATATGTAAGACGTAAGTTAATCAGACGCAATCAAATCCAACTATGTACATAACCGAGTCAAATCTATACTAAAAGTCACAGCAAATTCGAAGTTGTATTCGAAATAACTTGTCAAACTTGTAAAGAAATTATCTCTGACTGGTTCGTTTATATTTTACCCACACAACAATTCAAAATTCTACTGTTAGAGTTGCTTTGTGTGCGTTATATCAAAACAAATAGCCTAGTAGAAATTTTTGCTCCAACATTTTAGATCAGGTGCACGTGTATTTGGATACATGTTTCATGTTTCAAACCAAATGTTTCTTTCTTACAAGTTAAATTTTGTGGTATTGGTACACAATTGTGAATACTTTGTTGATGTTGTTTACAATTAATAGCGTCTATATTTTTTTGTATATATTCTCTTGAGAAGGTTTAGGTAAATCATTTTCGTTAAGGAAACAAATAGCTCTTATCATAAAGAGCATTCTTTCTTCCGTTATATTTCTTCTACAATATCCTTGGAGTTAAGGGTTTCTTCAGGGACGTTTTTTTAAAAAATTGATATTGTGCGTATCACGTGTGATTTCATTCACTTTGAAGACAACAAACAGACTACATAATCTAAATATAAAACATTCTATTTATTAATTTACCATTCTTCCCAATGCTCCTTTAATGTAAACTAATAAGTAACGGGATGATAGAATATATCATGAATATTTTGCTTATATTAACAATGTCTACAGACGCAATATATTAGTTATATAAAGATTCTTTGAAATATTTAATTCATGCGAAATATAGGCTCTGTCGTGAAACATTTCTCTCTGAAATTTGGCACCTTCTACAGCAATGTTATACAAAATAACACCAAAACCAAGAGGTTCACAATTATTTAACTACAAGTAGAAACGCTTAGGAAAAAAAATGATGATTTAGACCTCGTAAAGGAGCTGCTTTTGTAGAGACTTTCTTAACTTGGCTTGAAATGCCTACTATTTTATAAATCCCTGATAAATGGCACAGAAAAGTGTCGACCAACATGTTAACCGCAGTTCTAGTCCCAATAAATTAACCCTAAACTAAAATCGGCGTCCACACATATGAAGCGTGCTTGGTTTTGTTGATAACAGAAAAAAAAAAAACATTCATTTTTGGCCTTGGACCCTGTATCAAGGTAAGGTCGACTTTTGGATAACGTTAAATGAAAATGTCAACGCTTGCTTAGCTTCGGGTCCGGTACTAGGGAACACAGACGGATTTTATGGTCCAACAAATCATTTATTTTCCGACCAATTTGAAACATGTGTTCGGGAAATTTGCTATATTTTACAAGACATTGAATCACTTATAAAAATTTATACTACCGGCAGCGTTTAGTGCCCTATTGTAATATGGTTGGGGTGACGCGTGGATATAGACCATGTCGTTTTTGTTGAAGTCGTTTCCCGACTGAGCTTCTTGATAAAAATATTGAATATATTGTACTATCCCTTGTGGGTATGAATAAATATTATTTAAATAAATGTTTTTTTAAGTCAATTGTTAACTGATCTTTATCTCAGGGTGTTGGCTATTTTCGTGTTCCTTTAAGGAAGGTGGGTTGAACAACAAAACAAAACAACAGGTCAAAATAATATAACAGATAAGGTTAAATTTTATTAAATGTATGAAACAAATAAATGGATAAAAGGAAACCTATGTATTATTTAATTAAGTAAAGAGTGGATAATAAATTATAGTTAATGTAAATTTTAAGTTCGGTCTATTTCCAAGTATCAAATCAAGAAAACATTATTTTTTTTTGTTACGAATTCTATAATTCCTAGTTCAATCTACTTTCCTGTAGATGGCGCTGTTTCCGAATTTACACTAATTCCTTAGGCACTTTGTCGAACTTAATTTAAATGGAAGCGTTCAATGGTTTAAAAAAATTAATGATAAATATTTTTAAAACTCAAATGTTTGTTAAAATTAAAATTGAATCAACGAATTCACAAATGAAATAACATCTAATTTACCGACCTAAATCTCCATGCTTACATTGACAGTTATCGAATAAATATCGGTCACTGAAATTTATTGATGCTATAGATGTTCCGTCGCGCTGCATTACTTACATTACTGTTCAAGTATTCAACATTAACTAATTTGTATTGGATTAATAATTAATAATCTAAATGGGGATCGGACAATGTGTAAGTATTCACAGCTTGTCAAGTACTGAATATAGTACGGTTTTGTATCGTTGAATAACATTCCAATTGCGAATAAATAAATGTATCGAAGTGAAGGGGCACAGCTTCGAACACATGGCTTTTTGAAATTTTAGTATATGTTAAAATAAAAAAACATAAAATCATATTTGCCTGCTTCTCTTTTTTGTGTATTTTTTCTAGACGTTCACAATGATGTCTTTTGCGATTACAGCGCAATCTGTTACGAATCTAAAAAAAGTTTCAAACAAAAACTACGTACTTGATGGCGTAGAATCCGAATCTGCAATACAAAATGGGGGTTCCCATTTAAGATTTTAAAGTTGTCCCCCCTCCCACTCTGGGGGGGTGAGGTGCGGGATCGAGTCCGGCACCATTCAGTGAGCCCCCTACATTATAACAAATCTTATTAAGATCTTTTTTTTGATATGATGCAGTGTTTTAGAGATATTCCGTTGTCTCAAGATAGAAACCCAGTATTATATCATAAGCAATAGAATATAGGAAATATAGTATCAACTATTGATACACATAAATAAGGACATTAAAAATTAAAAGCCGTAAGTTTAGAAGATCATCATTGTAATAGCATTCCAAGTCAAGAAGTCGTGGCTTAAATAATCTTATCGGAAGGTTCCTTCTCTGACTTGGGAAATGGTTATAAAACTCAATGGTGTAAGCATTCTACGGATGCTTCTTGAAAGAAATTGTAAGATGCTCCGCAGTCAGTTTTGTTTAGTATCCTTATGGTTCCTTTTTGCTTTTTCTGCGTTCTGATTCAGATTTATTTGCTATGTACAAAACCTGAATCTTCTGAAAAAAATTAGCTTGAAATTATTGCTTCCGAATCATATATGTTCCAAATTAATTTTCCTCAAGAATAACGTTGTTTCAATGAGAACAAGCAATTTATATATATTTTTTATAAATCGTTGAATATATTATGAGCTAAAAGGCAGTGGTGTCAAAACACAGCCTTACAGTACTCCTATTTTTTTACACATAATGCGTGTGGTGTTTCGTTTTATCAAATTATACTTTTTGAGGTCTGAAGGTATATGTTAAATCATTTGAATGGTCCAACTCATCTTCTTTAAGTAATCCCATGTGCTTTCCTCTTCTCTGGTAATAATGCAATTTTGCCTCATTGATATAGTATACGCAGGGAAATTTCTTAGGGGTGTTGTAGGCAGTTATTGTTTGTATCAAATTTATCGTCTCGATATAATATAAATAAAATATCTTAGTTTGGATAAAAAAGTTGTAAGCCTATTTTTGCTGTGCAATTCGAAAACTCTGCATACTCTTCACGAAAATTGTCCTTTCCGGTGTCGATTTCTTGACATATTTTGAATCAAAGCTCAAATTAATTTAAGTGGTTGAATGAACTCATTACAAATAAGACTAATAATTTTTTGTTAGTCACGGAGTTAAAGCAACTTCAACAATAAAATTATTTGACTTTCAATTGTAGTCGATTAAAGAACTTTTGAATATCCATTACGGTATTTGAGAATCATTGTTCTATAGAGTTTCTACTGGTAAAGAAAGCTGGCATTGCTTTTTGCGATGCAGAAGAATTATAAAGATTGACTTTTAAATATTTTAAAGCGCTTTGCACAAATCCATGGTTTTGCTTTTTTATTCAAACACGCCAGAAAAACTTGTTGAATATTCCACCAACCATAAACTTAATAAACATCATCCCCAAACGATAAAAACAATCGAATGTTCGGCATTTGTTTTTCTTCTCCTTCCCTTCTTTTCCTACATCACGTCGCCGCTATGGCTGTTTGCATAATTATCGCTCCATCGTTCTGGAGCGCGCAATCAGTTTGGCGGCCAATTTTCAATTGCAAATTGATTCCTCTCCTATTTGCTGATTCAAGTTTATTCCCGCGAAAATTGTAGCCATAGTTTATCTTCGTTCCATAATTTGATTTTGTCGTTGAATATTAAATGTGCTTGCCATGGGGGTTAAATTTTTTTCAGTTTCTTTTTTTTTTATTTAAATGGAGAGAGCACCAGAAAGATACGAGATGGAAAGTAGCATGAGCAGTATTGAATGAAATATTGCTTTTTTTGGAGAAACTGCGACTCTTAAAAATCCGAGAACAGCGTAAAAGAAAGTGAAATATTTATTAGTCAGGACGAAGTACTACAAATTTCGTCAAGGGCGGTTCTGAAATAGCGGCAGAAGAAACTTTTTTCCACCCATAAAAGGAGAGAGGATGTATCTTTTTTTTATCTGCAAGAAAAAAGGGAAAGTACTGTCGGAAAACTCTGTTGTGGGCCGGCGTTCAAGCTGAAAGCTTATTCATAATTTTTGTATTCATAAAACGTCGGGTGTGCCGCGTTACTAATTTCCAGAACAATTAAAACTTTCCATTGTTTTGACTTTCAAAAGAAGGTCTCGTCACGTCCTGCGAGTGAGATTTAAAGACACACGTGAGCGCACTTCTTTAATATGGGGTGTTATTTTACTGAAAACGTTTCAGGTCTTTTTTTAAACTTTTTGTATTCCTTCCAAAACAAACATCGTAGAAGAGTAAGTATAGTGAAAAATATATATAATTTTTACCCCATAAACTTCGTTAGAAACCCAAGAAAACAATAATCCCCTTTTTTGTGTTCATGATAGTTACGAAGTGCGTTTACGACTAAAACATAGCAGTTCTAAAAATATGTTTTTATTTTACGATCTACTTTCAAAAAACTTTAAGGATTTATATACGACGAACCAATCGGGATACGAAAACATTTTCATATAAATTAAACAAACTTCCAATTAAAGTGAAAGACATAAAGAAATATTAAAGAATAACGAGAACCAAAATCAAGCAATATAATGTTTAATAGCAAGCCAGTCATTATATACTATGCAATGTAGACGTATATTCATGAAAGAAAAAAAAATAGGTGAAACACATATTTATTTAAAATTATAACTTGCTTCATTATATAAGATTAATCTCGATAGCCTGGAATCTATTAGTTCGTTTAACACTCGAAGTATGGCTCTATTATAGTTAAGTATACTAAACTTTAATTCATGATAACGTGCCCCATTTTAAAAGAAAAAGTGTGAACGGAACTCCTCTTAAGAGCAACGTCTTGGCAAAGCGGGGGTATTTTGCAAAGTGTCGAAAATCTGTAGTGCCACAACATTCTTTATTTCCGGGAGACGTTCGAGGGCACGGTAAGATTTCGTAGAAGTTGGATATCCGGGTGCCCAGACCTCTAAAGCAGGCCGACGAAGCGCTGAACGACAAACACACATTTGGAACACCTTTAAACAAAAAAGGGTAACCATTTTGCGCCATCTGCAGGATTAGAGGAAACTAATCTTTCGAAGAGGTAATTTTGAAGTCGAACAAGGTAAACGAAGAATAAAAGCGGAACACTTCAAATAACATACGAAAACATTTGAACGAATACTGTAGTCATTCGTGGTGACATCTATCGGAAACTAATGTGTATAGTTTCGCTACGATCAGTAACTCATTCCCAAAACTAATCGTGCTGGAACTCTGAAAAATTACATTCAACACTAAACGATAATTGTAAAAAATTAAGAAGAAACTTTATTTAGGTATATAAATATTTCTATATCCTAAAGTGTTATCATCAATCACATAAAGGATTAGCTGAAGTTTATAACATAGAAATACTAAAGGTAGCTTTAATGGTATCATAAAGAGAGTGTATGAGTTTGTTACTTCAAGTATTCTGAAGTGAATTCTAAAACAGTTGAACCAACCTTAGAAGAAAAATGTGTTTTATAGACCGATATTTTTCTAGATTAGCATGAGCAGCTCAATTATTACTTAGGATCGTTGCGAATCGTAGCGGTTTTTTTTCCGAAGCCACACTGTAAAAAAATACAGTAATTTTGCCATGGTAAATCAGGAATATTACATGTAATAACATTGTGAATTTACCACAATAAATTTTTTCTAGGATATTTAACATGGAAAAAGAAATTCCGGTAAAATTTATAGCTTTTTCATGTAAGTTTAAGATGTAACAAAAATTCAATAGGAAAATACAGGAAAAAACATGTACAATTTTGTATTTACTCTCAAATTTACTAAAAAGTGTAAAATTGAAATTTTTTTTGGGTATTTAGTGCACTTTAAAAGTAATTTTACTAGTGAACTATTAATTTTGCTGTAAAAATATGAGGATCTTTTATATTTATTTGTTTTTACTTGAATTTTCGGGTAAAACTATAGATATCATGGAAAATACGAAATTCATACGTCGCAATGTGTTATTGGATTATTTATCTGTGTGCGTAGGTAATACTATTCGTTTGTCGAACTTATTATTGGCTCAATGATATCATGTACGTCACAAACAATTGTAGGTTTCGCGCAAGCGTGTTCATTCTTGATCTGTAGTTGAGCGATTCAGTATGACCCATTAGGTGCTATAAAAGAATTAGGTAAGTTGTTTGCTCTCTTTATAAAAATGCATATGAAAATTATTTCAGTGTTCGGTAAATATAGAGTTCATATAAATATTACATACGAATTTTACAGTACAATCTTTGAAAAACACATAAGCATGTGAAATTTACTAAATGGTAGAAATTTTACCTTATAAAGCAAATTTACCTGTAAAATTGTAGGCAACTTTGTTACCAACGATTTTACATGTAATTTTACGGCAACCTTTTTTACAGTGCAGTAACGATCTACATAAACATTCAACTGATTTGTTTTGGTAGGATAGACTATTGAGAACAACTATATTTATTTATGGTTTCGTTTATATTTACTCGTTTTGAATTTCTGATTACTTTTATTGCATACACTACAAAACTGGATCATTAGAACCGATATCTAAGATCTGCCATCTATAATGCATTAACGGTTGTAAGGGCGACTTCAGAAAGAATTTTTTTCGATGGTTCTTAAATAAAAAAAATTGCTTGTAATATCCCGTTTTTGTTTTCCAAAAAATAAGTATTGAAAAACGGTTTCCAAAATTTGTTGTGACCTTTAGTATAACTTATTCAGTTACATCTTTTGTTGGGTACTCGTCGGCTTATGTTTTACCCTAGTTGGACCCCTTAGAAAATGAGAGATGATATCCTAGATAGTGGTACACTTAGTTTGCAAGCTGTTTACAGTAAGAAATGAACAAATTAATGTATTTCTATTATTAACTGTAAAAATTTAGAGGAATTTTTCCAAGAAAACTTTTCTCCTCACGCAGGATTCGAACCTACACACTCTCGTTTCCCAGACGAGTGCTTTACCAATTACGCCAGAGAGGAGCGTGTAGAATCGAGCGATAAATCGACCTATGTCGATATTAGATCTTGAAAGGCAGGACGGCGAATATGCAAGGTTTTCAAGCTTTTTGCAGTAAGAAATTAACAAGCAAATGTATTTCTGCTACTAACTGTAAAAAAAAAAAAACTGTAATTGAAGATGAACCATCAACATTTCATAAAGTTTTAGCACAAGTTAGTAATAGCGATTTCTCATTCGTAAGTCGAAAAACGTGATTAATGAAAGGGCTTAGTTCTAGCAGGTGTTTCAACAAGTGATGACAAAAAGCAATATTGAATACTTACTGTTTGGTTAGGTATGTGTGTTTCTTTGGCAATGTGTCTGAAGTCGTATTCTTCACCTTCCTCCTCGTTGTCATCATCGGATCGTATTCTTGCGGGTTCATAGACTTTCATGAACCCTTGACACGTTGTTCTTCGTTCTGAAAGTATGTACAAAAGAAACCGCATATACCAAGTTGAACCACATAATCAAATTTTTCTGCATAAATCAGTAAAGTCTATAAATAATGTTGTAGCATAGCTGTATATGAAAAACATATTTGTATGGAAGCCGCCTTACCACGCACCACTCTTTTTTCTCTATCAGATATATTTTCTTTTTATAAATGCATACAAAGAAAAATAAACATCCAAACCTGACATTCACACAACAAATCATATCTAAATCCGGCTCCTACACCTCGAAGGAACACATCTTCACACTGCTTTTGTCGTTCCAGATCCATTCTATCTCTCCAATTTCACTCCTGAACCGCCGCTACCTTTGTATACGTCAATGTTTACCGTATTGATTCCGGATGATGTCGGGATCGGTGGCCTCCTGCGACGAACCGTTCCTTAATGGTTCCGTTAACGTGGGATCGGTTCGCGTCGGACTCCTGACGCCGGTAATGCAGCCGTCGATGACCAAATCGTCGGGAATCGCCTCTAGCGGTACGTGTTTGCTGCCGTTATCTGGACGGTGACAGGGCCTGGTATAGTGTCTGCGGCACAGGGCGGCCAGAACGAAACATACTGTTATCGTTAGGATGCCAGCGGTGCCCATCAAGCCCAGTATCAGAGGACTTACGGCCATACTCGCAGAAGAACCTGAGGCATAAAATTTGTTTCTTTATTTATATTTTAATATTAGAAGTGATGTTACTATGAGCGGAGGTATTGAAATTTGGAGACAAACAAATTATATAAGCAAACACAAAAGGAAGGGCATGGGAAGGAAAATTGTTTGTTCATTATTTGTTGAGTAAAAAGACGAGCTACATCTTTTTTTTTCAGAATTCGTTTCGTTTAGAGAAGTTATTTATACTGTAGAATTTGCAATGTTTTAAGTGACAATGCAGAAGCAAATTAGACTATATGGACCTCTACCGATTGATAATGGTAAACGCAAAAAGATAAATTCGTCTAATAGTATTCTACCCCACACTTCTTCTTATATAGGGTGATTCATTTTTTTTTCGGGAAACTTAAACAGAGTATTCTACCCACCATACTGGTGTAAAAACTCTATATAAACATATATCCTTGTTGAAGGTTTTTTATTGTAGCGAGCGCAGACGCCATTGCGGAGAAATCGGGGGAAAAAAAATAATAATAATTATCATTAAATCAGCCTTATTAAATGTGAAAATTGTTAATTAGACAAAAATAACATGAATATTTAACAAAAAAAAATACTACTAAAATCTTAGTTTTAAAGATGTTCAAAATGAAATCCATTAACTTAACACATTTTCTACAGCGACGAACCAGTGAATCAATCGTGCGGGTTATTTTAATGGATTTTGTCGCATTTCATTACAAGCTTCTTCTTCATTTTTGAAGTTTTGTAACTTCTGCTTTTCAAGAGATTTTTAAATCCTCACCTGTCAATTACCTTTAGATATCAAATAACAAGTACGGAAAATTTGAATCGATTTGATCGAGTGGTTTCCAAAAAAAAGGAACATAAAGAATACAGTTTTTCCTATTAAATACTAGTAAGCACCGACCCCTTAAGCAAATTGTTTAAGTATTGCTAAGAAATTCGTAAAATAATTCAGAGTTTAATCGTGGAGGCAAAAAGTGAGTTTCACAAACGGGACCGCTCGACGATTTCCACGCAGTAACGTCTGCGTTTGTTACAATAAAAAGAACTTTAACAATCTGTAAACTCGAAAACGAAACATTTTTGGATAGCCATTTATATAGAGTTTTTACACTAATATGGTGGGTAGAATAAGTGTTTAAGTTTCCCGGAAAAAAATGAATCACCCTGTACTTCATGAAATAATAACGGACAGTATAATCATCCTTTACAGGTGCATCTTCTATTAGTGTGTATAAGATCTACTGTGTTCTCTATTCTTGCTGTCTTACACCTGGCCTTCCAATCCTTTTTCTTTTAGAAAGTGCAGGATATGAAAAGGTTATGTAAGTCTCCTTCTCTAATTCACACACTCCCAGGTGCAACTCCTTTGAGCTGCACAGTGCTACCCAATTTGAGAGGAGATGGATGGCTGTTTCATCCCCGCAAAGTCTACATACAGATTTTCCTGCTAAACCAAGCTTACTCAGTTCTCCTTTCAGTTTACAATGGCCTGAAAGTAATCCTGTTAATATGCGATTATTGTTCTTACTCAAATTGATGCATTCTGCAAATATCTTCTGGTTATAGGTTCCCAGAAGAATTTGGCTTGCCTCTTTCCCGGAGATTCTCTTCATAATTGGATGTTCTTTGCTTCATTTCATTTTTTAGTTTCTTCAGTATCGTATTGCCGCTTATCCAATAAAAAAGTTCAGACCCTAGAATAGTGTTCCAGCCCCCTTTTTTGCGTGATTATCCGTCATTGTGTTTCTTTCTACTCCTGTGTGACATGGAATCCACAGGAGGGTAATTTAGGGTTCCTCTTACCTAGTTTTATTTAATTCGCCTAGGCATCCTCTGACCATCTTGGAGCTGATTTCGTATTATCTCACCGCCTTGATGGTTGCTTGATTATCAAATATAATGGTAATCGCCTGCTTTCGATGATTTCTATCAATACTGAACTAGACGCATCTTTCAATAGCCTGTATTTCTGCCTGGAAGGTATTCAGGTATTGCATATATTCCTATTCCGTTTTGGAGCCACCCGTGTACTATTTAATGGCGTTTCAGGATGGTGTTTTCGTCTCACTCGCTCTTATTACTAAGCGTTATGATAAATTGTTGCAAAGCTGAATTTATTTGATACGTATTTCTCCGTTGATATATCGTGTGTCATACTGTAAAGGAATTTTTGATTTTTTTTTGTTGCGGCCACGTATCAATAAACCGCCTGCTAAAATGATTGTATTTAAAGAGAGAATACAGTTATTTTCTTTCACTTTTACGCCTTTGTTAATTGCACTTCAGTATTCTTCATATGACTTTCAATTTTTTCAAGCATGATTTGCATGTCAGTGGAATTTCTTTATTTGTTAAATTACTTTTCGTATATATCATAGTGCTGTATAGTTTGCCGTCACAGTGAGAAATTAATGCTTTACATATCTAGGTATATAAACACAGAGCAACATTTATACATACATATTATGTAACACAATATATTACTTAATCCAAAAAGCAGTATCAGTAGTATGAATATTATCCTACACGACAAACGATTTTGTGGATTTGTATGCCCATATCATTGTTTCTTCATTTCAATGGAATTTAATGTTGTTCATAATAAAATAGGCTTCTTCTACAGCATCAATGTGTAATAGGGTAACTAACGTGAGAAATTCAGGGAAGTAAATTGCATTGTACTGACTGAATTGAATGAAAAAGAAATGCCATTCCAATGAATTTGTATTCGTTGCCCCAGCAATAGCATAATTTTGTCTCCTTAACTGCCTTTTCACTTTTGTTGTTCTATTATCTTTCATAAAGCATGCGTATCCCGTACTTATCAATGAAAATATATTTTTTGCATTATAATTCTGCTATATTGCACAACGTAATCAAAACCAACTTGAATAGTAGAGGAGAGGTGTGAACCGTGTTAGTGTTTTTCTTCCTCCCATTTTCGAACTCTTTGAAACACAACTAAATTTGGATGATAATCTAACGAATCACTTTCGTTTTAAAATAAATATTTTCTATTAGAGACAAAACGGTGGCTGATTCTGATATAAAAACGGATTAATTATAACACTTGTAACATTGTCCCAGCCACATAGATACAGTGTTCTAATGCTTAAGTTAACATGTAACACCATGTAGAAGAGATGTTATATATTGTATATGTCATAGGCAGTGGTGAAGTTATACACGTTCCAAAGTTTTGAGCAAAATAGTTTTTCTTCAATAAAAATTGAAAAATACACGAAAAAATCTTAAAAATCATTCTTCGTTACTAGATTAAAATCTAAAATAAATGGATCTATTGTGATTCTACCATAAGATATGTTGTATACAGAAAATAAGGTATAATGAAATGCAGCACTCCACCACTTGACAAAATGTACACTGTTCTTGTAGTTGTAGATTTATAGGTTATGTTATATGCATTAAATCAATGAAAGTGCATGCCCAAAGCTTATATATGTAAGAAAAAGTTAAGTATATTAATTTAAGTAAGTAGCGAATTTATGGGTTTGTAGTTGCACGAAATGTAATTCGAATGATCTGAAAATATTTTTCTTACCTGAAAAAGTAGACAAATTGCAATACTACACAGTCACATATGACGCCTTTAAACAATGGCAGTGAAAATAATAACAAAATTCGACTGTATCTAATGAACGCACCTTTCACCAGCTAATCTAAATTTAATTGGGTTTTACTGATGATTCTTGGCTTGGGTTTTGAAATGTATGGTGTTACATTATATTAATTTATACATGCTTTCTTTTTAAGTATAGGGATATATAGGAATAAGAACCACTAGTTAAAAAATCAGCTATTTATCTTAGTCTCGAAGATGTATAGCCGTTTGATGCAGCGTTATATAACTAAATAAAAGTTTATCTGTAATACAAACTTCTTTATTATTACATAAGCCATTTATATTATTTTTTAATAACTAAATGTTTAAAAATAAACAGGAAAATAGGGATAACAAGAAAATAAAGATGCGAGATAAAAAATTAACTACAAAATCAATAAAATATATAAAAAAATATCGTGCGGATAGTTCTTACCAGGCAAGCTTTTTTTACGTGCGAAGCTACGTGGTTGTGAGCGCGGCCACTGCAGGTAAGGTAAATATATTAGGTTTGTTCGTTTTAGCTGAAGTCAATCCAGCGTTTTACGGCCACACTTGCGTTAAAAAACTTTACGCGGCTAGATTTTCGCGTTACGACGCAAAATGCCAAAACGAACAAGCCTATTGTATATCTACTGGAACAGTGGCCGCGCCCATAGCCAGATCGGTATGGCAAACTCCTTGACGATAAGATTCGACGCGTGCTTATTTCTTTAATTCAGAGCAAAAGTGCATTAAGCCCATGTCTTACATGTTTTGATATATCTACATTATTGACATTGCAATTTCGCCTTCCCTAACATTGTTAAGTCCTTTGTCAGCGATAAAGAGTATATTAACGAAAATACAGTTCCAAAACTTTTAACACAATTCACGGTAAAAACGTAGATCATAGCTGTTTATCGCTAATTATTTTTCTTAATGCGACCTAATACACTGCTGCTCTGAATAATGAAATATAAATTTTATTATTACAAACATATACCTTGACTTAGTATTTATGATTTTGTATTAATATTTATGCTTTAACATTCTAGCACTTAAATCACTAAATTAAATGAAAATGCCTACAGCATGCATACATTGGGTACAAATAATACAGTAAAAACAGTAAACATTTAGTATAACATAATATTACCTACCATCTGAACTTCTCCAGTTATGTACTATAAAAACAAAAGAAGTAATTGATAGCGGTATTTTACAATTAAAGAAAGTTTGATAGATTTATTACAGATATAAAAGAGAGAGACTTATATCTATAGTTTTAGTATAAAATTATGAGTAATAGATGCATTTTACTTACAGTTTTTATTAGAATAAAAAGTTATTAAAAAAATATAAAATAAATTTCCTGTAAAACTGGGGGTGGTCCTGATTTTTTTGACATACTATTGAGATTGATGCTATCATAACATAATTTCAACAAAAACGTCCCTTAAGTTCTTACCGTTGCTGTAATATATTTAAAAAAAGAAATAATTTTGGTACGCTCAATAGTTCTATTACTTTTTATTACTTAATTTAATAATACTACTGTCACTGCAAACCCTGTTATAGAATAAAGGTAATGGCTTGCAAAAGCTTGCATGATATTTCTCACATACTAAGCAAAAACAAATTTTAGCATTTTTTTTTTATTATTTAAAGACAGAAAATTCATTAGAAATATAGGTACATTTAAAACCTTGATAATATGAATTATATTTAGATTTCAAACTAGAAGTTTGATATTGCTTCCACACTTAATTTAATTTTAAGATTGAAGGATTAAATTATTGACAACGAGTGCAATTCTGTGGCAGTAACTACATTGGTAGTTGCTCACTGTAGGTACTATTTCGTGTTAATTTTGCTAATTTTTATCGGATCCCTTTTTGGGCTCGATTTTGGCTCTACTTTTTGAGTGCCATAATCGCACGAGCAAAAAGCAGGCGCGTCTGCCTTTTGTGTTGATTTTAACTTTAAGAAATGTTATTGAAAAAATACATACTTTTAAGAATAAATGGTATTCTAACAGCGAATTGAAATGCAAATGTAAGGCGAAGAATATCAGCAGGATTACTTGCTTATTTACATGCTTTTGGAGTGCTGTTAAATCGCACTGGTTGACTAGCAAATGTAAACTTGACCTTATGTTTGTGTGCGAAGCGACTACCATCGAGACAAACATGAATCGAATTTAACTCAGATCATGTATGCACAGTAAAGGTCCAAGGATACCCCTCTATATATCCCCTCTCTAGAAACAATTTCCCAGAGCAAAAGCCGTAAATGGAAACGTAATGTGTCCTTCTCCCAAGAAACTGCCAAAGCATTCTAAAACATTCCCTATTATTCCATAAGCAAACAGTTTTTAGAGCACTATACTGTGATTTATTAAGTAGGTCTTTCCTAAACAACATCATCATACAAATGTTTTAAGAAAGAAACTATGGCAGTGGATGCATTATGCGCTACTCTAAAACCGTATCTTTCAAAATATTATTACTTTCCAAAAACTTGATAAACACACGTCATGGTATATTTTGAAAATGAACTTAATAAAGATATGGGACAATAGTTAGATGTTGACTGCTCACTACCACCTTTAAGTAAAGGTTTTATCATTGATGTTTTTAGGAAATTTACCTTCAATCACTGAATTGTTAATAATACATATTAGTGGTGCCACAATCTCATCTATGCATTGTTAGAAAGATATTTAAATTCCAGTATAGAAAATTCGAGTATACAATACTATGGAGAACTTTATTCTCACTACATATAATGTTTATGTTCGCTTTTAGACTCTCTATTAAGCAGTATTGATGTTAGCGTTTAATTTCCTTTACTTTTTGGATAAAACACTATAAAATGCTTCGGAAAATTTTCGAAAAATTGAGATTTTTTTTTCTAATTTTCAATGGAAGCTTTATATAAATCCCGTAGTCTGAATAAAGAATACTGATTTGGCGCTGCATATCCACAAACAGCCCATGATGCGCTAATTGTAAGTGTAAAATACATTGTTTTTCTGAAATATTGATTAAAATCATTTTTATGAATTTTTTTCTAAGATATTTATAGTAACATTTTATTTCATCAAACCAAATTTCTTTCATTTAATTCAATAGTTTGTAAATTTTGTAAAATAATCAGTGTAGTTTTGCATTAACCCCCTGTATTCATGAATTTTAAACTTTATTGTAATCCTATATACATTTTGTAACACCTCTAGTCAATTTCTTTTTCAACATAGTTTCTTTTGCTTTTCATTTTTCAGTTTCATTTTTACATTTTCATATTAAGATTTCTGATGTAGAGTTTCGTTAAAATACCAGAAGGTTGTTTTTTTGTGTTCTTCTTTCATATTATCGAAGCTTTCGATGAAGCTTTCATCTGCTTTCAACTAGTAAGGTGTTTCTCACACTTCAACACGAAATGATGCGGTTCAATTTTATAAAGTGAATTCTCCCATCCTCACTTGGAATGCAAGATTCTATGATCTTCACTTCGAAATTTTACACGTGATCTCACTCCAACTAAGTGTCCGAGTTTCCGTGACCGCTAAAGAGTACGGTAACTCGCTGCCAGCTACCTCTCATTAAAGATGCAACTACCTAACCTCTCACAAGTTACACCACCACGTAACAACATAAAAGCTAAAATTAGGTTACGAATGTTTCCACCATTAATATTGTATAAACTGCCATTCAGGGTCAGGGAAGGACTTTATTGCGGAGGTATTTACAACAGGGAGGATAATCAAATATTTACGTCAGGGAATGCTCGCTACTCTCGATGCACCGGCTTTCAATAAAGACATCTGTTGAATTTTAATTGTGCAGAATCTGGTAATAGGAGATATTACGAGGCGGACGTGTTGGTTTACGGCTTCTGAACGTGATTGTAGTTGGAGTGTAATTGAAAAAGGTCATGTATTTGCCGAAGTTATTTGACGTCTCAGTTCTGCTTTGTGTGCAATAAAGTCGCTCAGTAAATTAAACCCAATATTTGGGAGAGCAGGGTGATAGGTTGAAGGGAAGAAGAAGAAGGAAAACAAGTGGAGAAGTAAGAATAATAACAATTTGGATTCCCAATTAATGGTAAAAATATACATATTGGAGCATCTTGCCATTGCTGCAATAGTATATTTATAAAAGTAAATCAAAAGAAAGTAGGTCAGAGTTTTGACGTACTTCCTAATTTGTTTTAATGAAAATAAAACAATTTGCGTTGCTACCGGTTTCGGTCTGATTTGACCTTCTTCAGGCAACTGTTGAAATTTGATGTACGATGCTTCGCGAGGCTTTGCGCTGAATGCACAGTTGAGGTCCCAGTTCACCACTTTTATCTTGCTGAGAACAATAATGAAGTTTTCATCTAGCATTTTCTCAATTTTTCCTGTTTTATATTGACTATAATTTCAATAGTTGCCTGAAGAAGGTCAAATCAGACCGAAACCGTTAGCAACGCAAATTGTAAATTTAATTAGTTAAAAACAAATTAGAAACTACGTTCACTATTATTTTACTCACTCTTCCAACTAAATCTTACTCACCTAATTATGGAATACATAAAGCACAAACAAATATTTGGTTTATAAACCAAATTATTTATTCACTTAACCCTTTATTTATTTTAAATAATGAGATATTTTGTTGGATTAACTAATTTTTCGTGATAAAATTTTCTTGAAATTATTTTGTTGTGCTGAACAAATTGGTTTTTCAGTGTAGACATAACGAAATTTTACTCCTTATTTGTGAACGCAAACAATGAGCAGAAGAATGAAGCTAGCGATTTTAATAGGTGAAGAATGTTGGCGCTATCAAAAATTTGATTTTCATCCGCGGAAATTTCGGCCAATATAAACAAATGGCTACGTATTTGTTTAAAAGAAGCTACTTATTTACATGTATTAAAGTCAATGGGAAATGTTAGTGTCGAGTGCCGATACACTTTCACCGTTACAATGTAGAAACTTGATATTATAAGCCGACTTCAGTGGAGTTTACCTGTTTTACATAGTGAATAAACAAAGATATATCAAAAGCCTCAGAAATGTTTAAAAGTTTTCAGGGGGTATAGAATATCATAAATTAAAATTCAGCTTTTTAAATTTCTAATCGGTATTTGTTATTTGTGGTAGTCAAGAGCTAAGAGACACGATAATAATAGTCTTTAGTAGGTACTTTAAAAGTAATGACAGTATAAAAATTGTTAGGCTGTCTCCTTTTTCAAGTCACGCCAAGGTCTCTCACAGTTGAACACTGGTTGATATATATGCCATTCCACTGGTAGTCAATACACTACTGGTTGAGATTTACGGGTAAAGCTAACTATATTACATTTCTGTACATTCATCTCCAGTTTATTAGCTCGACACCAGCTAGGAAGCTTGTCAATATATCCTTGTAAGACAACGCAATCTTCTAACGATCTAATTTCTTTATACAATTTCAGGTCATTCGCAAATAGTGGATTTTCACAATCAATCGCGTCACAGAGGTCGTTGATATAAATCAAAAATAATAGTGGACCTAAGTTACTGCCCTGTAGTACACCGGATATAGGCGAGAAGTTGTTGTATGTGTGACCACGATAAATAACAAACTGCTGCCTGCCGCACAAATACGAGCGCATAAAACAAGTTATAGATGAAGAGAACCCAATAGCCCCAAGCTTTTGCAGTAGAATGTGGTGGTCAATTCGATCAAGAGCTTTGGTAAAATCGGTGTACACGACGTCAATTTGCCTCGTTCCTGTCGATGGACTCAGAAAGTGCTTGTGACATGATTGTTAAATTGGTAATTGTCGATCTCTTATTGGTAAATCCATGTTGATCTTCAAATAAGTGGTATCAAACACGAGAGAAAATGTACGCGTAAAGACATATTTCATATGCGCCCTGCGTCGCAAAATTAACGTATTTACAATTAGTGAGAATAGTTTTGCGCTAAGGGAAGTTATGTACTATTTTTATGATCTATTGCCATTTTTACAAATGCAATAATGGTGGAAATATTGCATTTAAAAACCGATTGACAAGGCTGACCGGGGCAAAGAAATACCTTGTACAAATCTCGAAAATTTTACGTTATAAAAACATCGTAATAGGTACTACAAAAATTAAAAATACTTTTTTTTCCTATTAGTCAATCTGGAATTCCCTGCTATTATTACGCTTTGGGTGGGTAATCCGATATCAATAAGAAAGCTACCAACCTACAGTCGTGTTGACGAAAAGGTCTCCATGATTCATTAATACTGTCAATATACGTGTCACGTTCTCCAAATATTGGCAGTGAATTCCGAAAAAAAAGTTGTGTAATTAGAAGAAAAAAAACGTGTTGTACCAGCGCTACAACACGGTTTATCGAACCATATAATAATCATAATCACAGAACAGAGTCAGCCCTAGTTTTACGGATCCTCAAGGAAAGCAATTAATTGTATAAATAATCAATGCATCGCTATATTTCGTTTCTCTTCCTCTTCTTTATCGCACGCACACACGAAATATGTCGTTTACTTGTTCATACTTCCACCTACATTACCAAAGAACGTGTATGCAACTCTTAATTCAAATGGTTTGGTTTCACTAATTTAAAGTGGAACGATTCTTACGCCCTCTGGGCGGCTGTATCATAAATCTCTGAGGTAAACCGCGTTCTTAACTGAGACATCTACGAAAGAAATAAGGAGCCAAGGGGAGTCAAAGCAAAAAAAAAAAAACTATTAAAAAAATGATATGACGATTGGCAGAAAATCAGACCATGAGAAAGGACAAGAGTTCAAAAAATCAGACAAACACGGACAAAGAAAAAGGATGCGAGGAGGAATTGTTAAATAACAGAAAATAAGAACGAACTACAAGAGATGCCAAGAAAGATAAAATACGGACATTGAATTGCGGACATGGTTTGCATATGAAGAGACAGTACTAGACAGAAGCAGAATATCACGAAACTCCATGGAGCAGAACTCAATGGAGGAAAACGGTGAAGAAAATTGAGGAAGAGGCATAGTGATAAAATAATTTAAGTTATGGGCCTTAAAGGCCCGTAGAACGTTAATATATTTGACATCTAAAATGTATTCTACTATTCCGATAAAAATAAAGTTAAAAATCACAATCTCCGAATCAGATCTTCTTGCTATTGTTTCCGTTCGACAAATGCAAATTCTGCGCGGTTTCTCGTCCCGGCAAACATAAAGATAACGCGTAGATTACGGTCTTCCACTCAAGTAAAGCGGCCCCCTTCGGCCGCCGCCAGGAAAAAAATCTCGTCAGTAAATTGTGGATTCAGATTGCAGCGCGAAGGCCCCGGCGGGATCTGTTCTGCGGTCGGAACAAAACGTTCTATCGGAGAAAATTTCACCGGGAAACTATCGACCATCCCGTTATTGCTCTTGTTATTTGCCTATATGAGTTTCTCGTGGGATGCGGCGGTCCTGCAGGACGAGGGAGCACCGGAAGATATCTTGCACGCCAGCGCATTGTGCCTCGGTCAAATTGAAAAAGGCAAATCGGTAGCGGTATCCGTCCCGCATCGTTCCTACACCGATGAATTATACATGAAACCGAAGCAGATATGGAAATGGGAAGGCAAATTTCCGGATGGTGGGACGCTGGAAGGCCGAAAGAACCGGAAGCGCAAGAATCTCGGAAAGTCAAACGTCGTCGTTGAGAGAGCCGCAAGTAATATGGCGAAATTGATTAATACAGTTGGACGATTCTTTTACTTGACGTGCGACTGTATATGAGTTATTTATTTGATGAGGATCGCAATGGTGATAAAAAAACTTTGAATTGATTTCGCCGTTATAGTTGATATAAATCCATTCCCAGTGAGAATAAGTTGGTTACATTTACGTGAATTTAACGTTGTATTGGTTGAAACAACGTTAATGGTTATAATTAACACGTTTATTATATAACCAATTTTTAACTATACATTGAAGAAACGTTATATTAAAATAACACTTTGTAGTTGCATCGTTTATTTTAGGTTATAAAACAACGTTACAATATGAGAAATTATTAACTGGAATGTAATGCATAGTTTAAATATAGGTAAAATAAAACGTTATAGTTTCGCTGCTTATTTTACGTTAAAAAACAACGTTGAAATATGAAAAATTATTTACTGAAATGTAACGCATAGTTTAAATAACTAAAATAAAACGTTTAGTTACACCGTTTACTCTACGTGAAAGACAACGTTGAAAAATGAAAAATTAGTGGCTAAAATGTAACGCATAGTTTAGATATAACTAAAATAAGACTTAGTTTCGCCGTTTACTCGTTGAAAGACGTTTGAAAGACAACGTTGAAAAATGAAAAATTATTAACTGAAACTTAACGCATAGTTCAAGTACAACTAAAATAAAACGTAGTTTCACCATCTACTCTACGTTAAAAAGCAACGTTGAAATATGAAAAACTATTAACTGCAATCCAACGCATAAGTATAAGTATGTTAAAATAAATGGTGTTAAATTTGTTTGTTTAAGATAAGATGTGCTTTTGCATGAATGAATGCAAAATGTATTTACAATAGGTAACACAATTATTGTATTAAAACTGCACTACTGATGAATGTATCATCCCTCCCCCATTTCAAATAAACTCTTCCACCGCTGTTGGGCATCTGCAACGTGCACGGTGCACAGGTGCACTTGCAGTCACATGTTTACTACGCTAGTCGAGTGTTAGAACTTTTCTTTATCTTTATACAACGTTTTATATTATATGTGATACGCAACAATCAGTGCATTAACTAAACGGTGAGTAGCTAGGTACCCATCAATTAAGTCTATCCAGGTTATATTTGCATATACGATGCACATTGCACGTATAATTATGTATATGCATACACACAATTGGCAAAACAGCATAGTAGGCATCTTAAAATAAGAACACTAATGTCAGAAAATTTAACTATATTCAAATTTGTTCTTGAGGAACCTGGTTTCTTAGTATACCACCTTCTTACTTTATTTTCAAATATATGGTTAGCGAATGCTGATGGTTCTAAAATCTGGATTTTGTGTAAAAGAAATTATTCTAATTATGTTACATGACGTCGTTGCAGTGAAGATAACTGGAAGGGAAGGAACACTTAGTTTTCACAAAACGGGAACCAGAGATAATACGGAAACTATAGTAACAATATACAGTGAGTATTAAATACTTTCATTCATTTGTAATACAAAAATCTAGGAAACCAATCAAAGTAAACATTAACTTATATATATATTCCTAAAATTTACAGCCTGTAGTCCTTGGTGTTACTTATGATACCATTGTTTGAGTCTTCCATTTAAGTTATAATTAAACAATACATACATACAGCAGAAGTGCAGTGAAGGACTGGTTGAAATATACCAAAGCCCAATGGACTGTTTGGGTAGAAGACCTGGATGTACAGAAAAAGGGAAAATGTATATATCTATAAATGAAATGACCTCGTTACTTTCTTAATTATGGTAAAGAATTCTATTATCCTTTTATTATTATTATTGTTATTATTGCATTGTATTATATTTATAGGTAATTACATTTTAGTTTTTCTGAAGAAGCATTATGTTTCATTGAAGAGCTTATCCTGAGTTCAATACTATGATGTGATTATTGAATGATTTAATTAAAATAAAATTTAATTTAGTATTGGACATTATGACTTTTAATCTATAACCAATTTTTCGTTATCACCACATTAAACGGCACTGTAAATATAAAGTAACATATATGTCACATCTGGAACTTGGTAAGTGTTGTACAGTTTCTATAACGCAGCGTCTTAGAGCGCATGAATGCAACGAACCTGATAATTCACCTATAATTTTATGAACGTTAAACTCCACTTACCAATAAACGTTTGTTTTGAACGATAATATCACGTAGCACTATAAACGTACTTTTTACGTTTTACAGAGGTGGTTTATTAAACGTTAAAATACATCTTCTGCTAAACGTTTCTATTTAACGATATTTTCTATTAAAAATTAAGCGTTAAAATAACATTAGCATATGACGTGAAATAACGCTTAATAAGTAACTTTTTGTCAACGTATTTTGTCGGGACATAGATATGTCGCTTCGACGTTGTTTATAAACGTTACGAAACGTTCGGTTACCGTTAAGAACAACGTTTTCTTAACGTTTATGTTCTTATTGGGTTATAATTGATGTAACGACAACAATGCTTTACGCAACAGATTTACACTTTATTCATTTTAAGTATGACAGCTGTCCGCTGCACAGCGCCTTTGGCAGATAGGTACTATTATTATTTAATTTAATTATACCAACCTCTTATTATTTAATTTAATTTCTGCAAAACAAGCTTTACAAAACATCATGTGCTTAAATGACTAAAGTTTTTGACTCAACACAAACATATTTAAATTATCCTAACAGGTATAAAAATTTTAAAATCTAAAAACGATCTAAACATTTTTTTGCTTTGTTAAATGAGGGAAATGGAAAACACCTACATTTGTAATCTAATGGAGTCTATATGGAAATAAATTTAACAAAGGGGAATGCTTAAGATCTATTTTAATGCAATTGATTTTTAATTGTAATTGATGCATTCGTCTACATGACTAATCTTAGCATACATTTTTAGATCATCCGCAAAAAGAAGTTTATTACCGGTTAAATGAGAACAGAGATCATTAATAAAAATTAAAAATAGCAAAGGACCAATGTTGCTACCTTGCGGAACACCTGGCTTAGCAATGAAGAACTGAGATCGATGGCCCTTATAGGAAACATATTGTTTTCTATTAATCAAATAGGCCGAGAAAAGTAATACAAGTGACGAAGTGAAACCCACATTATACAGTTTGGTTAGTAAGTAAGATTTTATGATCTATACGCTCAAAAGCTTTGGCAAAATCAGTGTAGATGACATTGACTTGCCCATTGTTATCCATTTGCTCGGATACAAAGTGGGATAAGGTGGCTAAGTTAGTCACGGTGGAACGATTGTTAACAAACCCATGTTGATCGTTAGATAGAATAAGTTTGAAATGTGGATTAATATATTTGTACAAACACTTTTCAAAGATTTTGGCAAAATTATTTATAATAGCAATGAGTCTGTAATTTTCTATAACTGAAGTGTCACCCTTCTTGTGAATACTCTCGTAGTCTTCCAACAGTCCGGAAAAGTTGATGTTGCTAGCGACAAATTGAATATATAATGAAGAGGTGTAGTAAATACCTGCGCACAGTCACGAACCAGGAAGCTGGGTATGTTGTCGTCGCCCATGATATTTGTATTTTTTAAAGATTTCAAAAAGAGAAACACGTCCGATTCAATTACAGCTGCTATGTTTATATTTGGACCATGTAGAGACAAATTCGATGTTGGAGCAGTAGAGGAGTCAGAAGAGTACACCGAACTAAAAAACTTCTGAAAACCCTCCACAATTGCATTTGGCGCTGACATTGTGTCCCCGTGTGCATTAGAGATAGTATCCGGTATTCCGGATGAAGCTTTCTCAGATGCTACTTAGATTTAAGTAAATCATCTGAATGTTTTGACAACTGAAAATAATAACCAAATTATACGGGTGGAATAATCTTTGCGATGGTTTAGGCGTATCGCAATTTATCGAATCAAGTTCAGAAAACAGCTCAGATTTTCGAAAAATAGCATTCATTTTACTCAATCCAGTCTACGTTAATGGCGTTGTAGAAGCTTGCTGAATAGCTGCGAGATCTTTAGTCTTTTCTTCTGATTGTCGAAATCTTGCGCATGAATTGGAGGTCAAAGATGGTCGAAGTCGATCAAAAAGTGGTCGATTTGTCTTCGTGCATACATTTGTTGAGTTTTGTTAAATTGTCTGATTTATGGTAGCGTGTTTTACGGTGTTAGATACCATCTTTAAACGAATACGGTATTCGGGAATGTAATGATGAAATCGATATTCCTCGGTTCGACTGAGAGCAGTTAGATGTCGTTACAGGTAGAGTTATCGAATTTTATTTTATAAAATTCTTAATAAATGGATTGGATTTTGGTCTTTTTGTTTACATAAGTAGGCCTTCTTCCCCACAAAACTTAATAAAATGTCGGAGAGTGTACGTCTGCTTTTTCAGAGTTTTAAGAATAATAATAATAAGAAAGAAGAAAGAATAATAAGGAATTTTCCTTTAATTTAAGAAACAGACCGTACATAATGATGCAATTTATATCTTTTTAGTTGTAAAAAAATTGCCTTTGAAGGTGTTAAAGTTACAATAATTTATTTTGTAATATATAATTAGTTATCGTAGTAAGGGGATGTTAGAGGAATCATTTTATCCTTTAGGTAAAAAAATATTAAATATATTTTGAAAAGATGAGAAATATGAAACAAATATTAACAAAGAGTGTGAAATTTGAGGAAGAAAAGTAGGACAAAAGGAATGGGTGAAAAAGAATAGGGAATAGGGAAAGCGGAAAAAGGAAAAGGAAGACGGAAGAGGAAAGAAGAAAAAGGGAAAAGGGAAAGGGAAAAGCAAAAACTGAAAAACGAAAAGGGAAAAGCGAAAATCAAAAGGAATAAAGGCTGAACAATGACACTGCCTCTATTATGATGACGTTAATATGGTTGTTAAGTACTTCAAAAAATATTTACAATCGTATTAAAAAAAAAAAAGAAGAATCAATACAATCCTCAATCGATGTCAATTAAGAAAAAAAGTATAGACGTAATTATATTTTGGAAATGAGACATTCTAGGCGGCGCGGTTTTCTAGTTTGTCAAAATATGTAAATATGTCGGATCCGCACACTGTAATTGTGAATTTGGTAAAAAGGAATGAGGAAAGTACTTGGAAATGCTGCAAGAGTTATTTGTATCACTAAGCCATAAACTATAGTTTTGCGAGCATGAATGCGATTTACCACAAGTACGAAAACGCGCAAAAGAGTTTTTGACCGTGTGATACATATTATTTTTTGAGGCCACAGATCCTAATTTTGGAATAAAAATAGAAAAAAAAATTGACGCTAGTAAGTTCACAGTTAGCAGATAATTTGGTCTTACCTACCCAGAGCAAGAATTTTTCTGCAATATTCTTTGTGGTTTAATATCGATTAATAATAATAAGTGCAATGGAGATCGCAGTTCATGTTAATAAATCGCATAACAGATTAATGTTAACAGTTTGTTACACATCTATCCCGTTGAATGCAGTGTGCCAAAGGTCACACAACAGCTTAATGTTAACAGTTTATTACACATCTATCCTGTTGAATCCAGTGTGCCAAAGTTTAGCGACACTTTTGCCGGCCCAGGCCGAAAAATAGTAGGTTTCCAACCGATTTGAAGCAATTCAAAATGTTGCGGCGCAAAAATATATATGTCGCATCTGCATACTGTCATTTTGATGAAATTTAAAATGAATAAGTGAAAGTACAATCATGTTACGGCAAACAGAAAAGTTTTTATTCACTTCGTGAAACGAAAACCTTATTTTTACAGATGATGATTTTATTAATGTAACCCTACAGCATCTGTAAGCGCAAACTTTCCATTAGTCTTTATAAATAATAACGTCGTTGAAAGTGGATGTCGACTTTATGCACAATAGAAGTGATCTGTCCATATGATGAAATTAGTTGAAGCTGGGAGGACCAATATGACCCAGTTTTCTGCTAATAACTCCCATTACTAATCTAGTCGTTTCACGTTTGCGTTGATTGTCAGCTGTGAAGTAATGCAATATGCCATAATTTATTAAATGGACATCCGCAAACGAAGTACATACTGGACTTCCACATGCAGCGACGGTATTATTTATGACGGCAAATGGACAGTTTGAGGGTCCAGATGGGGTAAATGCGAATAATTTTATCAAATAGAAAAATGGACTTTTCATTGCCGAAATAGACAGTGTTTTTGACCACATTCTGTAAAATGATATTGTTGCAGTATCTACAGCAATTTCAGGCACTGGACACCCTTATGTGGATTTGATATATGTAGATATAAATGTAAATAATTTGGCACAAAAAAAAGAAAGATTAGTTATAAAAGGGCTTTATAACATGCCAAAAAAAGGTTTGGGACTATCGCGATATTTTCTAGTATAAAAAAGCATATTATTAAACAATAACATAGATTATAATTTTATACATCTTCACGTTTGTCCTTTTTATACTTTTAACGTGAGTCAATTATTTGTTTTAATATTGAATGAGAGTATTAAGTTATTAAACTCTAAATATTTGCAAAGATTTTGCTAATTTAGTCAATTTAGACCTATAATTTTGTTTCAATCGCGCTGTTGCGCTTAATAAATTGGTAATTAGCAGTAAACTGCAGAAAAATATAGAAAAATCTTGGCAAATATTTAGAGTTTAATAACTTAATACTCTCATTCAGTACATTTTCCACTATCTAAGTATATATACGCGTTGGCGTTACACACAGTTACCACCGAGGGGCACTGAGGAGCTTTAGTAAAAGCGAAACAGGTGTCTGTCCATTGTGGTAATTGTATGAGACATTTGTTTTATTGTATTGCTACTTATAAAGAGAAATCATTTACGAGGGTTGTGAAGAACCGACCAACGAAAGATGATTACTACATGTAAATACTTTTAATTAGGGGTGTATTTTGTTGTGGTTTAATGTTCATTTGTTTTTTATTATAAATGAAAGACAAACACTATTTCTTACTTTAATCGTTTATAAATAAATTACATACTATTTAAATAATTAATTAAAAAATAGAAAAGGGTACTATTGTATATGCTAATTGTCATTAAATATCATTCTTTTTTTAATATGTCATTAGTTTTATATTTTATTATCTTATTCGAACACATAATTCAAAGCTGTATTCAATTACACAAAGTTTATATCTTAAGTCAACATAAAAATTAATGCTAAATTCGTTAGATTTATTTAAAATAATTAATTATCTGGAAGATTCTGCACGTATCACGTAAGTATCATAAATGTTTAATATAAATTAAAACGGTTTTGTGTAAGGGTTGGTTTAACATAAGTGAAGTTCAAGTTACCGTGGACTATAATTAAGCAAATGATCAGGATTATAGTGGACACCTGTATATAATTTTTAATTTTAGTTTCACTGTTGTATTAAGCTAAAGCTTGACGTTATATTGCATATTCATTCGGATATTTGTTATCTTCGATGAGTACTTTATGATGGATATGCCAGAGATAATAGATTTTCCTCTTAATACTCTTTGAATTAAATCCATAAAGATACTAAATCAACGCCATCTTTGAGGTGTTTTCGTTCACTATATACACAAGCTTCTCGGTACCTACTCTTTCGGTGTGTGCATTTCAAATATAAGTTATTCCAACGTTTCTATCTCCCACGTAAATTACTACTTTTGTTTAGATAATCATAAATTATAAAACATTTAACCTTCTGTACGCCATTTCGGGTCTATTTTCATCTTACGCTTCAAGAAATGCAATAAAATCTCCGTCAGAATGAAGATTTCGCTGTTTATTCCAGACATAAAACAATAGGGTTTACTATCCAACATGAGCGCCATAAAACGAGATATAATTATCCGTACTGTTTATGCATACCTACAATGCATGTAGCGTCAATTAATCCCGGTTTTGTTTCCCTTTTTGTCCGCCTTAATTGCCCTTAAGCTAATATTTGAAAATCGTCTACAACAGGACGAGAGACATCTGTCTGTTTACGCAGACATCTGAGTAAACGTTTCAGTTTAGTGTGCTTTATCGTGGACGGTAGATCCTCTAGTCAGTTAACGCAGAACAAAGAAAAACACAACTTCTAACATTAGAAGGCGAGGGATTCTTTGAATCGCTGGTGTTTATCTTGTACGCACACTGTAAACGAATTTCTTTCGTTTTCAGTGGTAACGTTAATTCCAACAATTTCCATTCCGGTGACAGATGCAGTATTTATTGTGTGAATATGTCAGCTCCTCACTTGCATCTCGTTATTTTGGCGTTCGTTATTTACCAGAAATATTATAAATGCGGGGACGTGTGTTATAATCAATACACAAAAGCGCTTTCACAACCATTTGTCATCCAGACACAAAGCCTGTAGCGTCTGTGACGTTGAATTGCTTTACATTGTATACAGACGTACACAAGCACACGGTTTCTACACAAATACGGTCGCATGACTGAACAGAATTAACGACACGATGTCAACGACGTTTGATGTCGTGGCGTCCTAAGCTTAAACCTTATATTTCTGAAGCTATTTCTCCCAATAGAGAAAGAAAAAAAGTGTTTCCTAACTGTGTTCTTTTCGTTGCATCCTTTGCATCAGCTGTAGGAGTTGACTAATAATCAAATAGGGCCAATAAAATTTAATTAATTGGTCTTTCGAGATTCGAGATGCACCTGTCGTATGCTTCAATAAAAATATGAAACATACTTTTTATAGCTTCCAAAGGGCTAGTAACAACCGCTTAATCACGTTTTCTTTTTTGAGAAAATGTTACCAAACGCCTTAACTCCTCTAAAAGGGTTTAATCTCAAACTGATTTTAATGATATCTATTAGTGTATTAGATACCAACACAACAACAATGATTGAATTTTACTTCCCTCTATATCTATTTAAAGGTCACAAAGACTGTTTAAATATTAAGCATCTGACATTTGGTTAGTCTTTAAGTTTATTCAACCAACCGTACTGTTTTATTTAGAAAAAAAAAGGTGGACTAGGATCTTGAGGAAGTTTGTTGCTGGTACGTTGATTGGTGCAAGAAACCCACAACTTCATTTTATAGTCTGGCCCGTCCAGAAGCCAAAGTAGAAATATTGAGACTTTACTACTACTTTTAAGCGCTCCTCTAAAATGGTACATTTCTTGTCAAAGTATTTGCTTGAAATGCTTGATGCCTCGTGATTACTTCTAACCAAATGATACGGAGTTCGGAAGGTTGCAAGAATACCAAAATATCAATTGCGTATTCACTCTATATATATTTGAATAAAAAAAAAAATACTCAACTAACATACTTACAGAGAAAAAATGAATTGGCCTCAAGCTATTACAGTAGTATTGCTAGCGAACAGTTTCCTTTCTTAATTTTTAAGAGATATGGCCGTTTTGAACGTCAGTTATAAGAAAACGTAGCATAAGAAGGTAGCCAAACGCCGCTCAACTAGTGATGGGCTTTATTTTGGGTCCAGTATCTTCTCAATTGTATTCTAACGGAAGAGTCCAAACACATTATTGAACAGCATTTAAATGAAAATGTAACACATACACGTTAGATTTAAAATTTTAAAATTTAAAATAAACGATGAAATTATTTAAATAAAATACGACTACATGTACTTAGTATATAAATTTGAAATAATTATCAAACAAGTAAGTTGTTGCTGATTTTTTGTTGTTTTATTGTTAATTTGTTTTGTTTTGTTCGTTAATAAATGTGTTTTACAATTTTAAATTGGTTGTTACATCAAATTGAAAAAGATGTTCATGATACATCAAAACGTTTTTGATTAAATAAAGTAGTATGGTTATTGCGGCTTTCTAAGAGATTTTGATTTATAAAAAACCGATTAATTACGGCAAAGAGTGAACAATGTTATCTTATCTTATTATCTTAACTTGTATCTATTGTAGTGTGTCAACATTTAAAGAATTTCTCATAAGTTGTGGATGTACGAGCAGTTTGAATCATTGAGTACCACACAACGTGCAAATGACACAGAACATTGCACTAAGATAGAAAACTTGGAACTAACGAAAAGCTCCTGGGGGAGAATTAAGACACCATATATGTACACTGCCCGACTTATTTAATGTTGTCCTCTACAGCGCAGTGAATATCGAAACTACTCACCATTTGCACAGGTGCGCGTTCGGCTGGCGTCGGCTGTTCCAGGTAAATTATTTATTGGGGTATACAATTGTAAAACGCTTCGCAATTATGCAAATCAGGTAGATCTAAGATTATTTAGTATGGAAAGGAAATCTTTAATATTAAGGTTTGAAGGCAGTTTGAATTGAAATATTTGTTTTACAGCTTGAGACCAAGTGACTTTTAAAGCTAAAGCTCTTACTTTATGTTTAAAAATAATCAAGTGAATGTATAAATAACAAATAGAGTTGTATTAATTACTGGCTTATTTATATTAAATATTATTTATATATATTATTTATTTTTAAAATAGGAAATGTATTAGAAAACAAGAGAATAACACTGCATAGGTTCATTACCTTTAGTTTCAATAAATATTATTATTGTAATTACCCACAAGCAAGAAACACCGTAAAATTCGTGTTCCTAAGATAATCACAGATGTCCTACAGATCATTCATTTTCTTAAATGATGGGATTTATAGGGCAATTGTATTAAACGCAAATTTTAGTAAACTGCATAAATTATTATTACATTACCATATTAATAAACATATTAATAAACCTTTTTTTTGAAATTTCAATAGCCAAATTAAAAATTAATTAATTCATTATATGCATTTCAATCTACGGCAATTATAAAAATCGGTTGCTTAGGACAGTTAGTATGAATCCTTTATGTAATCCAATGAGTCAAATTTTGCTGAATAGCCAGCTGATATACTTACATGGTAGAGCAATAAATTTTTAAAAACTTTTTTTAGTATTTATATGATGAACGAATTTAAATGATTAACAGAACTACATACTCCTAATATTTCTAATTTTAGAATTAGAGGGAAATACTTGCAATACAAAATTATTAATACAATTAGAACAAGTACAATTAAATATGATTACAGTTTAAAAAATTTATAAACTTGAGAATCGATTCATTCAAATATTTTTATTTTCGTAAAGACAACAGCATAGTTCTATATGATTTTTTTTTTTGCAGATTTATGTATTTTTTTATATTTATATAAATTATAATTGTGAAAATAATGTTTTTCAAAAATTATTGCTCAACTAAACACTATCCTGTAGATATATGAGCTTATCATTCAAAAACACTAGGCGTCGTTGGATTACATAGAGAATTAGTGGTAATTATGGTAAACAGCCCAGTTTTGTAATGGTTTGTAAACGGCAAATGCAAATTTAGCCAATGCTCATGAAAGTAATGAATTTATAATTTGGCTATTAAAATTTCCACAAAAAAGAAACAAACAAACTTTATTCTCAGTGATGTGATAATAGATGTACCTTATTTAAGTTGTTATATATCACAATTAGGATGTAAATCCCTTCATTTACAAAATCGTTTAAAAGGACACTATGCATAAATAATAGCAAGTGCCATTAAAGAAATATGGAAAGGTGGGAATATTCTGTGATATAGAAACAGCTAGTAACAATAGTGGGAAAATACCAATTGCAATACTATTTTGTTTATTAGATTTTATATTGTTTATATTTGGAATTAGCATTTTTACTTAAATCAATAATACAATAATAATAAGGCCAAATATAATTTATATTTTTTTATGCATAGCAATTTTACAGCGTTACTTAGACGTAGGTGGGGTCCTGCAATGGTAAATGTTAATAATTAAATATTAATGAAATCTTCATTTAAAAAAAAATACTAATTAATAAACGTTTACAATAGCTAATATTTATTGATGCTATAGTCTCATTAAGTGTTCCTCTGTTGTTTGTTATTTCCTACGTTTTTTAAAACAATTAATATACAAGATTTACTATGAATACCAAACTTTATTTATTACTATGTGAGTTGAAGTTTTAAGAGTCTAATTGGGTCCAAACTACATACGAAAGAGATATTTCAATTTAAAGCAGGTTCAAATGCAATATACAACGTTTACTTGTGATATTAAATAATCCATTTTTTTCTACTTGATTTGCGTAATTTCGGAGGGTTTTACAACTGTATACCCCAATAAATCATTTATCTGCAACAACCGGCGCTAGTCGAAAGCGCACCTGTTCAAATGGTGAGTAATTTTGATAGTAACCGCGCTGTAGGCGACGACATTAAATAAGTCGGCCAGTGTACATGAGAAAAGGACCTAATAACTCATCGAATCGTGGACATGCTCCTCTTCATCATTCGATATTGATTGATTTGTTGAGGTAAATAAATATCTTCACCCTTAGATTCATCTTTAGTTACTTTACCTATACCCTTTTAGAGTCTATAAATATTTAGATATTATATTTTTTGTTTAAAACTACCAAAACTAATAAACTAATGTATATCTGATAAATCTATTATCATGATACAGTTCTTACCATTGCATTGCACATAATTTTATTAAAATAAACAGCATACCCTTCTTTTCAAAACAATTAGGTGTAGGCATTAATATAAAGGTACTTTCTTCAACTTACTTTCCTCAGTGTATTATTCGGAACCTTTCTGTTAAATAAAATAAACTAAATTTAAAAATTGTCAGCACCACCCCCATCAGGATATTTTAGCATCGTGCGTTCATTAATCGTCCGATTTTCTAAGAATACAAAATTGGCTGCGATTTACCGCATATCGACTGACCTGTATACTTGGCCACGCCTTTAAACGTGACCGCATCTATGACTGTGGGATCGCTTCTGCCCTTCGCGTTCACCGAGTAGAGCATGATGCGGTAGCTGGCTCCTGGTTCCAGACTTTCGGCGTAGAAATGCGGTGGCGTCCTGTCGCAGGTCACGTTCATCTTGGAGCGCAGCGTGGGCATTTCTAGGATTTCCATGAGGAAAGTTTGAGGTAGGCCGCCGTCGAAATTTTCGGTACATTCGACTTGCAACGAGTCCGAAGTCTGATTCATCATGCTGCAGTTGAGGAGAGGGAATGGACGACCTGGAAGTAATTGTGAAAGTCTTATTGGTGACAATTTTCACATTGTAGTGGATGTTAATAGTGTAATTCTTTTTGTATCAAAAGCTTCAACGGTTTGCTTTATAAAAATGCATAAATAATATGGCTTACTTATACATACTTAGACTCCTACACTCAGAGCTTCGGTACTAATAATTCTCTTATTATGATAAATGAAAGATGTGATTAACTACAATATAACAAAATACACTTTCCGCTATGAAAAAAACAAATAGAAAAGAATTATGGTTAAATTGGTGTAAAATTTTTATACAAACGTATAAGATCGCTTATATACAATCTATTTTATAATGGACATTACCTCCTAGAAATTGTAATATTGTCATTAGCGATGGATTGCAGCTAATGAATCAAGACAAATGAAAACCTCTACTCCTTGTAGCAGCTATATGGTGTATTAGACAAATAAATTGCTCTTGGACGGTTAAGAACAATATTATCTCATATCGTGTTGCGAAGTACGAGGCTAGATTTGTGTTACTATGTATTGTCACGTATCGCAAATCTCTAAAATAAATGAGACTTTCATAAACTTAAGGACTCGTTTATTGGTTGTAGTACAAAAATACGTAAATCCTGAGGGATGTCGAAGATGTCGGCGGATATAATTGTTATGGCTATGTTGTCAGGCTGTTGCACTTTCTATCGATAGTGGAAATTTTTATACTAATATTATCCATCAATTCAAAAGGATTTTGGGAGTTGTGGGAGAAAAAATAAATGTGATTTTCATAAATTTGAGTGTTTAATCATTGGTTCAGTAACAAGAATACATAAATCTTGAAGGATGTCGAAGATATCGACGGATATAATATTTACTGTCGCCAACTCGACACATTTATTATCCACATTATACCTTTAAAGTGATATACTGCGCAATAGCTTTCATATAAAACTAACGTAAAGTTCCAATAAAAAACAAAAATTATAAATAATACTCTAAAATTATCGAATGTTGAATAATTTGTTATTTCAATGTAAATAAAAAAAAACTTCCTTTAACAATAATTTCTTTAATTTATTAATTGATTGGTTTTATTATTATCCTCTTAATTGCTGATAAAATATAGGGTTGCATTCATTAATTATTTTATTTATTAATATACGTAAATGCTATATTGTAGTGTAGATAGATATTCCTGAGTGTGTGTGGCAATTCTGGTAAAATACTTGAAGCTCAAATAATTAATACAAAACGGTAGAAACATAGAAACGGTTCTGTGTAGGTATATCCGATATGCAGAAAAAGCTGCTACGAAAAATAATGTTTTTTTTTTTAAATTGCTAACCAAAAGTAGCAGTAGCAGATTGATTGATTTTTATAGTTTGGATATGTACTTTAAGGACTGTCGCTGAAAGAACTACCAGCTGCGATAAAATTTCAATCTCGAGAGAGCAATTTGACTGAAATTCAATCCAAAATAACTTTTAAGTGGTGTAAGATAGAAAAAATGTTCCAATAGCGGACTTGCATTCTTTAGGTAGGTATAGACGGGTATAGCCATTGATATACATGGTGTTACAGTAACCACAGAATGTCAGCAGAATTAAATGAATTTTGGCATATTTTTTTATTCTAATAAGATACTATATCTCTATACATTGTCATGTGATTGGATTTTATGTTGGTTATTAGTGTAAAATTATACAGTAACTAGTACTGTTTGAACTTGTCTTATGTATTTTACCGTTTTTTGGATAAACAAAGTTTGGATCGAAATTTCAAAGATGGATTGCACCCTATAAAGTTGAAGTACGCCCGAATAACACATCAAGGTGTCTACAATCTAAAACGCTTCGATTAGAATCTGTGAATTACAGGTTAAAGGCACCTTACTGGCAATCAAGTTTGTTTTTTGCATTAAACGCCGATATAGAGGTTATCATTAAAGTGGACCCATAGTTATGTCCAAATTAAGTTAGTGATTAATGATAAAAACAAGTTTGAAACTCAATCAGTGTGAACGATATAATTGGCTTAGATGTCATGGTATTGTAGCCGAAACATGTAAGTCAATTATATCGTTCACTCTGATTGAGTTTCAAACTTGTTGCTTTTATCATTTTCATTATTAAAGTGAAGTTTGAATTTTTTGTGTATTTTGATAAATTGCATGTTTAAAGTGAAATATTCAAGTAAAACCAATGAGAAAGTTGCCTTAACTATTGTTTTTTTTCATTTTATCCGCTCCAGTGAGTGGAAAAGGACAAAATATAATCGTAAGGAATCTCATAAAAATCCCAATTACAGCTACATACATAGGTCCAACCCTCAAAAAGTAAAAATTATTTTATTATTATTATTAGATTTCTTAAATGGAAATAAGCATTATCTGTACCCGTTTGGTTTACAAGAAGGTTAGGTTAATTGGCTGTAGGAGCCAAAGTTCGAAGTTCGATACTCAAATGTACAAGTCCTAAGCTTTCGTAATCACTTATTGCTTCATCAGAGAATTAGACGCACTGAATGCAACTAGTTAGAACTTGCAACGAAAAACAATGAAAAGCTTACAATTAACTGTACGTTGGTAGCGACAACATAAAGCAATGAAGCGTAAATAATACTATATTTTAAAATACTTGCAAGTCACAATTTACAATTTAAAATTAAAAGGTTGAAATTACAAAAAACGAGTTAGGTCGAAAACCGTGACGGCATGCATACAAAAAAGAAGGTGCGAAATCTAGGAGAGGTTATGGGGCGAAATTGGAAACACATAAGTTACTAGAATTACAGGTCAGTACAATGTACAGTGTGCCCACAATACACAGACTGATCGGAAAGCAAGAGTCGATACGCAGCGTTGCCATACCTAGAGATGTTACAGTGATGTCACACTACTCAAAAAGTGGTGAACTGTGGTATTTCAAATTTGTAAATAGTGATGCATTTTTACATAAATAGTGTTGGCATTTTTTAAGTAAAGAGAACACTGTATATTCAGTTAAAAAAAATCATTTTATTTGAAATTTTAATTTTGAGTCACCACCCCACATAGCCAAATTTAAATTGCCCGCATTATTCTTAGAAACTTCAACGTTGAAACATAAAATTACCTATTATTTTGTACTTCATTGATAGTTACTTTAATACGTTTACGTTGAAATTACTAAAAATTGTGACGGGAAATTTAAATTTGGCTATTGGGGACGCGAAATTCACATCACAGTTAACAATCTAGAAAGGCTATAAACCGACAATATGATGACAGGAATCTATTTTAGCAACAATTGCGGAGTTAATAATATTCCTGACGATCATTAGATGACTTGTATTATTTACAAATACTAAAAATTCCAAATATTTAAAAATTATGAATAGATGTGATATTATAGTGATACAAAATATAATGGGAATAGTAATGCCAACATTGATATAGTGGTAATCTAGAAAAAGCAGGGACGTATTTTGTTGTATAGTGGTAGTTTTACTATGGTGATGACAATGGCAACATTGGTCGACAGAGAAGACTACAGATTATTTATTATGTAAATTACTATGAATTTCGAATAGATATGAATAAATATTATTTAAACTGTTTATATTACTACGGAAATTAATACTATTTTTATTTATATTGATATATCACACATTAGCAAAAAAAATCTATTATAATAGGAACGTTCAGTGATTAATACTGACACACCAACAAAGTTGAAAAGATGTGCTGCAGTATTACCAACATGTACAGTTGCGGACTTTGACTTATGACTGTCTAAAGATCGCAGCGCTAAGTCACAGTCTATTCCATTTACCGACATATGAGCAGATGTGCTGGATGCGAATGAATAAATAGAATGTTTTTATCTTATGTGGTGAAACGCAATAGAATAGACTGTGACTAGCGTGCTGCTCTGATGCTCTACAGGCGGTCATTCCGATAGTCCACGACTGTACACTCAATTGTAAGTTTTCTATTAGTATTTCCTTGCAATTTCTAGCTGGTTGTATCCTAAGTAGTTAATTCTCTGATGAACTAATAAACGATTGCCATAGCTTAGAACTTGAACATTTGAGTATTTTGGTTGAACTTTGGCTTTTATACCCACTTAACGATCTGTCTTTTCCTAAAGATTTGCTGATTACCGTTCAGCAACTGTGGACGCGACTTCATACAAGCAAAACTCAAAGGTGTATGAAAAACGTTCGGTAGAAAGCGGAGTTTCTCCGGAATAGAATTTAAGATTCAACGGCGATCACGCATTACAAAACTCCAAACCTGACAGAAACAGCCGAAATAAATGTTTCAGTAATTCCTTTAGCGGCAAGAGCAAAATTTATTTCCGCTAAGGCAGAGTTGACCGGAATAACAATAGTAATGCGATATTTACTGTAACCGACGGTCCAAAAGTCGTTGCGTAAATGGGCTAGAAGGCGAGAACGTACTCCGATAAATCTCTTCAAGGTAGTCTTCCCGGTTTGCGACCAACTTCCCGGCACACATCCACAGAGAGTTCCACATACGCCAGTCCGGGCCGATAACAGCGCCACCTACGTAGTTCCCGATCGGTAATTACCTAACACGCGGAGGCTTAGCGGTAATTCGAGTTTAGTATGCGCGACGTGACTCGGCATTGAGCCCCGGTGGCGTGACGAAGTCAACACAAATGAATCAATCGATCACAATTAGAATTGTGTGCCGTCGTGCGCCGAACGCAGATACAAATCTCTTTTAGATCGAGGGACGCGGGGGTTCGGTTCCCTTTTTTGCGCCTTCTGGGGTTGCCCCGACGTTCGTGCCCGGCCAATTCGTGTTCCGAATCCGAACGTCTAATTTAATAGCGACCGGCGGACCGGTCGTGGAGAGGGAAAAAAAAGTGACGATGGCGACACGCATACACGCAAACGGAAACCTTCCGTTCGATTTCTGCTTTTTTCCTATTATTTTTTTCTTTATTTTCGCTCAACCAGCGAAGGAAAATTGCGTCGTTTCACGTTCTACTCTGCGGTTTTCGGGCGTTTCGCCTACGAGGTGTCCGTCGCTAGTGAGCCGTGCCATCACACCCCTCGATCCGCCCAGTAACTGCCGTGTTTGGCACCGTATTGTTTCTTAAAATAGAAATATCCCATAGAATATCCCTTCGTTGAAGTAGCACTATAGTCTTGACAAGGTTAATCTGGCGTATTATTATTAAGCATTTATTAAACGAAACATTAGGAATTTCAATGGTGGGGCCAGGAGGGGGGAGGGGGGCGCACTAAAATAGGATTTGTTTATATTATAGTGACGTCAGAATAATAACTCTGAGGACCATTCTCGGCAGAGACGCTGATGCCAGAAATTTTGGGAAATATCCTATGTATCTATTGGTACTCTCTGATGGATTGGCATCAGTGAATGCATAGTGAATGTCAAAAATGTACAATACGTATATCAGTATTTGTTGTGCGGTATTGTTTCGTTTGCGATTTTTTTGATTTTTAGCTCTATAATTAGTGTTATGTAGTAAATAGTTAATTTAAGACTTTTTATTATTATTGTAATTGACGATTAAATACTATTTTATTCGGTAAGTATTGCGTGTGTAATGTGTTTGTTATGGAATTGACGATGACATACCTTCTCCTGAAAAATGCTTCTGCGGTTTGTATTACTACAACCAATGTGACCAGAGTTAGATGTGAGTGCAGCTATGGGGAAGGCTTTAAAAATAAGGATGACTGCTCGTCCTGACGGAATTCCAGGTTTATGTGAGGAGAAGAGACTGTAGAAGTGTATTGGCGGCTCCACTGTCAATTATTTTGAAACTTGGCATTAAAGACTAAGTTACATTCCCAGAATTGTGGAAATATACCAGGGTATGTCCTGTTTAAAAAATGGATCAGCTTCTGACGTTAAGAATACTACCGTCTGTTGTCATACTAAAAATAACTTTGCTAAGATTTTAACGAAGCAACCTATATGCGCAGTATCTATCCAGCTATTAAAACAACTACATTGGCAATTGAACAACATGGTTTCATGGAAAAAGCGTCTACCCTCTCTAATCTGGCAATTTTCAACCAGTACACACTTAACACCTTTGATGTTGTGGACAAGTTAATGCTGTGAATATGACATTATCAAGAGCGTTTGATAATATCGACCATGCATTACTTCTCAAAAAAGTTGAAATCGTTCGTTTTAGTAGCTCGCCTACATCACTCTGTTTAAATCGTAATCTGTCAAACCGATTGCAATACATCTTTACTACAAGCGGATACCAGTCACACCCATTCCATGCTACTTCAGGAGTAACCCCAGGGCCAACCTTGGCCCACTTCTGTTCCTCCTACTTCATTAATGATTTGATTGAAGAGGTTTGGTGTGACAAGTGTGTGTTTGCTGATGACTTGAAGGTTTATATGTCAATTACGTCGGTCAATGATTGTTTGTGTTTACAAGAACAGCTAGATGTGATAGACAGTGGTGTTCTGATAACGGTCTGGCATTTAAATACCCAAAAATGTAGGGTGAATGTGTTGACACCAGGAAACTTAACGAATACATTTAAAACTATGCATTAACGGGGTAGTTGTCACAGGCTACAGTGTGAAAGACTTGGAAATTTATTTTGATCCATGTTAAGGTTTTCAATCAATAGAATGAAATAGGATCTTCAGCTATGAGAACCTTGGGTTTTTAATTAGGAATTCTTCGAACTTTTCATGTAAACACTATCAAATTACTATATTAGCAGTTTGGTTAGATCTAAACTAGAATACGGAGCTATTATATGGAATCCCTCTATGCTGTGCAATAAACAATTTATTGAAAAAAAGTTCAACGAAAAAATTTCTAAAATAGCTGCATTGTAAAAAGGAAGGTGATAACCAAATAAGGATATGATTATCACTGCTCTTAACGCAATTTGATATTGATTCGCTTGAGACGCGGACGTCAACTTATGTTTATTAAATTTGTGTATAACTTGGTACATCACAGATTGACTCCCTCTTCTCCTTTCTCAGCTTCAATTCTTCGTTCCTCGTCCTTCTACCAGACAGAGTCTGACTTTTTATACCCATAATGCATGCTTAAAACTCATCATTGTGCTTTTCAAATGGTTTCCATGTTCGAATTGTTCCAACTTTAGTGTACACCTTATTGTATATTTTTCTTATCCAACTCCATCAAATCCTTGTCCAACGCTCGCAGGTGTTGAACATGGTTTTAGATTAAGATTATTGTTATTGTTATTATTTTTTTTTATATATAATTCAATTCAACACCACTTTATACTTACTTTTTTCTTATTGTTATTATGAGAATTTGGACAAGATACTTTACTTTTTTGATAGCCCAAAAACAACTAAATTAATTTTAAGTACATAATAATATAATATATATGTGCATATGTTTACATTTATCTGTATATGTGTGTCCTCTTATTGGATACGGCTGTTGGCACAATAAAGATCTATTATTATTATTAAATAATTCATTATACTCTGTTTGTTACTTACTTTTACTATCGTGAATTATAGTTTTGCCATATGATATTGAATATTGTGCGGCTTAGCTGAATGCAAAGATAGAAATCCAGTAGGCATCGTTTTCTAATCCACATGCGACCTACAACATTTTAACCAGTAGATTAACCTGCAGGAATCCATAGGTGTATTGTGCCATGATTTCTGCGCAACCTGACGGTAGAAAACCATTCCACCATACTCAACAACTAACAGGTATGTCAGGTTAATTGTGTTAAAAAAAAAGAATTTAATAGTATTTATAGAAATACTGTAATCAATTTACAGAATCCTGGAGCTACAGGCCAAAGTGGGCAGTTGCCACCTGCTTCACATAACAATCTATCTGACATACGGAAAGCAATATCGACATCGCAACAACCTCAGCAGCAGGAATGAGATTCCAATAACCGGTGGCATCTCAAATTTTGTTTTGTTGTGTACTATATTCGAATAAACGACGCAAAGTAACTCATTAATTTGAATCATATGTAATTTAATTAATAAAGCTAATATTTTGCATTTCTTACTTGCAATATTAAAAAAAAAAAACTTTGTTCAATTATAATGCTTTAATTACTATTTATATTATTTATACTATAGTAATTTATTTGGGAACTATGAATTAATGATAAATCTTTGTTTTGTATTACTATTATTTGATTGATTGCATTCTATTTCTGTATACCTAAAGGTAGTGAAATTAATTATGCACTTTGCACTGTTTTACAGTAATAAATAAAAAAGCACAAGTATTTGGATTATTTACATTTTTTCTATAACTCTCTATAACAAATCGCATTGAACGTAGGATATAATACTAAAGTGTTATTTTATGTGTTTAGGGAACTGTCCAGAAGAGAGTTTAACGTGTGCATACACTATTTTGGTGTGCAGCATGGACTTTGTTTTCAAGTGCTGATATCCAAAAATTGTAATCTGACCACGTTAAATTTTCTTTCACTCCTCTTCACAAACCTTTTAAATACTCCAATAATTTCCAATAAAACGCGCCGTGAATACATACCTGTGTTAGTTCTGGGACCATTTTCCCTTTAAGGAAGGCGCTGTTAACTCAGGTATCGGTTAATTTAGGTAAGTGAACCATCTATACCAATCTACTTAATCTATGGGGTGGCCATGCGTCCCGTGGCCGCCCCTGGCGTGTACAAATAATCCCAACAGCTTCTGTTATGTAATGTAGAAAACGACATAAACGGAATATACGCCTGTTAATAAATTTATATTTCCACTATATTTGGTTTAAAAAATAAATTCAGGACAAGGAATGGGCCCTCCAATTTAACGCGCCCGGTCCGCTATTACGCTAGGGCTGCTAAGAGCCTAATTGCAACTTTGCTGCACAAACTTTCGATTCTCCAGCAAAAATAAGACAAGATTAGTTACGCTAGTTGTGTTTCTTTACTCGTCACTATCTCATTCAGAGCCTTGCTAGACCAAGACTGTAGGGTTTTTTGAGTTGAAGAATATCCATCACAGATATAGAGGAAGAAATTTCCGAGTATCGACCGGGCAATCAAATTATTTGTCATCTCTAGAGGACCAAACTCACTTAGTAAACAGCAAAATTAAATGACCTTATTCGAATCTGAATTTGTCAAAAACTCAAAGACCGAAATGGTACGATCTAGCTCAAAGGTTGGAAGCTGTAGCTGCAGGCACACAATTTCAATGTATCGTAATCGCCAGAAAGAACTATTTTTCAACCGAAGAAGATCTTTCATTCTGCAATAGTGTCGATGATTTGATGCTGACAGTAGGTCATCAACACAGCCCAGAAGAATGGCGTCCTTTTATCGATGCTTCGAAATTAAGTTCAAAAGCTGTCCTTTTTTACATAGGAAATGTTTATCCATCCATTCCGGTTGGCCACGCAGTCCATATGAAGGAAAATATGACTCGTCTTCTCCACGAAATTAATTACACAAATGGTATATCAGCAAGGACCCCTCAAAACATGTTAGCAATTCTACTCGATTCACAAACTTGGGGTACACAAAGCACTACTGTTCTTTTTGAGTTGGGACAGTTGATCGAGAAATTCCAACTACGTTGTTAGCGATTGGCCAATCAGGGCTCAGTATATTCCTGAATAAAAGAATGTACTTCATACGGCACTAGCGGAACCTGGTAAAATATTTCTACCGCCAGTGCATATCAAATTAGGTTTGATGAGACTTCGTCAAAGCAATGAAAGCAAATGATAGTCGTGATTTCCAATGACCTTCACACAAAACGGCATATGACGGGACCTTTCTGTCCATCGGTTAAATTCTTCACAACGTTATGCAACAAATATGACGGGCTTCAGATTTGTCTTGATGGGCCACAGTGAAACCAAATATAACGGTTTTGTGAAATTTCATCTTTGTTTTTTGAAAGTCAGTTCACCACAGACATAAACAAAAGAGTTAGGATCGTTGCTATACCTTCTCGACATGTTACGCAAGTTAAATAAATTACACATTTGATGAAACAAACACGGACATAGAATTTACTGATATTTCTCGCGAACTTCCTTTGCTTTATTGCCCGTAGCAACTAGTTATAAGTATATACCGTATCACAAGAAAACGAGAGCTAATTGAAGCAAAACAACTGCAGTTTAATAATGAAGTAGTTAGCTATAAAAGAATTACTATCAAAGTTCGTGTGCACATGACTATTATTAACCAGTGAAACATTTACATGCCCCTTAAAGAAAAAGAAAAAAAGAAACATCAAAAGAATGTTATGCATGGGAGGTTATTCATAGTAGTCTATAGTAGACTGGAGAAAAACTTTCCAAAAAATATATAACGACTGCAAGTTTCCCGCTTTTGAAGTACTCTCTTACATAACTAATATTACGACCCCTAAATTAAACAAGCATATATAAACCACTTACATATACTAACTCTGGCTGAAGACTCTTCATTATCTCATAACTTAGCATCACCTAAGTACATTATAAAGTGAAGGAAGAATATATTTCAGCTACACATACTTTATAACCATATCTATGTATGTACCGTATAACGTAATGTACCAGCCGACAAACTTTTATACGGTAACTAAAGGGAACCTCAGTGGTTGAGTATGCCGAAAGTTCCTAGGCTTAATAAACATCGCCTTAATAGTTAAAAGTTTCCGAGAGGCGGTTTTCGCTTTAGTCTGGTATATGTACGCGAACGCACAACGTGCATACAACGTACATTAAGCCCCACACATTACATGCGGGGTAAACAGCAACTATTTCAAAAGTAATTATGACTACAAATTCAACAAAGCGAGATGGTAATAGTTTCGTTGGGGGTAAAGAGAGTGCGCGCCAGTGTGCTCGATGTTCATTAACGCTTAAGGGCTCTTAATTTTTGGCGCTTTTATTCCGGACCCTGTCGGCCGTACTTAAATATTCGATTTGATGGTGGCTTATTTGGCGCGAAGTGCAATTCTAAAACGTGAAATACCACAGTTTGGCTAATACATACGGAAGACTTAAAAAATAATATGTGGTTATTATACATATAAATGGAAAAGATTTTGTCGGAAACCTTTCACGATGATAAAAAAAAATGTTGTAAAACACAAATTAGTAGCAGCATACAAAAAAAAGATTAATATTTTTCATCCCTGTACGTATTTAATCAATTTTTAATTTGAAGTCGTGATGGCAAGAGCGCAACGTTAGAAACATGAATAGAAAAAAAAAAACAGAAACTGCAACTCATACAGCCCTGTTTCTACAATTGTCCACGTACCGTTTTTAATAGAAAATCAATTTTGTGTTAATTTTAAGTTAAATTTGTTGTATCCATAATTGTTAATTTCGAATTTTTAATTGATTTTCTCCGCAATAATCATAATTCTTTTTTTGTGACGTGATACTCCGAGGTCCTTAAAAGCCGTCATGATTCGCTGATCAGAGAGAGATTCCGCCTCCCGCTCGGTCTGCAATGTTGAGTGTCGGCCACCGGCTGATCTCGCATGGTTTCCGTTTGCTCCCGTGTATTACGTTACGAGTGTCGGCTTCAAGGTTGCATCTCATACAATCTCTGCTTAATTTCGTATGTAACATTACTAGTGTCGGCCTGACGGCTGCACCCCACGTATTCTCCGTTTGATCCCGAGTATTGCGTTACGAGTGTCGACCTTAGGGCTGCACCTCACGTAATTCTCGCTTAAGTCCCTGTATTCCGCTACGAGTGTCGGCTTTAGAGCTGCACTTCACGTAATTCCCGCTTAATTCCGTGTATTCCGTTACAAGTGTCGGCTTTAGGGCTGTACCTCACGTAACCTCCGCTGAATTCCGTATATTCCGTTACGAGTGTCGGCTTTAGGGCTGAACCTCACGTAATCTCCGCTTAATTCCATATATAACGTTACTACAGTGTACACTAAGGCTCCAATTTTGTATTGCGCAGCATTCTTTTGATGCTGCTAACATTGCTGTGGATACTCCGTTTGCTTCTTTCCTCATTTTCTTGTACAGCCTTCCACAGCGGTGCGAAAGATGTAATAATTCTTCGAGATTCTTTAAGTTGTTGACTTATCTTTATTTTTCTTTGTTTTCATGAAGACAAATTTCTTGCTAATTTTCGTGTAGAACAACATTTTCGTGTGTACATTTTGCAGTGCATTTTGCATTTCGCTCGATGTAATAACACATGAATGATACGAAGTATTGTGATTGGCGGGAAATTTGTAAGGATTTGAGAGACTAGACGCTGATGGTAGTTACATTACCCAGTCCTGTGACTTCGATTCCATTGTTTCTGATATTCCTAAGCAGCAAGGCTTTTGACTAAATTCACGTTTATAACAATCTACAATTGCGCTATTACAAAAATACATAAGTAATCATGAATCTGATGTATGTTCCGCACATTATATTTGTTTTTAAGCCTCATGCTTTCCTAAGATCCCTTCTAGCCTGCCTTGTTGTCTGCGCCCTAGTCTTCATTATTCCAAGCTGTGGATATGAAGTGAACTGAGGTCAAACGAGACACCAAAATATTTGACCTCCTCTGACAGCTCTATTTCTTCACATCAGAATTCTTAGTTTTATTACCTAACTTACTTCTTCTCATAATAGTTTTTTTTGAGGAATTCATTCGTATTGGTATTAGTTAGAGCCCTTCTCCTCGGTCCATTATTGTACAACTTCACTACAGTTCTGCATTTTACCTTGCACTAGGTTGTCGGGTTTGAATGGTAGGATCATCTAAGTCTTCCAAAGCTTTATTGCTCATCCAGGGACTAGTTTTCACAGCAGAGAGAACAAAATCCATTCCTGCGAATTTATTTTCAATATTAAATAAAACTTTAGTTTGCTAGATTTGGTAACATTTGAAAATAAATTTGGTAAGTAAATGCTGGATCATTTTAAAGTTTTCACCTATAGTCTAAGAAATACACATAAGGCCAACGAACATCTAAATCTTTGTAGGAATTATCTTGAGGTGGAAATAGAGTTCTAACGAGATACTCTGCACAGGAAAGATACATACTGAAGGTCAAGATCATAGCTGAATAACCTCATTATAAGTTATGTGATTGAATAACAAAGGTTATATAGAACATCTTGTCTGAATGTTAAGTCCTGGATGCGAAAGTTAGGCGGTTTTTGGGAAGCCAAAACTGAAGCTAAAATACAGTAGTGCTGCACTAATACATGGTGAAAAGAAATGGAAAAACAGAAAAAGGCAAGAAACTGTATTGTTTCTGGCGAATTACGTATCACACTATTCCCAAAAAAAGAAAATAAAATCAGCTACGATCTTTAACCCAAACAAATTCGATGAAGAAACTAAACCAATTTTAGAACAATCCAGACTTTCATACCATTCTTAAATATTTAACTGAGACTAAATTGTCACCACGCGCCCACAATACAGAGACGAAGGCTGTGAATTTAAATTCGGCTGGATTTATACTATTATTTGCCGACTGGAACCCCATTTTTGCATTTTTAAAAGGCACGGACCGCGTGTTCCCTAGCAAAAGCTTCCGATCCGAAGTTTTCGTGCCATTAATTATGCACAAATTTTACCCGTGCCCACCGCTATCGTCGGACCCGTGTGCTTAATTATTCACTGGTCCCTTTACTAATTTAGGGCTTATTAAAAATTTGGCCCGATAAATGGTCTCGTATTTGTCGTGTTTCCCTCTGACGGAAACCCGAGCTCCATATGTTTCATTATTATGTTCTGTTAACAAGAATAGCACTTGTTACATTGAAGCATAAATATAAGCAAACAGAAACCTTGTTTGAGAAATACTCGGTGAAAAAAAATGGAGAAAAGATTTACTTATTGGAAATTAGTTAAAAACCATATACTTAGAAAGGTACTGGTTTTCGGAATTTTAGCAATTTATAAATTCAGCATAACTATTTTAGATAATTTTTTGTGAAGGCAAAAACTTCCATCGAGTTAACATTATGCTTAAGAATATGGTAATGGATTAACCTCAGCGGGAAGAAACATTTACTCAAGACGTGATTCTGAAGTACGTTTGCCCAGAGTAGAAGCATCAACTCGATCTTCACTCGAGGGGTGTTTCAATGACTCTTTACAGCAAAGACACGAAGACCTAGCTCCGGGAAAAGGAAAATATGACGGAACTTTGAAAGAATACAGATTTAATTATTTTTGGTAAATCCAAGGACTTTCAAAAGAAGCCAAGGATGAAGCCATGATACATATCAGTAGGATTCAGAGAAAAAAAGAATAAATGGATATGGAACGTAAAATTGGTTTAAAATAGAACCCACGAGGTTAGTTAGTTTGATTAGAGTTAAAATCCGCGTGGTTCGATTAATCATCTCGTCCACTGCGACCACTAGGGTCTGTTGTAGAGCAGCAGTTCAGGCTCTTAAGGTAGATCAGTATCTTGCTGAATGAGATTGCTTTCAGGTCTTCCAGCGAAGAATCAGGCTTTCCGAAGATTACATACCTGATTTTTGTAGCAACAGTGCAGTGGCAGAAAGTATGCTTAACTCTCTCCTCACCTTCTAAGCACAATCGGCATTCAGTCTCACCAGAGAGCCCGATTCTGTGTAAGTGCCTTGAGTTCACAGTAACCTGTAAAGACAGAGACAATCACGTCGACATTTTTATGGTAAAGATCAAGCAGTTCTTGGTTCTGGAATGATTAGGTGAGATACACTCTTTTGCGTGCACCAAGCCAAGACAGTTGTTCAAGGGTTGGAGCAAGTTTTGCTTTGCCCAGAATTTAATTTGCTATTTAGTTACCGTAGGTGCTATGTCAAGGGCTGGTTCTGGTCTCTGAAATTGCTCAGCAGCACCTTTTTTCGCAAGGGTGTGTGCTTCATCTTTCCGAGAATGAGTGAGTGCCCAAGTATCCAGATTAGGGATAAAGTATTAGCCATCCCCAATGTGTTTACCGTCTCTAAATCAGTTTCGAGTTGCATTTACGCGTCTCTAGTGTTTTCAGCACCTCCTGAGTGTCACTGATAATTTTTATTGATTTATGTGTGTAGTTCCAGATTCTTTGATATGTCAAAGGGATTTCCGCCTCAAAGATCGATGTGTGTTTTCCATTCCTCTCTATTTCGAAAACAGGATAGTAAAATATGCTTCCGATCATTGGTCCTTATTAGTACACATCATGTTCACATCATCAGCATGCCAGCGGAATTAACTGATTCCAGTACCTTGTTGGCCACACAGATATGAGCATGTGGTAATTGATTCACTATTTGCCATAAGTGGAATGCTGTTAGTCTGGCTTTCCCTTGCAACCCAACAACAATGTGCAAGGGTGGTATGTCCACAAAAGTTTCTAATGCCAATGTCGCGGAGGGAGATAATGCCTTCGGGATTGCCATAATTGCGATACTTTGAATGGACGTAACTTTTCTCGTGACTCTGTTTTGTTGACTCTCTTTTCACCAAGCTATTGCTCCATAGGTTATGATTATTACTACCAGCACATAGAGTCAATAGTCTAGTTTTGAAGGTAGCCCCTAAGATTTTCCACATATTCTTCGTCATGTCTATAAGGATGGCCCTGTGAGTGCCTTATCAGCGATCTTATCAAAATGCGGATTCCAGGATAGTGCCTTATGGAATAAGATGCCTAAATATATGACATTGCAAATGCAAGCTTTACACCTTGAGGGGTGGATGGTATCAAGTGTTCCTACCCCCAACACTCAGGGTTTCCCTGGTGCACCAAACTACAAATTACGATTCTCGTATTAATTCAACGATATCGTCCTCCCAGGCCTATACCTCGGCTCCAAGCGCTTCAATAATAGCCAGCAGGTAATCCACCAGTAGTGAACATGGTAATGGGGACAAAATCTCCCTTACGGGTACCTTCTGCCCAGCCTGAACTCGACCATTCCCCTGCTTAGAGATCTTATGACAGCTTTCTTCGTAAGCATAGTGGTGATGCAGCCTGCTACCATCGGTACTACGCCTCGCGCTTTAGCCGCTTTGCATAGGTATGAAGGAATTGCATTGTTGAATGCTCCTTCTACGTTCAAAATGCTGTCTTTGCTATTTCATTGGATTCGAAAGAGTTTGAAATCCTGATGACAAGACTGTTCAGTGCAAGATCTGTGTCTTTGCCTGCTTGATACGCATACTGCTGCATGTGAAGAAGCCTATCTGGAGAAACTGTTTCTCTGATATGACCCTCTAACATCTTGTCTAATGTTTTCGAAGCTGTTGCACTTACACCTAAAGAAATTGGGGGTTGCCCAATGTATGGGCAGAGAGGGAAAGATAGTTGATGACAAACAACACTTCGGTCTTAGGGTACGACCCTTGGGATCATACATATTGTAAACATGTTATTTAGCAATTCTTTGAAATTAGTTATCACCACTATACCTCTCTATACGCGCACACATAAATTTATATAACACGACCTAGTGGATGCGAGATCCGATATTGCATTTTCAGATTGCACAATATACAATACATCCTCTTCCCACTAGGTCAGTTTAATAAGTATTAAACGTTAAACTAAATGAGCCCCTCTATTGCGCTACTGCAGCAGCAGCAACAACTGTACCAGCGCCAATGAAACATGCACGGTAATTACATGCATATATTCCGGTACGACCGCATAAAACTATTAATTAGTTAGTCGGCGGTGATTTACGATTGCTATACGGCCGCGGGCGCGTAAATCCAGCGCGCGAACGTACATGAAATAGATATTGAATTAATTATAACACCGATTGTGATCTGTGTACAATGGAGGACTCGCAGATTGACGCTGTCAAATCCGCAAGATTGATTTCGATTAAAATCATCCGACTGTCACTGTGATAAATAGATTAGTGCGACAAGTTAACGTCATGGTAGAATGTGTGTATTCGTCGGTATTTGCAATTATTAAATTATTTACCATTCAACTTATAAACATTTGTGAAGTTAATTTAAACAATATAAGGCCACTAATTTCTTTGGAAGCAAGAAATCGTTCTGGGAAGAGCTATTTTTCAAAATATTTACGGAAGAGCTTACGGGTAGCGTAATAATAATTTAGCACTATAGGTGTTGAAGACCCTTGCTTTAGGATGCTGGAACACATCGAGCCGCTAAGAAGTGTTGTCCGAACGGTTATCCATCCAACAACCGGTACCGCATATTGCTGCTTGACTTGCAAGGTTGGCAATAATTGGACCGTCCTTCTCAGCTGTACTGTTAGTTTTACCAGTACCTTGGTGTCATCGGTGTACAGAGAAGTATCTTTTGCCTTGATAAAATAAACTATTGACTTAGGAAGGCCCAAAAACATTAAGAATTACCTATTTTAGTTTTACAGTTGTGGCCATCTAGTGGTCATAAATGAAATGCGAAGGCTATATGTGGTAATGTAATAGAAAGATAGGCTAAATTATTAAAGCAGAATTTGTGTAAAATTATGTGGTATTGTAAGCAAGTTCTCGAAGAATTCTTTTTTATGGGGAGCACACCTGTTCTGTTTTTTTTTGTTTGCTGGAGAAATCCAATGTTTAGTCCTATTGTGACGCGCTGCATTGGAAGCTCTTAAAGCTAATGCTTTATGTGGTATAGGACGTCTTGCTGCCATATTTTGAAGATACGGGTTGACAATTCCCAGTCGACAATGATGAAAAGCTAGCTTCTTTCATATTCATTTTCTGTAAAGTTGCCAATCATTGTGTATGCTAGCATCTTTAGACTCAAAACCTGTTCTAGGAGTGTCTAAAAACGCAGCACTAGAACAGGTAAGAAGTTAGGTCAAAGAACACTAGAATAACACAACTAGGCAAACTCATGATGAGACCTTTAATAATGAAACATAAAAAAAGAGGGCTGAAAAACAACAATTCCATTGAGGTTATTAATGTCGGAACCAAAAAGAAAAACCTATCTATAGCCAAAAATCTATATGCATTAATCGACTTGCTCGATCGAAAAAGTCACTTGCAAACAAAACGGTGTTCTATGCATTCTAAATGTTTACAAATCACGCAGTAAGCTCATTTATCTCCCTTGCTGGTACGATTCGATTTGAACTGATTTATATTTAGTGATTCATTCAATTCATATAAACAAGCATACTCGTTGTTTATCGACTAAATAGAGGAGTACACGGCGCTTAAGTTAAAAAATGATATAATAACACGGCGGTTAGATTTGCAACCGACGTGTTATTATATCGTTAGAGAGAATGAGAAACACAATTGTATCCGTCGATTTTATCAATATCCGATTGATGTTACTGAAGCCCATAAACAAACCAAATTTATAAAAGAAAAAATATCTCACCACCCTCAACCACTTAAAAAATACTACCAAAATTAAGAAAATAATTGATATAAAAATGTTTTCATTTACTTATATACCGTCACACATAAATTCCGCATCATACGGAATTTCTTTTTTATTGTTCTCATCTTTTTGACTGTTAAAATTTACGTGGTTTCGGCAATTTTAAATGTGCCACTTTTTGTTTTATTTTAACAGAATTATGAAAAAATAATAATATTTTTTTTTATAATTCCACTTATGTATGTAATTACTTTACTGACATTTTTTTGTAGTCAACTATTCAAATTAAACAAAGTTAAAAAAAAAGTTATCCAAAGCAAAATTTAGTAACAAAAAGAAATAGTGACTTTGGCACAAATAATTATCAATTGAATAAAAAAAAAATGTAAAATAAAATTATAGATATATAATTTTACATTAATTATCAACACTCAAAAGTTAATCAGTATAATTTCAGTTTGTAATAGAGTGCTAAAATTTGGCAGCTCTCCTCAGTTCCGAGAAGTTCTATTATGGGTTTTTATGTCTTGTTAAAATAAATTGTTTCCAATGTTGCACCGCAAATATTTAAAAAAAAAGATTAGAAAAATCGGATGTTTTTGTTTTCTTTTTTTTTTTAAAAAAAACGTATATTTTGAAAGAAAAGTAGGCACAATTCTCATCCAACCTACGACGTATCGTTCCTGTGATGTGGCGCTGAAAACCAAAGGCCCGTGAGCAAGAAGGTAAGAACCAACGTCTGCGGTGTTGCTATAATAGAGAGTTATTGTAAACATAAAATAAGTGCCAACTTTAATTAAGGATACTTAAAGGGCTTAAATATTCGAATAATTTAAGCAACTATGCCACCTTGAACGAGAGTTTCTTTAAATTGAATCTCATGTGTTTTAGTTGCTTTTTTCTCCGTAATTAAAGCAGTTATTTTTTATGTTCGTATCTCCTCTAGGAGTTACTTGGTTTCAACTAGTCAAAATCTTAGGTAATGCTGTAAAAATAAAGGTAACTTAAATAAAATTCTGCATTCTCTTATATTTTAATAACGACATATCCTTGCAATTGCAATAAATGCGCATGCGCACATGTCAAAATAAGAGATTCTTTTAGTAAAGGATCCCTAAAAGTAGTTTGCAATAACTCCATATTCTTATATGACTTTTATCTTTCACACAGAGCTGGAATATGCCACATAACCTTTATTTAATCCTTCTATTTCCTATTCAACCAATAGAATTTCATTTGGTTCATACACAAGGAAAAAAATGTATAAAGCGTTCCAATGGTAATTTTATCGTTTATTTATGTTTGTCCAGGCAGCGAATGGCGTTCAAACGCCGACCTACTGCTCGCAAGAGGTCCCAAATATGGCTCGGTGGTTTCGTATTTTATTTCTGTACTCGCAGATTCGAAACCTCTCTTCCCTTAACCTATGAAAATGTATGCGCTTGCTTATTACGATTTATGTTTCGTTAGAAAATATTATTTCGTCGTTTTATTGTATACGAGAGCTACCCCGGCGGAATTTTTTTCTTCGGCCTACTTCCTTCCTTTTCCCTCGACCCTTGCGACGTGGTCTCTCGACTGGCCTCTGACTTATAAATATCAAATGCTCGTATAAACAAACTTTCCGCCTGTCTCTCTCCGCTATTTTTATTGTTTTTTTTTCCTTCTCGCATAGTGCCTTCGTACGCGAACTTTGCTACGTAGAGAAAATGTTTGGAAAAACGTATAAATTTCGGGACGTATTTCGTTTTCATAATGTGTTTTGTTTCGCATATTTTTTCTCCCCGAAGACATTTACGTCGCGTGCACCTACATGAATGTATATGGGAGAATTTGAAATGGGACGCCGCGCACCCTGGCGGTAGCAACCTAAATGATATTATTTACGATAAATGACAAATACGCTGGCGCAAGAGTATACATTGGAAGAGGTAGAAGGCAGAAAGCACCGAGGAAAATTCAATTTTGCAGATTACTCGATAACATCTGCGCTACGCGCTGTCATGCTCTTCAGATGGCCGGAGAAACGTTTTCCCACTACAATGAAGGGTGAGAATGATCGCCTAAGGAAAAGTGAATGACATTTTCTCATTAGGAGAGTAAACTAAACAGCATTATTTGTTGCCTCGATGATAGGATTTGTCTAAAGTAATTGAATCTAGTGCAGAATTTGCTGCGTTATTTTTAAAGTAGTGCTTTGCTGATAAAATTTTAGAAAGAAAATTGATATTTTATATTACAGGAAACGTTTATTCATCTAATAATATTAGATTTAGAGTTAAAAGCTTTTTCGAACTTCCACTTTTTTAGCTTTGCTGAGGAATAGTGGAGGAATTTAGAGATATTAGCTTGGATAAATCGGTATGCCGCATGTTCTTAGCTTCATGCTGCTTCCACGATACCCCCAAGCTACACCAGTAGATAAGCTAGGACAGTTCTAGCAAAAAATCCTATAAGAATTAACATAGGGACTCCCATCCACATTTTCTCCCACCACTCCTACTTGCCGCCTTGGCCACGCCCACTTGGTGTTATCTAATTGGTTGATGAAAGCGCACGAAAGTTGAATATAAACAGCTGTTCCTAAAACAGGTTAAACAGTACCTGAACCGTTTCAAGAATTCTGGAAAAGTTTAAACAACTCTTGGAGTAGGTACATAGATATTGGAACAGCTTCAACAGCTCTTGCCGTTCTAGGAGCTGTTTAAGCTATTTCAGGACTTGTTTAAGAAGTTCTAGCCTCCACGCGGGTATTTAATTCTCGCGCCCTTTGAAATAGATACTTTCATCAACCAATCAGATAACGCCAAGTGGACGTGGCCAATGCAAAGGATAGGTGTAGTGAGGATACAATGTGAATCGAGGCTTCTACGCTATTTCTTATGGCAGTTTGTGCTACAACTGTCTCAGCTTATCTGCTTGCACCACAATTGCTAGTATAATGGGAAAAAATAAATATCAGTTGACATCTCAGAAACTGCCATTTGATTTTTTTCGAGGCATAGAGAAACATCCACGCAATCCTTTCTCCTAATATTGCTTCAAGGAGAGGGTTAGTAGTGGAAAAGAAGTCGGTTTTAGATACAGCGAAACGCCTTCCTCTTACACTGCAAAAAGAAAGAGAACTCCGCCCTTGCTAATGTGTCAAATGAAATGTGACGTATTACTGGACTACAAAATATACAACTTGTCCCGTATCGTTTTATTTAAACTTTGGGAGAATAACTAAATTTAATGACTAAGAATAGCAAGAGTCAATTTCGTTACGTTTGTACACTATCATTTTCTCGGGATTATTTGCAACTAGATTAATGAAAAAATTTGACAACAAAACCCCACCTAGAGAATTATTTAGCAGTTTCTTCAACTTCCGCAAACGCTTCCTTACCGTAAAGTGGGGCAATTCCGATCAGTTTTATGTACTATTTCCGAGCTGCAATTATTATTATTGATCGAAAAAAAAATGAAAAAATTATATATAATCATACATCTTTTAGCTACACATACCATCATGTATATTAACCCTTCGGGATCAGTTTTGCCCCATAATAGGGGGCAATTCCAATCACCCATCTATTTTCTTATAAAAACCGCTTTGAAAGCTACACGAGGTAAATCCAATAACAAAAATTTGAATTTAAAAAAAGGAAACTTACGAAATAAACAGAAAATATGTATTATGGAAATGGCAAACAGATAAATAATGACATAAACTATAATAATTCAATAAACTAAAACTAAAACAAAATTTCATTCAACGCGCTTCCTCTCAGCTCAAAAACGTAGCTTCCCCTTCTATGACCTGCTGGATAATTTGGTTTGTGGAAATTTCCTAAATTTCGTCAACTTGGAGAAATACAAAAGTCATCTTTTCTCTTCCTTAGCAACTACCGGTTCTTTAAAGTATTCTGAAGTAATAATAATAATAATAATAATAATTCATGCCTTCGCATCCCCCAACAGCTTTCGCCAATTACAAGGTAATGAATATGGCACCCCATTATTTTCTGATGCTTTCATAATGGATGAAGTGTTCTATTTTACTGTCCTGATAGCGCTTTGGAGGTATTTGGGGTTATATTGCTGTCTCCCGCCAGGCCATACTTTTTTTTTATAGTTTCTCACCATAATTTTCAATAAAACCAACGTAGAAACATGAGTATGTCATATTTCTACGTTGGTCTATGAGTATGTTCTTTGTTCTTTTACATTTCAAACTGATCGGTATTACCCGATGAGGTGTTAATTTTCCCCTTACTCTCTTGTTATTCCAATACTTTCATAAAGTCAAAAAAAGAACCGGTGAAGAATGAATGACAATTAATTCTTTTCACCTTATCCCTTTTCGAAAATTCGCTTAGTCCTAGTGGGATTCCCCAGTAGTAGTTTGTTTCCGTCTGTATGAAATATTACTCGTTGTCATTCCATCGAAATATTTTTTGACACAGGAAACTTATGTTATTAACAGAACTAGTTATAACAAAGTTTATTAAATGACTGTATTGCAAAACTTTCTTATCCTTTCCATAGATGACAGACTAGATAATTGCCCTAAAATCAGGATTGATCGATTTTACCCCATGCGATTGAAATTGCCCCACTCTACGGTACACCGAAAATCAATGGCTACTTCCTTATTTTAAATGGAATGGGTTTGGTTTTCTTACTCTAAGGGATTCTACACCTTACTTAAAAGTAATTTTCACTATTCCTAAATTTAACGGTTTTTGAGATATTTATGATTTCGGCAATATTTTGAAATTGCTCGATGAAGACTTGATACCTGTACTAAATGTCATAAAACAAATGTCATGCTTTCTTTGCTAAAGATGATTTTTTTTCAAGGTTAAAGGTATCCAGTTTGGCCATCGATTTGTGAATACCCTGTATAAAATATAGTTGCTGTTTGGAAAGAATTTCAGAGGTAGGACTTTCTTCGTTTCGCCATAACAAAATCACATCATTATCTCTGATGGCCTGTAAAATATGAAACATCCTTAAACGAAATAGATATGTCAAGATTTTGCCAAAATTGTAAATATACTAGTAGTAAGAAATCATTTCGTATATTCATATATACAAAAGCTGAAGTCTGATAAACATTTTTTTGGTTAAGCTATTTATGAACTTCACTGTTTCCCAACAGTTTTACCTTGACCTTATACATAATACATCTTATCAAAAGATTTAGTAGGAGTTGCCTTTCAACTATTCGCGAATGTAACATTCTCGCTGGGATTTTAATCCTCCGAAGTGAGGAATCGATACAGTGACACGCTCCACCGAATTGTGCACGCGATACTTGCAGGAAATAAGGCTTACCTGCCGCAACCACTTGGAAGACGCACGGCGACCTCTGTTGGCCCACCTCGTTCCGTCCCCAGCAAGACAGAGTGCCGTAATCCATGTCGGAGACGGGCGTGTAGTTCAGCCGAGAAGCGTAACGTTCGTTGGTGAACCTGGAGACCGGAACTTCGGTAAGATCGCCGGAATTATTGAATGTCCAATGGAAGGACACGATGGCCGGATTCGCGTCCACCTGGCACCTCAGAGTCACGGTCTCTTGCTTCAGGGCGCCGTACAATTCGTCCTTGTCTTGCACGCAAACGGGGGCGTCTGAAATTTAGTTTGGTGTTTATAGGAAATCAGAACTCGTTAGCCTAGGAAATAATCGAGATTACACTGAACGAAATCTAGTATTTGTAAGTCGATCTTGTCAGCTTTTTACAAAAAGAAGGAACTAATTTTGTAGTATCATTTGAAGACACGAGTGGATGAAGGTGTTATGTTACAAAATCAAACTTTTTCAGAAATTAAGTTTTTTTTATGTAATTTTTCTCAAAAGTAGTGTAACATAACCCCTTCATACAGTCAAAAGACTCGAGTGTTCTTGAATTTCTGGAATTTTTGATGGTGTTATGTGAAAGATGGGTACAAAACACCTTCATTCATGCAAAAAAGGCAGTTTTTAAAATGCGACATAGCACCTTCATCCACTCGTATCTTCATTTATTAAACCCTTGATAACCGATTTCTTTCATTCTGTATGTAATCTTGCATCGTGTGTGTTGCTTGAGATATCTCGGGTTATATCATTATGCATTGTGCAAGTTATTTATGGTATATGAAGTTGACAATTGTAGTTTTTATTATTTTGTAGAGTTATTGTTAATAATAATATTAATAGACTTATCCATGCATGCTAATCAGAAACCCTGAATCATAAAGAATGGTATTGAGGCAATATATCACCGTACAGCAAATGAAAATAATGGCAATAGAAACAGTAGCATTTTAGCAGATAACCTCAATATTAGCTTGAGATTGCTTGAAAACCCCAAAAATCCTGGCCAAACATAATAAAGTTACTTTGGAATGAGTGCCATGTCATAAGAGCATAACAGGCAACAAACTTGCAATAAATAATATTCACTGGACCAGAACTGGGTGTGGCAATAGCTAAAGCTGCCCTACGCAGTGCAGTGGCTGAGTAGATCGTAAGAAAGCACTAAGTTTACTACAACAACGTAGAAGTATACACAGCAAACGGATAGTGAGTATCTCGGCAACTAGCTGAGGATGTATTATATCTTAACCGATTACAGCTTAGAATGGTAAATGATCTTGCAAGTCACAGTGGTTTAAGGGAGTACCTACATAGAATAAGCGTCTTTAAAGCTGAAGCCCTATGTAGACTATGCAACGACAAAAAGGAAACAACCCACCACGCTGTTTTTGAATGCGTTGGTTGCAACCGCAAAGACTACCACTGCCAGGACTAATCAACCCCATGACTGTTCTGCTGGAAAAAGGTTTACTACAAAGACTACTAAACCTAGTGAAAGGAACTAATTTGTTTAGATAAAGAAATACTTTTCAGGCTGCTGTATTAAGGGGGATAATAAGAAGGCCTGATTCGTACTCAGTGACTAAATGAATTAATCAATCCGCAAATCGACAATCGTTTGTTTTATACAAAGTGAAACTACACATACTGCATACGCGATGCATAAAGCTGGCTCCGCAGTGGATTGACTCGCAAAATGAGTGTGATCGGCAGCCCTTGCTATATATGAAATTAAATGAAGGACCGTACACTGGTTCGGAATTTTTCGATGCGATCAGACCCGATCCCGTGCGCGATTCTTCACTTAATTTAATGTATAGCAAAATCTACTAATTGTGCTGTTCCGATCCGACCGTTAGGAGCCGATTCAGTGCGTGTGTTGCTTAATTCGAATATTATCTTAAGCAAGTTTTAATTATGATTTCTATTATTCTTTACGTTTTTATATTTCCAACGAAATCTGGGCAACAATTGCATATCATAAAGATGTAACAACAGGTTTGTTTAAAGGCTCGAAGAAATAGAATAAGAAAAATATAATAATATAAATAGTTTTGTCATGTGCAAGGTCAGGTGAAGCCGTGTTCATAAGAAAAAGAATGGATAAGAGTTGATTAACAAGAACCTCCGAGATTCGCAGATACGGTAACAGCTGGATATTGAAGCCTGTGAGCCAGTATATCGAATTTGTATAATAAGGTAAAGTCAGGTAAGTGTGTAGTAAAAATTGCGTAGTGTGAAGAAAATGTGTCACTGCTCACATAATAAGACATTTTGATAAATTTTACACATAGAAGTACGTAATATATGCCCAGTTGTAAAGCCTTCAATAAATACGCCTTTTATAATTATCAACGGTTTACTAGAAAAAAAGAGATTTTAAACAGTGTCAATACTACACACTTACCCAGCAAAATGGGGTGCATGTGTAACCGTTCCGCATTTTATATATTAATAGCATTATCCTTTAGTTCAGCCAAGTGTGTAATACTATACTGATGCATTTTTAACAAGGTGTGATAAATTTACAAGATATCTAAGTTATTACACGTTAGCAGATGTGAATTTTTATTTGTAAAACTAGTATGAAGTTTAGTACATTAGTGATATAACAGAGGACATCCTTATTTTAATTTTAAAATTAAATGTAGCCAATCTACACACTTGCCCCGGTTACACACTTACCTGAATTTACCTTACTACCAAAAACGATTGAAAAACAATGGAGGAACATTTGACATTTTGGAAGCCTAAAAAAGGATGTGAAATTTTTGTTGAACTTAGAAAAGCTTAGAAGAATACATATACTGGGCCGGAATCGTACACCTGTCAATAGGGACATAAACTTGCATAAAAACTCATGGCAATCCCTAATAAGCCCCGCCTTCCATTGCTATACATGCAGTTCCATACAAGCGGTAATATTAACATTGCGCCCCTATCCAAAAATGTGGTATATCAACCCGGTATATCTTAACAACGAAATAGTTTTCCTATCTTTTTACTTTAATTAATGTATTTAAAAATTTATTTTAGGTTATCTTAACACAAACAAATAATGTACATTAGAATAAGTTTTGCAAAAATATATCGTTGCACTTAATATAAATTTTCTTTTGCATAAATTACGTACAACTATAATATTTAACTAACTACTTACCCAACTAGACGAGTTTTGAATCTTTTTCATAACTTTTAGAGTCATAGTTATATATTGCTGGCAAATGTGGTTTGATCCGGCAGGCCAATATATACATATTAAAAAAAGGATCATGGTCTTATATTTTAAACTACTGAATTGTTTTAAATAACCACATTCCAAATTCTAATCCCTGTTTCACTTGCTTGCTGTAATTTACTCGGTATTTAGAAAAAATAATGTCACGACCCTTAGCCTCAAGCGTTAGGAGGTTTGAGCTACTCGCTTCTTTAATATATAAATATAGAATATTAAAAAGGTACTTACTGTGGCGTTGCAGTAAGGGCTTGTTAATTATCAAAACACCACTTCATACTATCACACTAAATTTATTAATACATACACGCTTTTCGGAGATCACAACCTGAATGCCAATACCTCGCTGCCAATCCCCTCACCAGCGCGATGCTCGCAAATCGCTGACGAGGTTCCGGTAATCCGATTGTCATCTCTGAACAAATCGTTGATCTTTTTCTTAAACCTAACTTATTTCTATGTAGTGGAACTTTGCGTGGCAATAATTTAGCGAATCTTTCGTTGTAGCTTCTTATGAATGTTAAAGCGTTCCAATACTCTTAAAATTTCGAATTTACACCCGGATAGTATTTATACAGAGTAGCAATTGTAAATTAAAAAGCCTTGTTTCGTTAGGCTACCCGAAGTAAAATGAAATAGAAGCTAGCTACTAAGTGTATTTACTTCTGATTTTCTAATTAAAATGCAGCTTGTTATATTTTAAGATTTTGTAAATGGTGTCATAAGCGTTTCACCCCTAGTTATTTACAGATAAATGCTGGGTATATGGATCACCTTTTTGCGTGTCTCGAAGTCTCATAAGTACTTTTAGTCAATTAACACTTGAATACACTTGCATCCTTTTCCAACGTGCGCTGCTTGTTTTGAAGTAATTCCTCACACACGTCAAAAGTACTTACATGATTACATTTTTTTTATTTCTTCCTACATTTATACAGGACCGCCCTATATCTTTGTAAAATATTATAATTGCAGAGATTTGGATGCAACCTATAAAATCGTCGGAAATACTAACGGAAACTAAAGCATTAATTAAAAATTATTTCAACATATTATAGTATATGTTTAAATAATTTTTAAAGGATTGCTCGGCTAATATTATTCTTAATAACAAATATAAACTTTTATTCTTTAATTTGCCTTTTTTTTTAAAAGATACCTATCCTTCTATGTTAAATAATATTCAAAGATACAATCCCTCTTCGCTAGATGGCTAAGAGCTTACACATATGCCTCGATCTCACTACCGCAGGTCTTGTGCATTAGTAATCTCCTCCCTTCTTCGCCAATATTTACAATTTTTTTACCAGTAGTAGGTAGGTTGCCGTGGTGGTTGAATGTGATGTGCCTTCTAAATCAATAACTTGTATATTATTAGCCTTTTACTTCATTAATTATTAAACTTACAGTCTAATTTTAATCATTTAATATACTGAATGCTTTTATATTAATAAAAACAGTGTAAATATCAATAACATGCACGATTTATTGTTCAATAATACATCAAAAACATTTAAGGTGCACAAGGACTCTTGCTCAAGGTGAGTACACATGTTCAATATTAAAATAAAACATCAGCTACTATCCAGTCTATTTGGGATTCTTAAATTGCAATTTAAAAATCAAAATAGCTTTTAAATCTCCCGCTGCATTATATAATAATTTTCACTAAGCTTGCCTACCAACCTATACATATTAAAATTTCAATTTAACTTGTCATTTATAAATATAATGATTAATGCTTCTTTACACAGAAATTTAAACTAGAACTACATAAAATACCTCCAACATTAGCCTGCATATACCCCCGAAGTATTTCACAATTAAACTTCCTCACAATGACAAACCAAACATCCACATTAAAAGTACAACGCCAGGAAATTTAGGGAAACATCTCCTTCAAAACATCCAAAGTATATCATTATACTCAACTCAGCAAGGACATGTAAAATTCCACAAAAGAAATGGTTATACCCCCGAAGTATTTCAGAATTAAACTTCCTCGCAATGACAAACCAAACATCCACATTAAAAGTACAACGCCAGGAAATTTAGGGCAACATCTCCTTCAAAACATCCAAAGTATATCATTACACTCAACTCAGCAAGGACATGTATAATTCCAAAAAACAAATGGTTCCAAAAGGTATCCTAATCCAGTGAATTTCTTCCAATGATGAAAAATCTTGACGTGTACTTCCTTTGCGGCTATCAGTAATAAGGTCTGGGACTTCTTCCCAGATCCTCCAGAGTAAGGTTTTTGCATGGTTTTCTCTTACTCCGTGGCCTTTGATTTTATATAAGTATATTATGTGTAATTAATGTCCTTGGCGAATGCTGGGAGATAATGAAAGTATTTAATAACTCGCGATATTACGAACTAATCACATTTCACATATTTCATCATTTCGCAAAAGTAGTATTCCTATGGTCGCGAGGCTACTGTATTATATTTTTGTTATTAAGAATCATAGAGAAATTATTTAGTTAGAGTAGGAACATTTGAATTGTTATGGAACTCATATAGTACTTAGAATAGGTAGTCTACCTTTTAGGTGGAGCACGGGGTTGGGATGATTTGTAATAGTTTAGTTTTCATAAATAAAGTGTATACTTTCAACTTAACGGTAAATACAACAAATCACAAAGAAGATTCCCTTCAACTTCCAAAAGATTACAGAAATATAATTAATTAATTTGACTTAACGATAAAGTCTTCATGGACTCCCAGTCATTTATTTAATACGGGCTACATTAAGTTTTCAGCTCCAAAATTAGAATCGATACTAAGGAAGCTACATTAAAATCATACAGTTCCGTACGATAAATTTATATACCTAATTACCAGGACTACGATGCAAATTAATTAACACCCAACATATACTAGATTTAAAAACAGGTATGTACATAAAACAATAATTACATCTATTGTTAATGAAATTCATTATATGTTCACAACATACATTGGAATTTCCAAACGAAAGGTATACAGTTCGTGCTGTTTGAGTTGCATAAACAATCGAAAACTTGCGGCATTTCGATTCGCAAATTATAATAGCGTCATTTTTAAATAAATGTACACACTCTTATTGCCTGCCATTTTCAACGAATTTTCAAAGCATATGATTGTTATTCGTTTCACCACGTCCATCCCAGTGGTAATGCATATTTTATGACTTTCTTTTATGAAAATAATGTAAAAATCATGGTGCATCCTGTGATTTGTATTGTTTTTTTTTAACATCTGTATTGTTATTGAAAATTATTGAAATGAAACCAACCACTAATAAAACTAAACGCCAATAAATTAACAATGAGTGATGTTTTCACGTTTTAAATTCTTCCAGTTTTCTTTTCGTTTTCCTAATGTTTTCCAAAATTAAAAGTGCCCATTACTATATTTCAGCGTTTACTACCGATTGCAGATCAGTTTACTACTGGGTTATTAGTTCTCCTGTTTGTTGTGGAAAGGAAAGAGAGACGAGTATGTCGACCATAAGTGAAGCGGTGCTATGTCTGTCTTTTATTTAAGGCCGCTAGGAAATCCAATTGCGGTAAGAATGGGAACACGTCAAAGGATTCGTTTATTAAAGTTGTTCCCGTGAGGTTTGTCCATTCTGCTTTCGCGTCGGTTTAGAGGGAGATTTTCTGGTATTACGTTGAGCGTACAGAGCGGCTAATAAAACAAAACACATATATGTATGGTTTCTTTTTAAATTATTGGAAGGCATAATAAGAGGCTTGAGAAATATATATTATATTTAGCAGAACAGGCATGCCAGAATCAAATTTTCTCGAAACAGTAAACCTTTAAATTTTCTAAATCTTCATTTCCCTTCCACCTTTAGAGTTAGAATCATAAAACTTTTACGCCCGCGATAATCATATTTCACGGCGGAATGAAGTTCGCAGGGTTTTTCGTTTCAACTAAAACTCGTCAGCATGAAAATCAGATATAATTTACGACTCGAATCTCAATAAGTGCAACAGTATAACAGCTCGACATATACACCTCTTACGTTCCGCGCATTACGTATCCGTGAAAGACACAGTAAACCTATTCAGATAATCGAAAGTAGCTACGGCTTCCTACTGGCAGGGCAATAAAAATCCGCGTCTTCAGCTTCTACTGTTATTACTTATACACGTCGTCGGCGGTAATGTGCGAATAACGTATTCCGTGCTATCTGTTCGTTTCTGTGAGTCTCCGCGTCTCGGAAACGATCACATTTCTCGTTCCAATCAAATGTCTCCTGTTCTGCCGTTACTTCGTTTCCAGGAAATTATGTAATTTCCATACTTGAAACAGGGCGTCGCGGAACGAGCGTCTACATTTCGCGTTCGATGCGCATTCGTGAAAATTACATCAAAGAGCCACCCCTATCTGCAAGATCTGTGAGTTTTATCAGCGTTCCCAGGTAAGCATGGTGTTCTTTTAAAATTAGAGTGTGATGTACCGAAAGTTTAGGAAATGAGAGAGATATGGGAACTTTCTGATTTGCTTGATAATAATACTTAATATATTTTTTCAATAAATTAAAAGCGTAGAGTAATCTAAATCCTCAATAAGAAACAAAGAAAAAACACTAAAATTTCAGATATAGAAAGAACTTCATCAGTAAGATAAATGACCTTCTTCAAGTACACTTAATTCTGCGGATGGCGTATATTGATCTTGCCGAATGTTGTGTCCACGCTCTTTGAAGGACAGAACATTGTCGAAAGATATATTCAAAAGTCTTACTTGTGGAAAACTGTAGTACCTGGGATTTCCTAAGATTAGTTTCAATTTGTTAGCCCCAAAGCACTCCACAGTATCACTCATGACCTCCTCTGTAGCGCTATATAAATGCTGTTGCGATAAGAAGAATCGTCTGCATAGATTAACATCTTGAGGGAGCAGACATTAGATAGTAGATCATTTTTATATAATATAAATACGATCGGCCCCAAGATGGATCATTGAAGTACCTCTCTATTAATAATCTTCACTCCAGACATTTCTCTTTATAACACACTGATTGTTTTCCGTCCTTCAAGTAACTCTTTTGCAATTGATGCGGTTGTCCATAATAATATAATTTCTCCAGCAGTATTCCATGATCGAAACAATTGAAAGAATGCCTTTAATAGATCGTAGCATAGTAATTCTATGCGATTTCTTTCATTCCAAGCATTGACCACTGCTTCCACAAGTTCAACCATAACAATTGCTGCAGGCCCTTTCTATCTGTAACCATGCTGTGAGTCACAGATTAGTCGTCTGGCTTTGAAAAACATGACCTATAGAGTGTTGTTGCCAAATTTGACTTCAGTGTTAATAAAAGTTTATAGCAACTATATTTTACACGATGAAAGTGCTACTCAAAGCTACATCTTTGATTTTCTTTCAGACTTAGTCCTTCTAAAGTATTGGGCTCCAGTAGATGAAGCTCGTTTAACTCAATGGTACATCAACAAAAAAAATAGTATATTTTTAAACAATTTTAAGTATTAAGTATATTATGCATTACAATACATACAATTAATACGTTTATATTGTTTCCTTCGTTTTTTTCCGAAATGTGTCTTTGTGTGAGATAAAGTTTTTTCTATTACAGCTGGATTGATATTTGTTAAGCTTCGATTTACAAGAGGCTTACCTAACAATGAAAAATCAATTCCGCCCACCATTAACACCTTATCTAAACTAATCTTATCTCCAACTTCTGGAGGCCAATACCCCTCTATTACTATTACATCTCCGTCTGTTATCTTAAATTGTTTTCCAGCTACCTGAATAACAGCAAATAACTCTGCTCGAGTACAGAATAAGGGGAATCTGTACTATACACTGCTTGACTTCTGAGTTGGAATTGGAATTGCATTCTGCAACTTTTTCTGGCCGACGTTTCTTTCACAATCGCAGGGGACATCTTCAGGACAGCATTTTCTGTGGATCAAGCACTGATAACTGAAGCTGAAAAATAATTTTAGGTCAATAACAGTAACAACTCTGAAGATGTACTCTACGATTTGGGACAAAACGTCGACCAGAAGCAGTATAGGACGCGGTTCCAACCCGACGCGAAGCAGTGTACACTATGGACAAAAAAACGCAGATGTCCACGTGTCAGTTTATTGCTATCTGTGTTCCAAACTAGATTGTACACTACAAATGGAAAATTTTCAATTTATACGCCAAACTAGGAAATATTCTACAGGCATTGTTTTTTTTTTCCGGTAGAATTATCTGCAGTTGTGGTGTATGTGGTCTTGATTCTCCCCACATCGAAAATCAGCGAATTCCTCCTCTCAAAGTGTTTAGAATCGGATTGGTACTACACAGTAAGAAATAGCGCCAGTGTTATGTTATGTTCTTAGTGTTAGGATTGATCAAATAGAGTTAAAATTGTAGTGTATTTATACACTTTGATTTAACACTAAAAAAAGTAGTGTACATAATCACACTAAAAAAATTTTAGTGTGAAATAATTACACTAACAGACTACTTAGTGCAATTCAACACTGGCAGAGTAAAGTATATACTCTATCAGTGTAACAATAGTGAATTCTTTGGAGTGCATATTGTATATCGCGCGCTGTAATGATCAGTTACGATGCGTTCTGATTGCCAGACTAGTTTGTAATGTTTAGTGTTCAGTGCTTCCGCGGATAAGACCTACATATGTAGGTACACTTCTCACAGAAAAAATCGGGACACCAGCAATCGCGAATTTTTAAATTTCTTGGGTGTAAATGCAGCTTTCAGAGGATATATGCACTTATCAAAGCCATAAATCACTTTTTTGTGTGTATTATTGCGATCAAAGGAAAAGACTAAAAATTTAAGCAGAAATATATATATATATAGAAAAGGTTTATACATTAAATAAACACATTGGATTTTCGGTGGCGGTGTTTCCTTAGAAATACCGAATACGGAAATATTAATGCAAAAAAAATACATAACAAAAAAAAAAGGCCTCTTGAGGAGACCGCACCATTTAGAAATACACATATAGTATTTAACTGTTAATGTTATGTAGAGATAATTCTTTTTTAAAAAAAACATATGGCGATGGGATTTTAAAATTATATTACCTATTACTACGATATTAGTTACTTAGTTTGATTTATGCTTACGAGTATTGCTTTAGCAATAGACAATATGTCAATCAGCCTCCTGAGTTTTTGGACAATGTGATTTTCACATTGATTAATTGCACTAGTATTGATGTATTCATTATTGTTGTTGTTTAGTATTCTTAAATATTGTATTACTACAAAATATTTTTCTGTTTTAAAAAATTACCAAAAACAGTTTAAGATTATTATAACATTTTTACCAATTAATTTCGCAAAGAAATTATTTATTTTATTAACCCTCCGTTTATTGTATTTTCAAGAAATATATCTTAACTGTCGCCTGTGAATCCAATGTCCACTTTTATGTCTTAACACAGTTCAGGCAGTAGCAACGAAAACGTATTAAATACATTTAATACTTTTTGAATTTGATACATCAAATTCAAAAATAAATATTTTAGCACTAACTGAGATTTACGAACAATATGTTTTCTTACAATGTTTGTTATTTATTATAAATCCAATAATATTTTAAATAATTGTTAATAGACCTGTCCTTTTGTAAAGAGACCCAGTGTTGGCCATATATCAAGAAAATAGATCAACGACGTCAGATTACACAGGCGATAGCTAAAATATATTTCCTGAAAATACAATAAACGGAGGGTTCATAAAATAAATAATTTCTTTGCGAAATTAATTGCTTTATTTAAGAATTTTATAAGTAATCTTAAACCTGTTTTGGTATTTTTATAGATAGAAGGAAACTTTATAGTAATACAATATTTAAGAATATTAAACAACAATAGCAATTAATACATCAATAATAGTGTCAATAGTAGTCAATAAATCTGTGAAAATCACATTATCCCAAAACTGAGGAGGCTGACTGACATATTATCTATTGCTAAACTAATACTCGCGAGCATAAATCCAAGTAAGTAACTAATATCAAAGCAGCACTAACGAGTAACATAATTTTAAATAATAAAATCTCACCACCACATGTTTTCTTAAAAAAGAATTATCTCTACATAACATCAAACAGTTAATACATATATATTTCTAAATGAAGCCGTCTTTCAAGAGTTCTTTTTGTTGTTATGTATTTTTTTTTTCATCGGTATTTCTAAAGGAACGCCGCCACCGAAACTCGGATTGTTTATTCTATACATAAACATTTCTCTCTAATATATTATTTTTCTGTTTAATTTCTAGTCGTACTTTGATCGCGTAATATACATAATTAAGTGATTTATGGCTGTGATAAGTGAATACGTCCTCGGAAAGTTGCATTTACAATCAAGAAATTTAAAAATTCTGAATTGCAGTGTCCCGATTTTTCCTGTGAAATGTACATGCACCGCAATACGCTTATCTAGTTAGGTTATGTTACATACGTGTTGATAGTAAATAAAAGCTAAGTGATTTCTAATATATTATAAACAATACATTATTAGAATTGTATTATAGGAGGATATCGTCAGAAAGAGAGATAATAGCGAAGTAAATAGGTCGAGATTCTTATCAATTTTCTTCATTAATCAGTGCGGCAGTGTTGAATTACTGCATCGTCAGTAGAAGAACACCTGATAGCAAGGATGATGATGTTCAACATGTTCCAAAAACTACTTTCGTGTTTGTCGATTCGTTTATTTCAATATTTTGAGTTTAATTTTTTATTCTATATAAGTACTGTATATGTATAGAATTATTTTATGTCGGAGTAATTACATTTTATCTCAACGAACACGGTCGTTGCTTTATTTATTAGTGAATAAGGAACTTAATTTACTTTCCTTCCGTTACAGTAGTATTGATAAAACATTTAATAGAGAAAATTACCTGTTTCTAGAGTTAACAATCACTATTGATGCTGTTTAATGCACACTTGTAGTGGCCTTACGATCTACACTAAAAAATAGATAAACACTAAGAAGCAGTAACATTCGCACTAGTAGTGATATATTATATTTACACTAAGGCATAATAAATATCCTCTAACTACTAACACTACACATAGTGTTAAAAAAATTACACTATTTAGAGGGACCTCCATGAACTCGGCGTAGTGTAGTTCTAGTGTACAAATTTCTTACTGTGTACGTCTGGATTGGGTTTCTTTGATTGTAACGTTATCTCTGTGGGAGGCGGTAGTTTTATCATAAGATCTTTTATCTTAATCATTTCACGGGATGAATAACTGATAGGAAAAGTGCCTGTATTGCCTATTCTAAAATACATAAAAATGGTTGCCTACGAACGGTCGATGAAGATCTGCGGAGAAAATTCGAGACGATAGCGCTGGTAGTAGCGTCCCTAAACAGTTGTCTGATCGTGGGTGCCGCACTTTCATTGTTCCTAGTTGCATGATGTATGTGTTTGACATAATATTTGATTGATATTATATTGATAATCTGATATTAACCCTAATGAAGTGGCGTTAATGTCGGAGTGAAATTAGAGTTCTTACGCAATATATACGCATCTTTCTGTGATATCGTGATATAGCAAGGGTTTTAAATACAAGAATGTTTATTTCGCAAAACAATGGTTCGACAAGAAAGATGCACAGATGAAACAGTTGAGTTCTATAGTTCCATACTTATATACAAATATATAAATAAAAATGCTTATAAGTATACTGTTAAGTAAATATTAAACTAAACAATATTTCAAATACGTATGCAAAGAAAATAAAAAAATACTAAATGAACGCTTTTGATGCCAGTAATTGTTTACGGGGTTAACCAAACGACTGTGAATAAACCACTAGGTTCGCGCTTTAAACATTTAACAGTGAATTCGTGTTCGAATAACGCCTTCGAATAATGTACAATGGCGTTGCGTGTGACCCTTAAAATCGCGAGATTGCAATTACAGTGAAATTCGCGATACGAATTAACGCATGCCCTTAAATGTCGTGAAAAGAATAGAAATTATGTGAGATCAGCCGTGGGCTGACGCTCTAACGTAACAAACGGTGAACGGAAGTCACACTATCCACTGCCGAAGGCCGACGCTCAACTATAACAAACACAAGGTGCAGCCGTAGGCCGACGCTACAAGGTATTAAATTGAAGTCATACGACGTACAGTCGTGGGCCGACGCTCTAGCGCAACAAAACTAAATGTGGAAATTATGTCAGGTAGGTCAACGTTTTAACGTATTAAACAGTGTAACGAAACGGAAGGTAACGGAAGTTACGCGAGGTCAGTTGTAGGCCGACTCTCTAGACGAAGAGCAGAGATGTGGAATCTCTCTTGGTCCGCGGTACGTGACAGCTTTCATAGCCGCCGAATTGTCCTTGCTACACGGTCGCGAGTGGAAATCAGAGCCTGCGTAAACCGACTTTGTAGCACGTGGAGATAATACTTCTGTTGGAGAGGAAATTTTAAGACTAGACACGTCACAAAAAATAAAATATGATAACACTGTACAATTGATGACAATATCAATTAAAAGCTGCTAATTAACAATTTATACTAAATATATTTAACTTAAAATGAATACAAACTCATGTTTGGTTGAATCCTTTGGATAGTTGCGGTATTCGGGATTAAAGTTTCTTTTTTTCTTTTAAACGTCTTGAAATGGTGATTTTCGATTTTCGGATTTATGGAATTGAAAAAAAAATCTGAATTTATTAGCAAGGTAAGCTCACAATAAGGGAATCTTGCTATTGACGCGCCACTTATTACTTGATGAGCCAAGTTTTTAATTGCACGACAAATACCAATCCCGTCTAATCCTCTTGAGCACATTAACATAACATTTTTATTATCAATAATTTGGTAGAGTAATTCAACTCAGCAATTTGCACCAATCATCTGCATTTGATAATATCTACCAAAATGATTATTTTCCTAACATTTCAGTTTGCAAACTTGCTAACTTAAATTGAAAGTTCAAAAACGCTTATTTTGGAGAACAATTTGTCTTCAATCGTTCGTGTAAATTAAGCTAACTAACAATGAATTATAAACGAGTCAGTTCTCAACAAATTTTCACACACATTGCCGTCTGTTCAGTTTGTCGTCTGCCCAACCCTCATATTGAAATTGAAATTTTTATGGAAAACAAAATAATAAGTTCTTACTATGTCACAACTAATTAGAATAAATTCTTTTATAATTGCACTACATTCCAAACCATCAATCTAGAAACTTCAGCTGAAACCATAATACCGGCTCGTATTCAACGCGAACATCACGCCATACAATAATCTACATTTTGCCAACGACCTCGACCTGAGCCAGACCCATTTGTTCCCCATATTTGCCGTTTTTTTTTCCGAACTCACTCGTACCGCCCATCCTCGCTTCTGATTAATTTTTTACGACCTCACGACCGGATGATGCGCTGCGGCGGAAGCCAGCAAAGAGTTTTAAATTTCGAAAACTTAGAGCTAATTTGATTTTAAATGAACTACATTGAAACCGGCCGGGTGGAAGAGTCGTCAGCCAGAGGATCGGGGCTATTTGTTAAGTGCTCTAATTACGTTTACATGAACTTGTCGGCTGAAATATTTATAACGCGGATATTACGGTCGCTTTCGGTGGGGGATAAGCGAATTTATGTTCGCTGTTAACTTATGCGCGCGTATGCGGCATAGTATGTAAGCGAAACATAGGCGGGGACACGCATACATAGTAGCGGGGTGGTACCCAACGAACGGCGAACATATTTTTGTTGGGACGCTGGTAGTAGCATTAAGCAAATGTACAGCGACCGCACTTGTGTACGGGGGAGCATGTATTGTGTATGTTATGTGCTTGTATAGCATGCAGAGTCGCCCCGGCTGTGTAACAAACGAGGATGAACACTCCAATAAAACTTTATAGTTGTAAACTTCCGCTCGGATGGATGGCGGGTGGTAGATAGTATTCAGTCAGCTAGTTTGAGAACAAATATTTTGCATGTAGAATAAAATTTTCGATAAAGTTTGTATCTACAAAGTGGAAACTTCTGAAGATGTTGCTTCTAACACTTTATCAGGTGGCAAGTAGTGGCAAGTTCGGGAATAAAGAAGACAAAGAAGAAAGTAAAATAAAATAGCATATATTATAAATTATTCTATATATTTTTAGAGGCCCGATTAAGCGTGAATAATATACAGAGGCTTGCTTCCTCCTCGACTTACAATTAGACACCCTCCTCTCCGTTTGCTGATAATGGGGAAAGCAACATAAGTAGTATCTCAGACTACTGGCAGATATGCAGTATTGGGACAGAAAAATATTATCCATTCTGTGGGTGGTAACTAGGGCTCAGGTAGGTACAATCGGTAATGAGAGGACGGATCAATTAGCGAAAGAGGCCGTACCTAGGAGGGACAGTGTAATAAATAGGTATGAGTTAATTTCGGCTAACATAGTGCTGTGTACTGACTGAATTGAAAATGCAAAATGAATTTTAAAAGGACAATGCTATTTCCTATACAAAGCAAAAGATTAGTTTGCTCAGGAAGATAAACCTAATTCTTTCAATTTCAAACCACGTGGTTTGTACCAATTAATTAACACAAACTAAATTAAGCGTGCACAATTTCTAGTAAATTTACAAAAATTAAAACTAAATGCAAGAACTTTTACTCACCCAAACCCGAGGTGATTGATAATTAAAAACGAATCAGCAAATTAGAAAAACGGAAAAATAAACTCTTAAAACAATAATGAGAGAATTACAACTAAAATATATCTTCCTGTACGAAAATAATAAATGATCTTATATCTATAATGTGCACACATCAATATAATAACAATTATTATAAAGCGAATTGCTTGATGGGCAGAATAAAAGACAATTTAAGCGAATTCAAATCTCAACATCTCAAGAATAACAAAATGGCAGCAAAGATTTAAAAATACATGTACTCACGGTAACAGTTGACCAAGGAACTCTAGAACAAACTTCTACAATCGTTTTTCTTGCAACAATTACGCAAACGCACAATTTACCGACAAAATCTAGTAGTACCAAACATTAAATAGAACTAGCAAATGCTGGACATCTTAAAGAAAGGAATTAATTTAAAAAACTTAATACTTAATTAAATAAATTATACAAATAACTCCTTAAGTAAAATTTATACAAACTAACCATTATTGTGAAAATTCTAGGTACAATGATTCAGTAGAACGGAAAGTCATGACAAATTAGGCAACTTAAAATACACTCAGCAGTAACGCGGGTAAACTAATCTACAGCAGTAGTTAAAAAAGCGTTTAGGGATAAACTTGATAATGATTGATAGGGTAGGTGGCATATTACTTTGAATAGGAGGTAGACTAGGAACTTTATCGGTAGCGTTAGAGGCCTTAGGGAAATGGAGGTTAATTTATCGTATCAGACGGTAGATTTAAAAAGGGGAAGGTTAATGATTCGCATTGTGAATGTGGTGAAGTAGATACAGCGGTGCATGCTTTATTTCAATCTCCACTTACTGGTGAGTGGGGGTCGCGTACGGAAATTAGGGCATTAGCTAAAGGGATAAAAGATATTAGAGTTGAGTCGGTCGAATGGTGGGAATTCTTTAGTATTGCTATTAAAGAATTAAGCTACCGCATGAGTAGTAGGCAGTACGTTATTTATAAATGAATATTTTACACCTTTTGGTGATCTAAACTAGACTAAATTATAGTTGCGGAATATGAATGAATATTTAAAATATAAATCTTTAATTTAATTGCTATTGCTAAGAATCATTATTAGGATTAAGTTGTTGTTAAGTATTAGAATCGGTACTGCTGTCGTTTTGTTTGTTTTTAGACCACTGCGCTGGTTTATCCTGTTTCAAATTCGTAATTTGTGAAAAACGGGGCAACTACCTGAAGGGGCGATGACCGTCGGACTTGCGGGCCGTGGATGCTACTTCTTCCAAACTCAGAAAGGTAATAATAATTTGCCGGCTATCAATAATAAGGTTGTCAGGCTTTTTTTCCAGATCTTGCTGTCAGAGCATGGTTTTCCATTACTCCTTGGTGAATGCTGGGAAATAACTAAAATCGTTTCATGGGCGCAAATATTGTAACAACTGAAAGCTCACCGATTTGCAATAGACTCGCGATTATGTGAACTAAATGAGGTGGGCACCCAAAGGAAAGTAACCCTAGCCTGGGTGCCTAGGCACTTGGGCGTGAGAGGAAATGAGGCGGCGGACGAGCTGGCCAGGCGAGGTTCGTCAAGGCCATTCGCTGGAGCCCACCCCTATTTCGGCACTACCAAATCGCAAATTAAAAAATCCATCAATGAATGGATACACAATCAGTCCAGAGAGTGGTGACAAAAATCACCGGAACAAAGGCAGGCAAGAGAGTTCCTAAAGGAGCAGAGGCCTGAATTCACGAGAGATCTACTGAATAAAGACAGGAAGCCTGTCAAAATGATTGTAGGTCTGCTGATTGGTCGCTGTAGACTGAATAGGCATATATACAACATAGGCCTGGCAGATGATGCAACCTGCAGATACTGCCAAAAGGAGGAAGAAGCACCAGTTGGTGTGCTGTGCCAATGTGAAAGCCTGGCGATGACAAGGTTTCTAGTAATGGGGGAGGAGAACCCCACAGCTAGTAGCTACATAAAGAAGCCGCTCTGAAAGATGATAAGATTAATTAAGAGGGCAAAATTAGAGAGCGTCCTCTAGGAAAAAAGGGATCACAATAGATCTTAAAAGGTAGCGGTGAAACAGGTCGATAGGCCACCCCAATCCTAATTTAATCTAATCTAATGTGAACTAATAATATTTTTGATTGTTTACATACTTCAGCGTTTCACATAAACCAGTATTGACATAATTGCGAATCTATTCTTTTATATTTTTGTCATTATTATTAACACTCACAGAAAAATTATTTAGTTAGAGTAGAAACATTTCAATTCTTGTGGAATCCGTATATGTGGTACCTAGAACAGGTAGCCTCGTATAGTACATATAGGTGGAGCACGGGGTTTAGGATGATTTGTAATTATTTACTTTTTATAAAAAAAAAGTGTGGAAGGCAATCTTTTAGGAAGGTGATCAGACCACAGAAATTCATTGTATTATTTAACAGAACTTTCCAGGTGGAAATTGCGCATTGAATACGCTGGAATCAATCCGATTACAGAGGCAGGTACGGAGAATTGATCTGGTTTACAGATGGATCAAAAGCCGAAACTGGGATTGGAACTAGAATCTACAGTGAGGGGAGAAATGCAATGATCGCCCTTCACTAGGAAAATATGCTATGGTCCATCAGGCAGAGGCTTAAGCCTCTTTCAGACAAGGCCATTAGTTGATTCCACTAGTTGAACGGACGGTTGTTAAGGAGTATACTGATTTGAACCCTTTCACACTGAGTCAACTTGTCCACTTCGGCGGCTTCAATAGGTCTTCAATGAAAATCAACTAGTTCAGAGTAAACTAGGCAATTTAGTAGAATCAACTAAACTACCTCGTCTGAAATAGGCCTTATACAATGTTGCATTGTGCTACAGAAACAAATACAGACGATACTGAGGGAAGTAGTAAACCTTAAGGTGTAATCAAGATTGGTTTAGCAAGGTATTCATGAACTGAATAGCCTGACGGACTGTAATAAAGCCTTAACCAATCACTTCACTGTAGGTGCTCGACATTCGGCAACAGAAAATAATGAAACAGTTTAAGTCATCGGCATTTTTGTTACTATTGATACAAAAAGGGATTATCGGGTTCATATACAGGCTCAGAGCTTGTAATGGGAATGTCTTAAAACATAGCACGAGAGCAGGTAAGGAGTTGGATCAAAAAGAAACCTAAAGATCACTGGAATAACACAACCAGGCCTAAACGATGATCGCTCGAGAGTTCGAGTCCGAAGACGCAACAACAAATCCGTTCAGTGTACGATTTCTTATGTATGTATGTAAAGTATTTATTGGCTGCTAATGATATACAAAATAAAACAATTTAGCAAAAAAGAAAAAAACTTGCCAAAAAGACTAAATCGCTTCCCATATTAATGGAATTTGGCGTTCTTCCTTTAGCCTCAATAAATATAAAATATAAACAAATGAAACAACAAAAAAAAATAAAGAAGTAAGAAAACAAAAATAGCAATTTAAAACATAACATTCGTGGGCATGTGCATAAGCACAGCTAGCAAATACAAACAAATGCAATATCCCCAATGACCTACCTATATGGCAAAAAATGAAACAAAAAGATAATTAACCACATCGGTGAAGGCGAAAATTTATCTTTGAAGCGAGCGAAGTGACTCCGAAAGGCTATATCTGATACAAGGTATGTGCAGATCATGGCTCATTGTTGGCAGTACATAAGTATTTAGTAACTTAGCCACATTGTATGAGAAGCTACGTTTAAATATCTCGGTTCTATGCTTAGATAGTATAAAACTGATTACCTCGAGTATTACCAGTGTTGCGTTTGGTATCTGAATTTTATTTTTATTGTACAGGTATGAAGGCTTTTTATACTTAATGATTTTTTGGTGAAAAGGTAGTAACTTGTGTAACGTTCTAGTATTCGTCATATTTAAAGAACCGGAATCATTAAGCATACGTTGTAACGCTTCGCCTTCCGCGCTATCCGCTAAACGAATGAATATCGGCAATTCTGGATGCGCGTATTCTCCTACCCTCCTCCCGCACTAATACCGGGTCCATATTACCACATCGGCGTAACTGAAATGGGAGAGAACAAGTGATTTATACAAGAGCAGTTTCGTGGAACGATCAAATAAATGTCTGTGCATGAAAAGTGTCAATCTCCATCCAAACAAAAAACTAAATGTCGCAAGAAGATCTATTTTTAGCGTCAAATTTTCCGAAACAAATAAAATAAAACGTATCAACAAAAATAAAAATTTTAAGATAATTATATGCATGTATAGATATGTAATTTTTTTTAAATGCAACCATCTTCGCACCACATAACAGGTTTCCTAACAGAACACTGTATACCGACAGCACACATGCAGAAAATTGGAGTGAACGCTGGAGATACCAACTGCTGACATTGTAATAGGATGAGAGACCGCTTACCACATTCTGTATGAATTTGAGAGGGCAAGCAAAAACACAAACGACAAAAGACAGTCAGTTTTTGGCAACTCAAAAATGAGCACAGTGGATTACTTGGATCATCAGTCAGAGACCTGTACGGATTAGTGCAGGGTATGTATCAGGATACTGGAACGGCTAGTGTAAGTTATTGGGTAGAAGAATGCTAATCACAGGAAGTCAAGAGGCACCAGTGTTTCCATGCCAAGCGACTCCTGCTGTAATGAGAAAATCGTAAAAATAGAAAACAAGACTGATAAGGAATCCGTCTTTAATGGAAACTATAGAAAAGAACGCCCATTTGCAGTATTTTCCTGTCTCGAAGGTTCATGTTTTCAGAAATTACCCAGTATATTTGCCTGGAATTTTATATTAGATATTGAGCAAATCCTCTTTACTAAGTAAATCAAAATTAGTTGCGAATAATATGGAGTGGCGCTTTCTTAAAACAAAAATAAAAGTAATTTTTATTAGTATTCTGCACTCAGAATTGCACAGAAAGCTTTCTACTACACATAGAGAAGTAACTTCTAGAATCAAGTGAGAATTTCTTAACGGAAGTACCTCTCGTTCTTATATATAAGCAAATGAATAATTTCTTGGACGAAGAAAATTATTTTCTCAATGTCCCAAGAAATTAATTCCTTGTTTGAAGAAATTTAATGACAAAGGAAAGCTGGTTACTTGAAACAAATAAAAAAAAAGTGGTTTCAAGAATATTATGTATTTAATTCGAACATATGAGAACTTTGAATTGAGAAAAAATAAATTTGATATAAAGCAGGCATCTCCTTAAAATAAATGCAAAGCGAGCTTAATATTAGTTTGTCGTTTTCTAGTGGTAAACATCTAATACCTTTAAATCAAACGTTATTTTATTAAATATGAAAACGGTACTTACTTGAACTTAAGGATTCCTTTCTCTAAATCAAGAAACAAAAATGGTGTTTTTATTTTTAAGGTTATCGCACATTAGCCCGTCACAGCACGGCACGGTGCGCCCCATCACAAAACCAATAGCATTGCGCTGAGCTATGTGTGCTGGTATAATGGGCGCTTGTTCATTCATTTGCATTGCTTTAATTCTATCCGTTTTTCTTTTGACCGGGCGGACCGTGCTGTTTTGTGACGGACTAATGTGCGATAACCTTTACTCTAGTACTGTTGGTTGCAAAAAACTGATTCAAGTTTCGTCAAAAATAACTGAACTGTTGGTTATTCTGAAAAAGCCAGCAGACGAAATGTTACTCAATTGTTTGCAAATAGCAAGACCAAACCCAATATATTATAATTTTAATTATGCAGGCAGAGGCTTCTATGCAGCATTAGTTGCTTGATAATAATTTTCGTTGGCTAAATATACATATTTGTATCTTACTTATAATATACGTTGTTTCTTAAACAGGATTTGTATTGTTACCATGTAACACCACATACTTTAAGGTAAAAACTCGAAATAAATTACAAGTTATACATAGTTAATATTAATTAATAAAATTAGTTTATTTAAATTTTATTTTGTGAATTGTTAAATCATAGGTAAGGAAAAAAATACAAATCGAATAACTTTACAACTAAAAAGTATTTATTTTGATACTACATTTACAGTATATTACAGTGTTTTATTGCGGTTTCTATCTCCGCGCCAATGCTACACCACTCAAAATGACCTTTATATTGAAGCCGAATATAAAATTGTTCTTCAGACATATCTATTTATAAAAATATCCGTAACTATATATGTATATTTTTTTATTTACTAGTATATATACGCATTATATTATAAAAATATTTACCGTTATTAAACCAGGTATAAACAGGTGACAAACAGATTTAGATAAAGCACAGGGCAAATATTACCGAAATACTGCGAAATATCTAATACCGAAATGCAAACTCGATCATAATGGATAAAACCACGTTTCAGTGTATATCAACCCCTCCACATTCCAACTTTTTTTTCTATTCTAAGTACAAGAAACTTGTTGTTACTTGCGTCAAGGAAATATTACTCAATATTAGAAAAATCGTAAGAGAGTGAATTATTCCTTATAAAAATTATATGTACTTGTTTTAAGAGAGATAACATTTGCCACAAATAAATTTTGTTTTGATATTAGTAAATTTTCAAGAAAATAATTTATTTATATTTAAGGACACCTATTAACTCGGATCTAGTAAATTCTCTAAAATAAAGAAAATACTATCTTACATTTAGTAAAAATGTATAAGAACACAGATGTACTTGACAATAGAAAACGTTTTTCTGTGTGTACCTACTTATTTTAAATAAATCTTCTTTCTCAATTTTAATAAATACTTTAATAAAAACTTCTACCACTACTTACCTAAACAAAAAAAAACCTAGAAAATCAGATTACTTAACATTCGTGGTCAAATAAAATTTGTCGTATTTTTCTTTTCAAATCTCTTTTCACAATAGCGCTTCAGCAACTTTAACTGAAATACGTTGAAAATTTTATTTGAAGCAGACAGAGGATATTAAAATACTTTTGTTTGTCTTTTTGTTTTAATTTAAGAATTAGTTTGCAACAGTTTTTGTAGCTTTATAAAAGTTCTAAAAAATTACAGAACGAAAGTTTTACGAATTGTTTTTATCTTCATAATTAAAACGTTGATTACAGTCTTGTAATTTTGTTCCCCTGCCGTAAATTAACTGTGAAATTCTAACACACAAAAAAAAAAACTTATCTTGGACATCATGGTGTCATTTAGTTAACAATCAAATTGTAATCGGAATAATGAAAGAATTTAATGGTGAAACTTTTGACCTGCGAGCGGATACAGAGAATTTTTAATTAAAATTTTACAACATAAACAGCCACTGAGTCCGATTCTAATTTCGTCACACTTTGTGCGGAAAACGTAAACACAAACATACGTAGGCACGGTATTAAAATCTGATTAAAGTCGCAATCGTATTCCCTCTGCTCCCCAAGCTCTGACCCGACAAAAAAAAAAAAAAAATCAGGTTGCAAAAATACAAAAAGCGGAGCGCGTTTTCCAGCGCTCAGATCACAAAATTAGATTCGGCCCCGGTCGTCGTCGTTTGGTCGGTTAATTAGACATTCACCGGATATTTCAGGCGCGTCTCTGTCATCTACTTACCCTCGAATTCCGTCGCCCTTTGTTTCATCTGAAATATTATTTGGGAAAATATTTCGGACAACATCGCGTTTGTGTACGCAGTTACGTAGCGTAGTTAAAGCGAATAATGGAATTTCAAATGCGATTAGGTACCTCTCCTTTGCCGTGCGCTCTGAAAGACGACGGAAGAAATTGGAGGCGAAATGTGAAAATTTGAATAGGAAAAGTTTAGGAAAGTGTAAGGAAAAATTTCACGGATGACGGTTCCTATCATGTTCTAAAATTCAAATGTTGCATTTTTGCGTACCTGATCGAAATAGGGCTAGTACTTATACTGGGTGTTGCTACAGTATTGCAGCATTGCCATTTGAATAATGAGGAAAAGCGCTGATAAAACATGTGTAAAGATACAGATGTGCTCGCATCCATTTAGTGACAGCTAGTAACGGTGTGCCGTGCTTCAAACTGCGCGTCATTTACGCTGGGCTAAGATAAATTTATTTTGGAGGCATATTTTCGAGATAGTGAACGGTGTAATGATGAAGAGCGAATTACTCAGCATTGACTTGTGCTAAACAGTTTGCAAATAAATTTGCTGCGGACAAATGGTACTCTTCTCCGACACATAAATTGGTGTCCATTGCTCCAGATAAAGAGAAAGTTGTTTGAAGGGTAAATCGCCATCCATTCCTAACTAAAAATATGGCAGAAGAAGTACGTATTCGTTTGGATCGTAGCTTTAGAAAGCTGTTGCGATAACTTGCACAACGAACCGATAGAAATATGTGTATTTCTATCGGTTGTATAGAAATACACATATTAAATGGTAAGCACAATAAAAATTAATATAGAATTTTTTGTAGGTTTATCTTATGGAGCAGCTAACAAAGTAGTGAAGTGGAAACTCTATTATCATCCGTATAAAATTGTGCCGTTGATTCAATGAGAGGTAATGATATTTTAAGCTTTACTTTTATTTTGTGATAACAAAGTTATTGGTTTTGAATGTAAACTACTGCACTCACTAGATCCTACTTTGATGTTGACTTTTTTTTTGTATTTGATCATTCAAAAAATAAAAACAGTTTAGGGTATTATTATATTTACTTCTAGGTCGCCACTGGTACAAATCCACTACATTGAATCAGGTGCCAGTTATATATAAGATGTCGTTTCATACAAACCATTGAGAACGGGATATTGAAACTAGGTAACAGTCGAAGTCATAGAGGGCAACAAATTATGTTTTTTTTTTCTTAGCCGAAAACAATGTAAATTTGTTCTCATGGCTCACAAGATCACCAGATATCACACTCATGAGACACTTATGAGACATGATCGCATAGCGGCTCCTATTAAATACCTTTTATGGTAGCACAGGGAAGAATAATTATGGTGTCAAATTATGTAACGTGGCAAAGAAAGCACCATTACGCACTATTCTCCTTATTTAATTCAATACCCAACTGTATCACTGAGCGCGGTTAGAAGGCTGATTTCTTTAAAATTGTGTTCCCTGATTCACTTTTTATATACAAATTTATATACATTATGAATAGGCATTCTTGGTATTAACAAAAATTTATTTTCCAAAAAAAAATGATATTAGTGGGTTTTTAATTGTAAGCAGTATAGTTGCTCTCCGAAAAATCTTTCTTTAACGCCCTATCTAAAGAGGCCCAAGAACTAGGCTACAAGATGTACCAAATACATCATTTTGATACATCTTGTAGCCTAGCTGTTGGGCCTCTTTAGATTAGAGCGTTAATGGAAAAACACTTTTAACCATGTGAAATCCAACAAAAAAAGAAAATGGAGGAACCAATGCCTAAGTATCTGGTAAGAACTGATGCAGTAGCTTCTTTCGTTTATTCAGGAAATTTAGCCCTGTTCTAACACAATTTCCGTACGGTCCTTTCATTACGTGAATCATTCGTACAAAAAAATGTTTGAATTCAAAAAAATTGGAATGTGTTGTCAGATTGGTGCACGTGGTCAAGGGCCGTGCGAAAACTACAAATTGGAACAGCCCTATAATGTGGTCAATTTTTGAATTACTGCGAATCTCTCCAGTCTTGGAGTTAGAGCTTCCTTGACGTTGTAATTTCAGCGGAAGGAGCAAGGAGCAAGATATTTTTGAAATAAGTACTTAAGGCTTTTTTGAACTTTTATTTAGAAATATACTTAATTCTGAAAAACTCATTGCTAGCTTCCTTTACATCGAGTATCTAGTTATATAATTCATCATGTTTATATTTGAAATAACCGAGTTGATTTTCAGTTTCACTTTCATCGTGTTAAACACTCTATTGCACTATTTTTACATACATGGTGCTAAAGAGATAATTAAATTTAATATTATTTGTTTGTATTTAATCCGTGTCCAAAAAAATTCTAAAAAAAAATTAATTATTACTATTAGAATAGGCCCCTATACTACCGTTTGAATTTCGAATTAACTGAAATATTGGTTGATTCCTGATTAAGGATTGTTTACCGGTTTACCTTTTTACCGGTTAACCGGTAAATTGACCAAAAAACGTTCCGTAAATTACAAAAATTTACCTGTAATTTTGATAAATGCAAAATCCATACCAGAAATTTTTATCTACGAAATATTGTATTTATAGATATTTAAAGGTCTAAAGGGAGATTGAAAATAAAAACAGGTAACTGTAAGTATCAATATACCCAATTATTAATTTTATGGGAGATGCTTTTTGTTTAATTTTAATTTGAACTTTCTTGAGATGTAATGCCGCTGTAATGCGTTTGTTTGTACTTTAGAGCATGATTTGTGCGTGTTTGTTTGTTCAGAGCAAGCAAATCTAGATTACAAAGAGGGTTGCTCTTCCTGCTCGCGGTCCGACGTCCGAGCAATTTCCAGCAATTTGTGCAACATAACCTACTCGCACTAACACCGTGTTGTAAAAGTCGTTTGTAAATGTAATCTGATTTATAACTGCATCAAATATTGCAGAAATAGATAATATAACGATACCAATGTGATTGATGTAAAGAATGATCATTATATTTTAAAAACTTCACTTGGTAGGTACATAAATACTAGTATATGATGCATTTTTATTGTAGTCTAGATTCATTAATTTGAAAAATTATTTTTACTTTTCCTATTCATAATAGCTGCGACAATCTGACAATAGTAAATAATAAAATTAAGGCTATATTGCAATTGAGCGCGTTTGTTTGTACCATCTTTAAATCCAACTCTGAGACGCTCTCAAGTTACTCTGATGACGTCAGCAGATACTGCTCCAAGCACACAAACAAACAAAGCTATTATGAGAGGACTTTAATGCAGCATTGTTGTAAAATAACATTAAAGTTTGAACCTTAAATATTTTTTTTTACTTCTAACAACTGTTTCAAAAATAATTCAAATATTTATTACAAAATTTTAATATTATGCCTTAAGATTGTGCAAAATATGTATTATTCTAGCCTAACTTTTAATCTTATTTTCATGAGGAATCCCCATTAATGTCACATGAAAAAAAAAATTACCGGTAATTTACCAGTAAACCGGTATTTTCATTTTCATTGACGGAATTACCACTATTCCTGATGCATCTTGCATAGATGGCGTATTAGACAATAACACTTATATGGGAGATTCCTATGTTATTCAGAGAATAATCTTTGCACACAACTATTAATCACAATATGTTCATTTGCATTATTTTTTTCTTTTAACACACCTCTTAATTTAGACTCTAAATATATTGGGTGTTCTGCTAAACTTCTCACCAAATACATTTACATATACGGTTACCGAAAATATTTGCCCAAAAAACCTTTTAAGATTTCAACGTCAACCTACCGACCCGGTAAGTCTCAAGCACAAACACGTACACAGACAAAAAGTAAATCTACCGAAAGGAGAACTTTCCTAAGGACCTGTTCTTCTCTCTTACCCTCGCGACCCACTTTTCTTTTTTCTTTTTTTCTATTCCCATCTCGTTCTCACAACCACCTTACCTCTCGTCATCCCTTCTTTTATCTTCTGTTCTAAAATTGAACTTTGCACTTACATCGTACGGTGAGTGTGACAGGATTGCTGCTCCCCTTTCCCTCGACGTTCGTCGCCACACAGGTGAACTCTCCGGCTGTCGCCCTGGTTACGCTCTGCAATACCAAACTCTGATCGCTCAAGATGACACCGGCCGATACGTTGTGGTGAATTTCAATCCCCTACGCACACGATAAAGAGCGTGAGAGATAAGAGAAGCGAGCGAAATGGGGGATGGAAAAGGACGGGACGATAAATCGAATAAAGTCGTTTGACTTTAAAGGCGTTTCAACGTGGCGAAAAAAGTTCGCATGACCTACCGCCAGAGGGTGCCGCCGCGTGTTTCTTCCGTGTGTTGTTCTTTCGTATTTTCCCGTGCGCCTCCGCTCTCCTTTATGTGTGTGTTTTGTTTCGGGAATTAGGCAAATGACGGGGGCACACGTGCAGAATGGGAGATAGATGAGTGGGGGCGACTTCGTAAAGGAAAATTGAAATAACAAAGAAGCGTCTCCCAAATAAAAGGGGACGAGAAGAAAAAGAAGTATTTAGGAAGTTTCGGGCGGCTTCCTTTCCGTGGCAAAAACTTACGTTATGAAACCAGGAAAGCTTGTAGGCTTTCGGATTCGCCCTGATGTTACACTCGAAGTAAACGTCGTCGCCCTCTTTGATATCCTCGGGATTCAGGCTCGATCCCATCTTCAAAGTTACTATTGGCACATCTGGAAACAATAAAAATTGATCATCATTTATCTGAGAGAAGGGTATTTCGGGAAACGGCTGGAAATAAAATCGAAATCGTAATTAATTTCTCAATAATATTACAACCCCAGTGACCAACTATATTTATTTCATATTTTATAAATATTTAAAAAATATTAAAACTTTCTTGAATATTAGTTATATAAATATAATATGCATAAAATATATTATAGAAAATATATTAGGAAAACATTTAAAAAATATGTGTGTGTCACGACGAGCTTCCATTAAAAGTTTATGGAGAAGCAAATAAATGCGAGATTTAAAATTTTTTGTAGTGAGCGTGTGGGTGTAGGTTAGTTTAGCTAAAATATTTTCGACTTCCGGTAATGTTCCCTAATACCGAAGTAGTTGCCAACTTTGTTATTTCAAATGGAAAGGTAATATTTTTATTTCAAATTTGGATTCTACTCTAAATTTTAGGTCAAGTTTATCTAACATACTATGCCCTTAATCTTTATGCTTTACAAGATATTCGCTTCTTTTAAATAATTTTGTATTATGCAGTGGTACACGAACTTTTAAGTTGCTTGCAGTTGGTACAATGTAATTTTTTCATTTTCATTGCAAATAATATCCACCAAATGGGGTATCTATTTCCAACAAAGAAATTAAGAAATATTAAACTGACTGCAGGAAGAGAGGGGGCAAAAGAAAGGATCTTCAATTTGTGATAACTCATTTTTTTTAAATAGCAACCCCTATGTTTCTCTACGCCAATCGATTGACCGTCAAAAAATACGTATAAATGTTAAAAACCGTTTTTAGGTGAAATGAATGGTTTAGGAGATATTGCAGAAAAACTGTCGCAGCATAATCATTGCGAGTACATGTGTCGGTTCTAGGTGGCCATGATCAAACAATGTAATGTAATAATGAAAAATATATGCATCTGTCACATATCTGTCAAAGTGACAAATTCGAAGATTAATAGAGACCACGTTGACATAAATACGTACTAACGTATACTTGAATATTAATAAAAATGTCACGCCTACAGTTTTCAAATGAAGACTATTTAAATTTAATTATTACGTATGGAGAATGTCAGCGGATTATTAGTAGAACTTATTGACTTTTCACTGAGAAATACCCTAACAGGCCAAAACCTACTAAGGACACGGTTTAAGCGATTGCTCAATAATTGCAAAGATTTTGGGTCATTTACAAAAAAATCAGCGAAATTGAAACCGTTAGTGAACAACGAGTTCACAGAAATCACTGTGCTAGCTTATTTTAGGGCATTTCCTACAAATTCGATACGGGATGCAGAAGTAGCGATAAGAGTTTCCTCTAAAACAATTCACAGAATTTTGAAAAAACATAAATGGTACCCTTTTAAATTTAATTTAGTTCAACACATGGAACTATTGGATATTAGTCGTCGAAGAGAATTCTGCGAGTGGTTTCTAGTTCAAACGCAAGAAGATGATATGTTTTTAAATAATATTATTTGGACCGATGAAGCTAAATTCAGCAATAGGGGAATGTATAATCGACACAATTCTCATTTTTGGTCTTCCGAGAATCCTCGAGTAATTAGAGAGCGGAATTTTCAAAACGTTTGGAGTTTCAACGTGTTTTGCGCTATAAAAAATGATAGAATTCTATCTATCTTCTTCTATGACGATAATTTAACTGGTGCACTATATGAAGAAATATTACGCAATGTTATTTTTGTATCGCTACGTCTTCTACCGCAAGAAGATCAGAATACGTGGTACCAGATGGATGGCGCTCCGCCACATAATACCCACCAAATATGGCGTACCCTCACAGAAATGTTCGAGGATAGATGGATGGCGAACAACGGTCCCTTCAAATATCCTCCAAGATCTCCCGACTTAACGCCGCTAGATTTCTTCTTGTGGGGGGTTATCTTAAAAATTCTGTTTACAAAGACCCAGTTACTACGAAAGCAGATATGTTTGACAGAATTAGAAAAACTATAAATGAATTGGATGCACAATCAATTCAGCGCGCAACGCACGAACAGTTACTACGGAGGATAACTGCATGCTTACAACAAGGCGGTAGAAGTTTTGAACAACATTTGTAAAAAATTAATATATTGGTCATTTGTTTCTTGAATAAATATTTATAATTTTCTGTTACTTATTTTGTGTAGATAATAAACATGAGCAAGATACTGATGCCATCGTCTATGGTATTTATTTATTATAGGTGACAGTTATTGGCATTGTTTGATCATGGCCACCTAGAACCGACACATGTACTCGCAATGATTATGCTGCGACAGTTTTCTGCAATATCTCCTAAACCATTCATTTCACCTAAAAACGGTTTTTAACATTTATACATATTTTTTGACGGTCAATCGATTGGCACAGAGAAACATAGGGGTTGCTATTTAAAAAAAATGAGTTATCACAAATTGAAGATCTTTTCTTTTGCCCCCTCTCTTCCTGCAGTCAGTTTAATATTTCTTAATTTCTTTGTTGGAAATAGATACCCCATTTGGTGGATATTATTTGCAATGAAAATGAAAAAATTACATTGTACCAACTGCAAGCAACTTAAAAGTTCGTGTACCACTGCATAATACAAAATTATTTAAAAGAAGCGAACATCTTGTAAAGCATAAAGATTAAGGGCATAGTATGTTAGATAAACTTGACCTAAAATTCAGAGTAGAATCCAAATTTGAAGTAAAAATATTACCTTTCCATTTGAAATAACAAAGTTGGCAACTACTTCCGGTATTATAGAAAATTACCGGAAGTCGAAAATATTTTAGCTGAACTAATCTACACCCACAGGTTCACTACAAAAAATTTTAAATCTCGCATTTAATTGCTTCTCCATAAACTTTTAATGGAAGCTCGTCGTGACACACACGAATGTTATGTAGCATTAATAATATTTTATTGCAAATGTTTTCTCAATATATTTTTCATAACTCTGCAAGAATATTTTGCTTTGTATTTCTGTAAATATTTATTTCATATAAAAAAAAAAGATTGAATTTTTGCTTTTGTACATTTGGCGCGTAGGACGAATAATATAAAATGGGTAAAATATGCATACATATTAAGTAGGTATGTACCTATTTAAAATGATAGTTTAAAGATTAAATTAGATAATATATAATCTAATATGATTTAATTAGTATCTAAATGTAAGTTGAGCGCTGTAACTTTTCTATTAATATATCTGCGTTTTGTATTATATTATTTGTAATATTTGTAAGTTGCGAACGTCAACACAACACCTCTATCCATTACGGTGCCGGTGTTATATGATTTATGCGTTTATGGATTAGGTACATAGAATGCATACGCGCACGTGCGTATCATCAACGTTTTCATTCGTTTGTCCGCTACATGTTATAGTTTATAATAGTATACGATTAGGTCAGATTAGGGTTAACTGTGTAATTAATTGTTGCGGGATGTGTTTTAGTTTTTGTGGTGACTACGAGATAAGCAAAACTTTGAACATGTCATGGCATTTATAAGATAATTGGAGTGCTCAATATCGCTATGTACAGAAATCGTTTAATAATATAATTGTAGGAATTTTATGCATCATATATGTACTGCATCTACCAGATAAATTGCTAGTTGATTTGCTTAAGAGATTCGTCTCGGTAGATAACCGTCATAACCTCAAATAGAGGTTAGAATACGTTGTGTTGTTTTATTGTTTGTACGTAGAATGTTTTCAAATATTATGAAATAAAGTAAAAATAAGTATCGTAAGTATTAGAATGTAGTTACCACTCCAATTATTGCTCCAAACGTATTAGTAGGTGTTGATAATGTTGTACGATGTTTTATTCATGGGTATGATCTAATACATTGGCATTGTTTTAGAGGCTACAAGGAAACGCCATGAGAGCGCCACTACCGAAGATATGAAAAAAAGCCTGGCACCAGCCAAGGCTAGACTTAAAATTGAGTATTTTTCATTTTTATTGCATATTCAAATAAAATGATAATAAATACGTTTGTTTTTTATTTAGAACCACTTCAATTAAAAATAGTTGATTAATTTGATAAACCTTCAGTTATGCCTTAAAAGATGCCAGAATTATATGATTATTAACTTGTATGGTGAAGTGTGAAAAAACAAGTTCTTGCCTTTTAGACAACTCTATGTATGTTTAAACTTTTTCGTTATCGACGTTATACATTTCTAGATAACCAAGAACGATTTAGTTCATTTTGACAAATTAAATAGATTGCATAAAAAATCTCAATTTTCATAAATATTTTACAAATATTTTAGAAAAAATATAGCGCTTACATTAATTTTTAAAATATGGATTAAATATTTTAATTGAATTTTTATCTATATTTAGAAAAAAATATGAAAAATATATTCAAAAACCTCTTACGAAAAATATTTATAAAATATATTTTTAAAAATATCTATGTAATATTTCTGGCTGTTAGAGAAGATTCAAAAATAACTTTTCTCATTTGGAAAACCGGTGTAGATTTTGTTTAGTCATTTAATTACTTAAACACACGAGTAGTGTTTTCTCAATTCTTGCTTTCCTTTACAAGCTGGCGCATAACTTCAAACAGTACGGCCGCAGCGCAAATATTCGCAATTTAGCTAATTGCGCAAACATACATTGAGGGCGTGCGAATGTTATTGCCCACATTTGATGCATTTACTGCCGTCTAAATATTAAAAATTGGATAATGTGACACATTAAGTGGATTGTACTATTAGCACGATTGTATTAATCGATGACGTACTAATTGTCCTAGAATGCGGTTTACAACGTGCTACTCATACAGCATCAGCCAAATGTGTGGGAACATCTGATTTTTGGCTAAATTATGGGTTCTATTAAAAAAATAACCTTAAGAAACGTTTTTATAGTATTTTTATTCTAGTCTGTAACATACTTTATATCCAACAACTATCATATATTTCGAGATATGACGTCATCGATAGCTTTTTTAAGTGGATCACTCTGTATCTTTCCACATTTTCAAATAGACACTTTCCCAAGAATTACAATGCTATACAGTTTCATAGGTATGCGGCTTGAGATATTAAAATAAAGCGTTGAGTATCAACATCTTTAGTTTCATTACTATCAATCTTATCCAGCATTTCCTGACAAAACTGCATCCTCTTGTTTAGGACCATCTTCAATTAATTCTTTTACTAAATGTACTTATACGGATAAAACTTATTTTTAGATAAGGAAAAAAGGATTCAGTAAAGTAATATAAAGACAGTCTTGTTAGTGACGTTTTTGATTCTTCTTGAAGATTAATAAGAACATCCAAAGAATTACCTTTATTTGTAGCAATTTTATGTCGACCGGATTTTGGCCGTTTTTTAACACTTCCAGTTCCATTAAACTTTTGCAACATCCTTGAGACTGTTGATTTTGAAATACTTTCATCAGGGAATATTGCATACACCTTGAAAAGCCTCTGTCTGTCTCCAAAACCAACCATCATTAACAAACTAATTCTTTTACGTTCTGTTAGTTCGCCCATGATGAACAACTGTTTTAGTAGGTATACGGAAACAATCTGTCAGTATTGACTATGACGATACCAAATATTATGCCAGTATCCATATGGTCAAAGAAATATTCCACTGGCGTATTATAGATGGCGCCACCAGCATATTCTATTATGTAAATATTGTGTGGTGATATATTTCCATAAGAGAATACTTGTGCTGCCACCTATATAGTACGCCAATGGAACATTTCTTTGACCATATGTATACTGGTATAATATTCGGTAATACTAAGTAATGCAAATAATTTCATTTCTGCTAAAGTTTCCGTGCAACATAAAAGGTAACGAATTATTCTTATCAGATATATCTGACAACATTTTTTTAATAGCCAACACTTTATTTTAATATCTCAAACCGCACACCCACCAAACCGTATATCATTGTAATTCTCGAAAAAAGTGTCTATCCGAAAATATGAAAAGATACAGGATGATCCATTAAAAAAAAAAACTGCGGATGACGTTATATCTCGAAACATGTGATAGTTGTTGGAAATCAAAGTATGTTACAGACTAGAATAAAAATACTACAAAAACTTTTCTTAAGGTTATTTTTTTTTAGTTCTACTCTTTTTTTCTTGGAAGTGCTGCATTTCTGTCTGAAGTGTAAGAAATGTGAAAATTCTAAATATTTCAAAACAACTTGAAAAGCACAGATCAGGTTTTATTCATCCTTTAACTCTGCGACAAGTGTATCTATTGTATTATTATATATTTAGTAAATTGCCTTACCAAAACAGGTTAGTCACTTGATCAGGTCTTAATCCTATGTAAAGCAAGCTTTTCTCCGATTGATTTATTGGCACATTCACGGTCCAGTGCACTGCGAATATGCGCTGCTTTAACAGAACGTATTCAAAATTAATAGAAAATTGTTTTTCTTCCTTTTCGCTGTATAATCTCCATACAGGCTCACTTTTAAAGCTTACTATTCTGCATACATAATCCCTTACAGCCGTATTCTGATTAACAAGCTTGCAACTGTTCCAGTTTGTATTTATCTGAGAACTGATGCATACTCAAGCACTGGGATAATTCGCACATCACCAGTTTGCTGTGTCTGTGACAAGCACAGCAAACAAGGGCTCTTTGCTCATTAATATCGTTTCAGTAAAGCTGTCGTCTTCTTATACTACTAATAATCAACTGTACTACGTATTGCAGATATGTTTATTGTTAACAGCTGCTGCAGATGCAGCGAAAGCCGTTTCAAATGCCTATATAATTAGTTGGTTTGCAGTTCCATTATTCGCTACATCCTTATGGTCCAGCACTCGCAGGCTTACCGGAGTTCATTGAGACATTCTCAAACTAGTTTGGAATAGATTCAATAAAACATGAATGCATCTAGGGCCCGCTTGACTATCAAAAAGGCTCGAAGGAGTCTGCTCCCCAGCAATTATTACCAGAACCTACGCCTTTCTTCAAACCATTTGCTAATAAGTTTTGGGGTTTAAATTATAGTTTTTGCTTAATTCTCCAATCACCTCGATCCAAGGCAACCTTAAAGAGTTACTAGAGTTTAGATATCATTATATCACTCTTCATTTGTGTCAGAGAAATAGGAAGATGAACCGAGCTATGTAAAAGCGCCGCTATCTTCTCTGACAGTCAATTCACACTTAAAGCGACTAGTTCTGTAAGTGTGAACCTGTTAGCATTAGTGTTAGCATTGCCTAGCCACTCGGGCGTGAGGGCAAATGAGGCGACGAACGATCTGGTCAGGCGAGGTTAGTAAGTAAGTAATTTATTGGAGCTGGGCCTTCTTTTGGCACTACCAAATCGCAAATTAAAAAATGCGTCAAGGAATGGATACATAATCAGTCCAGAGAGGGTTGGCAAAAGTCACCAGGATAGAGACAGGCACAAGAGCTTCTAAAGGAGCAGAAGCCTCAATTTACTAAAGATTTACTGATTAAAGACAGGAAAATTGTCAAAATAACAGTAGGTCTGCTGAGTAGTCATTGTAAACTACGTGCACAACATAGGCCTGACAGATGACGCTACTTGCAAATTCTGCCAAAATGACGAACACCCAGTTTGTGTGCTGTGCCAAATGCGACGGCCTGGTGAGGACAAGGTTTCTAGTAATGCGTTTGGAAAGCCCCACAAACAGCTACACAAATAGATCCACCTTAATTTAATCATTCCCCATTTCAAAGATAAGGGTAAACTTTCCCCAAAAGTTGTTATTTTGGCGATGCCCAGAATTATGGGAGTGAGTTTAGCAATCGTCTGCTTCTGTCTAGCTTTGCTCCATGCAGTCATACAAAATACCCTTCCACAAAGGTTTACTGTACTGGACCGCGCTTCAATAACTAATGCTAATGATGAAATCGCAAACATTCGTTTCGTTCTGTGCAGTGAAGCACTTAAGGTGCTTTAAAATGTTTTATTTTACAGTTACCGCAGCTTTAAGTATTGCTTTTATTATTACTGTTACTTTAGAATTATGATTCAAATTAACAAAGATATTGTAAACACACCCATCGATGATTGTAGTTATCTGGGTTAGTCTGGATAGAATCTGTATTCATTTTAAGCGTACACAATCTTCATCAGGTACAGATATTTTATTACTCGTTTGCGATTCCATCTGTGACACCAATATCAACTTTAACCTTTTCAACTTTCCCCAATATCCGCATTGACCAAATTGTGTACGTCCCACATGCCAAAGTAACGAACAAATTCATTAAAGAAAAAAGGCACCCAGCTTGTAATTGGATCGCATCTACCAGATGTTCACGTATGTCCGGGATCCTCTCCCTTCGGCTAACTAAATAGCTAATCTACGCAACCGTATGTGACAGCACATGTCACTGAGCCTATGTTTTGATGGGCGAAAGCAATTTTGTAGGAATTGAAGGGTAGAAGCGGTTACTTACAGTGGACATTCAGTCGGAACTTATCCTCCAGGGCACTGTCGGGTATGGACGGGTTCTCTGCTCTGCAAGTTAAGTACTTTCCATCGTCTTCGACGACCGGCTCGAAGGTCAAGATGCTGAGGCTCTGGTTATTGGGCGCGGGGATCTGTAAACAGGAAGAATATTGATTTTAGCTGCAGGAAAGTACAGTGGAGGAATGTAATAGGAGTACCTAAAAGTTGATGTAAAATTAAATGTTATAACAGGGTTGTAAACTATACTGATAATTGCAATATATGATCATACTGTTCACATATTTGCTTGTCAGCATATTCGACCAACAATCTCAACTCGCTAACTACTTGCTGTTAACAATATTGTTACGCTGTCATTCATTTATGCCCTACATTATATCATGTATAACGAATAAAGGATGTGGAACTGACGACATCGCGAAAATAGCACTATTGCGATATTCCATTGATTTTTATTTAATTTGTTGATATTTTCTACTTGAATGGATAGATATTCAATTTATTGACATCTATAATAGCTACATGTTTCGGCTTTCAGACTCTCTACAAGTTAAAAGCAATCACAATCAATAATATAGAAGCATTTTTACATTTTATATATACACAGCGCACTAATATTAAAATCGCATCTATTTCTCTAACAGTTAAAATCGATACACATATTTAAATGACACATTTCTCTTTAGTTTATTATTTATTTTTAATCAATGAAAACATTTTATTTATTTTTACGTTAATTGTAAGTTCCCCATTTCATTTTTAACACTATCTAAAATAAACTATAAATTCAGTAATATAATATTTCTCTTGTAAACTTCATCACATATAAACCCTTTTTAACGAATCTTAATATATTATTGATTGTAATCGCTTTTAATTTGTAGAGAGCCGAACATGTAACTCTTAATGAATTTGAATAGAACTAATATTATTTGATTATATTTGAATTTATTTAATATGTTAACATTATATAAAAGTGGAATTCATATTTCCTTTAAGTACACACATTAATAACTTCTGCTAGTTTAAAATTGGATGAGATATTGTATCTGATAAGAATGTTTCTGCATCTCTAATATGTCTCAATTTTTAAATTTGGTAGGCTAACTACTAGCTAATTCTATACACAGCTTAATCACATAGAGTAAACACAATTAAACGGCAAGAAATTTACTGTCATTATAAAATCGTCACCTACAACAACAATAAGATTTAAATTTAATATTAAAATTAATGGAAACAATAATACTTAAATGGAAGAGTGTTCTATTAAACACAGAGTGATGTATTAAAAAAATAATTGAGATATGCCCTGTGTAATTTGAGTGAGTCTGCACTTCACTGACGAAAATCTAGTATATTAAAGTACAACTATATCTAAACAAATCCAAAATATGACTCACTTATTCTAAAGTGATAATGCTATCTTCTTTTTTTTTCTTTTTTTTTCTTGTGACATAATTTTCAGAAAATGAAAGATTCTCGGAAAATTAACGAGCTTTAGACTAAGATATCTTGTATTTTATTTCTTTAAAAATTGTTAGCGATTTTAAAAACACAGTAATATTAAGGATTTAAATAATTAAAATGGAAGACTGTATCTAGGTTGCGAAACATTCTATGCAAGTAAGGATCGCTTCACGTTATAGACCAGTCACGCTCCTACAAGTTTAACTTTTGTCGTATCTGTCACTATTTATGAACTGTATAGGCATTTTCTGCCATTAAAACATCGTGTATATATTTTGTTTCATGTACCGGTATCTTCACTTTCTCCAGAAGGTGGAAAGCTTTTTTGTATCTGAAAGCGTCCGTAAAGCTATCTGTAAGTCTGTGTGCATCCATAGTACATGGTTATCGTCTCACAGATAATCTTACAGACGCTACAAATATGCATACAATTCCACCATTTTCATATCAAAAAGGCTATTTGCGATTCTGTTAATCATACAAGTAATATTCATGGGATCTGTACATTGACCGGGATGTTAATTATATAAGAACGAGCTACATAACAGTATACAATTTTTAAAAACATTGGCAAATATACGCTTTTAATAACCGTAATGTATGTTATGTAACAATGTAGAGTTCAATAAATAAAATTGTTGATAAATAGAATAAGTAAATTTAGTTTTTAGTAATATTAAGCAATGAGAACTGCTGCGTCAGCTTGATATGAGTTTATATGGTTGGCGCTGCGATATATATTATTATATTCGCCATTTTGCCCTGATTAATGTATTGTTGTTAGTATAGTATTGAAGCTGCACCGTACACCACTTACTGAAGTAAAAGATGTAAAATTCCAAACAACATATTGTTTATCGCTTTCGGAATCGCGCAAAAATACGATTTCGTTTTCACGTAATACAGTTATTATAATACTTTCAAAAGGCTTTTCAGTGGGTAAAATTATTTAAAATTGACCTTTAATTTGTGCGTCTTCCTTAAGTATAACTTGAAACAACAGAACAATGCAAATATTGCAGATTATGACTAATTGGTATGGGCTCTGATAGTAGAAAAATTTATATTTTTGTCCTTATTTACGAAATACTTGAACATTGTGCGTCGTGGTGGCGTAGTTATGAGTTTCTAATGTCTCTGCAAAAATGTTTTTCTCCTTCGGTTACGTCCATTATATACAACCAAACATATGGAACTATGACAAGGCGTTTAAGGGGAATGATAGTGGAAATAGGTAGCAAAATAAAATGCGTCACTAAGGTGCTACAAACGAGCATACAGTCGTCATATACGAGTGTGTGACTGAAAATCACCAATCGCTTATCAATCAATGTCGTCTGTATAAAAGACGAAAAAGCGCGAATAATGCAGTGGCATTACAAGGTCATTTGTTACTATCCATCCATAGGCTTGTATCGTAATATTTTTCACCATCGTTCTGTTGTGAAAACTACGAGAAACCCTATAATCAATTAGTCTAGTCTTATTATCCAATGTATGACATAGTTTGTAATCGAGTAATTTATTGTTTATTGAAAGTAGACAGTGGAAGATTCGAAGAGTTGATGTCATTTTGTTTGCACTTTTTCTGGTTAAAAGATGTATGAGACTAAGTTTATTCTATTTAAGATTTTTACTTGTTTAAAAATAATGAAACATTTTAATAATAATAATAATAATAATAATAATATTTAATGATTCAAACTATCGTATAGATAAAAGAATCACTCAAAAGAAATTACAAAATAAAAAAGTGTAAAAAATAGCAATATGCTAAACAAAATAAACAAACTAACCTAGGCCAGGTATACCAAACCACCTTATAAAACAATGTTAACATAATAGCATAAGGAAAAATAAAACTAAATAAAAATAATAATAATATAAAGTAATAAGTGTAGAATTCCTTATATATTGTTGGAAAAAAAGTTCTCAATGCTGTAATAGCAACCTTTCTGTAGATATACTTTCAGGTTTTGTTAAAGCCTACATTGGTTTTAAGTTGTTAGGTAGTTTGTTATATAATTGGTTTGCCAATATGTGTCACTCCTCTGCTGGTAATGTTTAACTCGCATCTGGGAATAAAGAGATCATCTCTATGGCGAGTGGAGTGGTCATGAATGTTTTTTATTGTCGTGTACCTATGTCTGTTTTTGTGGTGACAGCATACAGCTTCATATATACAAAGACAAGGAAGAGGTAAAATTCCAAACCGCCAGAACAATGGTTTACAAGGGGTTAATGGTCCAACTCCTCAAGAATTCTAATAAACTGTTTCTGGCTATGAAAACTTCTTGGCGGAAGGAGATGCACCCCAGAGCAATAAACCTTAGCATAAACGAGATTGAACCTCAGCGTAATACACAAAGTAGCTAGCGCCAGTTGCTTACGTAAACAGCGCAAAGATAAGCTTTGGAGTGTAAAGTCTTTATCAAATTGATACAGTGATGGTCCCACAGTAAATTTTCCTGTATGTGTACCCCAAGGAATTTAAAAGTATTAGTGTGATTAATCTCGGTACCATTAATTTGAAGGTTGCAGGTTGTATTTAGTGTACGTTGGTAGGTGTGAAATAGCACGAATGTATTAATTTAATTTTGAAATAATTTTGAATATTTTTCAAGGCTAAATATTTTTGCGAATTTTACTCCTTTCAATTTCTGGTAATTATTTTGATGAGTTTTTGTTAACGTTGTTCTCAAGTGCACTTTCATGTTTTAGTATTTAGTTTCAATATTGCTATTCGTACACCAAATCTGCATCATTATTTTCTAGATTTACATAGTTTATAACCTCTATTATCATTGTATACTATATTAACATGTCGAGTTTTTGAAATATCAACGAATTTGTAGCAAAAATATGCAACACGCCTCCTTGAAAACGTGAACGATCGCCAAGTGACGTCCATATCAATCAGAATACAACCAAGAACCAAGGGGAATCAAAGTATCGCTTTAACCTTTAACGACTGTCGCCCAAGCTCTCTCCTCATCGCCCTAAGCCAATCATGTCGCCGTTCATTATCGCACTTTCATATGTTTATCTGTACAATAAGCATAGTCAATTGACGGATCTAATAAATCACATTTGAAACAATTTTTAATTTAAATGTCTTCTTAGAAAACTTCCTTCGCTGAACGGGAACATTTTTGGCAACACGGAAACCATAGAATCACCACCCCACCACAGCGGCATTGCTTAAAACATTTAATCCTTGTAAATCTCCCCACTCCATTTCCGTAAAACTGCGTGTTTCCAAATCCGGTAGGTACTTACAAATTTCGGCAAGATAAACTTTTTTTTATTAATTAAAAATTAATTAGCTCGCCACCCAAGCAATGTTCAGACGCACGGCTTCGAAAGGACCGAAACCTGACGGCGTCGACCCGAACTTTCCATCTGAGCCATTAAACTTTGAGATTCAGTCGTTTTAGGCGGTTAATTTTTTTCCAAATCCAGAAGTTTGCCAAAGCCTAAATCTTTAAGTAGCTACTGAATTTTGTATATCTTTAATGCAGCAGCGCCCCGGGTTGCGGAAATGTGGACGGGTGGAATCTGTCAGCATTTACGTAATCATGGTTCTATATTATATATTTAAGTTTATTGTGGCGGTAAATTTTATAACATGCCTAAATTTCTTGGCGAAACGAACTAAATAATAAAAGAAATATTTTATAAATTTTACACCGTATTTTAGCTCTAAAAAGGTTTCAGTTAGCTTCATATTTGTTGAAACATTATATGTAAATAAAATAAATTCATTGTATTTAATGGACATACAGCTACGTGAGCAATAATATATTTGTGGTTGGTATCACACCACCGTTTGCGATCATATTATACTGGACTGTGTATTATAGTAAACATATCTGTTTATATTTAAAGTTGTCAAATATGCGTGGTTTAATATGTACATACATTGTAATAATAGACTTTTATTGTAGGATTGAATCGAATTGAATGGTGAATAAAAAAAAATTAAATAAAAACACGAATGTGCCAGGGAACGCTTCGTTGAGGGATGGTTAGATCAGTGTTGACTGCGTATGTTGACAACAAACCAAAGTGTTTGTTGAGTTGCTTCTAACTTTATTTCACAGAATTTACCATTTAAATTGGGCGCGCCCAAAAATAACAAAGTACTTTTTATATCAAGAAATCCATTTCTAGATATATTCCATTCTCGCTGCACGCAACTCGTTACTCCCAATGTTAGGGCGAAGGAAACCAAGGCACCTAGCAAAGAAATTGCTACTCTACAAGTCCATCTTAAGGCCTGTTCTGGTTTATGGCGCTTTTGCGTGGCCCCCACTAGATTGAAGTCCTTCGAGGTACTTCAAAACAAGACACTCAGGCTAATCGTGCAGGCACCTTGGTTCGTAAGGAACGAGCAGATTCATAGAGATCGGGCAAATGTTCGCCTCCGAGATTTCATTAAGCAAGCGAAAACCCCTTGGTTCAGGCGGTTGTGGAACCACAGGATCGTCCACCTCCACTTGCACGAGTCAGACGTCTAGATGTTTTCTTAGAGTAACATCTAACGTTCAAAACCTGACGACCGCCTTCAACACCTTCAAGTGAGGTAAAACTTCCAAAAATTACTTAGCTTCGATTTAGAGTTTCAAATGACGATCACCAGTCTCCCCTGAAGAGTAACTAATCACAAGTTACTTCCAAACACCCACCCCCAGCGGCTTGATCGTGCCGCTTCTATCAGATATGAAAGGGTAAATATAAATAAATAAAGTTATGAAAACTAAATTATTACAAATTATCCCAACCCCGTGCTCCACCTAAGAAGGTACTACACGAGGCTGCCTATTCTAAGTACTATATGGGTTCCATAACAATTGAAATGATCCTGCTCTAACTAAATAAGTTCCCTATGATTCTTAATAACAAAACGACCATATGAATACTACTTTTGAGAAATGATAAAATATGTGAAATGTGATTAGTTCACATAATCGCGAGTCTACTGTAAATCAGTCAGCTATCAGTATTATTAAATGCGCCCATGGAACGACTTTCATTATCTCCCAGCATTCGCCAAGGACACTGATTATATATAATATACTTATAGAAAATCAATGGCCGCGGAGTAAGGAAAACATGGCAAAAACTTACTCTGGGAGGATCTGGGAAGAAGTCCCAGACTTATTACTGATAGCCGCAAAATATTATTATCCTTCTGAGTGCCGAAGAAGCTGCCTCCACGTCTCCTCAAATTCCGACAGCCTTGCCGTTCTCGCGTAGCTGCTCCCTTTTTCACACATTCAGAAGTTGAACAGGAAAGATGATGAAAGGGTACAGAACCTCAGGTTCACACCTAGTTGAGATATAGGTAAAAACGTTTTACAAGAATTTTTAAGAGAACGGTGAATGTTTATGTAATGTGGTTTGTTATTTGTGAGCAGTTTAAATAAAAGTAAATAATATGGATTAAAAAAAGGCGGTACAATAATCCGAATGGATCCTTTTATAAACTTAACGAATTGGGAAAATTTGGATTTCAATGTAAGTAAAAATCTTTTCCAACATAACCTATAATTAAAATTAAGTTCCTACCTGGATAAAATTCGCTTAATTTTTGGTAAGACATGAAGTGTAATTTATTAATTTAACATGTGACCATGTAATAGAAAAAAGTACCCAACCAACACAGGTAATTTTGGATTATTAAATAGTATAATGAATTTAATATAGACAAACGAGTCATAGTATAACATATTAATTGTTAGTTTTCAAGTAAGATGGCACATATTGAATACAAAGCTTAAAAAAATATACAGCTTAAACTAGTACAACAATTCATAAAACAAAAGGAATACATACTAGATAATTTTTATCAAATATAACTTGCAAATGGTAAAAAATCGCAATTATTAGTTCTATCAATGAATATGTAAATTTGAAACATCTTTCCCAGAAGATATATTACACAGTAATTGTAAAATAACAATTTGTATGGTAGTACTAATATTCATGTTTGTGCCTTGTAAATTTCGTTTAATTTAGAAAATATTGTCTCTAAAATCAAACGTCTCTTTTTTATATGTCTAAAATCTTTAGATTTGAAAGATTAAATGTGTCATCTGTATTAATCACACGTTTAGCTAAACCAACGAATTTTTCTGTGTAGCAATATCATAGTTGTGCTGTTTTAACATATTAAGTATTATGTGTGAGCATACAAATTATATGAATTTGTTGCTGAAAATCATTGTAAATGTAGTAATTTTTAGTTACTTAGAAAATAGTTATTAACATTATTTTTTATATTATTACAAGATCATGATAACCAAAATATTAATGTTGATTCAAATGTGAAAACTTGCGCACAATGTTTACTTAAAGAAATGCAGAGAAAAAAAATATATTTATACTAGGTACTCTGATATTACATATTTCACCTATATTACTATGGATTATTTACGCTTATGTATACAGTTTGCTTTTAGTTCATTACTATATTGCGTATTGCAATTACGATGTTATTAAAATGACATTAAAAAAAATTCAAAAGTTGCTTCACTTAAAAAAGAATTTCAAAATCAATAGTACCACTGATTCTACGTTTGAAATTCCTGCCGTGATAGAAAAGGTAATACATATTTCGTGCAGCAACAACAGATGGCGTAATTCAGATCGTATGGTGTTTCAAGTTCCCCATATCCCTTTAATAGAATTCATCGTTGGATGACTTGCTACTAGTTACACCAGATCAATATCATTGTCCAGATTAGATAAGTACTAAGATCTAACATACTTCATAGTAACATTTCTAAAGCAGAAAAGGTTGTGACATCTTTGTCCCATAGCGTGGAGAGTATTATTTTTCGCGACAACAAACATTTATGTAAATCCTTTCTGTTAGTGGCAGTAGATACCGCCCTTATTTTAGTTCGGGGTTTCAAGATAAGATCCTAAAAAAATGTAAAAGTTAGGGCGCTGAAAAGGTTAACATATCTATTTATTTGCTGAAAGTATTTCTACATTATGGATTATTAAAAAGATTTAAAAGCAACATTTAAAAGTTATACAAGTAAACTTTTAAATGTTGCTTTTAATTAAAATATTTACAACAAAAGAAAATTTAATGTTAGTATCTCACTATTATTGTCTATATGAAGCAAGAATAGTAGTTATAGGTGTATTGAAGATACCTGCTTTATTGAATATGAAATAAAACAATCTGCTATCGATATATAAATCGTAATAAAACTAAGCAGGTAAATTGACATAATGAAACAGGAATTATTAGCTAATACTACGTCTGCATTCAATGTTCATGCACATAATTGTTATTGTTATCAATATCACTTATCATATGACAGCGGTGTAACAGTTTTCCGCGTTATATAAAATATTTTAAATTTTTTTTCCAATGAAAATATTTTAATTTTTGTAATTTTTGTTATGGCAACATAAACACCAGTAAAAGATTTTTTTTATTTAAATTTAGCAGTCCTATATTTAATTCCACAACAATAAAATAAATAAAGGTAAAACAGAATATAGCGAATCATGTATTAATTAAATGCGAGGAGGGGAAATACGAATAGTTGATTAGAACTTAGATATAAACAAGGGACTTAAACTTAAATCTACAATCTAAAAAAAAATAACATTTAATCCCTTGGCGGAAACTACAAGGGTAAAATTTTGAGAATGCAAATTTCTGCGCAATTCGGTATATATCTATATATATACCTTATAAGATAATAATACCGTAAAGAGTATTATTATCCGGCTCTGTCGCGGATTACGAAGATAATATACGCTGTAACGGTACGCTTTATAGATCCCACGTTTGTGGGTCATGATTTTAATGGAACAGGTATTATCTCGCTCCGCGTTGGCCGACAAAATGCAATGGGTCGTTAATTTACTTATGAATATTATATTTTTTAGTTGGGCGCTTCGAGTTGGGATTTGTAAATTATAATATTAATTAATTGGAATAAATAAAAAAATTAATATGAGAATCTTTTATCGATAAAATATAAAATTAAAAGATATTGATTTCACCTTTACAGTCTTTTTTATTATACAACGAAAGCAGATAAAGATATAAATAAAAAGATTACTTGGTAAACAAAGATTAATTGGTGGTAGTAAAAAATAATTAATGGAGTTCTCTTGTATATTACTGACTGAATTGAATATTAAATTAAAAATTAACAATAAACAAAATTATAATATCTGATTTTGCAAATAATAAACAAACAAAAATAAAGCGATAACACTAGCAGTTTTAGCGGCCGCTTGGCTTTAGGAGTAGTCGTTTGGCTTTCGACACAGGTAGCAGTTTCGTTTGTTGGTCGGCTCGGACTAGTTCCGTTGTGGTATTTATTCTCTGGATCGGGAATCTCTCAGCGTACGACACCACAACACTTCAGCGTACGACTAATAATCAATCTAATAACTGATCAAAAAATGGCAGAATCTTACTCAAGGGGACACGTTATCCCACTACGCGTTTATTTTTACCAATATCTGGTATTCTTCTCTGGCAACAACAAGTGGCCAAGGTAAATCAGCAATAACGGTGATAAAATAGCCCGCTACGCTATTTACTTTTAACAATATATAACTGTGTTGTGGCCGGTGCTCAATGGCGGCTGCTTCAACGACCGTGCTTCAGACGGACGGCACGTCCGCTCTATCCCAATGCTAGCTGCCGACTTCTATTCTTCGCTTGCGTACCTACGATCTCCTCGGCTGGCTGCAAGTTAGGAACGTTGCGCTGTCCTCGTGTTTCGCGGCAAACTCCTTTATTTGTTCATTCCTTTCTTGACGCCGCTTACGTCACATCTCACATATACACGCACACAGATTAATATAACTAAAATACGTTACAAATTCTATATGTTTTATATATTTATATTTAACTAAATAGGATGAAATCGAATATCTTTTATTAAGGAAGTAAATAATAAATCAAATTTAAGATAAAATGTATTCTAGGCGTCCCAGCCGATAACGAATACCTTTTTCTTTTAATTATTATATTCTGTTTAGAATATATCCCCACAAACATTGTACTCACACCATCTTTTAGTCTATTAGCAAGCACCACGTCTCTTTTATTGCTTTAGTTAAGCCGCCTTTACACCGGAGTTAGTAACACGAGTTATTAACAAAATGTTATTAACTTGACAAAATCGTCCAAAAATTTCTTGTAACAAAAGCTAATAACACGTGTTATTAACAGAAAAATCCCTGTTTGTAACAGGATTTATGTTATCCATCGAGAGTCGGTAAAGATCAAAGGAAGTTGATAACAGCGGTTAATAACAAAAGTTATTAACAATTCTGTTACTAACTCCGGTGTAAAGGCGGCTTTAACGTATTACTTACTCCACCTCTGGAAAATTCTAAGAACGGCATCAAATATGTACAATGGTGAAAGGCCGGATAGATTTAATCCCCCAAACAATAAAAAAGTAAAATAGGCCAAGGCATATAACCATGAATAACTATAACTAGCATTTCTACAGTCCTCAATTACAGACTAACTTTAGGTGTACAATGAAGCAATTTACGTTTATCGAAAAGCTCCGTTCGTCTACATTACTCTCTTTAAACTAAATACAAAAGTTAAACACAAGGTAAAATGTATTAAATATTTGCCCACAAAAACTTCGCGGAAGCATAAACAAAATATGGTTTCTCTGTAGCGCAGCGTGAGAGCCAAAATGTATCTGATAGAGGTTGTCTGCCAACCGCTCGCTAAAGTTAGAGCTCGTTTATTTTTACTAGAAACCAACCGAAGAGGGTAAAATCGGAGAGACCGTGAGCGGCGAAAGCAAACTTTAAATGGAAATAGTAAAATACACATACGATGCTCGCGCACGAATAACCGTGGCGAATCTTACGTAGGGTCGTCTCTAGTAGTGCAAAAACCGGTTTTACGATGGGTATCAAAAATAAGTGGCGCAGAATGTCAGGGCGTGCTGAATGTGCCTTTATTTGAGAGCATATGGACATGACTGTACTGAACATAAGTATATGAAATGGAAACGGGGTCTTTTTTTGAAGGGTACCCGTATGCTTTTTTGATGGAGATACTTGTACCCACATTCTGTGTTTGAAAGTGGATGCGTGATTCCCATATAAAAAAGAATGTCTTTTCTTTATCATGCGGTTGAGAATGTACGATAAATTTTGATTTTATTTTACTTGCCTTTACATTACATATCACATTTATTTGCAATTAAATTAACATTTGATCAGCAAGCGACTGCTGAGAAATAAAATTATTAAACTTTTTATTACTATTCCGAGATGAAATACTTCAAGTTCAGTTAATAATAATAATACTAACTTAATTTAGCTTGATAAACATATTTTCTATTAAGCATGGCTTTGCCAAAGCATAAGTAAAAATGTCCATCAACCAATAAATGGATACCTAATAAATCCAAAGAATGGTGGCAAGAAACAAACACCTGAATTTACCAAAGACCTACCATGTAAAAATAGAAAGGTTGCAGAAGTATGATAGCAAAATTACTGATCAGTACTGTGAATTAAACAATGTAGTATGTATGTTTTCTGCCGATTCTGTCAAGTTGTGCAAAATATCACATATTTTGTGTCAATGGGATGGTTTGACAAGAAGAAAAGACTTAGAAAACTCCATGCAAAGAACTGCTCTCAAATATAATTGGTCTAATTAGAAAGGCAAAATTAGAGAGCGTCATTTGGAATATGGAAGTTCAGACTAAATTTCAAAATGTTGAAGATTTATTACAAAATTCACATGCCTATAGAAAACAAATAACAAGCAGGAACGAAGTAAACCCCTCAACACATATATTGAATGATGAAGCATAACAAAGATCGTTAAAAAGGTTATTTAGTAGTAATCCAGTTCGTATGATTCTTGCATGATTCTTGCATCTAAGTCGTGTTGGGAATGCCATAACCCTGTTTCTCTCAAAAACATATATTCTATAATGCTAATTGCCTTTGTGGCATCTTCGAGTTGCTCTTTCCAATAGTTTGGTATTCGCATTTGCTGTTGTTAATATCGGTGAATCACAGCTTTTTTATTACTGGGCAGCAATATTGATTTATGTTTCAAATTGCATTTTGCCTACATATTAAGCATAAAAAAGAGATGTCGCAAATGGTCATGGATTATATTTCTGCGAAAATGCAGATAGATGAGTATCCATGATCCACATCGCCCTTTATTTGATGGTGAAAACTTACCATCTATTTGCACTTTCGCAAAAATATAATCCAGTTTTGGTAAAATCGATTTTTGAGTCATCTCCATGTAAAGTCAAAAGAAGCAACTGTGTTTCTATTGAATTTGAAACCCAAGGATCGTATTATGTTTTAGTCTAAAGATGAAAGTTTAAACTCATGAATTTCTTTCGCGCTCCCCAAAAACATGAAAATTTCTGGCAAAGTAATTCCATCATCGACCAATAGGCTTCATGCATATTTAAGAGTTGAAAGAAATGTATTTAATACCCGATTATAAAGAGAACTTTAGCTACGAGAAGCCTATTGAGCATAGCTTCTCAGGATGTATTATAATGCTGACTATCCCTTCATATTAGAACCAGAAATCACATTATTGCAATACAAAAATTACATTACGTGCTCACGTTGTTGGATACATACTACACATATACAGGATGTCTTGCATTTACTTTCTCACGAATCCACTGGGAAAAGTCCACTAAAATCCACTGGAATCAGGACGACGTTTTTCACAAGATTCTATCATTACAATTCGAAATATTCTCGAAAATCATCCAGAAAAAATGAAGATAAAACCATAAATACTTAATTAAAGTGTGCCGCTTTCATGAAGTATGATATTTACCGTTTTTAGTGTCAAACTGTTCTATATGATCACAACAATAATGTCAAGAACGCCGGTCTAAATGTGAATTCTTCAATTTGACGGACTTTTTTATCTCTATTACTTTCCGGATAAATCCATGTAAAAATAGAAGTGAGACATCCGGTGTATAAATAAAAAAGGTAAGACACAATATAAAATTGTACTTAGAATACTAGCCCACATTAAACATACTGACATAGCGCCATAGTATTCATCAGTTGTGTAACACTTAGTATGGATCAAGAACTCACAAGTAATTTAGTTTCAAATCTCGCAGTAGTCATCTGCTTAACACTATCAAGTGGAACATTATAAAGTCTTGGGCCCCAATAATCATTGTAATTCTGCTTCGTTGTTCAAGAATAGTAAGCGTATGTAGATCATTTAGTTGCCGCGTATTATACAGTCATGTATATCACCATTATCTGAAGTCATAGTTATATCTGTTTGGATGAACATGCCATTATGATAAGTGCATCTTCATTACTAAACCAGCTTTTACAAGATCCATTGTATTTCAGCTCAGACAACACGTCTGCTTATGAAACCGGAAAATTGCGCGGGTAAATTAGTCCCTAATAAGGTAGTGTAGTTCATGTACATCACACGATTGAAACAGTATATGAACCTTACGGTGTCTTAAACAGAGGTTCCATACATCCATCAATATATCCGAATAAATACAAATTCTACTCGCAGTTGAACTGGCAGAGAAGTCATTCATAAGAATTATAAATAATCATGGTCCTCGTACACGCCCTTAAGGAATTCAATTTTCTTCATTCTTATATATACATTGTATATGTATTAACTTATTTATCTGAAGAAAAATCGAATCTTCTAAAAATTATTTCATAAATAAATAAAAAAAAAATCTCCAACCGAAACACATAAGCAAGCGACAGGAAAGAACACAGGAAAAAAACGTAGAAGAGAAGCGCAAACTTTCTTCCTTTATCATTAAAGCGCGCCTTTAATTTGGTGGAGTTTTTTAATCAGAGGAGACGCGGGGATCGCTTTCCGGTTAAGAGAACTCGGTTCGCTTCTCGGAAGCGGAGAGGTATATATCTGCTTCAAAGTTAGAAACAGGAGATTTCGAAGGGGCGATAGGAACTCCACAGTTTCGTCCTTATTCCTGGAGACTACTATTCAGTGTAATTGCCACGCAACGTCGGCCTTTTGTGCGAACTCGCCTATACCATTGAAAGCGAATAAAGGTTATAATTTGCGTGGGGAGCTCAAAGCTTCGACGGTGCGACACTTGGAGCCGCAGCACACCGAAAACGCTGCCGTAGCTTCAGTCGGGTATGATTCATTTTTACGGTAGAACGCACAGAGATCGCGCTTGAATAGTAACATGTAATGAGGGTTTACTTAGCGCAATTATCAAATATCCTTTAAAATACAAGTAAAAATGTAGTGATACATGACTGGATCGATCAAAGAAAAGCATGTAAATAAATGGAATTAAGTAAATATACAGTTTAGTGTTTCTGTTGATGATGATAGCTTTGGTATTGAAACGTACGTCCAGTTTAGTGCAGTTTGTGGTGAGGTCTAGAAGAAGTTTGCTAATATACAAGAACCATTGAAAACCAATCGAAAATAATACTTCAATACTTAATTTTTTATACTATAAACACAGAAACGAGGCCATCTTGTGGTGTTAAACCGCTTGGAAAATACGCCACGGTTATTCAATAAAATGCAATTGCATTGTGCAATAAAAATCAATAAGAGCACTTCTAAGGACAAGCGGATTTGCATTTTAACAATGGCGGGTGGATGCTGAGGATATTCATGAACACCAATACAGAATGATCATGACTAATTTGGAAATGCCTTGAAGAACTAAATAGCCTAACAGACTGCAATAAAGTCTTTTTGCTGTGAAGATATTCTAGAATAGAAGGAAACGCCAGTTAACAAGAAAAAATTATCAGCTTCAGTACCAGAACTCTTTTAGGATTTCAGAAAACACAGCAGGTAAAGAGTAAGGGTATTCAAGAGATATACCAAGCACACTGAAATTATACAAGTAAGAACTACTACATCTTAGTAGGACTCATTTTTTCATTGCAGTCCTTTAATAGATCAGATTAGGGTTAGGGTGGCATCTCTTTCATTCGATTCTCTTTTCCTAAAGAGATGCTCTCTAATTTTGCCTTCTTAACCCATTAATGGCCAAGCAGTAAAAATAATTATAAATGACATAAAATTTGTATGTATATTTACTAATAACCTACATCTAAGTAATCTTTTTTGTAAAATAAGTGAATATAATATTTCCAAAATACTAGAAAATAATGTTTCGAAAACGAAACTTTGGCATAATATATTAATTTTTTTTCCATATGTTGTATACATTATATTTTATGAAATTTCGTAAACAAGACGAATGTAGGTGAACATTGCACTTATCGCACATATAAACACTATTTTTTTACATAACCTACAGCGGCGTCTTTTACCCTCCGTGTGGCGAATTATATTATGACTAACTTTGTCGTAACGCACTTCACTAGGTAAACTACCTTTAGATGGACGCCCTAACAATAGTTTTCTTTCGTCTTCCAGTTTGTGTTCACTTTCGCTTTCCTTTATACCGCTAATTTGAAGCAATGCCAAGACCAAGAAGGATCGAAATTCTATCGGAGACATTTGAGAGGAATTTGCGATATTGTAAATTTTCCACGCATTGACTATTGTGGAATCTACTAAATTAGTAAATAATGGCCACCACCATTTCTTACCTCTTACTTTTACTCTATAGTTCGCAATACCATTGTCCAGTAAATCAACACCACCCATATGCTGGTTATAATCATTTATAACAATTGGCTGAGGTATTGAGCATTCTTTACGTGGTTTCCTATTATACCGTTTTACATGTACAGGTGGATGTATGTAACCATTATTAGTTGCAACAGTAGCAACTGAGTTGTCATTCCATCTAGCAATAGTTACTTCAGCGTTTTTATCGTATATACTGTCGAAATATCCTCTATCCTTTTTTTGTACTGATTTGCTGCTTTCTAAAGGGCACTTTGCTAAACGATTTTCTCTTATTATAAATATAAACTAATAAACTGTAAAATAAAATCCTCTTTCTTTCAGCAAGCAAAACAGATTATAACTAGAAAAAAAGTTGTCAAAGAACACCCTGCACTGCGATGGATTCAAAACTACAGTTAGTAAATCTAAAACAACTTTTGTTCCCAAAGGATGTTCGGATTTTTTTGCTTCGGGAGAGGAACCTCCGTAAGGTATGAATTGGTAGAGGTATCCTTCTGAACTGCAAAGGCACCAAATTTTAAAGCCAAATCGAATAGGCTTTCCTTTTATAAACATTTTGGCAGAATGTCTGCCAAAATATGGAACCATTTGCTCATCGATAGACAAATTATATAAAAATATACCAAACTGTAAATACTTTTTGTTCATTTCATTAAAAATTGGTCTCACTTTGGCAAATTTATTGCTTTTGTCTAAAGCATTATTATCTGCCAAGTGTAAGTTTCGTTTGATAGCTCTGAACGTATTCCTACTCATACATTTTCTAACCAGGTCGACACGTTTATCTAAATCCTTAGACCAGTACATGTCAGTAGCAGGAAGAGTATGGTAACCCGTAAGTATTAAAATTCCTAGAAATTGCTTCAGTTGAGCTATTGATAGAGTAAAATCATGTCGGTTATTTTGTTTCGCATATTTCATACTGAATTCAACTATTAGATTAAAAGATCTTCGTCAAAAAATAAATAAAATATCTCTAGAGGTGTCTTCCCTCCTATCAGACGACTTATTTCCTCTTTCGTTGTAGCTTCAGTGGACGATGGCGATGAAGAGTAACGTGGTTTGGTCTTTGACCAGCAAGGAACATACTGGTTTGTTTTCTGCTTGGCTTTTCCCTTTCTACTGGTACCTGGCTCATTTACTACAACTGACGGGTCCTTATCACCTTCAAATTCACCAGTTGAATATATTCGAACGTGCCGGCAATATCTCCTATATTTTGCTGCTCTATAAGAAGAGTATCATTTATATCCTCTTCATCTGTAAGAATGTCAACAGGCGGTGGAATATACACTGCGTCTGTTTCACCATCTTCCACATCAGACATATCTTCTAAAATAGCTTCCAATTCTCGAATAGAAAGTGGTCTTTTCATTTCATAACTTTTCGCAAAAGACATTGCTGTAAGTTTTTAAAAAGTAATATATGCATATGCTAAAAAGTGAAATGTGCGTACCTTACTCCTTCAAGATATATCAAACTAAAATATAACAACGTTCGCAAACACCGCAAGAACAACACCGTACAAACTGTTTTTTTTTTTTTTTTTTATTATTTTACGGAAGCGCAGTAATAGAGCAGTTATGTGCGTACGATACTTGAGCACAACTGCAACTAAAATATATCACAAAACCTACTAGAAAAAGAAGAAATAATATATTATGACAAAACGGCTTTAATTTATACATTACGCCAAAGTATCGATAACGAAACTTTAAAGTCGGACGATTGTAAGTGTAATCCAAAGAAAAATAAACAACTTTTTTTCAGTCTAAACACCTCCCTATTTAGTAATAAATATGTCAAGCACAGCCCAACCATTTATCAGATACATTACGATATCTTTTATTTATTTCCGTAAAACACTACGTCGCTGCCTGAAAAGATAATACTTTAAAAAATAATTTCGACAATTTATTTTATTATTTATATTATTTTAAATTTGTGATTTCTGTGATAGAATTTGTTGATTTGACGCCTTACTAGTATATACATAACTAGAAAATAGAAAAAAATGCCAGATACAATTATGAAAAAAAAATATATATGATAATGTTTCGTTAATGATGCTCTGGCCATTAATGGGTTAATTAGGCCTACTATCTTTGGGAGCTGCTTCTTTGCGTAGCTCTAGTTGTGGATTCTCTATAGCGGTTACTAGCAACTTTTGTCCTCGCCAGGCCATCGCATTGGTTCAGCATATAAACTGATGGTTCTTTCTACTCTTGGCAAAATTTGTAAGTAACAGCATCTACCAGTCGTATGTTATACATATGCCTATTCAATCTACAACAAGCAGTCAGCAGACCTACTACCATTTTAACAGTTTTCCTGTCTTTGCTCATTAGGTCTTTAGTAAAATTCAGATCTGTCGATTAACCTGCAGCTGCCTACTTTGGTGGACCAAGACTACGTAGTGGCAGGCTATGACCAAACTCACAAAGGTTGTTGCTTGTGCATTACCAAAACTGCAAAAAGCTCACCAACAGCTGCTGTAAAACCATACTAAATCACCTCCCTTGGATATTTATATATAAAAGGGGAAGCAAGAATAGGGGCATGCAGACAGAGAAGTGGTGGAAATTTAAGAACCCAGAATACTTCTGGACATGCTAAAATAACAACCGAAATCGCAAACCCTATCTTTGAAATAGGAAGTGACGTGACGACTCCCAAACTCTCCTTTGACAAACCTTTCAAGGTTATCTTGGATTGAGATGAGTGGAAAGCCCAACAAAAACCAGGGATGCAAAACAAAAACTGGAATGCAGATGAATCAAAAAGAATCGCATGTTCTGGAGCTGGTATATATGGAGAAACCCGGAATCATAAGAATATACGGTCTTGGGGAAGTATACCACCATACAACAAAACGTAAATAACAGCAATAGAAACATGTGCCCGTAGGGCATTGCAAAAACAATCCAAAGATCAGCGGTTGAATATCCTATCGAATAGCCAAGCCACCCAAAGAACCCCAACAACTAATTAGATAACCTAGAAACTGGCTTGAGATTGCCTGGAAACGCTAAAAATCCTGGCCAGGCACAACAAAGTCGCATTGATGTAGAAACATGCAAACAAGCTTACAAGAAAAGGCTCTGAAATAACATTAATAGGATTTCTCAGTGAACTTTGTGCAATAGAATGACAGATGCCGCACACCACATCATGTGCGAATTTGAAGTTCAAGATATAAGAATACAGGCAATTTTTTGCAAGCCCAAAATGAATCTAAAGAATTATTTTGATAAACCCGGCTAAATAACTATATGGATTAGTATAGGACTATGGAATAATACCACAATTTAATGAGCAAAAGAAGTTGAACATTAAATATAGAAAGCCAAAGCTTGCAGTATTTCCGGAGATTATATGAGAGGTGACTCCCACAACAGAAATCCATACTTCAAAGAAAAATCCCATAATAAAATTACATCTTTTGTTTAGCCTAACACAAACCAACCGTAAAATCGCCGCAAGATATAATCAACAAAACGTACAATAACCGACTACAGCGCTCTTACGGGCCAGTACGAGTTCATAAATTATAAAGTAACATACCATTCCAATAATAGCGACGGAGCGCTGTTTACTTAGGAACGAACATACCTACATTAATGTTAAGCTGCAAATATGCGACACTAACAATTAATCCGTGGCCACACTGAATTATGCAACTTCGTACAGCTAGTGAACGACCTATTCATTAGGGAGACTGTAAAATACTCTATGCTCAAGGAACTACGTTACCAACGCTAAACCTTAAACACATACAGATACACACACACATATTACATAAAATGGTATACTGTAGTCATTTGTTTCAATTCAGTAATGGTTTGTAAGCATTTATATGCAATTATGTGAAAACAATGTGCCTTATACAGTAAGAGAATGAATGAACGATAGAGTTTCTGCAAGAAAAATCGAGAAGAATCGAATCTTACTGTTAAAATGTTATATTATGTTTTGCATGTGTTCAGGAACCATTTGAAAGAAACATGCATTTGGAAACACTGTAGTCGCATACTATTGTAATTGTAGCCACAGCAATAACACATCTATTTCAACTTTTGAAAAGTTTTTTACGCGAGGTATATTTAATTTGCTCTTCACATTATTTATTGCTAAAATAATACATATTGACACATTGATTTACCTACGTAATTGTTCCAATTGAAAATCCTGCATAGTCGCAATCTAGGAAAAAGTCACCTAACTCCCGCTAGCCCGTTGGTGTTAAAAAAATTTACCGTCTAAGACGGTTCTGGTTCTTTTTCCCTCTCCTCCTCAGTATGCGACTAATCGCGACAAAACAGTTTTATGTCCTTCATTGCCTAGTAAAACAAATGATCTCGTAATTCTGACAAGACAAATTCAATAGCATAGTGCGAAACAAAATGCGGAACGCTCTGCAAGTTGTGCAAGCACGAACGAAGGAGGAATATCAGTCCTTCGCAAACGACCACAATAGCATTCATGAAAAGGAGGAACTTAGATGACCTTGGACCTCTAAAAACTCCGAAGCGAACAAATAAGCTGTCAGAGGAAGTGAAGTGTCTTGGGGCATTCTTGACTTCAAGCTTGGAATCGACAGCTTCAGATGATTCGTGCCAGAGTGGAGGTAATCCGGAAGTATAATATGATGTACTGGGCATACATCACGATGTTCAGACCTATGACGACTTACCTATCTCTGGTGTGTTGGAGAAAGATGCAGCGACAAACTGCTGTAATTATAATAAAACTTAACCAGATACTGAAGGTTGTGTTTAGAGATAACAGGAGTAATGAGGGCCACTCCTACAATAGCATCGGAATGCCTTCTAGACTTCACTCCTTTGAAGGTAAGGATGCAGCATCCTGGATTGCAAGAACTGTCAAATGGCAGATATGCAGGATTGGGACACAGTAGCTTGTCCATCATGTGGAGGGAAATCTTATGAGAATGAGATCAAACAACATGATTCCGACATATCTATTTAACAGAAATTTCTAAATGAAAATCACGGATCGGGTAAACTGGAATCAATCTAATCATAGAGACAGGTCTGGAGAATTAATCTGTTTTGCAAAACCGGTCAAAAACGGAAAAAAAATTACTGGAGCTGGAATTTACAGTGGGGTGAGAAATACAATGATCACTCTTCCACTAGGAAAATACGCCGAGGTCTTTCTAATAAATGCAATATTACATTGTGCAACAAAGCGGATTTATATTGGAACAGGGGATGTGAGGATACTAATGAACCTTAAGGTACGATTATAACTAATGTTGTTTGCTATTATATTGGAAAACTGAATAGCTTGACAAACCGTAATAAAGTTACTGTAGGGGTTCGAACATTCAGTAATCGAAAGAAACAAAGCAGCAGGACGAATTAGCAAAAAGGATATCATCGGTTTTATACATAGGTCCATGATGAACTTCATCAGAGATTTAAAAATAAATCCAGGGAGATGGAATTAGTCAAACAGTTTCATGTTTGCTACATTAAACATACCTGACCACAACACAAAAACATTTGACACAGGCTCTTCGACTACTATGAAACTAGTAATACACAGTTACCTGACAAGGGATACCAACATTATAAATCTATTGCACTATATTCTAACAATTCAGAATCAGCACTACGAGTATCTAAAAACACAGCACAAGAGCACGTAAGGATCTGGGTCAAAGAAAATTGTAAAAGATACTGGAATAATGGAAATATCCCAATCTTACTGAGCTGCAGTATTTATTCAGATTTCTTTTTTGATGTAAAGGATCATCAAAAATGAAGACTGAAGAAATACTGCAGCTTGAGCTATGCTATAAGTGCGCTTAGTAAAGTCCAAAGGATTGCCTGGTTGGGCATCACGGGAGCCGTATCTTCGACGTCGACGGCTGCTATGGAGACCATTCTTGGGCTTCACCCGCTGTAGTTGATGTTGTGGTCTGGAGCAACTCGAGGAGCTTACATAGCAAAATGTAGTGGATGCAAGGACATCCCCGGAAAAGTCGGAGACTACACCAGCACCTTCAAATACATCGAACAGGCAGTACCATTGTCCGTAAAGGCGGATAAGATTTCGCCCGTTTACAGCTTCTCTGGGGAAAACTACAATAGGTAGCATACATCTGCAAACCGGACTTGGAGTCTACCTCGATGGTTTGTCGATGCTTCGAAAACATGTAATGGTATGGCCATTGGAATCTGGAGAGCGGAGAGCGGGGCGGCAAAGCTTTTAGCCTAGGGGCTTTCCCCACCATTTTCCAGGCCGAAATTCTTGCCATTCAGACTTGTGCTGAAGGTATCTCAAACTAACTGCTCAAGAATGGAAGAGTAGAAATCACCTCCGACAGCCAGGCTGCCCTCAAAATTTTTTGGGCTGTCAGATTTGACTCTGAGGTGGTACTGGGGTGCCACAGAAAACTTAAACTGTTGGCTGAACGTTTAAATGTTACATTGAGATGGGTGCCAAGTGACTCTGAGATCAGAGGCAATGGAATAGCTGTCACGTTGGCAAGGGGCGCCAGCTTGCTGTCGTTCTTAGGTTTAGAATCGAGGTGTGGTAGCTGATATGGCGCATCAAAACGTTTGTCAGATCCCAACTTGCTAGGCACTGCTGCTTTTGGAATGGACTTCGTCGGCGCAAGACAACTGTAAATCTCTAGGCTTTATCCGAATGAGGAACGACTCCGTAAGGCGTTTTATGAGCAGGGACAGATTGAGATTACTCACAGGAATCTTAACTGGGCACTGCGCATTAAATAAACACATGTATTGCATGGGGCTAGCAAACTCTCCCCTGTGCAGAAAGTGTGAGAGTGCGGAGAACACTCCTGCTCACCTTCTTGTCAACTGCCCGACAGTGGACGGGGAGAGGCAGACACACTTTGGGGCTGATCGGTTGGACGAACCCAGAGTGGGTATGTTAACTCTCAACCAGATTGCGAACTTTTTTTTTGATAGGGTGCAACCCGACTGAGAGGTCTAAAATTGACATGGGGGCACAATAGGTCTTTCTGACCGAGTTGTCTTCATTGTATTAGACCTGCCCATCCTCGCCTAGAGAAGGCTATTCTTCTTACAAAACCGAAACCGGTCATGAAAATAATTTAAACGCAATAAATAAATCAGAAATTAAAAATGTGAAGTACTTTTTCATTATTCTTCACGTAAAAAAAGGCTTCCGATATGATAATGCCTATGTGTCCATTAACCCTTCATACTTAGTAATCGGGAACACATTCCAAATTTCCAATTAGAAGAAAAATATTGTCTATTGGTTAAACATACTGCTGTGTACTGAAGGTACCAAAGAAAAATGCACAATGAATTAAAAATTGAAAAATAAATTAACTAGCTCAGCGCGGATAAAAATTTAAAAGGGCGCAAAAGAACAATTAAACTCAGGGTTACCCTCGCAAATTAAAACTAATCACGAAAAGTAAATTGTGGGTAAAAGAAATCTGACTTTCTTTATCACCCCAAAAATTGAAAAAGGTTTAATCAAAAATAAAAGAACAGAATTTAAGATGACGTTAATAACAATCAGAAAATTTATTATATAAAAAAAAGAAAAAAAATGTTAAATACAATTACGCAGAAAAAAAAACCTTGGACAAAAGGTCCTGGTCGAAATCAAAAACTGCAATAGACTCTAGTTTAAAAAGGACAATGCTAAATCCTTTAACAAAGCAAAAAGGTAAAATAGTTCAGGAAGATAGTCCTTTTTTATAACAAACAATCCACGTGGTTTCAAAATTAGACAAACTAAATTAAACGTGGACAATTCAAGTAAATTACATAAATGAAACCTAGAAGCAAGCACAAAGTTTCTATTCACCCAACCCGAAGTGATGGATAATGGGAATATGAATAATTACAAAACAGCAAAATTAAAAAACGAAAAATTAAACTCTTTTAACTAAATATATCTTCCAGAACTACAATAATAAATGATCTTATATCTAAATTTGTGTACACAAGAATATAATACCAATTATTATTTAGCGAGTTCCTTGATGGATGAAATAAATCAAAATTAACGAAACAAATCTTTAAATAAAAATGAAATACCAAAATGGCAGCTAATAATATAAATTTACGTCTACTTACACCGGCATCTTGTCAAGGAACTGGCCTCACAGGGTTAAACAATCGCATACATATAAAATCATAGAAGAAAAATTTCTAGGAAGGACATGAACTAACATGCTATACAAATTAAAAAGTGAAATTAATTTAAACAAACTGAACATTTAAATAAATAAATTAAACAATTAACTTAATAACTAAATCTTATATAAAATAAAATACACAATTGAAATTGTGGAGACTCTTGCTAAATAAACATTGATAGAGACTGATCGGAATGAACAAGAAAAAAAAAAACCGAATTTACAAAAATCGGGGTGCCAGACCACAGCAATACGTATCTTCAATTTTTTTTTTTTCGCGGGTATCGATGTCAATTCTAATTTGCATTACGTTTTTCTAGCGTTTGGATATATTTAACTAAATAAAAATTTCGCAACAATTACAAATATTGCCATCTATCCAAATTCATTGAATGGAGGATTCAGATTCGTATGAAAAGTTAGTGTTATTCAAGTTTACTGTAAAATCACAAGCGAAGTAAAAGAAAAAGCTATAGCGTTCAACTTGTCGAAGTCAATTAAATAGAAGGTAAATCGAGCACTGTGAGATATACTGATAACTAACAGGAAATACCAATAAACTTCAGTCTCACAAATTCTTTAATCTTCAAAACACAATCTACATTTCGTTAGCTAAGCTAACATCTTCAGATGTACATACAAGTGTATTGTCAAATACTAAATGCGTAAATATAGTAAGTATATCTTAGGCTACAAAAATTAATCATCAGGACTACTATATTCAATAAATTCTAAACATTTGTAATTAAGGGGTGTCAAATCAGTATTGAGCAAACTATTAATATGTTTTTTCATATAAATAGCTTCCCACATATTAAGATTCTTACAATTTGAAGACCTAATTAATTCTAAATCATCAATTGAAAAAGTATGTCCTGTATTAACAAAATGATACGCCAAAGCGGATTTATCGGCATTGTGATTCTTAATATGATATAAATGCTCTGTAACTCTAATCTCCGCATTCCTCTTTGTTTGACCTATATAGGTATACTTTATTACAAACACCGCATTTGATCTTATAAATCCCAGAACATTTTTTAAAATCAATAATTTCAATATTAAATTTTAATTTATTTCTTAAAGCATTAGAATTTTGAAAAACCGGACTATTCATATAGACCTATTGTTTCTAATATTGACTCTCCCACCTATGCAATTTCTAACTGGTTAGTACAAGAGTTTAACCGATTTAAATTTGAAATAGATTTTTCCATAAAAAACACAAATGAACTTACAGATAAACTATAAACAATTTTCAAATTTCCTCTGGAGATAAATTAATATCTTTTGATGTAACATCTCTGTTTCCAAATGTTCCTATTGAGATAACTTTTCAAAATCTTGAATCTTTCTTAAATTTTAACAATGTTGCTTTTGATAAAATTCTTGAATACATTAAATTAACGAAACTGTGAATGGAACAAAATATCTTTAGCTTTAATAATAAGTTTTATAAACAAACATTTGGAACTGCAATGGGTAACCCACTCTCTCCTTTTTTAGCAAACCTCTTCCTAAATTATTTTGAAAAAGATATAAATAAATTTCCTTCTTTCCCTAAATTGTGGATTAGATATATAGATGATGTTCTTGCTGTAATACCACTTGATTTTGATATAGATATTTTCCGTAATTTCATTAATAATCAGTATCCGTCAATAAAATTTACGTTTGAAATTGAGGATCAACACAGTTTACCATTTCTTGATTTATTACTTATGATTAAAGATAATACATTCCACTTTGATATACATAGAAAAGCCACACACACAAACAATTATATACACAACTTATCTTATACAAGCTATAAACAAAAATACACAACATTCTTTTTCTTAATAACTAGATTATTGAACATACCGCTTTCGGAAGATAATTTTAAAAAAGAATTAGAATATATATATCGTATAGCAGAAATTAATGGTTACAAGAAAAGTGTGATAGATAAAATTAAAAATAAGTTAGAAAATAAGAGGTTATTAAGAAATATAACTACACTTATTCCAGAGAAAATAGTGGAGAAAAAGTTTTGCAAATTTAACTTTAATAAATTATGGGTTAACCAGATATTAAACTTGTGTCAAAAATACAATCTTAGTCCGGTTTTTCAAAATTCTAATACTTTAAAAAATAAATTAAAATTTAATATTGAAATTATTGATTTTAAAAAATGTTCTGAGATTTATAAGATCAAATGCGGTGTTTGTAATAAAGTACATATAGGTCAAACAAAGAGGAATGCGGAGATTAGGTTTAAAGAGCATTTATATCATATTAAGAATCACAATGCCGATAAATCCCCTTTTGGCGTATCATTTTGTTAATACAGGACATACTTTTTCAATTGATGATTTAGAATTAATTAAGTCTTCAAATTGTAAGAATCTTAATATGTGGGAAGCTATTTATATGAAAAAACATATTAATAGTTTGCTCAATACTGATTTAACACCCCTTAATTACAAATATTTAGAATTTATTGAATATAGTAGTCCTGATGATTAATTTTTGTAGCCTAGGATATACTTACTATATTTACGCATTTAGTATTTGACAATACACTTGTATGTACTCCTGAAGATGTTAGCTTAGCTAACGAAATGTAGATTGTGTTTTGAAGATTAAAGAATTTGTGAGACTGAAGTTTATTGGTATTTCCTGTTAGTTGTCGAAGTCAATTTGATAAACTGCTCTTCCGCTTAAAGAAATACTTTTGTCATCCGTTAAACAATATATCATTAATCGTTATCTAGTTTGTTTTAATTTCCGTCGTTGTATTTCACTCAGCAAGCGTTACATATTTCTGCAAACCACTCAAACTTGTTTTTCTTTCGAATTTTGAGTAAACGTTCAGCGTTATTAACAACAATTAATAGTAAAATACAAGAGATTCGTCGTCATGTTTTCAAATTGAAACAAAGTACTTAATTTCAACACAAGACTCGTGAAGCTTTGTTAAATATTACTCTTGTAATGCCTGACATTTTTCTCTAATTCCACAAAGCCACCCAAGCTGAATACTAAAGGGAATTTAGGTATTAAGCTTCCGCATATCGCCCGTAGGGATCGCTGCGGTTCTACTTACGTTCTTCGCTAATTTTTTCACTGGTCTGCTGCCCTTCCACCAAGTTATGACCGCCTCCGGCCTGGATCCCGACGTCCTGCACTCGACCTCGTACCTCTTATCGGCAGAGACGTGCTTTTCCTTCGTCAGGATATTCACAGTTTGGGGTTTCACTGTAACAAACAGAGGCTATATAAGGAGGGACCGTAGATATACAACCACAAAGCTATGTGGAAACGAAAAGGGATGTACGTATAAAGTAAAGGGGGAGAGAGTGAAAAAGTTGCGGCATCGCCGGCGCAGAGTCTGAATTAGAATTTTTCTGGCACACAGAACGTTAGCGGAAATTTAAAATAATAAATTCCGAAGAGGGGCAGCCGATCCTCGCGGGATATCGCCGCCAACTTCTTTTATTCATACTGATATCGCTATTACACGGAAGGTTTCCTTCGAAACAAGCTGCGAATTATAGAAGTTTTTTCGTTTTCTCTACTTGCCGGGCGCGCACGTTCCAACATCTCGTCTGATGGTGTAACAAGAGAGAAGCGACTCGCTCGTTGTAGCAAATGCGTACGCTGGCGAAATACCATCATCCACTTCCGCATCTGAACTTTGACGCTGGCGAGAAGGAGACAAACAACGGGGCGACGTGATGGAAGAAAGAAGAACGGAAAAGTTAGCGCGCTTAGCATCTAAATTGGATTCTTCGAACACATCTTGTGTTTCACTTATGTAACGTATTAACAGAAAGTTTTTAATTTTATCGCGGAAGATGGGAACGATCAAGAGAAGGACGGAGGGCGTAACGGAGAAATTTTCTTTGAGAGAAAACACATCGCTTCCCCCTCGAATGTAAATGGAATATTGAATTTAATGAAAATGATCGAGTACGACGAATTCAATTTTATAAAGAGGCTCTTACTTCTTTTGATGAGATCGGTTGGGGTTCTTGACTTTCTGGAAAATGGGGAAGTATTTGAAATGCTTACCAACGATGTTCAAAATTCAAGGGTAAAAATAATATGAACAATAGAAGCTTAATTAGCTTACCAAATTCTGGTATAAAAATTTAAACGTTTGTTATGTCTTAGACGACTATTTACTATGAGAATTTGATTACACTTTCTTTCTATCTTGGGAATGCCGGTTTTCTATTTTAAAATATAAAGATGTTTTACGTTTTAGAAATTTTATTTTTTCCTTTTTCAAAATTATATTTTTTGCCATTAATTATTTCCATTTTTCTTATTTCTCTCCACCTTATCGGTGTTGTCAAAAAGTTTAATTTTTATTACATAACTAACATTTAAACGTAGAATATCTGTAAATAACGACCGTACATTAACAAAGTAAAGAAATTAAAAAAAAATCGTTTGATATTCCATATGATTTAAGTAACGCCTTAAATTTCAATATTTCGGTTAGTGAAATGAATATTATGCATTTCTCTTGCATGGATGGTTTTACTGAGGATACAACTTGGGTGATGTAGACAATTTGAAAGACTACAGACCTATTAGTCTATTAACAAGTTTTTCTAAATTATTTGAAAGAGTAGCATACAACCGATTGTTGGGTTTCTCAATAAGTTTAACATCATAAAACAAATGTCAGCATGGCTTCATTAAGGGTAAGAATACGGAAACTGCACTTTTCGAAACTAACAAGCGGAATTTTAAAATGCCTTGGAGAATAAACAAATAGCTTTTGCTTACTTATTAGATCTGTCAAAAGCGTTTGATAGCATAAACCATTCCATACTTTTACAGAAGCTTGAGCACTATGGAGTGAGAGGTAACGCTTTAGCTTGGTTTTCATCGTACTTAAACGAGCGTAAACAAAAAGTGCATGTTAAAATTAAAAATGAGGCTGCTCTTTCAGATAACATGACCATAACAAAAGGTGTGCCACAAGGTAGCATACTAGGTCCATTACTATTTATCGTTTACTTTAATGATATTTATAATCTCAAGCCCACCTCTCTTGTAAGTAACTTTTCAACTGTAAATTATTACGGACGATACTACTTTTTTAATCACTAGTAGTACACTAGATGAAGTTATCGATCTAGGCAGCACTTATCTAAATACAATTGAGGAGTGGTTAACTATCAACCAGCTTAAAATTAACCACGATAAATCAAATGTCATCTTCTTCAAATGTAACAAATTTCAAACTCTTCCAGAAGCTGTGAATATTAATAACTGCGAATATCCTGTCCGCACTTGTGTTAAGCTGCTGGGTCTTACAGTCGACGAAACCTTAAAATGGAAAGATCAAAAACTATGTAGCTATTGCTTTGCGATTCGTCGACTTAGAGATATAGTAAGTTGGCATGTGCTTCGTATTATGTATTATGGATGCTGCTACTCAAACATAAAATATAGAATCGTTGTTTGGGGTGGTGGTAGTGACTTAAAGAGTTTTTTTGATACAGAAAAAGATTTTACGTGTGATTAATAAACTCGAGTACTCTCAGTCTTGCAGGGGATTCTTCAAACAAACTAACATTTTAACTGTATATGGTATTTACATTTTTGAATTGCTAATCTTCTTATTTAAAAACATATACTTATTCGAGGATAATGAATTACAACATGAGTATTCTACAAGGTTTAAAAATGATTATCGCTACCCCAAGCATTGACTCACACTAAGTGAGAACAATTTAGAATATAATTGCCTGAGGTTCTATAACAAATTGCCATCGCATATTAAAACTGTAAAAAAATTGTCAACATTTAAAAATTATGTATACAAATTATTACTAGAAATAGAGCCATACAATATAGAGGAATTTCTAACCTCAAATATACATTTATAAATTTTTGTTCTTGACCTGACGTTTGCATTGTTCCATTTGTATTGAAACACTGCAATAATAAAACTATTCTATTCTATTCTATTCAATTAATCATGGTATCAAAAACTGAGTATAGATTCTTAATTTTCAAAAATTATCAACCAAGTCCCTTGGTTGATATATTGTTCATCGCCAATGACTTATAAAGAACGCTGTTACGTATAGTATAAAATGCCTTTAAGAGCTTGATTTCTGGTTCAAAAACATACATTGCATGAACACAGAAAATTATAATTCCTTTTAATATATAAATTAGTTTCAGTCTAAGCTTATTTAAACTTGGCTTGCATAACTATCTTCTTTCATATCGTCTGTTTTGCTCCTCCATTTCCTTAACCCTAGAGTTTCTATATTCTTTTATACCACGCTTCCCCATCTTAGTCTTGGCGGGCGTTTCCTCGTTTTTGTTTTTTCCATTCAGCTTAACTCATTAATTGTTTAGGTACTCTTGTTTAAAACATCCACCCTATGTGTCCTAAACAATCTAATATCTGTGATTTCATAACTCCCACTAAGCTACTATAACTTATATGTCTCATGGCTTGCACTTCTTATTCACTTATCTCCATTTTCCTTACCACCAAATATCTTCCTTTATTTGCCATACCTTTAAGCCAGTCTGTTCAGCCTTACTTAGAATCCATCTTTTAGCCTTTCTGGAAATGTTTTTATTCCATGATATTCTATAAAGTGTTGCTATAGTGCTTGACATTATTATATCTGTTACTTTTGCGTCTATAATTGGCTTTCTCGTAAATGCAGCCATGGGTACATAAAGAATTCTTCTTCCTCGAACCTATAATCCTTGGTCCTTACTATTTGTTATTTAGAAAACACTCCATGTAGTTCGTCGTTTCTTTATTTGTGCTTAATCCTATCCCTATCCCCTTTAATCCAATCTCGCACCCACACCTCTTACTTTTTCTTTGCTTCTTGCTATGATCACAAGGTCATGTACGAATGCTAAGCATTCATGCAAGTCCGGTTCTCCTGATGTCTACCTCCCTCTCAGCTTTCCCTAGGACTACGTTAAGCAGAACTGCCGACAATGGATTCCCCTGTATCAGCAAAATTCATTTTCTAATTTCAACGTTTTTAGATATTCTGTTATTTATTTTAACGTCATTTTTTAATTCATAGCAAGCTTTCAATCAGCTAACATTCGTTTGATCGAGCGCTTTATAAATTTGTTTTCCCTTGATGTTATCTAGTCTTGTTTAAAACATACAAAGAGGACCATTGTCGGCTTTCCACAACTTTAGACATGTATCTTCTTTTCCTCCTAAAACCACACTAATATTCTCCAACTTCATTTTCCACTTCTTCCGCTAACTACAAAGCATATTCTTGTAGGCAACATTCCACCAGGATATGCTTCTGTAGTTTTGGCGATTATCTTTTATCGCTATTAGAACTTTTACTATTTTCCAGCTTCCTTATTATTTTGGAACCTGTTTGCTTGATGATGGTAGTTCTTCTTCTTACGTGTTCCCTTCTGGTTCAGTAATTCATGAAAGCATTCCCTCCACCCATTAATGTCTCTCTCTTTCCAGAAATCAATTTCCTTCTTGTCTTGATAAAAGAGCGTCTTATCCTGCAACCCTTATTTCATTTCTTACTCCCGGATATACATTTATAACCTGATTGTTTCCATAGTTATCATCTATCTCTCCCAATGTTTTTTCATTATACTTTCTTTTCTTTTACTTCTTAGTGACCTCTTGATTTTTCTTCTCTGTCCAGGTTTAGTTTTTTCTGTTTCTTTTTTTTAATATTATCAGACCTGATTTTCTTCTAGTCTCTAATTCTTCACACCTCGCTTCTTTGCCTGCCTTCATTCCTATAGTGAAATCCTTACTAGCTTCATCTATTATGTTTTTCAATTCTATTCATTTTACCCGATAGTGTCGCTATGAAGGGTGTTCTCTTACCAGTTGTTCGCCCAGGAAACCACTCCGAATATTTAAACCAAAGCGACGTTGATGATTTGTAAGCATAGTTAAATATGTATTCTCATAGCTCCAGTGATATTGTTTACGAATATTGAAAATAACAACAGGTGTAAATAAACATTCATATGACCACAGAATCTCGAATGTTCACGTCCTGATTCATCATTTATAGAACTCCTTCTCACTTTCTTCCAAATGGATTTCTGTAAAATTATATGGATGCGTGCTTAGAACACGCCATGGGTGAACTTGATTTGCTTCTAATTCCTCCCAACGCACTTAGCATTGCATAAAATCACGCTTCTGGACCTATGTTAGTATTTGAAACGTCAAGGGCTATTAAAATAGTCTAATACATACGATTTGGTATTTAGGCACCACATTTGTTTGTTTTCAATTTGTTCAAATTGCTATAAGTCAGAAAATACTAGTCATATTAAAAAACGATGAAGAAACACCTTTTTTTTTTAGTTTTAAATGCTTAACGTTATTCCATAGTCCATGTCCGCGAATTTCGTAACACTCTGTACACATTTTTCGTTGATCCCACAACGGACGTATCACAACAGTCAACGCTCTACTTGACTAGCGTTATCCTAGTGCAGGTTTCGATGCTGTCGCGTACTTCTGTCACCAAAAAGCGACGTAGGTGGTGACGTGTAGGTGGCAGAGGACGCTCCTGCACGTCAGCAACGAGGATTTCGAGGTTTTTTTGCCGGGTAAAATTGAAATACTTCGATAATGCTCGAACGTGACAGCACGAAATTTTCCGGATTGGATTAGATCTGCGCCGAGCGTTGGCAATAAATCCCCTATTTTCTGGCTGGGGACCTTTCGCAAAGAGATATGGCATCGGCGAATTTTGATTTGATTCGATTTATACATACATATGTATTTGCGCAATACATTCTTACGAATCCAGTAATAATTTTATATCTTACATTTTGACTGTGCATGTATCTCGCTACATACCATAACTAGTTAAGCCGTGAAGAACTGGTTAGCTCATTGGTTCCACTATACTTCCAACCACTAAGGAGCGAGGGTCAACTTACAATCTCCTGCGAAAACTTTAAATAATGATGACTTGCCTCTTAGTAAATCTAACCAATACCCTACCAAATATTTCATTGTGATCGACTCAAAATGCAATAGTTGCATTTTGGCCGAATGGAGGTAAACAACCTCCATTCGGCCTTTCAACTAACATAATTCCCAATTGAGCTATTCTCTGCAGAGAGGCTGTGCAGCTTAGAGCTTTAATTTGGTATCTATTCCATAGATGATCATCCTGAATAAAGTTCGCTCGTTAATGAGGAAAAAGAGGCTATTTTAAGCAACATTTTTGTAATTCACATTACTAATTTTTTTGGCGACGTTTCGATCATATCTTAGGTCATTTTTATATTATAGATTCAACAGTCGGAAAAAAGACCAAAAATCTGGCCAAAAGGTCGGCGTCGCTGAGAAAATTAGGTAGAATAAATAAAAGAATATTGCCCCCAAAATAGGTCGTTTTTTTATCATAGATGATTATTGATTTTGTCGCAGTCTGATATAACTGATTTATCATTTTCGGTTGTGGTCCCAAAGTTTTCTCAAAAAGGCTTCGGTAAAGCCAATATGCCATTGATTGTCTATGAGTGATCCTTGCCTATTGCCAATTTCGTCTTCGGTAAAGTACAATCCTGGAGATTTGGTATCGTTTGACTTCTCTAATTGTTCACTGTTTAGGAATACTTTACTTGAAAGCGGTAGTTCTTTATGGCCTTGCTTAGAGTATTACATCTGGAGTATTACTAGACGCCAAATTTTCCTCTAGCCAATTGTAATAACGCAATCTTTTCGAGGTCGTGATGGCAATTGGAGGGGACATTTAGCTTAGTGGAGATGCCTGACAAACATATAAAAGACATCATCAAAATTGCTTTATAAAAAACGGTTTTTTCTTGGTTGTGAGTGGCAAACTTGAAGTTTTGCTGCCGTTTATTTGGTGCTCCAAATAAACGTCTCTCACGAAGGTGAGAGAACTTTGCATGAGATTTGACTAGAATTATGTCATGCTAACTTACGATTAATAAAACTAGAACTTATGCTTAACCTTGGCTATTGTATTTTTCAATGTGCAGTAACCCCATGAAGGATCAAGAGCGACAACATTTCCCCTGAGGGCAGCCGCATTCCTCGGCGTTTGCCAAGTACGTAACTCGGCAATTTAAGACAAACAGATATTTTGTTAAGAATTTCACAATTTTTTTTCCGAACTGCTGTCTGGATACATTCCCCATTTCTGAAAGCCAAAAAGGAACGGCAAGTATCCATATTTATCAGACGTAGAGCAACTTTATAACTTAAAAAAAAACTTGAAATCTTCGGTTGTTACTACAGAATGCATGGGATACCTATTCGTTTTAGTATCTCGCAAAGTGATCACTAATGAAGATTGCTGATAGAATATTATCAATTTAGTACATCAAATTGAACAGACTGTTATTATCTCTCTACCAGTACTGATGCATACTTTTCAATTTAATTTACTAAATTTAATGCAATTTCATTTTATTGCCCTGAAGAAGCTGAGAAAATTCAGCGAAAATTTGGTAATAAATTAAGAAATTGAATTATGGGTATTTGATCTTTAACCCCACTTTTTTTGGAGTAATTCGGCGTTAAATTTTATTAGTTTAAAGTTACGCTGTACTCGTTACTTCTTCTACTTATTAGATATTAATATATGATGTAACAATATCCAACAGATGGTTTCAAATTTCATGTCCCTTCATTAATTTTTATCCAATCAATTCAAGAAAACGCATTTACATTTTCATAACTATGAATAATAGAGTCTCAAGTGGTGAAATTCCGCCTCAAAACTTTTAATAACATCACGACTTGCTAACACTGCAAAATATTTCATACAAAGATTAATTTTTACCTTAGATTTTACTTCGTTATGTTGGTTAGCGTATTTCATTACTTCAGAGATTTTGCTCAGTATTGATTATGTTGTCCCTTAAGTTAGGTTAGAGTTGAGGTGATTTACTGACCTATTTCACTGTCAGATGTATTGTGATCTTTTCCTACAAGACGTCTAATTAGGCCTATCATCTCTCAGGGCGGCTTTTTTTGTGTAGCTGCTAGCTGTGAGGTTCTCCACGCCCATTACTAGAAACTTTCTCCTCGCCAGGCCGTCATATTGGCACAGTATATGAAATGGTGCTTTTTTCTCCTATCGGCAGAATCTATGAGTAGCATCGTCTATCAAGACTACATACGCCTATTTAGTCAACAGTGGCTAATTAGCAGCCCTACTAATTTAGGCCTCTGTTCCTTTAGAAACTCTTTGCCTGTTTCTGTCCCGGTTCCTTTTGCCACCACTTTGACTGATTATGTATCTATTCATTGATTGATCTTTTAATTTGCGATTTGGTAAAGCCAAAAGAAGGACCAGCTCCAACGAATGACCTTGACGAACCTCGTCGTCCGCCGCCTTTCCTTATACAGGTTGTTTTGAAACATCGTTTAAAGATTTTAAGGACATGTAGTACAATCGAAAATAAGGTTAAAAGTTATAATAAACATATGTCCACAAATTAACTGTTTACGAGATTTTAACGCAATTGCAGAATAAGTTTGCTTTAGCGGCTTTTATTAAGATGTTATTGCATTTTAACATAAAATGGATTATAACTAAAGAAGATGTTCAAAATGACGTCCTTCCATTTCGACACAGGATCTACATCTGCTTTCAAAGGAAGCGCGGGTTTTCCTCGTATTATCTGGCAACCAGTGTTTATTCTGTGTTGGCGCAACTTTGGAAGATCGTTTACCGGTGTTGCGTACACTAAACTTTTCAAATAACCCCAGATACTAAAGTCCAACGGGTTTAAATCGGGAGATCTTGGAGGCCAAGCAATGGGACCTGCTCGCCCTATCCATCTCCCAGGAAATTCATTGTTAAGATGTTCCCTAACAGCACGCGTGCGGTGGAGCTCCATCTTGCATAAACCAGAGGTTCAGTCTTAGATTTATAGGTAAATCTTCCAAAAGTTCAGGTAAAGTATTTTCCAAGAACTCGAGGTATGCAGGACCTATTAAGCGTTGTGGCAAACAGCAACCGTTCCCCTATCATGCCTAACCAGATGTTTAGAGAGAAACGTTGCTGGTGCTTGGCTCCAACGGTAGCATGACGATTCTCGTCACATCAAACGTGATTATTGTGGAAATTAAATATTCCATTTTTAGTAAAACCAGAAAAGGATGTTATCAACGAAATCTGGCCGATCAGCAGCTGTTCGCAAAAACCACCCACAGAAAGCCCTTCTCGCTCGATAATCCGGAGCAGTAAGGGCTTGTACCCGTTGGATATGGTAGGGGTATAGGAGTTGCTCATGAAGAGTTCTCCAAACAAGATTGCTGCTTACACCCACTTGAGTCAAAATTCTTCTAACACTAGTTTCAGGATTTTCATCAACAATATTAAAAATTCGATCTTCTATCTGTGGAGTACATACTATTCTCTGCCGTCCAGTATCAAAAGACCAATTCTCAAACGATACAGTTTCTCTTAGTCGTTGAAACACCGTCTGAAACTTTACATGCGAAGGCAGTTGGCGATCAGGAAACGTTTCAGCATAGAAGCGACATGCTTGTAAAGAATTCCCATTAGCACGACCGGACATGAACACCATATCGCTCATTTCAGCATTAGAATACGCAACCATTGCAATTGCTACAAATTGCACAAAACATCAAATTAAACTGTCATAAAAGAATGGTTGATAAGCACCTGTAAAACACCCTGTATATTGTCCCTTAGTCAAACAATTTCTTATTCCCTAGGCCAAATTTTTTTTTTTTAATTTTCTCCTAATCTTCTGGTTTCGTTCAACAGGCTGTGATCCCCATTAAAGTGCACTTAAAAGGTAGCGAATGTGATGTAAAGTAAATTTACTTCCTTGCCAAACACTCATAAAAGCCGACATAAAAGCCAAGTTTTCGTTATTGACAAACAAACCATAATCTGCGGTAGTTCAGGCAATCGACGTTATTAAACGGTGTGCACGCGCTGGCTGCGCTTCGGCACGTCCTCCGACAAGTCTGGCGAAAATAAGCGGACTTCCCGCCATCGTCACAACGAGGCCAGCATTAGCGCGATTGGTACGCAATCTGATTGGTGCGGGAGGCAGTTTTTGTCACCCTAATAAAGAATGATAACTCCCGATATCTCTAATCCCCGCAGATTACTAATAACAACTAGTTCCAATGGGCCCGTAAATCTCCAGATTATCACCGGACCGCAGTCGCGTACGTTTGTAATTCCGCAACGCGTTATTTTCCGTCTCGCTCAATCCCCAGCCATCGTGGCCCTCTCTTACTCCCCACTGATCGCGCGTGATACAAGCGATGGAGAGTCCTTTATCTTTTAGGGTGCGGTGCGACCCTCTCCTACCGGTGAGGTAGTAAATAACAGCTTAAACGATCACTGACACGTGTAAGGTGAGATTTTGACGTGGATTGTACCGACTGGTTTGGTTGAGAAAGGTGCTAAATTACTAGTGCACTGGGGTGAAGTAATGGGAGATACATGGAGGGTCCTTTAGTGTTGATGCGTAGATCGTATAGTACCTAAATCACCGCAAATTAGAGTAGGAATGTGTAAATGGAAACACTAATAGGTTGTAAGGGGATTATTACTGTAGAACTGGATACTTATAAATTATTATTCAAGTTCGGTAGAAATAGTTCAAGGACGCAGAAATAACTCCCACTCACACAGGTGAGCAGCGTATATATGCAGGTGGCAAGTATGCCAATGCCGCTCTCGTTGTCCTACCAAAACCGTATATAATAATGATAATAACAATGCATTCATAAAGAGAAATGTACGCATAAACTTAAATAAATACAACAAAATGTGCATCCAAAATGCAGCAAGGTATAATAAGTAAGCATAGGGGTATATAGTAAAATTGAATACTTTATAGTAGCATTGCGAACGAAGCTTTCGCCGTCATTCACCGCAGATCCTTCAAGCAGTATATTTCATTCTTTACCTGAGTGAATGAAGCGTTGTGCATGAAGCAAATTTCTCATATCGCCTTCACGCGTGAATATTGCAGTGTGAACCGACGAAAGAGTGAAATGAGCCTATTCTCAAGCGACTGTATGTAGTGGTGGGCACTATCGATAGCGACTATCGATAACTATCGATAGTTTTGACTATCGATAACTATCGATAGTCTTGACTATCGATAACTATCGATAGTTGACTATCGATAACTATCGATAGTTGACTATCGATAACTATCGATAGTTGAATATCGATAACTATTGATAGTTGACTATCGATAACTATCGATAGTTGACAGCGCAAAAGTATGCCCAAATTCAATAGAAACACTACAAGCATCGTCTTAATGTGTTATTATTTTTTTTTTATAAATAAGCTAAAGATTTGTGCTAATTAAAAACGTTTGGATTATCAGTCATCAACTATTTACTGAATGGAATTAATTCTTTCTTCTGTAATATCTATAGTAGCTGGTATTGATGAAACCATGAAATGAAATACTAGTGTTAAGACAATTATCATTAGCATGTAATAAAAAAAAAAAAACACAAATAATAAATAGCAAGAAACAAAATTCAATGTAATTGTGAGGATATGTTATTTCTCTACTGATATAATATGTGCTCAGAATGTGGGCACTATCGATAGTCATCGATAATCAACTATCCATAGTTATCGATATTCAACTATCGATAGTCAAGTATCGATAGTTATCGATAGTCAACTATCGATAGTTATCGATAGTCAACTATCGATAGTTAACGATAGTCAACTATCGATAGTTATCGATGGTCAACTATCGATAACTATCGATAGTTGGTCCGACTATCGATAGTACTATCGATAGTTGAAAAATCAATAGTGTCCCCCACTAACTGTATGCATTGCGCGCGCACTACTTAATAACTACTTCGTGAAAGATTGCAGTTTCGTTCATGGCATAGTCGTTTGTAATCGATTACATTTTAATATTAAATCAACAATAATGAAGTAAGGTAAAGTCAGGTAAGTGTGTAACAGGGGCAAGTGTGTAGATTGGCTATATTTATTTTTAAAATTAAAATAAGGATGTTCTCTGTTATATTACTAATGTGCTAAACCTTATACTAGTTTTACAAATAAAAATTCTAACGTGTAATAACTTAGATATCTTTTAAATTTAGCATGCACTCTTGGCCGAACTAAAGGATAATGCTATTAATATATAAAATGCGGAACCATTACACACTTGCCCCATTTTGCTAGGTAAGTGTGTAGTATTAAAATTTCTTTTTTTTCTAGTAAACCGTTGATAATTATAAAAAGCGTATCTATTGAAGGCTTACAACTGGGCGTATGTTACGTACTTCCATGTGTAAAATTTATCAAAATGTCTTATTATGTGAACAGTGTTACATTTTCCTCACACTATGCAATTTTTACTACACACTTACCTGACTTTACCTTATATTCATTGGCACTTGTATTTTCTCCGACATTTATTTTTGTGGTCGGTCGGAATGAGGAATTTTTTCAGTGTCGTCATTGGTATATGATTGAAAACAGCACTTATCAAAATAAATGCAGCAACAATTTTCAATTTTAGGTGGTTTATTCAATTACAACGAAAAAATTTATAATACTAACAAATGAACCGTGAATAAAACTACACGTGTGAATAACGTTACGTTTGAAACATATTTTTTTTAACATGGAAAGGCTTAGCGGGGTAGAAGGATGCCTTTTTTTTAATGTTATTTTGTTTCTTTTGTTTAAATATCGGGAGAGAAGGTGCAATAAAAAAGTTTCAAACCATATTTTTTTAAAATTGGATAGGATGAGCGGTGGAGGATGATGTTTCTTTAACGACAATCTTTTTCCTTCTTTTTTAAACATCAGGAGAGAGGACACGATAAAAATGTTTCGAATCATAAATTTTTTAAACATTGGAAGGGTGAGAGGAGAGGATGATGTTTTTTTTTTTAATGACAGTCTTTTCTTGTTTTTTAAACATCGGGAGAGGACGCTTTGAAAATTTAGAAATAACATTTTCTTAACATTGGAGGGGATGAGAAGAGGATGGGAGTGTACTTTTTGAATAATTTTTTGCTTTTTTTGAAACATCGACGGAAAGGATGCAATAACAATATTTGAAATCATATTTTTTTAACATTGGTAGGGGTGAGAACGGGAGAGGGATTTTTTTTATCATATTTTTTTTTTAACATGGGAGAGAGGGCGCCTGAAAAATGTTTTAAATCATATTTTTTACAGGGAAAAGGTGGGAGCTAAAACAAATCATCCCCCTCCCCTCTCACCTCTTCCAATATTAAAAAAAAATATGATTTAAACTAATTTAATGCATCTTCTCTCCCGATGTTAAGAAAACTAACCCTCTCCAATTTAAAAAAGAAATGATTTAAAACATTTTAATGCATCCTATTTGTCGATGTCAAAAAAAATATTATGGAAAAAAAATCTTCCCCCTCTCACCTATTCCGATGTTAAAAAAAAGTATGATTTGAAACATTTTCACATCCTCTCTGCCAGTGTTTAAAAGAAAGAAAAAAAATTATCCTTCAAAAAACATCCCAAGCCCCGCTCTAACACCTTCTATTGTTAAAAAAACTATGGTTTGAAACATTTTAATGCGTCCTTTCTCCCGATATTAAAGAAAAGGGAAAATAAATATCATTTAAAAAATATTATCTCCCTCACCTCTCACCCCTTCCAATGTTAAAAAAAAAATGATTTCAAATGTCTTTAATGCGCCCTCTCTCCCGATGTTAAAAAAAATAGAAAAACCATATGTTCAACTCAAATCCAACTGGTGTCAAAACTTTGTACTTTGTCGCCCTTACACTTGCAGCTGCCTCTCGTTATAAACTCCATACAATGCACGTTTTAAAAATTAATAAAATTGAATGATCTATCGCGAATGACGGTGAAGGCATCGTCACCTACACTATACATTCACACTGTGAAGGCAACTTTGAGAATAGGCTTCCTTCATTCGTTAGCTTCACATTGCAACATTCACGCACAGCTATATATGTGAATGAAAGCTACGTTCATCACAACACTACTTCATAGGTTTAACTGCAAGCTTCTAATGAAAGACATCTGACAGGCACTTTTGCACATGACTGTAATTGGAGCTCTGGCTAACACAATTCTGCGTACTGTCGAAAGAAAAATGTCTTAGTGAACCTAACAGCAATCCGTGGCACATTAAACTGTATTTTTGATAGCACAATCGATTTTGTTAGTGATTAATTTCTGTAGAAAAATCGCCGCTTGATGTTAACGCCTAGAAGCCAACGTTTCAACATTGATTTCATTCATGATGTTTTGTAGACCGGCTCCCCTAGGAGGATATATTCCATATGATTTACACGATATAGATCTTAAGAATCTGTACTGAATCCGTTCCAAAATTTGGATATGCATAACGTAAATGAAAAACCATATTATACTGGCGTATTCTAGTTTTGACATTACAAAGGTAAAGTATAAGGTAAAGTCAGGTAAGCGTGTAGTAAAAATTGCATAGTGCGAAGAAAATGTAACACTGTTCACGTAATAAGACATTTTGATAAATTTTACACATAGAAGTACGTAATGCTCAGTTGAAAGCTTTCAATAGATACACCTTTTATAATTATCAACGGTTTGCTAGAAAAAAAAGAAATTTTAAACACTGTCAATACTACACACTTACCCAGCAAAATGGGGCAAGTGTGTAATCGTTCCGCATATTATATATTAATAGCATTAATCTTTAGTTCGGCCAAGAGTGTAATACTAAACTGATGCCTGTTTAATAAGGTATGATATATTCACAAGATATTCAAGTTATTACACGTAAGGAGATGCGAACTTTTGTTTGTAAAATTCTTCATACTAATTTTACAAACAAAAGTTCGCATTAGTACATTAGTATTATAACAAGAGGACGTCCGTATTTCAATTTTAAAAATAAATATAAACAAACTACACACTTGCCCCGGTTACACACTTACCTGACTTTACCTTAGTGTTCTTATGTTTCTACAAAGCCTAAAGCTTTTGATGTGGACTTGCATACATCTCCAATGTGTGGCACAAAAAACAAAAAAGAATCAAAAACTACACGAAGCTCACATGTTGTAGTTTTTGCCACCAAGGAAATATCGTTTATCATGTAAGTATGTATATTGTAACTAGTCCTTTTTGTAAAAATAACTTCAAAGCATTTACTACTGTTTAGACTGAGTTTTTTGGTTTCACACTATCTGGATATTATATTAAGATTCTGTTGCAACAGTGCGGCATCGTCAGAGTCCCCCAACTGTTGAGTAAATTTTCAGGTCGACAGCGTACGCCAGGGCTGAACAATCCAATAAGCATAATAGATCATTGATATATAATAAGAATAACAACGGGCCCAAATTAGATCCTTGTGGCACTCCAAATGTTATTTTATTTTTAGAAGAATAATAAACGTACACAGATCTATTTGTTGGATAGGGGGCTATGAGCTTTGAGAAAGGTGAAAATCCAAACCTACTCAGCTTTGATAAAAGGATAGGATGGCAAATTGTATCAAAAATCGGTGTAAATTACATCAACTTATCTTTACGGTTATCACGATGCTCAGAAATATAGGGTAAAGTACCCAGTTATTGGCACTTTAAGCGAACTTGTATCTTGTACTGACTAGCTTTAAAATACTTATTGCAATTTGGATACCATTTTCCGTAGAACATGTGATTCAAAGTTTTTTCTTTTCATACATCCTAGCTTTTTGAGATTATTTTATAGTATTTTTTAATAAAAATAATATTTGCAAAAAATGTGTAAGTGCCTAGTTATTGGCACTAAGTAGTAGTTATTGGCATTCATTATTTCACTAGTTATTGGCAGGTAGACCCGGTTATTGGCATATCTGCTAAGTGCAATTATTGGCACGTTATAGGGAATAGATGAGAGCAACAAGTTTAGTCGAATTTAAGTTTAATAAAAGAAAAATATTGAAATAAACATATTTACGTACATGTGTATCGATAGTATAGGCATCCTATTACATACTACTAATTGAACAGGATTTGCATATATAGAATTCTACATATAAATTGTATTTTTTTAAGCAGCGGTAATGAAACGTTCGAATACATTTTTGTCACTTAATACCGAAATTGGCGATTGAAAAATTATTTGCACAAGTGTAGCACAGGCCTTTGTTGCATATTTTATTATTTTTTGGAGGAAAGTTTTTTATTTCTGAACTTCGTACTCCATCATCCTTTTCGGATTGGTTGGTGTCAAAAGTTTGCTTTATTATAGAGCCTTTATTGCTCGTGCGATTTAACAAATTTTTAACATGTGCAGGTTTTTTTAAACTTTTTGTTAGATTTTTAGCAGCTGCTCGTATTGCCCTATTCTCCTTGTTTTCCCTCTTCTTTTTCTCTTTTTCACTTTTCTGTTTTTCCTTTCTCTTCTTGAATTTTCTTCCACCCGCTTGACGTTATTACAAATGGCATTCTTTTCGTATCGCGTTTACCTTTTCTCTCTGGTGTAGTAGGCCACAAGAGAAAATCTGTTATTTTTTTTTTCTTGAACAGTTTGGCTGTCGTGTAATTTGCTGGATTGACTTGTAGAAGGAATACTTATATTTTGTGATGTATAAATATCACCTTGCATATTTGAAATGTTGTTTTCGATACTATCATTTATAAGAGGGATCTCATCGTTATATACAGACGGCATTTCAACAAATTCCTCTTCGGTGAAACGCAGTTCATAATCGAATTCCTCCGCATTATTGATATAAAAATCCTTAATTCTGATTACAGAATCATCTACACCCTCATTTGTACTCGTTCTATCACCTTCTAACTTTGTAAACAATTTTATCAGTATTTCTAAGTTTTCATCAATATTGCCTGGATTCTCTATAGCTCTTTTAATTTTGTCTATTTTTTGGTGTCCCACTAAATCTATAAACTCTTCGTAACATAACGATGTAGGATGCGGTATGTTATCAGGCTTAGAAATTTTGTTATTATTTCTACCCAAACATTTTAAAAAATCGATGTTTTCTACATTCCAAGGGTACAAGCCACAAGCTTTAAAGCCGTTTGATATTGAAGCTTCCTTTAAGTAGGCTAAAGCTTCTTTCAAAATTGGTGCAAAATGAACTTTAGATAATTGCGTTAGTGGATTACTTCTGCTTCATTTATAAAGTGATGATTTCCAAGCATTTTTTAGAGGCTTAAAGCAGGACACGTCTGCTGGTTGCAAAATTCTCGTTGAATTGGGATATAACGCTACCAATATAATCTCTAATTCAGTGCATAAGGTGCTGAGAGTATACGTCATATGGGTTTTATGCCCATCTACAAATAAAATGATAGGAAATTTGACTCCTTTTTTTTTAAGATAGGGGTGTAAAATATTAGAAATGTACTCGATAAACAAGTCCGACTTCATCCACCCGTTATCGCTGATTCCGATACCCCAATCATCTGGAACACTGTTGACAATATTTGCAGGTAGTCGCTTGTAAGGATAAATGATCATCGGAGGTGTAATTACACCGGATGCAGAAAATGTAAACATTACGGTTAAATTCGTTTTCGGGGGCCCTTGGTCTATCTTATATACATTTCTGTGTGCCCGTGGAGCGAGTACTCGTTCTTCTTTAGGACATAACATGAAACATGTTTCATCCCCATTATAAATTCTATCCGGCTCTTGCAGAATGCGAAAGTTATTCTTTCTCTATTTAAATAATTTTCAATCTGACTGAACCATTTTCTTATGTTGCTTTCTGACACCACACTGCTGGCTTTTGTAACAGCTTCAGGTGTACGATCTACCAGATCAGGATGCCGATTTAAAAAAGCTCTGTACCAATTTTTTCCAGGGTAAGTCTTGTTGGGCATTAAAATATTTAACAGATGCCTGTATATCATTTTTTTTGCGAGGAAATCCTTTTCTACAACTGTCTACAATCCATTGTTCTAAGGTAGTCTCTTCTTCTGCTGTTAGGTAAGTAGCAGGGCCATGTCTACATTTCTTAAATTTAGTGCTCATTCTATATTGCAACGTTGTTCTTGGAATTCCATATTTTATTGAAGCTTGCCTTTTTGACAAACCCTCCTCAATGTCTTTTAGGGCCTTTGTTAATAACTCCTCATCATATTTTTTAATATATTTTGATTTATCTTTTACTTTGGGCATTTTCATGTGTTTGTTACTCTATTAAAAAAAATATATATAAGTAAGTTGATAAAAAGAACAATAAAATTTATAATAAATTAAAAGTACACAGGTATTATATATATATATATGCCAATAAGTAAAGACGGATTGAAGTTGCTGTGTACTATTGGCACCCATGCCAATAACTAAAAAGGTACCACTTATTATACCTAATAACTGGCACCTATAAAAATACTAGAACCTCTATCGTTACCTACTATATTTCTCGTAAAAAAGCAAGTTTATATATATCAGTTGGTCACATAAAACAAATAAAGTTTAAAAGTGAAGAAATTGCAGCAAAATGCTATCATTCAAATTATGTCCACTCTAACGAAATCAAGAAGAATCTTACCTTTACGTAGTAGCTTCACACACAAACTGTTGGTACAGTCCCGCTCTTTTTATGGCGCCTATGAAAGTATGACGTGTGATTGGAAATAACTACATCTTGCGGTTACTATATTGTACTACCTATAGTAATATACAGAAAACTTTATTAAATGACAAAAACCAGCACTATGCCAATAACCAGGTCTATGCCAACTATTGAGTGTTTTACCCTACTGCTCATAAATCTTAGCGAAGTTGGTAATCCATGTGTGACGATGTTAATAACGTGGCAATTAACAGTAGTTTAAATCATATGTATGTAGAACTAACAAGGTTAATGATTCGCATTGTGAATGTGGTGGGGTAGATACAGAGATTTTGGATTTCTTATGGAAGCGTCATAGCAAAATAACATAAACTAAGTATCATATCAAAAATGTAACTCGATCTTTTACGGCTTCAAAATCCAAAAAAAAACTTTAGCATAACAAATGAAATACCATTTTTTAAACGTTCTTGTAACACCCGCAATAACATCAACCTTGTTACTGCTCACAATAAATTTTGAAACAGAGATTTGTAGATGGTTTCATACTGTGTAAAAGACAAAGAAAATGAAAGATTTCCCATACAACGATTATCTTTATTACCACCTCATTCTACGTCTCGATTTGCTACTAAATCCAAGTTAATGGCAAATTGGAAATTTTATGTCATTTTCCTTAAATAGTGACCTGAAGGAATACAAGAATACGAGGAGTGGAAATAAACCTAGGCACTTTAGCAAACGACGCTCCAAGCCATCGTAAAACAATATCACTGAGTCGACCGTCAAGACGTGTAGGAGCCCGGAAGTTATTGGAAATTTCAATTATTACAGTGGCTGCAACATATTGTCTGTACCGGCGATGAGTTCCTGCCGATTGAAGCGAACGGAGGAGGCGATCAGGAAGGGCTTAAGTACACATATTCGAGGCGAGCTCGTAAAAGGAAATTTGGAACGCCGTTTCAATAAAAACGAAAAAGAGATTTCTCCTTATACCGGATATGAAATGAATATAAATGACTCATATTATGTGTTAGGAATCTGCCTGAATCTCGATCATCGTTCGCTGAAGTTTGATGTATGTACGTATATACGGATTTATGCAGCTTCATGGAAAGTATTGGTTTAATTTAGATTAGTACCAGGAATGCAGTTGGTCTAGTATCTTTACTCTTCTATAACCGCGACACTCTTTCCAATGCGCCGTATTTGCTTAAAAAAATTATGATACTTTTTTATTAAGTATCAGGCAAGTCAGACAAGTAGAAGCGAATGGCATCAATACTCGAATGTAAGGCATACAAACTTCAGATATAAAGCACAACACAACAATATTAAGCTAACAGTTTTGTCTGAAACATATTAACTCATCGTGAACTTCATCGAGAACATCCAGAAAGGGGTTTTGCACTAACGTGCTTTTACGTTCCGTGAACTATGTAACTTTGAATTTCAGATTCAAACGCTAAAAGTTGTTAATAACTTATCCCTAGATGATTATCGACAACTTTAACTTCTGATTCTTTAGTCTTAGAACAAATATGTTCAAGTCGACGACGAAGTTTTAGAGATTTACTTTACAGTATTAGTTTTAAAACTTTAATGTGAAGGGTTGGATACTTAAAGTGAGGAGTGTGAGAACATTCTAAGAGGTTCTAATGAACTTTCAAAAAAATAGTTTTCAATTTTCATCTTCGAAATGTTCCACGGAAGGGTTTTTCCAGGTTTTTTTAGGAAATATGGAAAAACAATCACTAGAAGCCAAATCAGGACTGGAGGGTGGTTGCTGAAAGTTTTCAAGATGCCATAGCAGATACGACAATGCGATCTTTGTAAACAAGCAAATATCTTGGGGTAAGAGAACACTTTTTGCTAACTTCCACTACGCTTTCTCTTTCATGGCCCTTCGTTACAATGTTTGTGTAGTGCTCCCTTAATGATTTCGAGCTTAGGTTTGTAGCCCACAAGCACAATTTCTTGAAATTCAAAAAAAATTGTCGCCAATCTTTTTTTCAGCCAATCGTTGGACTCTGAATTTCTTGACATGCCACTTCTTTGATATTGTCTTTGATTCAGGACCATAAAATGAGCCCATGTTTCACACACAGTCACAATCCTGCCAATAGCATCTGTATGATTACCCGCACAAAGTTATAAAAAAAAATGTTTGCAACTGTCGACATATTTTTTGATGAGGCGTGAGTTGCAACGCTCACTGAGCTTTGACATTCCAAGATATTCATGAATAATTCTGAAGGCAGTTGTTTTTCATTCATTAGAATTTCGTGGGTCGCCACATCACATAATCTTCCATGAGGTTCATCATTTTCTAAGGATTCCCGGCCTTACTTAAATCGTGAGCGCTTATAAATCACAGTTTTACAAGGGCAGGTATCTCTACACTTTTTCTCTTGTTTAACGAAAAAGCTGCGAAAAACTCAATATTATTATAAAACCTATATACTCCGTGAACACTCCATATGAACTCTTCTATTATAGGTCATTACCTTTAAGGAACGACCTTATCCCAAATACTTCAGCTTTTGCTGTATTTTTTCTGAGAACAGTTCTGCTTTGATGCCTTCCAAGTGAAACACCTCAGCAGAACTAGTAACTGAGAATATAAACTGATAGTGGTGGGTTCATCCAGATAGAGCAGAAGAACAGAGGGTTCCTCAATTCCAGATGAAATTTGTTCCATTAAATTCATATCTGAAGTGCGGCAAGGAGATTTTAGTGCGTATTTTGGTAGCATTAGCTTTTCGAAGTGTCGGCTTTAATAAAAAGCATTTCTAGGGGAATTGCATGGGACGCCTGCATAGCCATTTAGTTTTTTTTATTAAAGCATCTCAGTAAAATCAAACCGTAATTTCAAGGCAGCATCATAACGATGAAATCCATTGTTTCATCGTCATGAATGATTTTTAATAATAAATGTTTGTCTAACAATAAGTCACGTTTCATTAGATCCAACCATAAGGACAGCTTTTTGAAGTAACACTCAGAAGCCATTTTAAATAGAATTTTGCAAAGCAAAAAAAGGAGGTGCTTTGGTTGTGTGTTGGCCATCTGATTACTTTGCATGTCTTACGTATTATCCAAAGTAATAGAATATTAATTATTTTATCACCTAGTTTCCCTATTTTAATTTTATTACCCGCGATTCAAAAATATTACTAGTAGGAGAGTTTCAAAATTTCCAATATGACCAAATTGTTACTGAAGTTCTATCGAGAACTCTAATATTGACTAAATTTGCTCCCTGTTTATTAAACACCAGCATTGTGCAAGAAAAGTGCATCTCTTTTTGTTTAAAGCAGATTAATTAAAACATGAATTATTTAAAAGTAAATTAAAAGGAATATAGCATTACTTACAATTGATATTAAGTATTACTAGTTTGCTTGCCGGCTGTATCAGGTTCGTATTGCTGGCTTGACAAATCAGTCTTTCGTTTAGGTGTTGGCGGCCAACATTGGGAAAGGTCAGATGGTTCACCACCGTGCCGTCCGCCCTGGTTTCGTAGGAATCGTCAATAACACGATTCTCAAGGAACCAAACCACTCGCGGCTTCGGCCGACCTAGAAGAAGGAATCAAAAGTTCAGCATATTGGAGCAATTCAAAATACAGAGAAAAGAACATCTAATGGATAATGTTCATTTCTCAGCCTACTACATCTTTTTAAGGGTGCATTAAATTTTAGATTGGAATAATGAACCAATGCCAAAAACAATTTAAGAAGAGTTTCTCTTCAAGTACCTACCGAACTTCAATTTAACTGGTTCACCCTTCCTTCGGAAGCAATTATAAAAACTGATTCCTCAAACAGGTAGGACTAAATTTTCTTCCAGTAGCGCTCATTTTTGTTGCCACGAAGCTAACGGTGGAAAACGCTGAAGGACATGGGAGTGGGATTGTACCTTATTAAAACTTTCTTACCTCCGCTAACTTCGCAAATTAAGTTGACGTCACTGCCTTCGTTATAGGGTTCGGATAATATAGTCCTGTCCCTTCGTTTCCCGTCGTAGATTACGGGCTTTTCGGGGGGAACTGAAACGTGAAACACATATTAGAAGAGTGCTACTAAAATTTAATTATAAAACCGTCAGGTTTACATGAGGGGAGGCGTCCTGTAAATCTGTTCACCAACAGTTTACGAGTGACGTACATTACGATAGTTAATGCTTTTTGTAGATGATTCCCATCGCTATTTGCTCAAATTCCAATATAGAAACAGCAGCAATATATCTAAGCAGTTTATTTTAAGACTTGTAGGATAAAAATGGGCGTATCGTGAAAAAACAAAAGTGTGGATTTATAATTTTATGATAAGGGATGAGTGGAGGTTAGATTAATCACAAATATTCTATTAACAATTTCAATTTCAAATATAATCAATAATAACGAATATTTTTTAAAAAAATCATTTGAGTTAAAAAAATTATTGACAGTACAGAAATAAAAAATAATGATAAATTAATTTCTCTTGATGTAGTCTCTGTGTACACCAATATTCCAATTGATTATGCTTTAAATATTATAAGAAAAAATTGGAAAAAACCTTCAACCACATACCGACACTTTGTCAACGACCTATTTCTCATTTCGAAATAAATTTTACAAACAAATATATGGCTGCGCAATGGGCTCACCCATATCTAGCACAATAGCCCAATTAGTTCTTGAAGATCTCGAAAGACATGTAATTACTAATCTAGATTTTAAACCAACTTTTTTATAAAAGATATGTAGACGATTGTTTGGCTTGTATTCCAGAAGAGAAGATCTCATAATTTCATCAGTTCTTCAACGAATTTCAACCTAAATTACAATTTACGCTCAAAATAGAAAAAAATGCAGTTGAAACTACTTAGATCTTACCTTGACTCGAGAGAATAATAAAATTTTGACAAAATTATATCATAAATCAACATTTTCTGGTCGTTATTTAAATTTTCATTCTACCTAACCTTTGGTTTACAAAAAAAAAATGTTATGTCTGCCTTAATCTATAGAGCCATTGTATTAACCAATCCAAAATATAGAAAAGAGGTATTAAACTCAGTAAAAATTAATTTACAAAAAAATAACTATCCTTATACCGTTAATTCAAAAAAACATTAAAAATAAAATACATCAACACTATAACACCAAACCAGTGATTAAAACAACAAACACAAACCCAAATAACAAAGATACTTCAAACTGTGGTACTGGTAATGCTGTAAACTTCTCCTAGACCCCTCACCACAAACTGCACTAAACAGGACGTAGGTTTCGATAGCAAAGCTATCATCATCAGCAGATACACTGAACTCGAAAGACATGTAAGTACCAATTTAGAGTTCAGTGTATCTGCTGATGATGATAGCTTTGCTATCGAAACGTACGCCCAGTTTAGTGGAGTTTGTGGTGCGGTTCTAGGAGAAGTTTACAACAAATCCAAATACCTTTAAATATGTTAGCATCATATATGTTCCGCAATTATCCGAAAAACTTAACAAAATACTTAACCCGCATAATATAAAACTTGCACATAAAAACCACAATAATTTGAAATTTGGTTTTTTAAAATTAAAAGACAGTATTCCATTACAACACCAAAGTCATGTAGTATACAAGATCCCTTGCAACAATTGTGATGGTGTGTACATAGAACAAACGTCACAACAACTTCACAATAGAATAAAAGGTCACAAATATCAGAATAATATTACTGCATTAAAAAACATATATTAAACACAGGTCATACTTTCAATTTTAATAATACAACAATTTTAAATAAAGAAAGCAATTATAAAGGGCGATGCATATTAGAAATGATTCAAATAAATAAACATAAAAACTCAATAAATGATAAAACAGAAATAGAAACTTTATCTAAAATTTATGCACCCATCATTTAAATATCACTTTTTGCCGTTAGTGTAAATGTAAATTGACAAATAAACAATTTTTTTTAAAAAACAGTAAAAAAGCCCATCGCTGAGCTGGCCTTGCATATTGGTTTTGGATGTAACCTTCGGCACATTTGTATTCAGTATGCTACACACACATGTATATTAAATTCCTCTGACAAATAACATTTTAATGTTATTTATTTTTATAAAATGTAAATTTTTAAAATGTTTGTGATGTGCTTGTTAAATGTATGTAAATATAGATTTAGCTATAAAATTTAAATTGTAGAATATATAAATGCATTAATGATTTTCTGAAGAAGACAATAAAAAAATTGTCGAAACGTTAAAAAATGACTTAATTTAGTAAAACTTTTCATTAAATTGGTCAAAAAAAGCCGCTATCTCAAGAAGGGGAAAAAAACATATTCTATTAACGATATCAAGTACACATTTATAAAAACCGGTACAGAAAATTTGACTGGGGGCAAATGGCAGTCCAACCAATCAGGTGTCACCGGTGTCTATTTCATTTAACGGTTTGCATAATAGCTTGTTTATTTGCCAATGTATACACTGTTGAAAATATTACGGTGTAGGCGTTAATTTTGCGCTAGTCAAATATTTTAGTGTTGATTTTTCCAAACTTTGCCAGACGAGTTGACTACGCGTATTTAATAGAACAGAAATTACTAGAATTTCGTGTGAATTCTTTGTTCAGATATGAGGATTGACTATTTTTCTAGACATTCAGAAGCGTCAACCAATCAGAATTTTTCCCTCGAATAGAAATATGGAAACCCACGCACCATACGCACCACCTGCATTGCACGTGTATCTGTTTTCGGGTTTGTTTCTGCGTATTAACATATCCAAACAACCACCAAATGTGACTGACTTGCAAAGTGTAACCTCGTGTTATTAAACGTCAATTCCAGTGGACATAAAAAATTTCAACATCTTAAAGATGTATTGGGAACATCTATTTACGCAATTAGTTTAGACTTGAATCAAATAGCATAAACATTCACTTAATTTTATAATGGTTCTCAAAAAATCATTTTAAAATTGGTACGTTTAGTTGAAACCAAAACTTGTGAATGAGTGGTTTTGCATATTTATAATTGAGATAACGTCTTAAAGAGAGAATATTATAGCACTCAGAAATAGGAGTTGCATATTAAAAAGACGTTGTGTTTAGAAAATGGTGTTAAAACACCCAATAGATCGCATTCATTTAGTTAAACAGCTAGTAAATTTGTCTAGTCTAGATCAAATAAAATGTAACTAGAAGTATTTTATAATTCCACGTGTCAGTTGGACAAAATAACCCCTTAGCAATAGACAATACTTGACTATCTGTGCTCGTCAAATTTAAACTTCTATAGTTCTCGCCAAAATAACACGAAAAGAGCGTGGACCTCTCCTGACTATTAAATTAGTCAAAAAAGTGTTAAAATTTTCAACAGTGTAGCTTTCAGACCCGTCACAGCTAGTTGGACGAAAAGAGAAGTAGCCCTATGCATGCTGAGCACAATCTATTACAAAGAGGTACACATTGCCCAACTTTGAACATATTTTACACGAATAATTTATTATTATTAACTTCATAGACAAACCTATGCCTATAAAGATGATACATACAAGCCTATAGTGTATTAATCCTGTTTTGAAGTGCCTCGATGGACTTCAGTATGCTGGTGGCTAACGACGTCCACGCAAAAAGCGCCATAAACCAGGACAGGTCTTTAAGATGGACTTGTTTGCTAGGAGAAGGGGAAGTTTTCGTCAAAGCGAGGCTAACTTCACAGAGGCTAATTACGGATATTCGGTTCAGATTTGATCATGAAATTGCCATATCTGAAGGTTCCTCGCCATTTTCTAACTGCCCCGTACCTCATTAAAGCTTGCTTCAGCTATATTTTCGTACAACACGCGTCTTCTCTGTATATATTTGACCCAGATAGTGAAGCAGCCGACGAATAATACACCCGCGGCGTCACGTCGTGACCCGGCCTTCAATTCGATCAATTAAACCGAGGGAGAGAATTAAAGGCTCATCTTCCCTCACTTAGGTCGTCGGTTATCGCAAAGCAAATATTTTTTCAGGCGCCATTCTCTAATCGAGTAGAATTAACTTGGTCGGGGGCCCTTTGTAAATTGTGGCCCCGACGGTCATAACTTATTCGAGTTAGCTGCAGTGTTGTCTTAGTCCCAAGAGAGAAGGCCGAGAAGATAGGGCGTTGATATTAGAGCCGAGCGCTTCGACTAAATGGTGGCGGATAAGAGGCATAATTTCTTAATGATATTTTAATTATGATGAAACATACGCCGATGTTATTATTCGCGTTTCGCTACGTGAATGAAAATCCTCGAAATCGGTGGGCAAAGCAATGGAAAATCTTAACAATTTTTTAAGCTCTGACACCCTAGTTGACAGACTGACGTTCATGTTGTATTAGGGAAAGAACGAGACGTCACTCGCTTCCTTTAACACTTAATAAATGTAAGAACGCGGAGGGGATTTCACGCCTACAAAGAGACGGGTGGACTGGCACAGGATAAAGGCAAACCGGCCTCGACAATCCTTTTCGGGGTTAATTAAACTTGACGGTTCGGCTTAAAAATAAAAGCCGGATTTGACGAGCGGTGAAAAGCCGCACGGCCTTCGCTTCGGTCCGATCAAAGGAAGCTGGTAGTAGCTCGCGTTTCCGCGCGCTGTTGCAGTTAATGTACGAGCTATGGGATGGACCGCGAGCACACCCCCACGGGGCGACTACGGCATTGGTTATTCCATTCAGGAAATTCGGTTCGCATGCCGCAATGCAGTTCGTATTTTCTTCCGTGGAAGTTTATTAGGGTCCCACCACAGGAACTTACCCCTGCTACAGCTCTACTACCAGCCAGTGTTTCGATAGTGAACGTTTGTTTCACGTTCTCTGGGTTCGTACTCTTGTCTGGCCCAGTTAGAATTGAGGGATGCACGTCTAAACATGCACGTATCTCACGTAAGCTCCTGCACTTCCAATCAGTTTGTAATGTCTGTGCGTCTCTGTGGAATGTTCTGAACAGAATTGATGATAAAATAGTGATTGTATATTGGTGTAGATTGGCAATTTCCACACACGTAATTTTGCTAGAAATATATTCATTTTTTATTTAATACTTCTATTAATCAGTATTGATGTTACTATTAAGTTTCCTGAAAAAAGAGTTCTTAAATTTATACTTATGTATAAATGATTAAGGTTTTTACATAAAAATTGCGGGTGCATGATATTCTCAAAAAAGTGCTTCAATAACAGTAATTCAGCCTGATGATTAGACACATAACAAAACCAATGTGGTTGTTGAGTTGCTTTACAAAAACTTTTTTATTTTTTAAATTGGCCTGTTCGCCGAAGGAAAAATGTGCTTCCTTCGAAAATCAGGTTATGCAATGTAACTTGTTGTAGATAGATTAAAATAAATAACACTGGTTAACAAGATTTTTGTCCCAAGCACATAAACGCCTGCACTCAGAAAAATGGGTTAAGTAAAGAGTTTACTTAATAATCGTAATCAAACTGTTGATATGTGGTATGTAACGTGCTACTTGTGACTATTGGTACTGTATCTAACTACAGCATATACTTAGTACAAGAGCAATGATTCTAAATTGCTATTAAATTCATGTATTTTCATAGATAGGTAGCAACTTGCCACAGCTATGATTATTTGAGTTTTGCTGCACCTCGTGTGTTTCCGGGGAACCTTGGTAGTTCTACCGTGTTTTGCGCATAACCGTCATAACTAGTGTTAAATCATGTACACGCGATAGACGGATAAATCTCCCGTGCTTAATAAAATTGTTTGCTTATTAATACTCGATAATACCTGTGTTAGAAGTTAGAAATACAAGAATTGCTTTCATCTTGGGGCTTCAACTCCACTACTTAAATGAATTTTACAGAGGTAACATGGTGCTGTGGACGAACACCTTTCAGTTCGCGAGAGTTTTTTTTTTAAGCGGCACAGATGTTATTTTTGATCCCGATTTACCTTTTTCGATGTCGCGTAGAAATTCTCACAAACATTTTTATTTTGTAATTAAGTTTTTTTTAATTGAATTGATTTGATTGTTTGATTAATTTTATGTAATTGTTCAGTTTATATTAAATTCATTCTTTTGTACATTTTGCGTACACCAGGATTGTATATATTTTGTTCAATGTAATATTCTAGTTTTTTCTTTGCGATTCGTGCGACTATATAGCACGCAGATGTTATTTTATATATCACCGTGTTTGGGCCTCTTTAAGGGAGTTCTTTGACGAGATGTCCGTGTAAGTAGATTGTTATTTGATTTTCATTGCTGTTTTTTGATTTTTCATTATTATATTAGAATTTTGTTCGGTTAAATTGAAATCTATCTCTTGAGTCAGGGAACTCAGTTAGATAATAAGAGTTGTAGTTTTTGTGCACAAATTTGTTATAAAATCTGTTATTATCATAATTTGTTCTAAAAGTTTTTTGTCCGTTTCTAGTTTTCAAATTAGTTTTATTTATTAATCACCTCGTGAAAGGTGAAAAGAAAGCACTGTGCTTGTGTTTAAATTTCAATTTTGTAAATTTATTTGTTTTCCACGTTTAATATTAATTTTAGTTGTTTTAACCTTGAGACCACGTGGAGTATTTGAGAAGCAGAATTTTCTTCTAGAATAAATCTACCATTTTGTTTGTTAGAGGATTTTGAATTGTCCTTCGTAAATGTAAATTCAGGCAGGTTTTATTTTTTGCCAGGACTTTCAGTCGATGGTTTTGTTTTCCCTGCAATTTGTAATTAAATGTTTTTTTCTTTGATATAATAAATTTTGATTACTTTCACCCACATTTTATTTTTATGATTAGTTCAAATCCTGAAAATAACCTTAAGGTTATTAAGTTTATTGCGCCCTTTTAAATTTTTATCCACTGAGCTAGTTGATTTAATTTTTTTTTATTTTCACTTTTCATATATACTGGTACCATCAGTTCACAGCAATACGTAGATCATCTTTTGATATGCACCCTTCATAATCATAGACAATATATTAGAATGTATTAAACATTTAAGAGTATCGGCAAGTTATATAAGGATTCTATTCAATCAGTTGGGATAACTGTTGTTCAGGTTATTCGGTTATTTACTTGTTCTTTGTTGCTATTATGCAGGTTAAACAATACATTACATTCATATCAGGTCGTCACTGTGTTTGTCCTATACAAAATAAAACTATTACTAATAGTACTGCTTTTTTCTTCTTTTAGCAAATTAAATGCGAATTTAAGCTCAACAAATCTTCGATTATTAATGGAATCGAAGCTACAGCACACTGAAATAGTAATTAAAAATTATTTGCAAACAATTTTGAATTACGCATTGCTCGGTACGCATTGCTCGGTACGCAGTACTTATAGTTGCGGTTGCATAAATAATCGAAGATTTGTGGAGCTTTTTTTTTTTGCACTTTATCAGTTATTCACACAGAGTACACAGTAAGCTATTTAATAAATATTTACTAAACCTCCTCGTTTCGTACACTAACTACCATTGAACAACAAATTTAAAGTAAGTATATTGCATATTTGTAGCAAACCATTACCTTTGATATATCCGGTATTTAGTGTACGTGCATTAATGACACTGTTTCCTTATCACAAGTAATCCAAATAGCTTGTATTAACTGAGGTTAATAATGAAGGTGTGATAGCCATTATAGAATAGTTCACTCATAGCAATACATCTACTTGAAATGGGCAAATCCTTTACTTACCGCAACTGCATATATTCTTTGGCTTAACTACTTCAGTTTAATTATCTTCAGTAACTTCATAAGTTACCGGTATGAAACAGACCGTAAGTAACTTAGATTGCTTCTTGTTAGTATCAGTGTTTAGCATCTCTTGTTTACTAGTGCTAAGTAATTTGTGCTTTTATCCTCTATTCAGCTGAACTTTTTACTTACGATAATTATATTTTTATTCATGATTATAAAATATTTTATCTCAGTATGATTTCCATAATCTTTTATCCATCTAAGATATGCACGCATGGATATATATACTATAAAAAGAACATGTGTTGACGTTATTTCTGTTGTCGGCTAGAGCTCTGGCAATGAACATATACGCTGACGTTGTAAAGTTTTAAAGAGTGTTGCCAACATTTGATCACCTGTAAAAATGCCAAGGATATGTGTAAACCACCCGAACTCCTTTTGCTACATTTGCGGTAAATTGATATTAAATATCAAGAACGGTTTTTCACACGTCTTATGAAGACTTCAACGACCTCGTCCACAATTTAAAGTTATCAAAGAAGCAAGCCGAATTTGCTACGAACTACCTTCCAAATTAAAACACTGGAGTTTGGAAATCAGAGCGGAACAAAAGTTTTTCTTTTTTTTATAATTGCCATGAGGAATTTGAGAAATTTTTCTGTATCGAAGAAGGACTCGTATATTGTAATGACATTTGTTCTGCTATGAAGACACTTGGTTATAAATATAATACAGATGAGTGGCTTTTGTTCATTGAACTCTTCCAAATTAAGCTTGAAGGGGGTACTGCTTCACAATGGAAGTAAGTTCCCCTTTTTCTTTTGGCTCATGCAAGCGATTTGAAAGAACCTTATCAGAACATGAAGCTTCTTTAGGAAAAAAAATAAGCATAACGACTTTATGTGGAATATATGTGGCGATTTGAAAATTGTTTCACTTTTGTTTGACACGTATCTCGGTTACACAAAGTATTGTTGCTTCCTCTGCAAATGGGACAGTCAGGATAGAAAAAAATCAAAAGAAATAGTGGTCAAAACGAACTTCACCGACACCAGAAAACGACAGTGTAATTGGTACCACACTTGTTGCTCCTAAAAAAGAAATATTTGGTCCCTTTGCACATTAAGTTTGGGTTGCTGGAAAAGTTCGTCAACGATATAGATAAAACTAACAGAGGGTTTGCATATGTGAGGGGTAAGTTTCCTAAGATCAGTGATGCTAAGGTAAAGGAATGTATTTTTGTAGGATTCCGGATCAGATAGCTATTCTAAGATGAAAAAATTGTTGAGGCGCTAAATACAATTGAAAAAGCAGCATAACTTGGGAAATCGTAAAGCCAAAAACTACGTAGAAACCAAAAAAGGAATTGGATCATTCAACAAAATATGTTTGTACTTATGTTTGATTCAACACATTACATGTTTATTTAACGTTTAGTGAGCACATTCAGTATGCATAACAATGTCAAACAACACGCCATTTCATCTTCAATTATTTTTCTTAAATCAAGCTGATATGAGTGTTGGTGCCACAGCGTATGGTGTAATATTGTGAAGGAAATATTTATCATTGTACGGTGCGCTTTAGAATTTTAAGTAGGTATGACATATTCACAAACACATGTATTCTCATAAATGTTACCACCTCCCACCATTAACATTAAGCTGTTCGTTCCACTCGATTCCAAAGGGTGGCAACGTCCGAGCATTCGCAGGAAATGATTTATGAGCGATAGAGGATTTAGCTCGCCTGCAGTATAGCGATCAGTTCACAACTACGACGTCGCTTGTGTCGGCAGAATGAATGGGCGCAATAAATATAGAGCTCTACGCATTTCCTTTATCACAGTGACTAATTTCTCATTATCAAGGTGAAGAAAGTGGTACTTTATTATTATAAAATACTTAGTCGGGGCAAAATATTGAAAGAAGGAAAGCGTTATGTATGCTCTACTTGAACTTCAATTTTTATTAACTGCCAGTAAATAACTTTCTTTGTTGTAGTTTTATTTGTTTGACACTTAGGATTTTCAATCCAATTCTTCCAAGTCAGGAAGATGCTTTTATTAAGGCATGGAAGGAACAGATTCCATGACCATTTTTCCATTTGGTTCTTTGCACAGCATTTTCTGTTTCTTGTTTTCTATGACACTTTAATGATTAATTCCTATTCTTTTCTTCTGTCCCTGATTTTTGCTTAATAATTATAATATAATTGGCTAAATAAGAAATTCCAACAAGCAGTATCTTATCTTATAGAAGGTAGTAGTAAGTGTATCGACGTAAGTCTAACCGCAACTATTAGTATTCTAACTGCTAATGGTTACTTAAAATTGACACTTGACACATTGATGTCATAAAAAAGATAGTATCTGTTTTATTTTAAGGTGGTTGCGGGACCTAGTGGACATATACAGTGACCAGCATAAATATTGCAACATATGGAAACAAATTTTATTGTTAAAATATACTAAAACTTTTTTTGGGGGATAGGTTGTGCATGTCTGTCATTTTGACGTGTGTCAAAATTTATTTTGGCACACGTCACGTGACCACTAGTATGGCGGTAAATTTAAAAAATATGCCGTGAATCTGCAAAAAGTGAGGTGAGATGATGTGATATCCAAAAAAGTTATTTGAAAAAGTTGCGTAGAAGTCAATTTTGAGGCTGTCTGCAAATTTTTGTAAACATATTTTTAAAAAAATAAAAATCACAATTTTTCTGAATATTGTTTCATTGAATTACATATTTCCATTTTGTTCGCTCTTAGCAGTTCAACTGCAGTACTATTTCCAACTTTGATTGATACTCAAACAATTTTGTCAATTTTTGCATAATTAACATAGCGAAAACTGAAACGTTTTCAATGTCACAATTGTTGTTGCAAGGGACGGTATCTAGTAATAATAAATTAAATTTTACAAACATCTTCTCTATAAACCACTTAGCAGACATTACTTTTATTGAAAATTATTATATTTTTTGTTTGTTTTCGGCATTAAAGTGGAAACCGTTAGTCAAAAACTGATATACTACATTGCACGCACGAAGGTTTTAAGTAGTTTGAAATTGCGAGAGCAACGAATAATAAACAGTAGGTAAAAAAAAATGATAGTAATTGCTTATTTGCCAAAAAAAAATGCAATAGCACTTTCCACACGTGGTTTGAATAGTATTTTTCCCAGCCAGTCCAATTTTAACTAAATGTCTAAAATAATAAAGACAAACCTGTGAGTAACATGATAGATAGTAGTCTTAATCTGTCAAATATTTTTTGAGAACTGTCAAGTTACCGTCGTTTTAAAAGTGTTTAATAATAGTTTAATTGACATTTAATACCTAATAATTTAGTAATTATCTCATAAATGGGCTCAGACTGGGCCGAGTGTACTAATGTCATCTATCAATAATGTCAAACATCACTTACTTTTCCTCCCTAGGGAGGTAAAGTACAACTTTCCTCCCTCAAATGAGGGAGAAAAGTGAACACTTTCCTCCCTCATTGGGCAAAAATAGTTTACTACATTATTTTGTTGTTTCTAATTTCAAAGCCTACCTTACTTATAAGAAACAGAACGATATGTATGCCTAACAAGTATGCATTTTTCATTTCTTAGTCGTTCGTTACTATTAGTTATTGTTTAAATGTGTTTGCTTATTAAGTATTCCTATTATTAGCTAAAAATACTAGTTATTTATTTCTAGTCAGTTTTGTAATTTCTAAACCTACATAAATACCTTCGGTGCGTGCAATAACATTGCGAGGGCTTAGATGTTTAGTGTTATCAGTTTTGGACTACCAATTTGACTTTAACGCAGAAAACAAACAAAAATGTTAATTTTCAATAAAAGTAATGTCTTCTGCTAAGTGGTTTAGAGAGAAAATGTTTACAAAATTTTGTTTATTGCTACTAGATACAGTCCCTTGCAACAACAATTGTCACATTGAAATCGTAATTTTCAGTTTTCGCAATGTTAATTATGCAAAAATTGACAAAAACTGTCTGAGTATCAACCAAATTTGCAAATAGTACTGCAGTTGAGCTACTAAAAGCGAAAAAAATGGAAATATGTAATTCAATGAAACAATATTTGGAAAAATTGTGATTTTTTTTAAATATGTTTACAAAAAATTGCATACGGCCTCAGAATTGAATTCTAAGCAACTTTTTCAAATAACATTTTTGGATATCATATCATCTAATCTCACTTTTTGCAGATTCACGGCATATTTTTTAAATTTACCGCCATACTAGTGGTCACGTGACATGTGTCAAAATAAATTTTGGGGTTTCTAGACATGCACAACCTATTCCCCCAAAGAAGTTTTAGTATATTTTAATAATAAAAAAATTTCCCATATGTTGCAATATTTATGCCGGTCACTGTATATTCCCATCTTAATTATAGAACGATAAGAATAATAGCTAACATCTATATATGAACCAGACAAAGCTGAATGCTCTGAAACCAAACAGCTCCGAGTTCAAGCTAGTGAAGGAACGCCTGCCTAATCTAGTGAGACTTTCTATGAATAGTAGGGTTCCTTGAGTGCTAAGGTACTCTGACATTAAAGTTAACCAGATGGCTGATCAATAGGCCAAGCAAGAGCCAGCAGCCAGTAAAATAAGCCCGATCAAAGCAGAAGGCCATCAATGGGAACACAGAAGATCCATATCCCTCTAGAATAAACCTTCTGGACAAACGGTGGCAAAATTACTGCCAAGGTCTACTAAAAACTCTTTGCTAAACATCAACAGAAACCTACTAAAATTTAGCAAGGCGGAATCAGAACTACTTTGTAACGTACTTCTCGGTCACTGCTCTACGAGGTACCATCTTTAAGAAAGTGGGCAAGAAGTTTAACACAGCAGCCGTTGCTATGCTATGCTTAGGAATCTGTAACTACTAAAATAGTGATCAGTACCACAGAAAACCCGCAGAGTTGCGCCTAAACCTTGTTATAGTTCAATACAATAAATTCGTCGTTTGTATTTGCAAACAAAGTTAGCCGAAATAATTTTACGAATTCGAGATACATCTGCTTCGCTGCAGCTCCAATGAAACCTGGTAAATGCACCAGCGTATGAAACCACCAGCTTTCTTAATTCCGCCCGCATTTGAATCGTGGATCATCTCCTTCTTCTCCACGACTTCGACCTCCTATTCGCCGACTCTCCTAGAAACCTCAATTCCGTCATCTGCCCGACACCTAAACGTAATCATGTAAATTAGATATGCAAATTGCGACAGCGGTACGCTTTGCCCGCGCCGCGATGGCGACATCGTGCGTTCAGTTTTTGAATTTAAGATGTTTAACCTAAAATTTGTCGCAAACTTTGCACAGGAATTGAGTTACAATGTCTTACTCACTCTAACGCGGCGAGGAGGACGGATTACTGGGACCGGAGTATAAAGAGAATCGACGTAATCAGGTTGGGGCGCTTTATGCCATTATCTTGATAGAGGAAATTGCGGAACGATCGCGATTCGGCTACGTAGAGTGCAGCGGGATCGCTGTTTTGATTGGATGGTGGTTAAACTTGCGTAAATGTGAACGCTTTCCAGGTAAGAGCTACTTTTGGTAAGGATTTTGTAAAATAGCTGTTCTTTGAACTGTGAAAACTTTCGTAAAATAATATATATCAATAATCATGCAATGTCGTTGGTTAAGCGGTGTGCATGTTCGCCTTTCACTAGAAAGCACGAATTTGATCCATGGAAGTTTCCAGTTGTAGGTGAAAACCGAAGAAAAACCATTTGAGTATTGAGAGAGAATTCGCATGGTTTAATTAATCGTCCCGCCCACTGTGGGTACTAAAATTATTAGTAGAGCTGATATTATTTTGAAGTCCATCCAAAAATACAAGGCCCTTGAGATAGCTCAAGGTCTTGTTAAATAAGATCTTTTTCAGGTCTTCTGGAAAAGAAAATCTTTGCAAAAGATCACATGCCGGGCTACTGTACGAGCAGGATAGTAGTAGAAAATATTCTCAATCGTCTCCTCGTCCTTCAAATACTGTTTTCGTATTGCTACCTTCTGAATCTGCGGTGACCTATAAGAACAAAAACTGTGATACTTTTGCGGTCAATTTCAAGTGGTACTTTGGTTTTGACATGCTTGCATATATCCAAACCAATATTGGAGCATTTCCTTATTTGCCCAAAGATGACTTGCTGTTTGGCTACCGCAGGTACCATGGCAATGGTAGTTCGTGGGCCCTTTTTTGTCTGCTGCTTTAATTTCATGAATGAGTGAGTGCCCAAATACCCACATTGGGGATAGAGTATTAACTCCAATATCTTCTGGGTGTTTTTACAGCTTTAGATCGGCTTCGAATTGAATTTTTCTAGTACCGTCAGCACTAATGGTTAGCTACCACAGAAACTCTTTACTGACTTGTGTACGATGTCTTTATCTAAAATACACTGTTGAAAAATTACGGTGTTGCCCGTTAATTTTGCGCTAGTCAAATATTTTAGTGTTGATTTTACAAACTTTGCCAGAGAGTTGACTAGGCGTATTTAATAAACAGAAATGACTAGAATTTCGTTGTGAATTCTGTTGTTCAGATATGAGGATTGACTATGTTTTTAGACATTCAGAAGCGTCAACCAATCAGAATTTTCCCTCGGATAGACATATTAGAAACCCCACCTATTCTAAACAGTATTGCATTATACGCACCACCTGCATTGCACGTGTATCTGTTTCGGGTTTGATTCTCCGTATTAACATATCAAACAACACTCACCAAATGTGACTGACTTGCAAAGTGTAACCTCGTGTTATTAAACGTTAATTCCAGTGGGCATAAAAAATTTCAACATCTTAAAGATGTATGGGAACATCTATTTACGCAATTTAGTTTAGACTTGAATCAAATAGCATAAACTATTCACTTAATTTTATAATGGTTCTCAAAAATCATTTTAAAATTGGTACGTTTAGTTGAAACCAAAACTTGTGAATGAGTGGTTTGCATAGTTATAATTGAGAAGAACGTCTTAAAGAGAGAATATTATAGCACTAAGAAATAGGAGTTGCCATATTAAAAAGACGGTTGTGGTTAGAAAACGGTGTTAAAACACCCAATAGATCGCATTCCATTTAGTTAAACAGCTAGTAAATTTGTCTAGTCTAGATCAAGATAAAATGTGACTAGAAGGTATTTTTATAATTCCACGTGTCAGTTGGACAGAATAACCCCTTAGCAATAGACAATACTTGACTATCTTTGCTCGTCAAATTTAAACTTCTATAGTTCTCGACAAAATAACACGAAAAGAGTGTGGACCTCTCCTGACTATAAATTAGTCAAAAAAGTGTTAAATTTTCAATAGTTTGATATTCTACTGGCACAGTATCTCAATGGAACCATACTCACTTGGAATCGTTGCAAGTTGTCTAATGTTCTAGTACAGTCTGAATCTGGGTGACAAATATTGCTGCGTCACACGGCTCCATCTGCGCCCTGCTTCATGTTGGACGTTTTGTACTATTTCATCCTTTTCATCTCTGATAAAGTGATACGATCAAACCGATGAAGGCCTCCTAGACTTTCCTGTTCTCCATTTGTCATAAATGGGCGGCACAAACAATGGGGACTCCGTTTGGGCGAACTATGCAATGTTGACAGGTATGCCGGATTGAGATCAGAATCTTATTCGTTTCATCATCGTGGAAGCTAACCTTTTGGAATAGATCAGATCACGTAATTTTCGACCCCATATTTTTTTAACACAAAGATACCGAGGTAAAAAAATCACAGATCGAATAAGCTTGGAATCAATCCAACTACAGAGACAGGTTTGGAGAATCGGCCTGGTTTACAGACGGATTAAAAACCGAAAACAAGACTGGAGCTGGAATCTATAGCAAGGTGAGAAATACGATAATCATCCTTTCACTAAAAAAATATACCACGGTCAGAGGCACACCCAATATTGCATTGTGCAACTGAAGTCAGTCGGGGAACTTATGAAAATAACCGGATCTATATTGCGACGACGAGGGTATATAGGGTAGTGAACCCCAAGAACAATGAAGGTTTGGGAATGTATTAACGAAGAACTGAACAACCTTGCAGGCTGCAAGTAAAGTCACTTTGATGTGAGTGTCCGGACATTCAACAATCCAAGGAAACAAAAAACGAATAAGTTTGCGAGAAAGGAATCATCTGCTTCATGTATAGGCTCGGAATTTGTTCTAGGACTGTCTAGAAGCACAATACATTTTTGAATAACTGGTATAATTTTATGGGTAAAAGAAATGAAAGGATAAATACAAAAAGCCAAGACGCTGCAGCGTCTCTGAAGACTCCATTTAAAGAAAAAACCATTGGCCACAAGAAGTGTTGGAAAGTAATTTGGAGTAAGTTATTGTTTAGGGAAAATTGATGATCGTCATTTGTTTTCCTAACTTGAAATTAATGAAAATTAAAGTTTTACTGGCTTAAGTAAGGTAGTGAGCCGGTCATCACGGATTGGATACTGGTTGAGCAACCATCATGTTTTGATGGATTACCAATAATCTTGGAAGAAAACGATTCAACGTTTGTTGTTGTTCGACAGTCTAGAGATCCATGAGCCGTACATTCATACGGAAGGTCTACAAGCTCTGATGAAAGCATGTCTTTTTCCGGCGATGTCAATTAGAACGCCGGATAACTTTCCATATTGTAATGGAAAATAAAGTCAACGACGCCATAGCTACTTAGAAGCGGTGTTTTTAACAGCATGGCTGGGAACATAAAAAAAATATGTTGGGTACCACGGTTAATATCAAAAGGCCTTACCTTGAAACATAAGGCGTAGAGCTTCAACGAAACCGTTGCTGGTAGACAACCTATCTGCTTGTTTACTAGGAAATCCAAATATTCCAAAAAAAATTGGAAATATTAGAGTTGGATAAATTATACACCCAAATCATGATATTGAAATTGCATATACTGCCGAACATTGGAAGAGAAGTGTCATACAAAAATTAAAAGTCAGTGTGTAATCAAGAAGTTTAAAAATCTTAAATCCATTAGCTGGCTCCATATAGTCCAGGCAGATGAGGAAAGCAGCATACTCAAAAAGAAGGAATGATGGGCGGAAATGTTGTGAAGAAAAAGCCTATCTTCGAAATACAATCTGCCATGATGAGGAATTAAACATCTCTGCTTGGTAGGAATATGTAGAGTGTTTCAAGATGAGATAGATTTTTAGAGTATTACCTAATAATACGCCACGTTTTTCATACAGTGCTGGTCACTTATTATTGTATTGTATTAAAACTGTGCGATATTAGTTTAACGTACTACCTCTAAAGCGACGAATGGAGAAATGCTTAGAAAAAAACTTTAAAATAACAACGCAAAGATAAATGAATAGTTATGGATTTATTAACAACAAAAGCATGCTGGTAATTATTTGACAGATCCGTCATAAAGCCTTCCAGATTTAAACACTTTATAGGGAACAGTGTCAAAGTACGCTATCTCAAACGATATTTATGAAAACCAAAGGTATGTAGTACAATAACGAGTCACGCATTTCCACCATAACTTTAATACTAACCCTTATCGCTTAAATAAAAATCCCACCGCTACGGAGGTAAGCGAAAGCCACTCGCTTTACCTTCCTCTCTAGAACAGAAAGAAAAGGAGGAAGCAAACTTCTCGACCGACAACTTCATTTTTTTTCCCAGCCGCATAGTGCAGGCCTAAAAGTCAGGTGATTAATCAATCCCATCGGCGCGTACTCCGCATAACAAATGAACTAGAGGTCGGGTCGCGTGACCGCTTGGTAAAAAATTACTTTATAATTGGGCCCGCTTATTAAATATCCTCTAATGATGGAACCCGCGGACGATACAAAGGCGAATAAATCACGCCAATTTGATAAGTATTATGGGCTACGGTATAAACAAGTGGGAAAATTAAGCGTAATAATGAAGCGGCGGCACGCCTCAATGATGAGTAGCGAAAGTGGTCTGAAACAATGGATACGGAGGAGACGATTTTTAGGTGTTGAAACGCGTTTAATTAGAGGGACTTTGTCGCATGCAACGGCAGGAAAAATTTTCCCCTTTGTTTAATAAGTTTTTGTTCTTTACCTGAGGAAACGGCTGGCACGAAGCTCGTTATTAAAGAGTGGGAGCAAAATATGGGCTAGCACGGTTATTATTGAATCGCATTAATTGTTATTAAATGTTAATAATAATAATAATTTATTGTCGTAGGTAGTAAACAACATAGACATTGTTAGTAAATATCAGAATTCACATACCCTACATTTTAGGGAGATGGAGGAGATAATGGACGACATTAAGTAACTTCTATGAAATCGAACTGTACCTATAGTTCTAATTGTTGGAATTTATAAATTCCTCAATAGTATAAAAGTAACACTGATAGATGAATGATTTTAACATTTTTTTTTGAATAAATTTAGAGAACCGGTTAATCTTATTCCTTCAGGTAATGCATTGAAACAAGTTACACACCTATAGTATGGGCTACGTTTATATAGTGATGTTTTATGAGCTGGTACACTTAGTTAATTCCTTGAACGTGTTGTCATATGATTATTAAATATCCTAATTTTTAACAAATTGCCTTTCGTGACGTTCGTAAATGAGTAAAATACTACAAGTACAGTGAGTGTACAGTGACCCAGAGCAATGATTTTTAATTGTTTTAAATAATGGTCGACATGATTCTCTAGTTGATGCCCCCATCATGCATCTTATTAGCCGCTTTTGATGGATAACCCATCTGTTTGCCCAAGGCGCAGATCCCCAGAAACATTGCATATCGTAATCGCGATTCAGCATATGAAAAGTAAAACATACGCAAAGCGGCCACACCGACAGCAGTCTTCAAGTTTCTGAGGCCATAGTACGCTGCACAGAGTTTTTTTTTCTAGTGTGTAATAAAGTTCTTCAAATTTTAGACGACAGTCAACCTTCAATCCCAGAAACACAGCTGACTTGCTCTCAGCGATCGACCTGCCATCACATCAAACGTAAACACTGCTAATAGCATCAACACCAGTGCGAAACTGTATTACTTTTGCTTCCTTTTTCAGGGCTTAGTTAAAGTTGATTACCTTCACACCAGGTACCGAGCCCATATCTGAAATAGTTTTTTCGTACTGATAGCAACGACATCAGCGTTGGGATTAGCGATACAACAACTGATATCATCAGCATATTGACTGAAGGACATGCAGATAATGGCAAACATAAGTAGTTTACATATATGATAAACAGCGTAGGTCCCAGAATGGAAATTTGAGGCACACCGTGATATCTATTGCGACTGTGAATAGCAATGAAAGATTTTCGATTTGATAGGTACGACTTAAAGTAACTGTGGGAGATACCGCGTATTCCATATACCCACAAATTACTTAAAAGCATATCGTAATTTAGTGTGTTAAATGCTTTTGACAAGTCAAAAAATACACCAAGAGTAGTGTCCCCAGTATCCAGGTGTTTGTAAATGTGAGTCATGAAATTATGCATGGCGTCCAGTATAGATTTTCCCGGTAAGAAACCAAACTGGTGGTTCAAAATTATCTTTTTCTTTTCTAAATAACTAACTACACGCGCGTTTATAATTTTTTTAAAAGTTTTTTTCGCCGTTGGTATAGCGATGGGCCTGCCATTCTTGGCTTCAAATTTGTCACCCTTTTTATGCACTGGAACGATTTTGATAATTGCATGCATCAAAATAACAGTATTTAATCTTATTCATCAGTTTACGAATGGATGACACTCTAACATTACGCTAATATAAGTGTCATTGTTGTTCAAGCAGCAGTGTGTTTATCATTTTGTAAAGGGGGCACTTTATAGTCGTTTATTTTCTAATTGAATATTATTTTTTAGAAAAGATAGATTTCTGTACGCTTAATAAGATGATTGTGGCCAATACTTTCTATGATCACAAGGACATACACAAGTTTACAAGGATTGGTAAAAAGGGAACCTGAAAGTCAATAATTGATATATATACTGGTACACGAACAGATAATAGGAAAGAGGTTACACGACGTAAGGGTAATATAGAGGAGCGGAGATTGGAAGCGAACCAGTTCATGCTCATGAGGAAAATACGTAATAAAAGCTGGGATGTAAGAAAAGAATGAACCGAATAATATAAAAGAATATGAAGCAGTGAAGACATACAACTGAGAGAGAAATAATTGCTAAGAAGATAATGAAGAGGAGATAAGGAGATAATATATAAGGAAGGAATGACAGTAGGAGATGAAGATATTGAAGAAACGTGGAGGATCTTTAAGGCGACAGGCAATGAGGCAGCTAAAAAAGCGTGTGGAATAATAAGAAAGAAAAAGGATAGGAAAGCAACTGCATGGTGGGAATGAAAGGAGTGAAACAGGTCAAGTTGTAAAAAAAGAGAAATGGAGGATATATCTTACAAAAGAGAACACAAGATAATTACAAATAAATACAAAGAGCAGAGGAAAAAGTTAAAGAAACCATCAGAATGGAAAAAGAAAGAGTTGGAAAACAATTGGCGATAAACTGGAAAAAAAAATCTTTACGGAAAACCAAAAACTGTTTTATGGAGTCTTAAGGAAGGTTAGGAAAGGCAACATACGATGAGAAATATAATAAAATAAAAATTAGTAAACTATAACGGAAGGAAAACAATTATAGAAAGGTGGAAAGAATACTTCCAGGATTGCTAAGACAACAAATTACCACAGCCAATTTGAAGAAAACAACTACTGAGTTCCTGAAGACAGACAAAACCACAAAAAATCTGGAAATCATAATAGAAAGAATAAAGAAGCAATAAGCAAGATTAGAAACGAAAAGGTCGCAGGACAGATAAATAACAGCAGAGATGTTTAAGAACATGGGCGATGATGGTAACCAAATTGTTTTGGAAAATCTGTAATAAGGCATGGAAGGAGAAAAAGGTACCCCAAGGCATCCTTGGTACCTGGGTACACAGGATAATTGTACCAATATAAAACAGTGATCAAAAAGAGTGTAATAACTATAGAGGTATAACGTTACTAAGCACAGCAGCAAAGATTTATAAACGATATTAGAAAGAAACTACGAGACATCATAGAAACCTACCCTGGAAGAGGCAATAAAGTGCATTTAAAGACGAGGAAAAGTACGCAAGATCATATTTTCACATTGAAACAAATTGTTGAGAAGTCGATCAAAAGCAAAACGAAAGCGTACTTCCTATTCACCGATTTACAAAAAGCCTTCGACAGAGTAACTAGAACGAGAATGTGGAAAGAGGGGTTAGTCGAATAATAATTGAGGCAATTAAATCACTGTATAAAGATAATGAGACTTATGTAATATACCAAAACATGAAGTCAGAAACTTTCTTACAACGGATGGTCTTAGGCAAGAGGTGTTATAAGAGCCACTGCTATTCAATGTACTGCTGGATCAAGTCATAAAGGAATGTCAATCCAAATGAGAAAACTAACAGTTGGATACAGAATGTAAGAGAGTAGAAATACAGAATGTGCATTTGCTGATGATGTAGTGATAATGGCAAGAACTGAAGAAGGACTACAACAAAACATCAATATATGGAATAAGACACTAGAACGATATGGCATGATAATAAACACAGAATAGACGAAAGTAATGGGTATAATGCAAGATAAAGAGAAAATTAACATTAAAATCAATGGAAAGAACATAGAACAGGTGAATGAATATAAATACCTAGGAGTAATTATACAGAACGACGGAAAACAAGATAAAAACATACAAGAAAAAATAGAAACAACAATAAGGTTATATCATGCAATAAACCGTACATTTATAAGGAAAAAAGAAATAACTAGAAAAACTAAAATGACCAATTTTAAAACTGTATATAAAACCAACTCTGATGTATGGTAGTGAGACATGAGATAATAAATACGACATGGAAAAGTAAACTTCAGGCGACCGAAATGAAGTACCTACGAGGGTTAAGAATTACAAAACGAGACAGGATCAGAACGAAACGTGAGGACAGAATGGAAACAAAATCAATATTAGACTTCTTAGAAGAAAAACAGCTGGGATAGTGGGGACACGTTTAAAGGATGGGAGAAACGAGAGAAACGAGGAGAGTATGGGAAGCAATAGTGATTGCAAGAACAGGAAGAGGACGACCTCCAGAAAATTGGGACAATACAGTGGCAAAGGCTATAAGGAGAAGAGGGATGAGTGTGGAGGAGACAAGAAATATCGCCAAGGACAGAGGAAGGTGGAAAATACTGTGCAGAACATAGAATAATATATCCCTACACCGAGAGGTATCTTGGGATTACGATTATATTATATTATAATATTATATTATTTTTGCGTATACTAGTATAGTTGGTGAATAAAACTTTACTATTACGCAAGCTATATTTAGATATTGCACATCCATGTTGGTATGAGGAATTCTAAATTTTCATTTCCTTATCTATATACAGATGTTATTACGAAGTAAGTGATGAGACCTGAATTAAATTCCTGTAGCGTAGGATGAACAGATATCTTACGCGATTGCAATTACTTATTACACAGTGATCAACAGAATTTAACTCGTGTATTTCTATTTCTTCAAGTAAAGTGTTTTTATTATATTTTCTATGTATGTACCGTTCTAGGAATTTTCAGCAATATTACGATACGACCTTGCAAAAGAGGAGCAGCCGAGCAAACAACGAAGGGAATTGAAAAAGCAGAAAAAACGAGAGCCACTTTAAATAACAAAATTCTTCGCTCGGTTCTCCCACTCATGTGCCACCACAACCGAATATATATATGACGACTGCTGAGAAAAGTTAGATAATATTAAACTCCGGCAGAAACAATGAGGCCATAACCGGAAGAATGTCGGTTTCCGGGCGGCAGCGTGTATCAGCAAATAGGACTTCTAGAAGCGAGGCGTAAGGGACGAACCCCTCGACTTGTATATAGGCTATTTCCCTTGCGGTCCGGCGTGCGCGACGGGGCCCGGCTATCCTTACCCGCAATTTCCACCGTCATCATTCTTCCCGCTTCTCCAGCAGTTACCGGAATCGCCGTCGTAGTCATGGTCGTCGTCGTTCGCTTCGCTAGCTCTGTTCGTCCGATCGAAGGTCGTTCGCTTTATTTTCCGACCGCAGCCCCACTCGATGCAGCCGAGTCTTACTACAAGTCACGGAGAACATTGTTGCGAAAGTTACAGGATACGGGGATGTGAAATATCGGCATGTAAATTTCGGGCAAATTGGTTGGTGCGCGGCGCCTCCACCAGAAATTCAACGCGTTTTTTTTTTTGCCGAGACGAAGCGGAAGGAATTTGTGAGCGTTGAATCGAGGTTGTGTAGTTTTTGCGGATATCTGTATCGTCTCGTAAATTCACGCAAATGGACAATGAAGGCAGAAATAATACTGCTTGTGTTGTAATACAAACTTTCTTTTCTTTACCAGACATTCAAATAAAATTGAATTACAGAATTTCTTTATTCTGTGACGAAAATGTTTAAAAATAAAGAAGATATTTGGTAATATTTTATTATTATATATACCTAACAATGTTCTACCTTGAAACAACCTGATATCATGAAAATCATTCATCGAAACAAAAAAAGCCTATTTTATGATACTAACTTCGACCTCCGATCCCCTCTATGCCCTCAAGTTCCGATTTAGAAAATCAAATTTTAGTTTCAGAGAACGAAATTCCAATTTTAGAAAATCAAAGATTAATTTCAGGAAATGAAACTATAATTTAGGATAGATAGCCTTCATTTATATCGTTTGTTGCTGCTAGACGTCAAACTTTAGATATGTGAAGTATTGGAACCCTCGAAGGTTCTCAAGTTTCCACTGGGCAAGATACTGGGCTTTATAGAGAACACCAAGCTGCTCGAGTGAAATAAGATAATCAATAGGGATGGTTCAATGAGCACCTTACTCAAGTGCCCGGACATCAAGTGCCCACCCTAACTTGAATGAATGAATGAATAAGTGAATGTGAAGCATCTATTAGATTACTAAGTAAATAGAAGAAAAAATATGGTGATGCATTCTCAATTCTGAATGAAGAATGGTGGTTTGGAAGATACCGTCCAGGATAGCTAGTGTTCTCCTCAAAACTGCATGTGATAGATTAAGGAACCGAAGGAAGAAAGCAGAAAGAGAAACGTGGTGATATAACAAAGAAGCATTATATCCAAGAACACCATAGAAATGATAATAAGCTTGATCGAAGTGAATTCACAAATCACTAATAGGCTAGAAAATAGCCGAAGGTTGGCTCAAGAATATAACACTAACATAACTTCTCATGTCCAGATACACTAAGGAGTAAAAGTCCGGAAAAGGAACTTACATGTGAATTATATCATATGATCCTTAACAAGAATTGAATATTGAAAGCGGCCCAAAGGATTTTTTAAACGGAAAGACTTCAATGACTGACCTCGACCTTGTTACGCATCTATTTTTAAATTTGAAATTTGGGTTTCCTGCTACTTCAGCTGATGGCGCCACCTCTTTAGAGCGGAGATCATGAAACTGCTCATACAGGGCGCTAGTGCATAAGGAGTGCAATTCAAATATAAATATGCGCGCGGGCGTCTGTTTTGTATGAAAGAATTAGGCCGCTTTCAGACGAAGAGGTTTGGTTGATTCAACTAAGTTGCCTAGTTTATGCTCAACTAATTGATTGTCATTGAAGACTTAGGCCTGGTTCAGAGAGAGCGATTAGTTGATTCCACTAGCTGAACGGACGGTTGTCAAGGAGCATATTTATATGAACCCTTACTTATCAGTATGCTCCTTGACAACCGTCCATTCAACCAGTGGATCAACTAATCGCCTAATCTGAAATAGGCCTCATTCAAGCCTGTTGACTCCATGTGAAAGGGTTCAGGCGGTTCCTAAAAATTTGCTATATCAGTATGCTCCTTTACAACCATCCGTTCAACTAATGGAATCAATTAATCGTCTCGTCTGAAAGAGTCCTTAGTTACAGCGCGAAAAAACGAAGCGAGCGAAGCAAACGGTGAACATAAATTGGTGAATATAAATAAATCGGTGAATATAAATACTAGTAATTCAGAGAATTAGTTTAATAAGTGCTTTTAGTAATGTCTAGTTATTTATTATTAGTGTTTTAGTGGTGTAATTTTATTTTCATAGATTTTAAGTGTTAAAATACTTTTAAGCTCGAAAACCTTGGAATTTTTAGAATACAATTATACCTGAACTAAAAAAACCACCTCTAGCTTTAGGAAACTGTTTTAATGAAGATATTGTGGGCACCTGATGTTATGCGGCGAGAAGGGTCAGCCATGCAGCAGAGTTATATCCACATCTATTTTATTTAATTTTAAAAATGGAAATGAGTTAAAATTTTGAAATAAAAAACAATGGTTTTTACCTTTATAACAAACTTCAATTTTCTGAAATTGTAGTTGACCGAGCTGAGGGATAAGTTTCAAGGTCTCAAGTGATTATCCATATCTTCTTATAATTGAAATTATGAGATTGTTGCGCTATAGGGAACGTTAGCGATCGTGTTTGAACGAATCCAGTATAATTAATCCTGTTTATGATTTGTGTAGTTGCTTTTGTTTTTTACAGAATGTTTGGTATACAAATTAGGTGTGTCTTCTCATCGAATACAATTTTACAATAAATAATAGGACTTCCTATTAGGTATTTAAAAGTGTCTACACTGTTAGGCGACTCCCGTAAAACGAAAGATTACGTGTCATAGTAGCGAAGAAAATATATGAAAAAAGAAATCAAATTAACCAAGGATAAGACCCCGTCACTATTAAGACCATATTAAAGACAATGCTCTACGAACGATATGACGAAGAAGTAATTACATTAGAAGCACCAAAAGAAACGTATCGCTATGGTTTCCTTTTCTTAATTAGGAGCAATTCTACCTAGTCAAAATATAGTTTAATTATTTTAAGTAGGAAATATTTTCTTTCAGTGCTTCTCACACCATTTACGTTATTAACCTTTTTATTAGAATTTCCAGTTTTAACCATTACAATTATTACTTGGGAACTTTTTAGGTAGTTCTTTTTTACATCTCTTATAGCCTTAAAGCAAGGCAGAACAATTAGGAACATAAACGTCTGTATTTCATCCGTATTTACATTTCGTTACCATATCAGAAACAGAATATAACATTTAGTAGCCCTCCAGCTCATTTTCTTCATTAAAAAGATTAAAAACATTCAGCCTTTTTAATTCCCCAAGGAAAAATACAAAAAAAAAATGCATTATCTCTTCTAATAACATCGCTATATTACATAAAAAAAACGAAAATAAAGCCAGCGTATTTCAATTTTGGGACTAAGGCCAGTGTTAAAATGGAAAGTGAAATTAATATTATTTTTCGAGAGTATTGCATTTTAGGTAAAAAGGAAACAGCTTCCACTTTGTTTTCGGTTCGTATAAATACGAGCTACGCGCGGCATAAATAAGATACTCTTTGTGATAAAGTATCATATGAGCAGAGATAAGATGTTTATCATATATTAGTATATTCTGGAACAATAGATACGTATGGGAAATGCAAGCTAGGTAAATTTAATAATATAAAAAGGTACCAAATAGAATAAAAGCACAGAGTCTAAATATTGACATGTAACAGTGAAGTTCATCGTTAGTTTAGCTCCAAATTGTAATACCGTATAATGATTTCTTCCTCTCGAGTTTTTAACTGAATTGGAACTAAAAAAGTTGGAGTTTGGTTATTAAACAGGGAGGGTGTGCAAAAAGTGCACCAAACAACATTGATCAGTTGTTCTGTAAAATGGATGCTTCTAAATTATAAGAAAAGTTTCCTTCTTTACTTTAACCTCTTTACCGCTGCGCATAGCACCTTAATTTCAATATAATGCATTATAAATCTAATAAGAGAATTTTGTCCCTACTGAAAATATTTACAAAAAACGCAACAGGAACTTCTTAGATGTTTATCGATCTACCTCGATAGCATGTGCCCTCTCAAATATTCCCCAATGTGTGTATATCGTCAGTAATTATTGGTAATGATTACTAATAGCCCGGTTGTCACAATAAAATATCTAGAAATACAGCTACTTCCTCATTTTACAAAAAGTTCTGGAATTATATCGTCGTCGGCGAATGCCATTTCGCAACATTTATTTTAGTAAGGCGTTCAAATGGACAAATCGCAAATGAAATGATTACTATTTCGTTTTGACTAGATTTCATAAGGTGACTAGTTTGGACCTCCTCCGAGGTTTAGTGTTGGGACCAATGCTTTACATAAATAAATTAGATACGTAATCTAATAGAGATTCTTTGGTATAACATGTTGTACACCACGATTTCTGCTGCTAGAAGTGATAGTTTTCACTCAAATTGTAACAAAATATTAGTCTAGCACTGTTGATTGGTATGAAAATATTTTTTTTCTATAATAATAATAATAAATATATTTCCTAACATATGCAACATATTTGGATCTAATTAACAACCACTACAGATTATTATAATTCATGTATGTTGGGTATACAGGGTGTCCCACCGAACTGGGTCATTAGATTTTTTTTTAACTTCTAGTAGGAATTTGATTTTGAAACTTGCATTGTAGCATGGCCCACGTAGTCTATTTAAGGAAAATTTTCAACTTTGATATCAACTTTCTTATTTAAATGGAATTGGTACAATTTTTATCGGTACAATGAATGTATCGAGTGATTTCAATTAGTTTACATGAGGGTTTCCTATCCCTAAACTCAACCGTTTTTGAAATTTTTTGACGTTTACACTGTTTCAAGTAAAATTAAATAGCTGACAAGGTATCAGATATTTAGTGGCTCTACTAATGTCGATGTAAGTACAAAGACGTAGGTAGAAAGTTTTATGGCAATAATGACCAAGTCACATACAGGGTGTTCGAAAACGCATCTCCAATCTGGATATCTTTAAACCAACAAAACTTTTTTATTTCAAATTGAACATGGTATTTTTTACTACAGCATTGAATGCAGCGTAAAATTCTACATCGATTGACATGAGGATTTGGTATAACTATTTTTTTATAAGTTTTGAGATATTAGCATTTATTGCCTAAAATATGAACTAATTTTCAAGTTTCGAGAAATAAAATATTTTTTTTCCCTAAAATACACCTGTAATATTAATTTTTAGAATGATGCGTTATGCTTTTTTTTGCATTGTTTGGTTTCACATACCTGAGATATTTATCATTGGAAAACTTTCCAATTATTAGCAAATTTTATGTACTTAAGTGTAATTATAAAATATTAAATAACCATAATTATTATGCGACAGTAAATTACATGTTAATATTTTTACCTGCTTATTAAATGCATGGAAAATAAGTGAATTAAAAAGCAAAACTAAGAAACTATTATTCTGGAAGAACATTTATATTGGACATTTTGGAAGACTTTTAATAGTTCATTCCTGATTTATGTTATCTGTCTGTATCGCTTAATACCTAGTTTAATACAAAAAGCCAAGAGGCGCATGTGTTCTGAGACTCCGTGTCAGACGGCTCCCCTACAAAGAAAATACCTGCTCTAATAAGTGAACAAGATTTGAAATATTATGGGTGTATTTAAGATATCTGCTTTAATTTCCCTTTGTATTTTATTTTTTTGAGGTTTTTATTCATTGCAAGTAAGTGTAGGTATCTAATCATTGTTACATTCTTTATGAATGTAGAATAAATCTAAAATGTTATTTGTATATGTAACTTTCTTATTTCTCTTCGATTTACAATATTTTGCTTGTTAGAAGAAAAATGTGTGAAGGAGTTGACAGCATTAAGGACTTTCTTTAAAAGATATGACTTGTTAATAATGCATAGGTGTATCACTCGCGCAATTTGGTAAATTAACCAACATGGACTATCAGTAAAACTGTTAGCACATTAGATATCTGAAACTAAGTAATTAGATAGGTTAGGCAAATAATGTAGAGAGTGTTTTGTAGGAAAAAATCATTTTATTTGGTTGAAACTTAGAATTTAGGCATATTTTTAGCAATTTTTGCAAGAAATCGCTAATACTTTAGAAACTATTAAAAATGGGTATACCAAACCCTACTATCAATCGATGTAGAATTTTGCGCTGCATTCAATGCTGTAGTAAAAAATACCATGTTCCATTTGAAAGAAAAAGTTTTGTTAGCTTAAAGGTATCCACATTGGAGGCGCGTTTTTGAAACACCCCTGTATGTGATTCCGTATTATTGCTATAACACTTGTAGCTACGTCGTTGTATTTACATCGACTTTAGTAGAGCCACTAAATATCTGCTATCCTCATGAAATATTTGAATTTTATTGAAAGAGTGCAAATGTCAAAAAATCCACGAAAATGAAAATATCTCAAAAACGGGTCGAGTTTCGGGAAGGGAAACCTTCATATAAACTAGTTGCAAATGACTCGCCAAATTCATTAAACCGATATAAAATTAATATCTATTCATTTAAATATAGAAAGTTGATATCCACACCTGTAATACCGAATGTGCTATAAAGTTGAAAATATTTTCTTAAATAGAATGAACATAGACCAAGATACACTGCAAAGATTTCAAAATCAAATTTCTGTTAGAAGTTCAAAAAGATCTAAGGTCCCAGTTCGGTGGGACGCCCTGTATACTTACACCAGTTTAAGGTGCACTTCGAGCAACGGAGAAAATTGGAAAAGCTAACGTATTCAAGGAGATACATTAAACCGACTCATTTGATAAAATTTAAACTTGCTAGTCTTTTTGCGAAGATGACATGTTTCTAAAACTTTATGAGGTTGCAAGTTAAACATATTACATCATAGCAATTTTCCCCAAGTTTACCTTTCATACACAATCCATCCTAAAGTTTCTACTCTAATTAACGAATTTTTCTGTAAAACAATATCTTAGACACCTGGCCTATAAAATATTCCCGACGCTTCGTGTTACCCAAGACTGAAAGAATATAAAACCAAGACGTAGCCTCTTCGGAATGAGTATTTATACGGTAAAGTGAAACCTACAGAGCGTCGTATGTCAAAAAAAGGATAATTAGACGGCGTCGCCAGCAGACGCTAAATTGAATCTCATCCTCAGCATCTCTTCTTGTAACTTCACACGCCTACTTGCAGGTGGAAAAGGCAAAGCTAGTCATATTGGACGAAGCAGATTAGATCCGCCTTCGTTGACGAGGTTCGGACGCCTCCCCAGAGGGAGTTTCACAAAAATAACTACGCGAACGTGTTTTACATTTAAATTAAATCCCTGCGTTGTTGTCTTACCCTTTTTGCGTCCACCCTGATTAAGTTCAGTTTTCAAAGTCTTGGGATTCGATCGTCAAAGCATTTTTGCGCTAATGAACTGTTACAGAGAACAGGAGCATTCACTGTGACTTATCGATCTCGTGATCGCAGAAAATTCACGGCGATTTGCACGTGATTACGGTGAAAGTCACTGTTACTTACCGATCACTGTAAAATTCACTTTGCTGTTCCGCGTAGGCGAATTTTTGAAATCCACCCTGCACCTGTAGACGCCCTCGTCGGAGAGGTGAATGTTGTCAATAGTGAGGGAGGCGGGTGTGGTCGACGTTCTGAAGAATGCTCTTGGGCCGAAGACCGCGGGTGACGACCAGAGTTTCGCCTGGTTGAATTGTCGCCCTCTGACGTCAAAACTGTAAAGTAAAAGATGTACCATTGTAATTTTTGCGTGTATGAGGGTAAATTTGGAACAATTCGTAGGAGACGATAATACAAAAACAGGAGTTATTTCAAATTAACGGGGGAAAGCATAACAAAATGATGCTGTAAATGTACTGGTGGTCAAGCTGGAGCGAATTCAATCATATATGTAAGTAGCGCATTGCTTGTATGCAACTACTTACTCACTTGAAGTGACATTACTAAATTAATGTATCCACCCGCGACGGCTTTCAGTGTATTTACGTAATCATGATTCTTTTATTATTTTTTTTTTCAAAACATAAACCTTCAGGAGTCTGTGCTTTTACATTCATTTTCTTGACAATCCTAACCTAAAAGTTGCAATTGATGGTAATTTAGTGACCAGTGGAAATATAAGCTGTTTCATTATTCATTATTCATTTAGTATTCATTACAAGTACATCTCAATAGATGGTATAAAACGCAACACCCAAATCAATATGAAAATCCTGGTCCTTGAATTAGCAGAAGGAGATATCAGAAAAAAAGTAAACCATATCTATTAAACTAATAGGGCAATCCACAAAATGTTAAATTCAGCTTTGGCCCTGGCTTCGTAATATGGTACTAGGGACCAACTCCCTTCCTCCCCTTCAATTTAACAACAATTTTAGAAATGCGATATCTTCTCTCGGGTTATGGACGTGTTATGTACGCAATGCTTCCAACGGTGTAATGGATTGCAATAGAAAAAGAGTAGAATTATAGGTTGGTACTAAGCGGATCTTTATATAAAGCGGAGGTATAATTATTAAGTATGACGAACATGTGGAAGGAAAAACGAGAGCGTTGGATGACGCAGTTCGAAACCGGAATTTCCATATTTTTTATTGTAATGGTATAAAAGTTGTAGTGTTTGCTACAAACCATCAGTCAAATGCGAGTGTAAAAACATACTATTATTATCCACCCGGTAAAAAGCCGCTTTAATTGTAGGCTGCCATGTTGAAAAATGTGATAGGACCGTATGCCAACTGCGCGTAACATCGAAAACATGGTCAAAGCTGCAATAAAAGATAAACAACTGCAAATAAGGTATGCTATTTATAAAACATAAGTGGTCATGCATCGCAAAGTCGTCTATGTGTTCGTGCATTCGCCTTGTATCCATCCTGACCTACGGGAAGAAAATTACCAACATTAACTATTTTCCACTTTTACTTATTGTTAATAAAAATTACATTGATAAACGATGGTTTTGTTATAAAAATTGCTCCTACTGATCCTTGTATAATAATTATCTTCAAAGAAACTTCAAGCCATTGATTCCTTAGCTATACACGTTCATTTATCTAATGGCGTGTTAATCCCGATAAATCTTGCTTAGCTTCAAGGCTCAAGGGATAGAATTTATTATCCAAAGAAACATGAAAATCCTTAAAAACAAGTATGCAAGTTGTTCTTGTGTTGTGTATTCATGTTTTAGACACGTAGGTGTTTTACAAAATCATGAAGTTGTTAAAGATAAAAAGAAAGACTTTTTCATTGTTTTTTAGGTGAGTATAATAGTAGAGACCAAAAAGAAATTTGTATTAAGAAACAGTGTGCAAGAACAGGTATCCCTACTTCTGATTGTAAGAATGCCTCCCTAATTTTAATAAATATTTGTTATTATCTTTTTACAATAAGGTAGAATGGGTGGTAGACTTGGTAAAGGCAATGAAAAGGAGAGCTTCCTTTTTCTAAGAAATAAATTACCCGAAATAAGCAAAGTTAAAATAAAAGGAAATATTTGTGGGGAGGTATATGAGGGAACCAATAAAGAAAGAAAGTTTCCACGATACTTTTGGGGGAAGAGACTCTTCTGCGTAGCAATTCTGCAAGTCAGCAGGGAATAAAAAACTTGAAAATCATAAATAGTTTGTTAACGAACTGCTAAAAGACTACATAAAAGCTAGCATTAAAATATTACTGAAGGACGAATATAAACATGTTTTCTAGATAAATCCTATTACGTCATATAGTGCATTATTTCCTAAGCTAGTGCTTCAGACGAATTATACTCAAACAACTTTAGGAAATTTATAAGAATTACCAATTTTAGTTCATATAGCAAACAAAGTGTTTAAATTTATATATCAGTATTATCATTACAATTATAATTTCAAAATCAAAAAATAAAAAAAAATAAAACAAAAATACATGACACTTCACAGATTCGAACTCCAACCTTACAGATTACTATTCCGGGTTAATTAAGAGTACTATTGATAGTACAACTTCGGTAAATATACCATACACCATTTTGGGCTTAACTATTTTCAGCCTTAAAAAAAAAAATTAACGGCTTTCAGTTTGAAGTCAACAGCAGTAGTAGTTCTGAAGATGTGGAGGTGAAGGAGTGTGAACGATATGTCCATTAGAAGAAGATTTCAGCCAGGAAACCAAGCAGTATATAGCCTTGCCATCCATAACTAATGCGTTGCAAAAGTACTGAACAACGTGAGTTGAAAATTTCGTTGATTCTTTTTGCAAGTTTTGAAAAGTTGCTAATAACACGTGTCCTTTGGAATTCCTATAGTATTCCAAGAACTTCCTTAAAGTGTATTCCGGCAGCAGAAGATGTTGTGAAACTTTGTATTTAATTTTTTTTGCCTGTTTGTATATTTTTTAATATATTGTACACTTATTCTTTAGCGGATTCTGTTGCTTTTCTTTTTTAAAGTTGCAAAATAAAAATCTTTGGAATTTCGAACAAAATGCACAAATATAAAAATGTTTATAAGAAACTTGCAGTCGGAAGAAAGTTGATTTTGTACATAATAAAGTATCAAATTGTCACCATTGAAAGGTAGACTGGAGATGTCAATGGCAATATTATTTTTTAAGATGGTTTGGAATATATTCGGAAAGAAATGCGAAAAAAAAACATACACTAAATTATTTTTCTTCGCTATTTCGAAAATCAGAAGAAGTGCGCTAACCGGCCTTGTAATCCTTCACCGCCTCCTAGATAACGACACCTACATTTTTTATTTTAATTTTCTGTATTCCCGCATCAATAATTTCTACGCTAGGAGCGTGTTTTGAGAATCCATTCTGGTTTCGTTCATTTCCTTCCCCCTCTTGTTATTGCCTGTCATATCAGATTCATTGTTATCGAAAAATTTCGCCATATAACGAAATACATCACACCGTTTCTCCCGATGACAGATTCATCTTCGGCCTGTCATAGCGTTCCCAAGTAAAGTATTTTATTCATAAGTAATTTATCGGTTTACGTTCCAGTATTATTGCGATGACGAATATAATCGATTAGATATAGAATGTTGACACGAATGCGGAAGCAAAATAAATTGGAGCGCGTCGAAAAGAAAAGAAATCAAAAAGAAAAAGACATCAGTAAAGAAAAACATCGTTTCCTTTAAATTTTCAAACAGGAACATAAATATGGATGAATGTATGTATTTAGATGCATTCATACGGTGCTTGCTGTTTGCAGCAGGTTGTTTATAAAGGTTTTTGCAAATTTTCAATTTCACAAAATATATCTTTAGAAAAAAAATAATTAATTTCCATTATGTTTATTACATAGTTTAAACCTTCGACCAAGAGCTGGCGGTTGTAAAATAAACAAATCGAGTGAAAATAATTTAATATATGTGTTCACAGTTAACAGTAAGGATTAAAGATTATAATTAAGAAATAATGCGTATCTCGCCAGCGCGATTTTCGATGAGAAGTGAAACTGAAAACACTAATGGTGTGGATGGCTAGCTCGTTTCTGATTTCTAGTTTAGTGGGCGTGATAGTTCGAATTCTTCGCGAATTTTTGTTTGTTCTGGTGAACATAGTTGTTACAGGTTAATATATATATACATTCACCATTGTCATTACCCTTTTTTGGGCAAACAATTCTCGGAAATTTTCTTGGGTTCGTAATCCTACCATGTTCTCAATGTACGTTTTTGAAGAATTAAAATTTTAGTATTTAATCCGTCTGATTGTAAATACTACACATGCTTAATTTTGAAGTAAGCGAAGATATATGCCTCCACAAATCCAAATCCTCCATCCAAGAAATTCACCATGTGCCTCTAGTATTTGACGAAAGAGTAAGTTATATGCGTTTTTATTTTCATTTATTTTCAATTTGTTTAATTCGCACCATGTCTTCACTGCTGTTAATGTGTTATCTCTAATGTGATTTATTTTACAAGTGCTGTCGCAGATTACCACAAAGGACGCATCGTCAGTCAGCATCAAACATATGAATAACATTGTCCAAGAGATCGTTCATATATATTTTAAAAAGTATAACGGCCCAAAATGGAAACCTTGTAGAACCACCGGTGTTAGATGTAGAATCATTCCAACTTATGACTTGCGCTGTATCCTGAAGGTCAGATTTTAATAATCTAATAATAAGCTGTACTCCTTATTCCATAAGTATTGGAGCTTTTGTCAATAGTAAGCTATGCGACATTTTCCTGATTATCTTTTGCAGATAACACCTCATCTACAGCCTCCGTTAGGGCATATTGATGATGGAATTTTGAAATATATATCCATGTTACATTGACGTGAATAAGTTGTGGTTCCCTAAGAACGAAATCTTTTGGACAGCACTCCTGCAAGTGCAAGTAAAATCAATATTAACCTGTAGTTCTCCCCATTCTAATTGTTTCCTTTTTTTTTAAACAGGCACCACTCGCTGTCTTCATTTCTTGTGGAAAGGTCATTTCCTCTATGCTATAATTAATAACATTTTCCAACGTTTCATAAAATTCTCTGGAAACGTCGCGTCGTGTAGTAGCGCAGTACTCATGCCATATACATCGTTTGTTTTATTTTTATTAAGGTTGCTGATGATATTTATCACTTCTAGCAAGTCCATTGGTTCAAAATAACATGTATTTGCTACCACACGTCGGTTCTGGACCCACGAACGGCAGCTCGCTGGCGCCCCAAGCTAACGCGTCAACGATTTCATTGCCTCTGATCCCAGAGTGACCTGGCACCCATCTCAATGTAACATTAAGATGTTTCGCCAGCTGTTTCAGTATTCTGTAGCACCCCAGTACCACCTCAGAGTCAAATCTGACAGCCCGCAAAGCTTTGAGGGCAGCTTGGCCGTCGGAGATGATTTCTATCCTTCCATTCTTGCGTGGGCAGTTTGAAATGCCCTCAGCGTAGGTCTGAATTGCAATGATTTCGGCTTGAAAAATGTTGGGGGAGGTTCCTAGGCTGAAAGCTTCGGTTGTTGTGTTCTTTACTTCTAATTGTCATTATTGCGTTTTTATCATTAGTAGCTTGAACGGTTTTCGTTATATTTAGTTATAAGTATTTGGAGAAATGTGATATGCTGGAAGCATATATTGTATGCGGCAAAAATTCAATAAGGACTGTCTGATATTATGCACAACATATCTTTACGACAGCAGCAGATTGACGTTTACTTTCGAAACTACGAAATTTAGGCAACACGATTGTTTATTTAAGAAGAAAAGAATAGAGTAAAATATCATTATCAACGAGGAGGTAGAAATTAGAGTGTTGGCATATTTTGAAACCCATCGCGAATTTTCCATTAGAGATGCTACTAAGGAATTGGGTTTAAGTTAGGCGTTAGTCCAGAGTATTTTAAAAAAGCATAAGTACATCCCATTCAAGTACCGAACCTCACAAACATTACAACCAGGAGATTCGAACAAGAGGCTGGCTTTCTGTGAATGGTTTATTATTTTTGTGATGAAATTTGAATGGATACAATGTATTTTATGGAGTGATGAAACAAATTTCTCCAATAGGGGAATGTTTAACTAGAAGAATGAACACTACTGCTCACGAGAAAATTTATTAAAAATGCGTCCACATGCTGCACAAGTTTGATTTGGTTTTAATGTCTAGTGCGGATCAATTGGTTCGACAGTCATTGGTCCAGTGTTCTACAATGGTACATTGACAGGAGAGAGATATTTGGAATTTATTCGTATCGTTCTAGAGAATTTCCTTGATAACGCCAATTACTTTGATGCGCCAAAATTTGTACTTTCAGCTCAGATGTATAGAAGCGGTCAATGGATGAAAGGACAATCTTTAAGAGTTACCCAGACTGTACTCAAACAGGCCACGATAATGTGTTGGGAATGAATGTGATAAGGCAGTATTTATAAATTATGCATTTACTTTTTCCTTTTCAATTGATTTTAACCGACATTACTATTTAAGATGTAATATGTTAAAATAAACATCAACACAAAGACTTAAAGTATCATTCTAAAAAATGCAGTTAGAAATTAGCCGCCTTAACCGAAAGCTTTCAGCAGGGCTCCTTTTTTAAAAACGTAAATAACACGGTTTTATTACAGACTGGGCTATATGTAGATTACAGAAATGATGTTAATTTTCTTCGTAGAATTTAAATATGGAATAATATAAGGGGTGTTCATTTAAAATAACGAAGTAAGTACTTTGGAACACCTTGTATACTCAAGAATATTTTTGGATTATACAACATTGAATTCTGTAAAACTTTTGTATAAAATATTTTTTCCTAAAATCAAAATAGAGGTGTAATCAAGACCAGTCTTGGTGGGCGAAGTTCGAAGTATTTGTTTGCAAGCTTCTTTTGTTTTTCCAGATTTTTTTTTAATCATTGCCAATAACTTTGTTGTTATTGCACTAAACAGTTCGGAAACTGAAGTATTGTAAAAAAAGTAAATGAACATGAATTGCTTATAATTTCGAAATTGCAACCTTGCCGCATGTTTTCAGTTTATACTCAAAAGCCAGGACTACACTGTGAACAAAACATCTCCGAGAACAGCTTCTCGTTTGTTCATGTCGACGCACAAAAAAATTGGAACGATAAAGAGGAACGGCTTAAGTGGTTTTGATTAGATAAATATTTACTATAGCCGCGTACAAAGTTGATTTTTGTTCCACCCATCTAATACTGTGCCAAAGTTTTGTGGGAAATGGGGCACCTGAAATACAAGCGGAAAACGGCAGCAGTCGCTCGCTTCGTGTTATTAGGAAAGTTCCGAGGGAACGATTCGGGGTCGTAGCGACAGTAGGATGATTGTTTTGCAGAAACAATAGAAAAGGCGAGGAGAGAGACGGCACAAATGCGAAAATCCGAGGGTAATATGAGAAAGTTACCTCCTGGCGAGATAATAAGTAATACTATAACGAGGACAGGGTTTGGGGCACTTTTTTTTTATTGCGTCCTTAATGTTTGTTGAAGACTTGGTAAAAATGGGGTGACCAGAGATTTGGAGTCGACTCTCAAACCTCAAATTGTGTCGACGTTCGTTTATTGCCTTAGTGAAGCGGGAAAGTTTAATGAGCGTTTAAGCGTGAGAAAAAAAAGTCGTCCCTGAATTACAGGTCATGCTTCCTTTGTTTTATGTATCCGGGGGTGAAGTTTTTTTTTTGTGTATGTGTAAGAGGTGAAGTAATCTCACAACGTTTTGTGTGGCCGTTAAAGGCTTTATTGCGGTGAAATAAAAGAATAAAATGAGGGTGTTAGTACTTATGTTTGAATTTTCATGGTAGGAATGAAATGGTTTTTTTATGCTAATTTAAGTTATATTAAAAGTGAATGCGGGTATTAGAAGTATAACGTGTATAATGTGTAATAATAACCACAGGGTTTGTATAGAATGTGTGAGAACAGAAGTGTGGTTGCGAAAAGGTATTGCTTAATCGGATCTCTTATTAGGTACATGCAGATTTTCTTTCTTTGTTTTTCAGATGGAGTAGATGATACTTGAAAACTCTATTTTAAGATTGAGTGAAGATTCTATTGTGCTTTTATAGATTTAAGTTGATTTAGCTTCATGTGATTACGATATCTATATACCGAAAAAGTTGCTTCTCAACCGAAGTGAAATTTCTGAATTTCATAGAATAAATAAATTTCAATATTTACTATTTTCTGATTTTTAATCGATAGATACTTAACCAAAATTGTTAATTTTGGCGGAACTGACAGAGCTAAACTAAATAAAGATTTTAAATACGACACTTTATGTTGCCAGGAGGAATACTTAACATAAATTTTACAAATATTATTATTTTAAACCACGCGACGTACTAAGCAATACTGTTACTGAAAATTATATATTTAGGCCTCACAAAATTGATGGGTACTCGATCAACAATATTTGAGTGGGTTTTTAAATTGGTCTGTAGGAATGAGTATTGTAAAGTATTGTTTGCGACATAGTTTAGAGTAAAGGTATTTGGAAAATTTATCTATATTTTGTAGATATAATCCCTTCCAACAACAAGTGCTATAATAAAAACCTACTTTTCAATTCTAGGTCTGTTAATTAACAAGAATTGGCACATTTGTTTAAGAATTAACCAGACTCGGAGCTTTAACTTTAGTGGAGCTACTAAAAGCGAACAAAATTGATAATATGAAAATTATTTGAAAAATATTTAAAAAAATGTAATTTTCAAATTTCTTTTACATATGTTTACGAAAATTTGCAAATGGCCTCAAAATTCGGAATAAACTCAAAATCATGTTATCTAATAACCTCACTTTTTTTCGATTCCTAGAATACTTTTTAAGTCTGCCACCACACTAGACATGCTGAACCTATTCCCACAAAAAAAAAACATTTTAATAATAAAAAAATGTCCCATATGTTGCAACATTTGTGCTTATCACTCCGTATATACTTATTAAATAATTATACCAACTATAACTATATATTGATAACAAATTAAAAGTTCTTTCCAATCTGAATATGATTTATTAGATACTACATGTTTCGGTCTTTTAGGCCATCCTCAAGAGATAATATCTAGTAAATTCGACGATATTATTACCTGAAGATGGTCTAAAAGGTAGTAATAAATCATATATATTTTTGAGATTGAAAAGAACTTTTATTAATTCGTAATCAATACTTATACGACCAATCATGGAGTTACAATCATATAACTATATAGGGTATGCCACGTAAGTGGTTCATTAAAAGTTTATGATGTTCTATTATTTACTTATAGTTTTGGCACCATTATCTGTTCGATTGGAATTATAAATGTCAAATACTTTAATCATAATATGACTTAAATAGAATTATCTAATTTTTTATTCATTTTCAGATTCTACGACCATAAATACGTCAGCCTCCATTAGCTATTGCTATGCTACATGTTGCCGTTTTTGAGTTATTTAATTTTTCTTTTTTTAGTAATAATTATTGCATCATTAAGAAATCAATATCTCGATTAATACTGCAAGTAGAGACTCCAAATTTGCCATGTTATGAATATTATTCTAAGAAACGGTACGCATACTTCACTTTCTAAAATGAGAAAACAAAATGACTTATTCTCAAATGCAGAAAACTATATTTTTTTTTTTAAATGGAACACCTTGTATCTTAATTCAAAATTAGGAAGTAATATTTTCCCCTATCATTTTATATCAAGATTCCTACACTATCTTTAATAGATTTTGAGGTTAGAACGACTTTTTTGTTAACAGACTAACTAGCCCTATCTTTAAATGTTTGTAGCTGGCTCTGAATTCGATTAATGTCAAATTCATGTGTTATTCTATGTGTAACCATACGAGAATGTCCCTGTTCGAATAGTTGTTTCTATTAATATTGCGTTGTACAAAAGTGTAATTACGATGACATCAACGAACACTGGAATGCGCTCTGTGTGTTTCAAAAACGGTCCGACAGGAAGTCGGCCGTCATCTTTGAATGTGGCAAAATCCAAATACGGCAGATTGCGTGTGTACGGAGTTTCGCTTTTCATATCTGTTAAGGAGAGATATGATCAGCGCATGTTATTTTCTTGTCTATTTCTAGCATTTCAAATATTTTCCCAGTATTTTGCAATATAATTTTGTGTTTTAATTTGCTCCTCAACTTATCAACTATATTGTCTGCGTTATATATATAATATAATTTAATAATAATAATTTTCATTATAGCTGGCAGTGATAATGGATTAGTATAGGGATTATATTTTTCTTAACAAAAAACAAGATACCCAGTGAGAACAAGTTGGTTACATTTACGTGAATTTAACGTTGTTTGGTTGAAACAACGTTAATGGTTTAATTAACAGTTTATTATATAACAATTTTAACTATACATTGAAGAGACGTTATATTAATAAAAAATGTAACGGATAGTTTTAAATTTAATAAATAAAAAACGTTGTAGTTGCATCGTTTATTTTAGGTTATAAAACAACGTTACAATATGAGAAATTATTAACTGAAATGTAATCCATAGTTTAAATATAACTAAAATAAACGTTATAGTTTACTGCTTATTTTACGTTAAAAAACAAGTGGAAATATGAAAAATTATTAACTGAAATGTACCGCATAGTTTTAAATATAACAAAATAAAAGTTTTAGTTACACGTTTACTCTGCGTGAAAGACAACGTTTGAAAAATGAAAATTAGTGGCTGAAATGTAACGCATAGTTTAGATATAATTAAATAATGAAGTTGTAGTTTCACCGTTTACTCGTTGAAGACGTTTGAAAGCAACGTTGAAAAATGAAAATTATTAACTGAACGTAAGCATATTTCAAGTAAACTAAAATAAAACGTAGTTTCACCATTTACTCTACGTTAAAAAGCAACGTTGAAATATGAAAACTATTAACTGCAATCCAACACAAGTATAAGTATAGTTAAAATAAAATGGTGTTAAATTTGTTTTGTTTTAAGATGTGGTTTTGCATGATGAATGAAAATGTATTTAACAAAGGTAACACAATTATTGTATTAAACTGCACTACTGATGAATGTATCATCCCTCCCAATTTCAAATAAATCTTCCACTCTGTTGCGCATCTGCAACGTGCACGGTGCATTGCAGTTGCTTGCAGTTACATGTCTACACGCTAGTATAGTGTTAGAACTTTCTTTATCTTTATAACAAGTTTTATATTAATATGTGATACGCAACAATCAGTGCATTTAACTAAACGGTGAGTAGCTAGGTACCCCATCAATTAAGTCTATCCTGGTTATATTTGCATATACGACGCACATTGCACGTTAATTATGTATATGCATTACACAATTGGCAAAACAACATAGTAGCATCTTAAAAATAAGAACACTAATGTCAGAAAATTTAACTATATTCTAAATTTGTTCTTGAGGAACCTGGTTTCTTAGTATACACCACCTTCTTACTTTATTTTCAAATATATAGGTTATCGAATGCTGATGGTTTAAAATCTGGATTCTTGTGTAAAGAATTATTCTAATTACTGTTACATGAGTCGTTGCAGTGAAGCATAACTGGAAGGGAAGGAACACTTAGTTTTCACAAACGGGAACCAGAGATAATACGGGAACTATAGTAAAAATATACAGTGAGTATTAAATACTTTCATTCGTTTGTAATACAAAAATCTAGGAACAATCAAAGTGAAAATTAACTTATATATATATCCTAAAATTTACAGCCTGTAGTCCTTGGTGTTCTTATGATACCTATTGTTTAAGTCTTTCCATTAAAGTTACAAATTAAACAATACATACATACAGCAGAAAGTGCAGTGAAGGACTGGTTGAAATATACGCCCAATGGACTGTTTAGGTAGAAGACCTGGATGTGCAGAAAAAGGGAAAATGTATATATTATAAATGAAATGACCTCGTTACTTTCTTAGTTTTGGTAAAGAATTCTATTACTTTTTATTATTATTATTGTTATTATTGCATTGTATTATATTTATAGGTAATTAAATTTTAGTTTTTCTGAAGAAGCATTATGTTTCATTGAAGAGCTTATCATGAGTTCAATACTATGATGTGATCATTGAATGATTTAATTAAAATAAAATTAATTTAGTATTGGACATTATGACTTTTAATCTATAACCAATTTTTTCGTTATACACACTACTGTTGATTTTTTTACATTCGGCACCTCACTAAGTTACGCAGATGTGACGTTACTACTACGTGGTTATAAAGGTTTGATATAGAATTTTCATTAACCTTCGTTAGTGTGGTGTAGTTGCCATACCCGTATGTAGGCAAACATACTGGGGTATGGCATACTCCACACACTAACAAAGGGTTAACGTTGAGGTTACGTTACCTGTAAACCGATTTTTTTACGTTTTACAGAGGTGGTTTATTAACCGTTAAAATACAGCTTGTGCTAAACGTTTCTATTTAACGATATTTTCTATTAAAAATTAAACGTTAAAATACATTAGCATATGACGTGAAATAACGCTTAATAAGTAACTTTTTGTCAACGTATTTTGTCGGACATAGATATATGTGCTTCGACGTTGTTTATAAAGTTTACGAAACGTTCGGTTACCGTTAAGAACAACGTTTTCTTAACGTTTATGTTCTTATTGGGTAACATCCATATATTTGTATATTGTCATTTGCTCTTCTACAAAATTTATTTTAAGTTTATGTACAATGTATCCAATAATACAATTATATTTGGTTCATTAGTATTTGATATATTGACTATTTATAGTTCACTTTAGTTCTCATTCTTTCAATCATATGTTGAATTGCTCTTCGACCATAGAGAATAAATAATAATGACACATTCACATACATTGTGTTACAAATCTATCTAACCTATCTCTAAGATTAAAGTTTCGCTTCTATGATACCCAAATTGCTTATGCAGTTTGGGTATTACAACTGTGCAGGGGTTCAAACTTCGGTTTGGTCAATTGTGCCAGTCGGTTTTTGTTCTGGGACCAAAAGAAAGATTACAAGTATTTTGGATATTTGTAATCTTTCTTCTTCACAATATTTATAAATGCCCGCGCTATATCCATAAAAGATCATAAAGCTATTATAAATTAATGACCTACGCAGAAATCATCATATCAGCGAGATCATTGAAGGGAATACACGTAAAGATTAGTCGAGATGCTGTATGCAAGAATTATCAGTGTCTTTCTGCCACGTAAAATTATTTGGTATCGACACTGCTTCTTCTGTTAATTGTGTAATAGTATTATTTTGATATTTCACATACAAAATCGGTCAACTGAAGTCAAATGCAAGCCATGTAATTTATAACCCACCCTTTGATGATATTTCTCTTTAAACTCTTAGTTACAATACTACCAATTCTACCATAATAATTTCCTAAATCCAACTGCTGAACAAAAGATTTTCAGTCACGTTCATCACCATGGAGAAAATCTGAACGACAGATAATTAGCGCCCGCGTATAGTTCAAACTTCGTCTGCTAAATCTCTGGTCTCTTAACTTGATTTAAGGGCCTATTAAAACCGCCGACGGCCTATTCGTTCCGAATTCAACCTCGCAGGCTTCTTATATGGGGATAAATATTCATTACTTCGAAATCTCCAAGATGTCCTCAGTTTCTCCGTCCGGGGAAACGGAAAGGTGGCGAAAGGATATCGGCGAGGTAATCTGTGGTATGGGTCGGCATTGAAGCCTTATTTCGTTTCTTTTTGATTCATCGAGGATGGACGGCAAGATAGAGGCGGGAAAAGTTAACGCTTATCGAGAATTTTGAGCGGGAATTTCTTTGGCGACCCTTTTGGGCAATTAGTGGCTTATTAGAATGGATTATTATACCAGACGAGAAAACGAGGTTCCTTATAAATATGCAAAGTCTGCCGCGATAACTTGGTGAGATGAATATTTCAAAGGGTTTCTTGGTGGTCTGTTATTTGGAGCGATAATTCCCTTTTCGGTTAATTCGTTTTGCATTAAGGGTCTCTTAAGAAATAGAAAATGCGCTTGTTAGAACTTAACGGTGGATTAAGAGATGAAGATCAAGCCTTTGCAATAGTTAAGGGGTTCTATATTCCAAGATATAATTCCTTCCTTTGGTAAATGTTAACAATATACATGTTTTAGATCTGGTATTACGATAAGATAGATGTGTGCATAATATTCGAAGAACTACTAAAAAGAAGTCGAACGAAAAACCAAGATATTCTAACAGATTCAGCGTAAAGCCTTCTTGATGTATTAGAATATGCAGGGCTTCTGCCAAAACATAATTTTTAACTTATAGCTCCTGGTACTTGCAATTTTTAAGTTCTTTGAGAGATGTGCAGTCTGTTCAAAAATTGACGAAATTTCTTCACGGAAGTTATGTAGTCTAACATGTTCTTTCTCGAAAAAGGTAATGTTTTTCAAAAGGCTTCAGACAGAATGCATCCTAAGTAACTCATCTTTCTTATTTGGTAACTTAAACTTTAAAATATTAATTCAATGGACTGAAAGAACCTATACGATTTGGTACATCTGTCACATTTCAAAAGCTTTATTTAGTAGAGTAAACGATTAAGTCAATCGAGTAAACTGAATAATGGTGTAAGGTCATCTTGGTGCTCCTTTTTCTCAGGGACAAATGAATATTATTTTACGATATTTGTTGTTGTTTGTTGTTGTTTGTTATTGTTTTGGCCTTGGCGTTAGCCATTAGCCACGTACATATTTTATATATAATACTAGATGCTGCGCATCTAGGAGTAGAGGAAGGTGGTACTTGAGGAAGGTGGTTTTTTGAAGTCGGTCCATTCACTTGAAAATCATCTTTTATAATGTGCAGTACGTTTTAAGTAGTTTACTTTTGTTCTTACTTTTGGAACACCCTGTATAGTTGAAAATATTTTTAGGTTATACAGCATTGAATTCTGCACAACTTTTGTAGAAAAGTTTTTTTTAAAGCAAAAATACAGCTATAATCAAAGACTCAATCTTCGTGAACACCCTGTGTAATGGAAAATATTTTTAACTTATGCAGCATTGAATTCTGTACAACTTTTGTAGGAAAGCTTTTTTCCTAACATCAAAAATTAGAGTGTAATCAAAGAGTCAGTCTTCCTGAACACCCCGTATATTTAAAATATTTTTGGGTTATGCAGCATTCAATTCTATAACACTTTTTGAAGAAAGACTTTTTCGGAATAGGTGGCGATCATATTGTCAAGTCGTAGTTTTCTTTAAAGAAATATTTATTTTCCACTTTGTTTTTCCGATATTTTATACAGGTCGGTGCCCTCACATTGCCTACAAATATCTTTTTTAAGATTATAAGTACTAATACTAATTCTCTATATGAATATTTACCGGTATAAGCGATATGCCAATAGGAATGTAATTTTCTGTTGTTATAGGCTTAATTTTCCTATGTCATCTTTTTTGTGAGTCGATCGTTATTTATGTTGTACGTATTATATACACACAATTCTGTGATTCTTGAAGACACCGAATATGAGATTACTTTACTTAGGGCTAATTATATAAATATTCTGCGTTAAATAAAATGATCCACTCTCTAATAATAAATACAATTCCATTCACGATTTTTATATTTATTAGTTTTTATTTATCCTTCGCGAGATTATATTTAGAACAACGTAACTCCATAATATTGACACTCATTAATTTACGTTGCTCGACAAAAAGTTATGTTAGACGTTTGTTAGATAAAGCACAAAAAGGCGAGGAAAACACAGCTGATACATTTGTTTTAATAAGGTATATATATATATTTCAGTGCTTATTCCTCTATCTATATTGTCTTCTTATTATATAGACTTTTTTGTCATTGGATGATCGATGTAGGAGGTATTTCACATACGGTAACATCAATTTAGTAATAGATAGAATAGAAATAGTATTTTTTCCTATTCCCTTTTCTCATTTCGTTTTCCCATTCCTATTCTTTCCTTCTCTTATTCCCTTTACCTATTCCCGTTTCTATTCTATATTCTCTCTTCCTGTTCTTATTTTCCCATTTCTTTTCCCTTTCCCTGCTCTTTCCCTACTCCCTACCTATTCCCTTTCCCATTCCCTTTCCTAATCCTTTTCCCATTCCTTCTCCTAATCCTTCCCATTCCTTTTCATTCCTTTTTCTATTCCTTTTTCCGTTCTTTTTCCTATTCTATTTACCATTCTCGTTCCACTAATTTATCTCTATTCCTTTCCAATTCCCTTTCCATTCCTTTCCCATTCCCTTTCCCATTTCCTTTCCCGTTCCTTTCCCGTCCCTTTCCATTCCTTTCGTTCCTTTCCGTTCCCGTTCCTTTCCCGTTCCTTTCCGTTCCATTCCCTTTCCATTCCATTCCTTCCCATTCCTTTCCCATTCCCTTTCCATTCCCTTTCCCATTCCTTTCCCATTCCCTTTCCCATTCCCTTCCCTTTCCCATTCCCTTTCCCTTTCCATTCCGTTCCCGTTCCTTTCCGTTCCCTTTCCGTTCCTTTCCCTCCCATTCCCGTTCCCATTCCCTTCCCATTCCTTTCCTTTACCATTCTTTCCCATTCCTTCCCTTCCCATTCCCTTTCCATTCCTTTCCCTTCCATTCCCATTCCCGTTCCATTCCGTTCCATTCCGTTCCCATTCCTTTCCATTCCTTTCCCATTCCTTTCCATTCCCATTCCTTTCCCATTCATTCCCTTTCCTTTCATTCCTTCCCATTTCCTTTCCATTCCTTTCCCTTCCTTTCCATTCCTTTCCATTCCCATTCCATTCCCATTCCTTTCCATTCCTTTCCCATTCCCATTCCTTTCCCATTCCATTCCTTTCTATTCCTTCCCATTCCTTTCCATTCCTTTCCCATTCCTTTCCATTCCTTTCCCATTCCCTTCCCATTCCTTTCCTATTCCCTTTCCCATTCTCTTTCCTAATCCTTTCCCATTCCTTCTCTAATCCTTTCCCGTTCCTTTCCCATTCTTCCTTTCCATTCCCTTTCCATTCCTTTCCATTCCTTTCCCATTCCTTTCCCATTCCATTCCTTTCCCATTCCGTTCCTTTCCCTTCCCTTTCCGTTCCCATTCCCTTTCCATTCCTTTCCCTTCTTTCCATTCCTTTCCCATCCTTTCCCATTCCCTTCCCATTCCTTTCCTTTCCCATTCCCATTCCTTTCCATTCCTTTCCCATTCCTTTCCCATTCCTTTCCATTCCCTTTCCCATTCCCTTTCCCTTTCCCATTCCTTTCCATTCTTTCCCTTTCCCATTCCCTTTCCATTCCTTTCTATTCCCGTTCCTTTCGTTCCCTTTCCGTTCCTTTCCGTCCTTTCCCGTTCCCTTTCCATTCCCTTTCCGTTCCCATTCCTTTCCATTCCCTTTCCATTCCCATTCCATTCGTTCCCATTCCCGTTCCCATTCCTTTTCATTCCATTCTCTTTCCCTTTCCATTCCCATTCCTTTCCCATTCCTTTCATTCCATTCCCTTCCCATTCCCATTCCTTCCTTCCATTCCTTTCCCATTCCCTTCCCATTCCTTTCCCATTCCTTTCATTCCTTTCCCTTCCATTCCCTTTCATTCCTTTCCCATTCCCTTTCCATTCCTTTCCATTCCTTTCCCATTCCCTTTCCATTCCTTTCCATTCCCTTTCCCATTCCCTTTCCCATTCCCCTTTCCATTCCCTTCCCATTCCTTTCCCATTCCCTTTCCCATTCCTTTCCATTCCTTTCCATTCCTTCCCATCCCTTTCCATTCCCTTTCCCATTCCCTTCCATTCCCTTTCCCATTCCCTTTCCATTCCCTTTCTTTCCATTCCCTTCCCATTCCATTCCCATTCCTTTCCCATTTCCTTTCCCATTCCTTTCCCTTCCCATTCCCTTTCCCATCCCTTTCCCATTCCCTCCCCATTCCCTTTCCGTTCCTTTCCCGTTCCATTCCCTTCATTCCTTTCCTTCCATTCTTCCATTCCTTTCCATTCCTTTCCCATTCCTTTCCCATTCCTTTCCCATTCCCATTCCTTTCCATTCCCTTTCCCATTCTTCCATTCCCTTTCCCATTCCCTTTCCCATTCCTTTCCCATTCATTCCCTTTCCATTCCTTTCCATTCCCTTCCCATTCCTTCCCATTCCTTTCCCATTCCTTTCTTTTATAAATCCCATAAGTTACAGCTTTAAAAAAATAGTTGGCGATTTTCCCTATATTTCAATTTTCTTCCCACTTTATTCGCCATTTTATTTTTCCAAAAAATATTATCAGCATCAAATGCAACGATCCAAACACCCAAATGTCTGTTGCAAAATGTCATTTTTTTTAAAAATATCCTCCATTTTAGTCGCGCTATCATGTATTTGATTCTATATTCGCAAATAGTGGCCCAAAAATTGCATAAGTCTCAAGCCTTCAAAAAAAATTGCGTTTTCTTTTATATTTCAAAAGTCTCTGCCCCATATTGCGTCCGCCATTTTATTTTGCAAAAACTAATATCAGAATCAATTTAGCGACCTCAAAACGCTTGCATACGAACGTCTGTTGCAAAATGTTCCTGTATTTCAAAATTTTCTCTTCAATATTGAATCCTCCATTTTATTTTTCTAAAAACTCTTGTAAGAATCGAATTCAGCACTACAAAAGGCTTTGAACACAAATATCTGTTGCAAAATGCCATTTTTTTTAATACTCTTCTTCCGTTTTAATCGCGCCATCTTGTTTTTGATTCTATATTCGCAAATAGTGACCCAAAAATCGCGTAAAATCCCGATATTATGTTGTATTTTATTTTTCTACGTAAAATTTAAAATGGAATAATATATAGAAAGTTTTTTCCTAAAATCAAAAATAGAACTGTAATCAAAGACCAAGTCTTCGTGGACAGTCATATAGTCAAAAATATTTTTAAGTTATGCCTATTGAATTCAATAATTCAAGTTTTAAAATTGAATTTCCCGCTGTTATGTGACATATTTTATAACGTTTTCGACTTACCGCATTCTTATGCACTAATTATGTTTTTATTTTAATATACACTATTATAAAAGCGATAGATAATACATTCTCCACGCGTAGTGTAATAAAATCGAAGACGCTGTAGATTTCATGCATTAAAAAATAAGATATAATATGTGCTATGAGAAGTTAATAGGCATTTGACGAAATAAATAAAAGCAATATTCCGTGTGTTGCTTGCTTTAACATAAAAATATGTTTTAATTTCATTATAAACGAATATTAATCCATTGAGCCAATATGTATATTTTGGTTTTTATTTTATTTACTGAACTGTTACTTGCTTTGACTCCTTTAATATTCATTTCATAATAATTTTGCGAATTGACAATTCTACCTCTTCGCTGCGCGCGCAGTTAAACCACTTTCATTCGTATCGTACCGACCCTTCGGTTATCTTATATTTTTACGCGTTTGTGCAACGGAAAATTCCACTTACGTTTAATCACGTCAGATCACGTTTATATTTGTTTGGTCGTGTACTTTTAAAATCAGCCTAGCTGGGACATCTATAGTACGCCAGCGGAACTATTCTTTGCCCATATTATTTATATTTTTTATATTTATATTGTATTTGGTTTAAGCGAGACTGTCAATGGAAGTAAACAGTTTATTAACTGAGTCAACAGAGAATCTTAGCTCACTACGTCACAACTGAGTAAGTCCCCCTTTCTGACGTAACTTTCGTATGCGCGTAAGCATACCGTATTATTTGTACCATGGTTACTCTACGGCAGTGTTGTTCCGAAGCGTACTATTGTACTATTTTAGTACAATTGAATAAAATAGTACAATAGTACCTCATTGAGGAATTTAGTACAATATTTTCAATTAATCAATTCCTTGTAATTATTCAGAAAATACTTTCAATGTAAGAGAATAGGTGGCGGTAAAAAAAAAATCTGATTGTGTGGATGATGGCAGATCATATATCAATTACAGAAACCTGTTTTAAACAAAATAATATAATAATAATAATTAGAATTATTGACAACTAAATTCAAGTACATTGTCAAAAGTAATAGTACAATTTATTGGAAAATAGTACATCTGTTTAGCCAATCTCAATAATTGTTTAAAGCATTAGAACAACACTGCTCTATGGTGAATTATATACAATTGTGTCATCACATTTGATGTACAGAGTTTATAATAAAAATAATAAGACTTATTAAAATTAGTGTATCTTCCTGATATTTGCAGAAGAATTATATCTTGATAGCTTAAACTCTTTTAAATAAATTAATGAAAGCTTCGCTAGTAAAATCGTTAATAATTTAATAAAGTATGTTACTATTTTGCAGGGAAGGTAGGTAAATAAAGTTCTAAGTATTTGATATTTTTTTTATTCGAAGAATAAATGTTAATAAAAAAGTACATACGTGTGTTCCAAATAGTAATATTATAACTTCCCTTACGTAAGGAAATCCATGATCGCTGTGTCCTTTTTAAATTACTTTTCGTTTCTCAGATGTAAAATTCCCATTTAAAATGGCATCGGAGGCATGATCACCAAAAAAAACTGAAGTATATACTTAATTCTACAAAGATTATTCTTCTATAATAAATTATCACAGCGTTGGCACAAACTTTCCTCGGAAGGGGAACGTAATGGCTCGACACTTATTGGGAGAAGCTTTCGATAAACTTTTAGCACATCTGAAGCTCTCCTGTTTGAAGTAAATTCTGTGATGCTGGTGATACAACATTCGTTTTTCGGTCTCTAAAGTAGAAAAAAATTGGCGTTATGATTTGACATCTCTCTCGAACTGACTCACCAACGATTTCTCTAAAAATGTATATTTATAATCACAAACATACTTGACCGTGTATTACGTGTATCTGATTTACCTTTTAAGCAACGTATTGATCCATAAGCAATATAATTCAATTACTCACATGCTGTTGTTGTTATTCGAATAACATGTTAGGTTATGAACATAACTCATCAACGAATGGCAATATTTTGCGATTTTCCATCTGCGTTCGTTAACTCGTATCGCTTTATAGTATTTGTCGAACCATGTTTTGACTTTTTACACTGGCTTAAAAATCGAAATCGTGGCACGAATTCGGAAGGTTTGCCGGCGATTAATACGACACCATCGTAACGAATTCCGTCAACAAAGCGCGGCGTTCCCGGAAAAACATCGCTCTATAAATCGACTCGTTTTGAAAAAAATAACGCGTTTCTACCCTATTTAGGGTTCGACTCAAGAGGAAACTGTAAGAAATCTTCCGACATAAAACCCCCTCCAGAGCGGCAACCTCGGTTTGCAACGATCGCACACAAGTACCCCCAATTGTGACAACCGAAATCGGCAAATCTGACGTTTCTGGCAGCGCGGTCGGTGCAGTGACGTTCGCTCTTCACCGCTACTACGATCTAAATTTCGGCGAATTTTCTCCTCTTTTCGTACTTTTGCCGATAAACAGAAATATCCGCAGTCCGGTGCGACCGTCGTCGCCCATTCGGTCGTCTATCATTTCCTTTTAATATACCTGCGCTTTCGGATCCTTTGCCGTAATAGTTTTCCTAATCGAATTTACACACGTTATATGGGGCGACGCCGCTGCTGTTGAACAAAGGATAGAGCTATCAACCTTTAGTAATATTAATATATACAAATCATCATTTATAATAATAAAAAAAAAAAAAAAAAATAATATATAATTAATAAATAAAAACACCTAGCACCGTATGAACACAAGGAAAACATTAGACACGCTTCACACCCGGGCCGATCGGGCGACTTAGAAAAACAGGTAGGGCCAACGGAACAAGGGAGAACCACATAGGATAGTAATACAAAGGAAAAACTTAAACTAAATATTAAAACCTATATTTTCATGTGCAATAAAATTTTTGAATTGATCTCTTTTCTGTCCAAAGATATAGATTATTAACGTTAATTGGGAACTGAATACCCATATTTAATAGATCTAACTGGAATAAATTGATTTTATCTAAGTGTTTGCTACAACCAAGATAATATGATTGACATCACCAACTCGATTTCACAGAAATTACAGTTATTGTTTTCTTTTAGCTTGATTTTATACAAATGTGCAGGAAATCTTCCATGATTAATGAAAGTCTTAAATTTGCGACAGCATATTCTTTGTGATCTAGTTTTATCATACCAACGGGCAGTTCTCAAATTTGGAAAGAGCATAAAATAATTGGTTGGCTTATCTTTGTAAAGATTGAAATACTGAATCTGCATTCATTACGAATATCTTTTTGTAAGTGCCGAAAAAGTCGCTATCTGGAAGTAGAATGTCATCTGAGATCTTCTCACCACATGCCGCTTTTGCCAAACTATCTACTTTTTCATTATAATAAATATTGGAGTGTCCTTTAATCCAAACGTATCTTATTGATTTGCCATATTGTTTTATGCTGAAATCTATTAGTAGCATTTCTCCAATCATTTGAGATGACGAAAAACTAAAATTCTGAAGGCTCATCAAAACACTTTTGGAGTCGGTGAAGATCGTAAAAGAGTCTTCCTCCATTTGGCAAATTAATTCCATAGCTTTTCTTATCGCTGTTGCTTCAGCTGTATAAACAGTCGCATCTTTTGGCAGTGAGAACTTTTTATAAAGTTGTTTATTAGGTACGATAAAGGCACATCCGACACCAATAGAATTTTTTGCTCCGTCAGTAAATATGTGAATATCTCTAGAAAATTTTTGGGCGATGTCATTAAATTCCAAATTATTGAAATGAATATCCTCTGAGAAGTTGGGAAAAACTATATTCGGTTTATGAGTTAGGCATTTGAATGGTAACGTGTATATAAAAAAATTTTGCGACTTCAAGATTTTGGGATCGAATGGGGCTGTATGCGTAAAAGAACTAGTAAGAGGTGGAGATGTCTTTTTAAACCAATATGAACACGTAAGATTATGAATGTTTAATTATTGCATTTGGATATAATACTCGTATTCTTTGCTCTATTTTTTAATAGGAATTTGGTGCTTAGAAGCTTTCGTCTGAGAGCAAGAGGAAATTCATTCATTTCTACATACATTGCATCTATCGGCGTGGAAGTCATTGTTCCTAAACATAACCGAATAGCCCTGTTGTTGACAACATCTAACTTCTTCAGTAGAGATTTGCTAGCTGAGCCGTATAGGAAACATCCATAATCTATTACGGATCTAACCATTGCTCTATAAACCAAACTAGAAGTATGTAGATCAGCCCCAAAAGAAACTTTACTGATAACTCGTAAGACATTGATAGATTTTTGTGTTTTTTTCACAGTTTCAGCTATATGTGATCTCCATAACAATTACTATCTAACCACTCCTAAGTACTTGACGACGTTATTAACATTAAACATTTTGTTTGCTAATTTAACTTGGGTGAAGTTAGAGGTTCTGTGTCTGGTAAAGCATACAACACTGCATTTCGGATAAGCGATTGTAAACTCTTTCTCGTTACACCACATTTGAAAGGCTAACATGGCTTGGTCTAGAATTTCAATACATTTATTAAGTGATTTCTGATCTGTGTACATTACGATGTCATCTGCATATTGGATTATTTCAACATCCGAGAAAGATAGATCTCTAGTGTAGATATTAAATAATAATGGACTTAAAACAGCTCCTTGGGCTAAACCTAGCGATGTGATCCTCGGCCCAATAAACTGATTTGAAGATGTTCTTATCATTAAGGAGCGATTAGTGTATAGGTTAACTATATTAGAAGCGAGTGTAGGAGGTACATTTATTTCAACGAGTTTTGACTTTAAAGTTCGCAGATTGATAGAGTTGTAGGCGTCTTTTAGATCAATAAAAACTGCCATCAAATAATTATTTTTCGTATAGGAAGATTGTATGTCTGTAACTAAGTTTGCTAGAGCGTCAACAGTACTATATCCCCGTTTAAACCCATATTGGTACTCAGAGAGATATCTTGGTTTCCCAACCACCATTCTAGACGAAATTTTATTAATCTTTCTAATGTTTTCATAATACACGATACAATGATATGGTCTTAAGTCAGCGTAGTTGAAGCGTGGTTACCTTTTTTTATAATTGGAACAATAATCCCCGATTGAGCTCTACAACTTCTTCTCCGTTAATATATATCTTGTTGAACAAGTCCAACAAAAGTCTTTTCGCTTTTGGGGGAAGGTGTTTTATCATTGGATAGAGAATATTATCAGGCCCTGGAGAAGTATTTATATTACCTTTAAGCACCATATCTAGCTCATGGTATGAGAAGGGTTCAAAAAGTATATGTGTTTTTTCAGGTTTTTCAAAATTTTGAATGGAATAATTTACCACGTTTGGAGTTAATTTATGTAAAAATTCTGATAATATATCATTTGAGATTGGTTGCATACAAGTACTTTCAGATTTAATCGCCCGTATTTTTTTGCCAAACTTTTTTGATCGGTGTTTCTCTATTCAAATTTTCACAAAATTCTCTCCAACTTTTCCTGGCTTTAGATTTCAAATACCTTTTTGTTTCTGCTGCAATCCTTTTGAGATTAAGAAAATTGTCTAAAGATGGGTCTAAACGATATCTACTTAGTGCTTCCTTACGTATAGCAATCATATCGTTACAACTACTATCCCACCAACAAGCTGCATTTTTCTTACGTAAAAAAGGTTTCTTTACCTTAAACACTTCATTCCCAACATTGTTTATTTTTAACAAAAGAAGATCATACAATTCTTTAGCGCTTATATCTGAAGTGACATTTTCCAGTTCGTTTTCCAGGAGTTCAGAGTATTTCTGCCAGTCTGCACCAGCTATATTCCATTTGGAAGCTGGATGCACAATAGACGAATGACATTCCGAAGAAAACTGAATAAAAATTGGATAGTGATCCGAGCCCAGCGTATCATTCTCCACCTCACATTTGGTTTTTACAGTGAGATTGGGGGATGCCAAAGATAAATCTATAGCAGAATCCCGCCCACTATGAGAAATATGAGTAATGCAGCCGTTATTTAAAATGCCTAAATGAAAATTATCAAGTACATTAATAAAATCAACGCTAAAACCATCATCATATGAACAACCCCAACTCATAGAGTGAATATTGAAATCTCCTAATATAAAACAATTATTTACATTGACTTGTTGAAACAGATTAACCCAATCGGTACTTGATACACGAATATTAGGTGGTTTATATACGACCATTATATCTAAAGGGATTTGCAGCCTGACTCGAATAGCACACGCCTCTATACCATGATTATAATTATCACCGAGATCGCATTCGGAAAAAGCAAACTTATTAGAAATTAAAATGGCCACACCTCCTTTGCCATCACACCTGTCATTACGAACGCAGTTAAAACCACGAATATCAAAAACTTGAGTAGGCTTAAGCCAGGTTTCAGATAATACTATTATGTCGATTTTATTTTGACTGAGGTAATTCAGAAAACTATATTTATTAGAATTTATAGATCTGCAGTTCCACTGTAAAATGTTAATTTGTGTAGGCATGACGAAAACGAAAAATATTTAGCAAAAAGAAATTATAACTTTTTTTTTTGTCTAAGTAATTTACCCTCAATCTTCTTCGAAAAAAAAAATATACGAATAGTCTCTGTCTAAATAGTCTGATTATTTTTACTACTTATCAAATTACCCTCTGCATATACAATTTTTTCTAATTTTTCTTTTACTAAATCTTTACTAAAAATATAATCACTGTTGCTAAAAATCGATTCGATAAATGATATAATGTTCTCTATGACTTCAGCGTTATTAACAAATGGTGAATTCCTAATTACTTCGTTGTTAAAAACAATGTGATCTGACTTACTTTTAGTAGAGGGAAAGGAGGGTTGCGGAGCACAAATAGTAGGCGAAATAGTCTTGCGTTTTTTATTATTGTTTAATGCAATTGGAATTTTAGGTTTTGATAGAGGGCGAATCATAGTATTATTTCCTAATGGGGGAAATTGCTTTTCTTTATCTAAATTCAACAGTGGAGAAAAGCGATTATTGCCTAATTTATTTACATATGAATATGGATTATCAAGCGATGACTTGGCTTCTTTGTAGGTTAAATTATTTTCGGCCATAATTTTTTTAATTTGTTTTTCTTTAACATATTTCTCACAACTTTTCGAAAGACCATTATGTAAAGTAGATTTGCAATTGACACACATAGTTCCCGCACTGCATGCTCCATCATGCGCATCCCCACAGTTTTTACAACACTGAACTGTACTTTTACATAAATTTGCTATATGTCCAAAACGAAGACATTTAAAGCATTGTATAACATTACCTACATATACATCAACTTCTCTCCGGCAACTATTAATAAAGACATGTGACGGTAACTTGTTACCGTAAAATGAAACTATAACTGTTTGTCTAGGGATCCTTTCAAAAGATTTGTCATTTTTAACTACCTTCTTATATATTCTTTTGACGCCTTTAACTATACTTTCACATTCAATTAATGTAACTAATTGTTCCTCTGAGATAGCCGTGTCTACAAACCTAATAACTCCGCGGACTTCCGTTAAATGTTTAGGAACATAACAATGAAGATCTTTAGATCTTAAGTTAGGATTGTTAACTAAATTCATAACATCTTTAAAGAGTTTTCATTTCTATCTTTATTTTATTGTAACCTACTCTACTTATTTCTTTAATCGATGATTTCACGCCCAACTCCTCATGCAGGAGTCGGCCAACAGCCATTTCATGGAGCCGACCGATATTCTTTGAACGATGTTGAATATAAGCATAGTACGGCCCACTATATAAGTGAGAAAATTTACTTTCAAAGTTATTTTCAATTAATTTAGTTGCATTTTTATCAGAAACGATTGTAGTTTCTTTGACCTGCGGCACATTCTGTACGAGCGCCATATCAGAATTTGCATCTTTTTTACCACTTTCTTTTATTAAAATGGACGAATAATTATCGCTTTCAAATGACATTGGACTTTCATTACCCGCTTCACCGTATTGTCCCCGAGTCCATAGTAATATATTAATAGAAAAGTAAAATAAACTTACCTATATTCCGAAAACGAATAACAATTTTTTGTAATATAAAACAAGAAATTTTAAAGAAAGAAAAAAGGAAAATACTTAACAACTCCAAAGTATAAGATTAGGATTAGTAACTAAAAAATACCAAGAGGAATAACACAAAATATCTTTCCAAAACGAATTAATAATTGTAATAAAACTCTTAAACCACAGAGCTCACACTAGTACACTTCCGATCTCATACGCTGACCGTCTAGTACTGTCAAGGTTGACTTGATTAATTATAAACAATTCCTCCATGTCCATTTTTGAGAAATGATGATAAAACGAACGGTGATCAATATAAATTTTTTTATGAAGTATATTTACACACTATACGCTGTACCAACAATAACCTAACCATACGCAAATATGCAAAGTAAAGATGGAATAATAATTAACAATGTGAGCAACGTGAAAAACTTTAGCTTCTATCGCCCACTTCGAGCAGGTTTCTCTTGAAATTTTCGCTTTCGCCTACTTCGGACCAAGCGATGTACGTTCTTCGTAGATGTGAACGCAGGTAAATTTCAAGAATACTGCTTTTCTAAAGTTGAGAGAACCACGCCCTCTGTTCTCACGAAAGTCGTGCGAAGTTTATGTTCTCACGATTCAAGAATAGGGTCCCAATTGTTCAAAGTTTTCGCCATGTTGTTGAACCTAAAGTCTCGCTGGACGTATCAATGATTTGGTATAATTTAGTAGGCTTAGGTCAGGCCGTCGAATCGTCGCTGCAGCTGCCTCAACGCGGTTACGAAGATCATCTAAATCAGTGGTTCTCAAACTTATTTAGACACTGTACCCCTTTTTACCCACAAAACATTTTAGGTACCCCTTCTCAGTTACCGGTACTAAGTAAACTATAATTAAAATATTAAACAAATCTTAAAGCTTCTATGTAGCATAGAAGTATAGTGTTAACTTTTGAAACTGAATTACGCATCATGTTTAAATAAAAACAAAGAGATATTGTTTACAAACATTTTTATTACATTAAAAACAAACACACACAAAATTTAAAGAACAAAAAGCGCTTACTTTCAAAGAGATTAGTGAGAAGGGTGACCTTGTTTCCCTTTGCACAGTTTATCAAAATTGGGTTTTAACTTGGTTAAATACAATCTTAAATCATCTTCAACATTTAATTTGTTTCTAGATTTATTTTTAAGATAGGCTAAACTTGAGAAACCTTTTCACATAAATAAGTGTGGAAAACCCAACAAGAAATTTAACAGCAGTACTTGACAGTTCTTTGTATTCCTTCCCAATACCGATCCAGAAATCTAACAATGTAGTACTAGCAGTCAAATATTTGTTTTTCAACGTGATCACATGATACTTCAATGAGGTGTTTCTTTTGAAAGATAGTCAGGTTAGTGTCCATAGCATCAGCATTAAAGGGTCACGTATCCAGTTATACTGTTTCTCCAAAGGTGGAAGTACTCTCTTATGCGGATCTTCAATGCATTCAAATGCTGGCATTTGAGTCTTGAGTTCAGTGAAATCAGATATGTTTTTCTCATTATCTTGCAAAAATGTAAGTAATCTTTCAAACGGCTCGCAGTTGTTATTTTCTATTTGTTTTTCCCAGAGAATGATTTTTTTACCATTGCATCAGTTTTCTTTTCTATATTAAAAATATCAGAAACACTGCTTGCATGGATAAATTCCAGATGTTGAGTTTTCCAAAAATATCACTTAAATAAGCCAACTTCAAAAGCCAATCAAAATCAGGTAATACAGAAGCAGATGGGATTTGTGTTCGGTAAAAAAATATGTAATTCTTTGTGGAGTTCAAATACACGGGACAAAACATTTCCCCGAGAAAGCCAGCGTACCTCAGTATGTAGCAATAAGTTCTCATGGAGGCTCCCCATATCCTGGCATAGAATTTTAAAGTAACGAGATTTTAGGGGCCTAGTTTTTATGAAGTTCACAATTTTCACACTCTGATCAAGGACATCTTTAAGTTCATCAGGGAGGTGCTTAGCCACCAAAGCCTCTCGGTGAAGGACACAATAAGTGAACTTATACTCAGTTGACCGTTTTAATATGGCTACCAGCCCTGTGATGTGACCGCTCATAGCCTTAGCACCATCCATACACACTGACACACAGTTTTTCCAGTCGAGCTGGTTTTCGGAAAAAAAAAGAATCCAACAAATTGAAAATATCTTCACCTTTTGTCGATGTTTTAAGTGTCTTACAAAATAAAATATCTTCAAATATTTCATCTTGAAAAATGCCACGTACAAAACGATCAGTTGGGCTAGGCCAGCGACATCCGTGGTTTCATCGAGTTGTATCCAAAGCAAGGACTAGCTCGAATTGCTCCAACAAGTTGTTCTTTTGTGTCATACGCCATATCACTAATTCTCTTGAAACTGTATCATTTGATAATGGAATTGCTTAATTCTTTTTGCCTCGTTCTCTCCAAACATACAAGAAACATTTCTGCTGCGGCAGGAGGATTAGGTTTTCGCCAATAGTATGGTTTTACCAGACTTCGCAATTAATGATTAACTTTGTAAGAAGCTTTTAGAGCACTTTCATTTTGTTCTGCACCAGAAAAGTGTTTTATCGTGTTTTCCTACTTTTCAATCTTCCAAAGACGTTCAAAGCACCGTAACTCCTTTTTGACTGAGTTCTCATGTTTGCTTTCAAAATGGCGTTTTAAAAGAGAAGGTTTCATAGAATTGTTTGATAAAAATTTCTGAACAAACAACGCATTGTGGATTAGGCTCGTCTGAGCTTCCAGTCCAAGTAAAACCTAATTTTAAGTACAACTCGTCATATTTTCTCTTTTTACTTTTAATTCATTTGCCAGTTTTTCGGTTTTTTTTATTTTTTCCTTGAGCTGCTCATTAGTAACAAGACTACCTGACTCAGTTTTCAAACAGATGTCCGAAACGTGTTTCAACAGGATTGAGTGTCCCGCAGAATAACACAAACACACAAAAATAAACACAATACTGGAGAGCGAGCTTGTAATAACAGGCCAATGCTACTGCAGTGCAGTGACACGAGTGATTGGCGGCCACACAGCCCACTCTGATGACTAACCCTTATGGCGCGCGCACGTCAACGTGTCCTACGTGTCCCGGGTTGTTTTATTTTATTGTTGGCCGGCCGCGTACCCCCTAAAAATTTTCGCGTACCACAGTTTGAGAACCACTGATCTAAATCAATTATTTCATTGGTGAACATCATGGTCTTCATAACGCCCCATAAGCAGAAATTGTGGGGGTTAAGGTCAGGTGATCAGGAGAAACAGAACAGAACCACCTCGACCAATCCACTTATTTTCAACACATTTTGTACATGTCACACCATGTATATACAGAATTTACAAATAGGTATGCATGTAAAATAAAACTGATGCTTATTGTTTTATTACGTATTTGAAGAATATATTCTCATGTGTTTTATTAAATTCATTATTTAGGATCGCAAAATAATAACTTTATACCACGGATTTACACTTAGAAAATATTCGTTAACATTACTAAAGATAGTGTTTTAGTACTACCTAAAATATACTCTCGGACATTAGAAGTGTTACACCCAGAAGGAAAAAATTATTCAACTTGATGTTTTGGCATCAGAATGATGATTCAAAGCAAGGTAAGAATGGTAAGAATGTGAACCTTTTATCTTTGATAATTTTTTGCGAAAAGAAAATTTTATCTCTTAATTTTTTATGTTTAGTTATTGCGCGTCCGTCTGGGAGTTTAAGCATAACGAAATAGAGTTCGAAGACGTCAAAATTATCACCTTGTTAGTGACTTACAATTAGACATGGGTAGAATTGTTGCCTATCGAGATGTTGGTTTGTACTATCGCAAAATTGGCGGCCGTGTTAATTGTACTGCAATGACGGTAATGCGTGTGTGTATTGTGTGGACAGAAGAAGCTAAAGGAACAAGAAGACGACCAACTGGCCAGCCGAGGTGTACCACAGAGCATCAAGGTAAGAGCTTCAGGCAACTAGTTCTAGGAGCCGTTTTGGTACTACACGTTAAATCGCTGACTAATGGTTTGGAGGAGAAGAAAGTAGGCCTGTTACTATGCGTTCACTATATCGCCGCTTTCGAGTCTTAGACCTTTTTCATACCATCCACGATTCGTCCTTCCTTTGACTGCGGGCCACCGTCGTCAACGTTTGAACTGGTGCAGAGAACAGCAGCATTGGGGAGCAGAATGGCATAATGTCGTCTTCAGCGATGAATCGCGATTCTGTCTAGGTATGCACTATGGCCGTAAAAGGGTACCACGACATAGAACTGTTGGAGTAATGGTTTGGGGGTCGATCACCACTTTACTACCTTATCTAGATAGCCGTCCACACGTCATTTTTCAGCTAGACAACGCACGCCTCCATATTGCTCGTCGAACTATGGACTTTCTTCATGAAGCAGGCGTTAATGTTTTGCCATGGTCACGACGCAGGTGTGGAAAGTGACGTGATATTGGGTTTACTGTTGAGAGGCACGTGCGTAGGACTGTTGGGGTAATGGTTTAGGGGCTATTTCCGTTCCCATATTGCTTGGAGAACTATGGATCTCTCCAAGAAGCAGGCGTTAATCTTTTGTCATGGCCACCCTAATGTTATCGTTTTAATTTTGATGTAAAGTTATCACATTGCCAAAAAATAAAATTGAATAAATTATTCCTTCCAGATGCAACACTTTTAATGACACTGACTATATTTTGTTATTAAAGAATTAAAGAGAAAGCGTGCTTATTTCAAATATGCATGTTTTTTTTGGTGTCGATCATAATATACTTTTGCTGTTACACGCAGCACATTAGAATATACTATAAATAAAACAATATTTTTCTGTATTTTAACAATATATTTTTCTGCGATGTACTTACTCATAAGTTATGAAGATATTTACACTTACAATAGATGTCTTATTATTTATTTATTCACGTAAGCAATTGATTAAATTTCACTTTCTTACTTACCGTCTTAGATAGGAGGTTACATCTGTTAGCAACGGCTGATCTATTTCCTCCGTTTACAGCGGTACTTCGCGTAACTCCAGAACCTGCTGAAACAATAGAAGTGGTCTCAAACAACAACGAACACAACTTACAAACTTTTGACTTTGTTTATTAAGCCTTTGTGCACAGAGGTCAACAACTACAACATATGGTTTCGCAAACTTGGGGCTGATTAGATCGCATGTGTAAACAATATATTTTCCGCGGAGAGGATATACGTAAAACAGGGTTGTTGGGGATTTAAGGCGAATCGGATGACAGTTTCAGTGAGTTACTACTCTGCTAATTGCTGGAGTGGAATTTATTTACTTGGTTTTAGACGTGTTACCTAAAACATTTTTAATTTGAAACTCAAGTAAATTTTGTGTGTGAATTTAATTAACACTTCAATTATAGATTTTTCAAGATACGCAAAACTTTCCATAAAAGATGATCTTTTCTGTGATTATAAAAACTAAATAATTTATACGTATAGCTTGATCTATCTGAAAACGCTCTCTATACATCGTTACATGTGTGAAACGCACGCTTTTGTTCATAGTCGACGTGATTTCAATGTTTGAAGTGTTTAAAAAAAAGTACTGAACCGGCATCCCCAAAAATATCATTCTAAACGAATCCAAAGATCATAAAACCTCCAGTCCATAAATCCCGTTGTGTGTAAACATACTGCTGTGGCAACCCACATTACGACGAGTGTATTTTCTGTTGCATATTGATTTGCTTAAAACTGCTGAATCATTGTATCGAGAAATTTTCATAATAATGTTTATTTTTGTATAATTTTAGTTAGAGAATTAATCGTATGATTTATTTAATTAAGTGTTAAGTTGTTTTTTAAATTAATTTCATTCTTTAAGATGTCTATTGTTTGTCATGTATAGTTGATGTTTATTCTGGTAGATTTTGTCGGTGAATTGTACGACTGCGTTTTACGCAGCGGTAGAGATTTTATCAAGCAGTTCCTTGGTAGACCCTAGCGTGAGTATATGTATTTTTAAATTGTTTGCAGCCATTTTGTATTACATTTTTATATCGTAAATTGATTCGCGTTATTTGTTTTATTCTTGTCCATCAAGGAATTCGCTTAATAATAATTGTTATTATATTGATGTGTGCGCACTATAGGTGTAAGATCATTTATTATTTATGTGCAGGAAGATATATTTCAGTTTAGTTTTTTTTATTATAGTTTAAAGTATTAATTTCTCCGTTTTTCTAATTTACTGTTTCGTTTTTAGTTTTTAATCACCTCGATTTGGGTGAATAGAAGCTTTGTGCTTTCAATTAGTTTTCATCTTTGTAAATTACTAGTGTTTATCCACGAATTTACTTAATTTTATATATTTTGTTGAAACCACGTGGATTGATTTGGTATAATTATGATTATCTTCCTGAACTAACTAATCTTTTGCTTTGATATAGGAAATAGCATTGTCCTATTGTAATTTAGGATCACGTGCAGTTTTTAGATTTAGGCCAGAACCCTCTGTTCACGGTTTTTTTTCTGCACAAATTAAATTTAACTTTTTTCTCTTTTTTTATTAAAATAATAAATTTTTGATTGTTAATTAACGTCGTTGGGTTAATAATTCTGTTCTTTTATTTTTAATAAAACCTTTTCAATTTTTGAGGTAATTAAGAAAGTTAGTTTTCTTTCACCCACAATTTCCTTTTCATGATTAGATTCAAGTTTTAATTCGCGAGGGTAACTCTGAGATTAATTGTTCTTTTGCGCCCTTTTAAATTTTATCCGTTGAGCTAGCTAATTTAAATTTTCCTTTTTCATTTTTTTTAATATTCATTTTTGCATTTTCATCTCAGTCAGTACACAGCAATACGTATAGAAATTTGCAATGACGATATTTCAGGGGCTTAAAAACATATCACGATACCAATCCGTTACAGATATGTTGTATGCTGACCCATTTTTATCGTAAGAATACAGTTTGTTATTATTTTACACAGTTTGTGTTGAATAGTGCACTTTATCTTGTAGAAAAAGAAACTTAAGTAGCTTATTTATCTCAAGTTAATGCGTTTATAAACTTGATCAAAGTTAAATATTTTTTTATTACGATTGCTTGTAATAAAAACTTGCTTAAAGGTAGTTCTCTCATACAATTTCTAGAATTTTGAATGAATTCAAATACTGTTATATACTTTCAACCTATTTCTTTGTCTGTTAGTATCAGCGGCGGCCCGTGACAATATTAAGTTCTTATGGGGAATACTTATCTACTTAAGTATAAATACTAACGTGTTTCCTTCGAACTCGCATATATTTAGTCTTTAAACTACTATATTATAACATTTTACTTAAAGCGACGTTTCGACAAACATATGTTTCTTTCAAGCTTCGTAAAAATTTTATAAGTGAACGTCCATATCAATTAAAATTGCAACTGTCATTATTGTTGTAGATTAAATTTAACATTTAAATTAAAATTATAATTCGTAAATTTTTACGAAGCTTGAAAAAGGCATATGTTTGCCGAAACGTCGCTTTAAGTAAAATGTTATAATTCGGTGACTAATACAACTTGTTCAAATCTTCAAAAAAGCCGTTTTTTTAATTTATTGTTCACTTAAATGTGTGTGTATACGTATATTTATCGGTATATTTTACAGAAAATAAAAGTTCCTTAATGATTAATTTGTAATTTGCAATGGTGCGGCCATGGCTCCATGACTCTTTAAGCGGGGCCGCCCTTGGTTAGTATTACACGTTGTGACATTGAGTTACTGCTATTTTCCATCGAAATATGTTTCGAAATACGTAGGTTCCTCTCTTATTTAACATTCATTTAAGCAGTATTCGCATGGATTCTATTTGCGAGTAATTTTTACTTTACATGTGCACTGTTCTTTTTGACATATTCGTGCAAACTCTGCTATACATATAAGTCAAATTCCTTCCTTCCGCTTACTAATTTCCTAAGCGCGACTAGCATGATAATGACGAGAATTTTACGTTATCACATTCTTTATCCAGCGTTGCACTAGCTTCTTCATAATTAAACCGGAAAGAAAATTAAAGACTACCTATAGGTAGGCCAACTATGAGTCGACATACTTTTGAAAACTTTAAATATTTGCTCGAGTTTCGATGAAGCGCGCTTCAACTACTTTCAAACAGTCGAGAGCTTTCCGTGTATTCGTACAATGGAAATTCTTTTGTTTAGAATGTAAATAAGAGCAGTGAGAGAAAGATCTGAACTGCAATTAAAGTTTCACTAAGCATGTGCAACAGCGTCTGTTTGATTGATGGCCTTACTTGGATTGTATAAGGAAAATGGTATAAGATTTCTGGATTGTTAGGAAATCTTCTTTATTTGTTCTTTTGATAAGTGTAAGATTTTCAAGTTGAGTAATGGGATATGGGTAATTTATTGCTGTTGAACTCGCTTTAAGAGGGTTAAAGGGCTACCTGATAAAAGCCTGTAAAATTTAATTATAATTACAATAAGCTCGGTTATACGTCAACAAATTAAAAGGAATTTATCTTTATCATTTTATTTATAACGAAAGCTTAAAACAATAATAATTTTTTATTGTCGTTTTTACTTTAAGTAATTACGTTAAGATTATAAAGCTTGAACAAGGTTTATGTAAATTGTCTCAGAAAAAAAAAACTTTAGTCTGCATTACTTATCTCAGCATTCAGGATTTGGACTTGACCGAAATTTATTTATGAATACTGACCTCAGAGTGACTTTAATCTAAAACACTAAATAGAAAATTTTACCCGTTTGCAACAAGTATTTGATTGCAATTGCCTAATTTAGATAATTTAGATAATATGAGCTTTCAAGCTTCCTATACTGGCTGTTACAGCGAACTGAGCCATCAGGTTTTTTTGAACTTCTAGTAGGAATTTGATTTTAAGACTTGTAGGGTAATCACAGCTCACTGTGATCTATTTAAGGAACTTTATAACACTTTCGGTATACAGTGTGTTGATATCAACTTTCTTCTTTTAAATAGACTTACACTTTTTGCAACCAGTGGAGATTTTCGTTTAACCAATTTGTGTATTTTGCAATGACTTACTTTACTAGTTATTATCTTTAATGGTTGCTCTATCTGACCAGATGAACAGACAAACTTCAGATTTAGCAAGTGACCTTTGTCACCTTTTTATCATACTTGCACTGCACCTGACGTCGTATTTATGTCTATTTTTTGTTATCTGTGTAACATATGGAATTGTGATAGAACATTATTCTCTTTTTACACGGCGTATTCTAATTATTTGTAATTAAATTTTTGTCTGATTAATATTACCTGTTTGTGTAAACATGTGAATCAGACAAAACCTAAAAATAGAGTGTCATTAACTTAACATTAACAAATTAAGGATGTTGAAGGTCGCTTGTTAGCTTGAAAAGCTATAGATGTTTCAAGTTAGTGAGCAACCTTCGTCATACCTGGCATCAAATTTACACTAACTATTCTTGTGCTAAGGTGTTTCCGAATATACATAAGTGTGAGCAACATTTCACGGTAAAAAATGCCTTATGCGTGGGAGGTTGCCTTATGTTACCCACATAATATCGAGCGGCACAAAATGATTGTACCGGAAAAATATTGGCAGGGTGATCTATCAATATTTACTGTTATTTGTATGAATGAGCAAAGCGCTATACAATTACCAGATAACTGCCGTTCACTATCATTTTTCATTCTATTTTATTCGTTAACTAGTCCTCGTTTATTTTGCTTTCCATTTCTCTCCGTGTGTTGAGTATTATTCACTTTTATCGAGTTTTAGGCTATTTATTTATTTGAGGAAGTTCAGTGTACACAACTCTTTTTAAAAAAATTATAAAATTTGTATTAAACTAAAACTAGATTACAATGCTTTACAGATTAGAGTAAGAGAGCTTTCTTCTGGAAGTATTTTTCAGAGGATCAATATAAAAGAAGGCAAAAATAGACCCAAAGAAATGAATATAAATTTTCGGAACACATGATTTATTACATACAATAGTTATATAATAAATAACAATTTGCCATTTGACATGTAAATTATGCAACCAGGCACTCACGTTGTTGTAGTCAGAATTCCAATGATATTCTCTAGTCTAAAACTGTTTGAAAGAAAAATATCAATTTAACTAAATTAGGTTGAATATCAATGACTAACATTAACATAGCAATATACTGCTTTGCTTTTCAGAACATATGTCCGGGGTTTCAAATTTTCAATTTTTTTGTTTTACTTCAGTAAAATACAATATTATAACTAATATCAATAAGTCGATTAAATATTAAAAATTTCAATAAACATATAATGTCTTTATTTGTATAATTTTTTTTTTTATAAATACAACAATTTAGTAATTTTTTATTCACCTAGCCGACCTCTCTGATAGCCGACCTCTCTGATAAATCAATCAATCAATATCAATATTAAGATTATTAGATCCCAGGTACATATGTTGGAATCGTAAATACTATATAAAACAAATTATTTGATTCAAAATCCATATGTTAACTTGCCTGACACCTTAAATAAATGAGGTTAAAGAAACGTTAAAGTGATACAGTAAAAATATAAATCAGTGTCATCTATCCACAAATGGTCAAACTAAATTTCTAAGAAAACTATGATATTCAACTATCCGTGTTATCGATATATGTAAATTTTTTTATAAAATAGACCATCTTAGTAAGTGTCGATGTTTATGACAACCTTCCTTTAAATATTAAAATTCCTAAAATAACTAAAATTGCGGTTCATACAAACTTAACCTCAAAATTAACGTATCATGGACATAAATGACAAAAATCTAATTTACCGGTTAAAATTGAATTGAAACTAATTAGTTATTTTCGTGTGGCGTAGAAATTGTTATAGGAGTACACGAACAACCGTCATCTCTCATGGCCACAGGAAGAATGAATGATTTAAATTAAGACTAACAGTTATCTGCCTTCGATTGTTCTCGGTATCAGCTAACCAACATAGAATTCAAATGAACAACCAGTAACTGACATTAATATACCGTTATTTCTCGAGTTTGAGGGAAATACAGAAATTGTTACCGAATAAACATGCCGAAGAATGAAAAATCTACCGGAGTAAAGTATAATAAAAATTAAAAATACCAGGCAAGCTTGGATTAACAAATAAAATATAGTTTTTTAAAAATAAAATGAAGTTCACATTATAATAAGGCTATAATTAGCACCTCTTGCTAATATAGTCTATTTTTATATTCATTTGTAACAAATTCAAAATTTACTTGTAGGGTAGGCAACCGAGTATGCACTTCAACTTACAATTACTCCTTTTTAGGATTTGAAGCCTGTTGTAAATGACTCTCAATACTCCTATTTCTATAGCAATACAAATGAATCGTACATAGTTGAACGGGGGCGATTTTCTAAATATTTCGAGTTATTGCAAGAATTTTGCTTTCCTCCCCTATCCGTACGTTTGATGCTCAAATGATGCACTGTTTCGCACTAATGTACCTTATTTTATAATATTAATTCATGCTTGAGCAAGAGAACTGATTAAAAACGATATAATCTAACTCAGAATAGTTTTTTGGATTTTCTCAGAATGTCGCTTGCCTTCTTTCAACAATAAAAGATTCATATATGTTGAGTCTCATCAATTAGTTTCTCTAGAATATCTTTAAATAATCGGTCGACGACTTAAACGACTTAAGAGCATTTACTTGTAGTTAAGATAGAAACGCAGTTTAGCCATCCCCCGATAATTTCACTGTAGAGTGTGATGCGACTTATTATCTTTTTTTAGCTTTCAAAAAAATACAATTCAAATTTCAATGAATTAACAAGGTTTTGTGCGAAGCTCTATGAAACTTCAGAGCGCCATAAAGTTGGCATTTATAAATACGTGAATACAAAATCAGAAATAAAAAGAACCGATTGTTGAGAATATTTCTTGGAACAATATTTGGGCGGGCAGCAGAAAATATCGTGTCTGTATGCTTTTGTGTAGGTGTATTTGCCACTTAGAAAGTAATTTATTTGGGTTTACGTCCCGTTGGGCGAAATTATACGGCCAATCCTTAGTCGATAAAATCGACATATTTTACTCAAACACAGAACGCGAACTGATCGAAGATAAGAACGCAATTTCTACAGCTTTCCCTTACTGGATATTAGAGGTGTGCTACGCAGCCGGTCGGCTTATATTTGATGCAGGTAAATTGTGGGGATCGATTAGATTGTTCTCCTACTTGTTATTCTCCGTCGATTCCATTTCACTACCTAAATTTCCACCATTTTGCGTTTTGCAGAAATTGTTCCATTTAACGTGTTTAACTACAACGGTGAATGTTAGAGGCATTATTGAAATAGTTTTAATTGTGATTTTATGTTTGCAAAAGTGATTTTAGGATCCATTAAAACCATGTTAATGGTCGAATTATCTATAATGGCAAGTACGGCTCCCCCAGTTAAATCAATAAAATTGATGTATGGTTATTTGAAGTAAAACCATTGACAATAAATGCTAGTAATGTAAATTGAGTTTCAAAAAAACAAGTAGGTGGGGCAGAAAGTAGACTAGCTCTGGTAGCGGCGACTGAACCAAATTATTGATGTACATATGTTTCAAATAAGGTATCGATATATAAATGATAGCTATTTATAATGATCATATAAAAATACATTTTAAAAAATACTTAATTAACACTTTGAATATATTATATATCATCAAAAGATCGATAGTATTCTGCTCTGAAACGCTATATAGTTGTATAAATTGTGTAATAATAATAATCATGTCTATGCCGGCAGTACGGCTGAGAAGGAAGGGTGCATCATTGCCAATCTTGAAAGTCAAGCAGCAATATGCGGTACCGGTTGTTGGTTGGGTCACATTCGGACAACATTTCTCAGTGGCTCGGTGTGTTCCGGCACTCTAACCAAGGGCCTTCAAGGCCTGTAGTGCTGAGTTATTATATTATTAATAATGTTTATTGTCCAACAGGAACCAATTACAGGACAATATTAAAAAAATAGTAAAAAAACAGTTTACAAAAAAGGAAAAGTTATCTAAGTTTATCAAAAGACATATATTATTATCAGCATTGTGACATTCGAAAAATGGAGAATTCTTAAGATATTTGGCTTCGGTACAGAAAGGGAAAAAGCATTCGAAAATCTGGAAGAAGCACGAGGAAGAAAGGGAGCATTAATTTTAGCATGGATCAATTTCCACAAGAAACTGGCATCCACTCCATGTCTCATCGAAAGACCGTCACAATCCGTACCCTAGGGGGATAGCTGCCATCCAGACGAATAGACACGAACTTCAAAAAGCGACTCTACAGGCGCTGGAACACATAGCATGGTGACCATATGACTGAAGCATACTCCAAACGTGACACGACAAAGGCGAAGTAAAGTGTAAAGTGAAGGACCATTGGGTCAGTAAAATTGCAGGCAGCACGCATCACAAAACCCAACCTCTCTGAGGATGAGGAAGCAAGTTGATGAATATGTTGCGTATTGGTAAGTTTACGATCAAAGGTAACTCCTAAATCAGAGAATTCTTCAGCAGAAGACAATTGATGGTTCGCATTGTAGTAAGAGGCAGGCGTAAAATTACACCTTCGCGTAATTCTCATTCTTATAACACTGCGTAGGCTTTCACGACCGGTGTAACTATAACTAACAGCTTCTTGCGGGTTTCGTCGTGTGTCAAAACTTTCGCTCGACGTTTCGATGTTCATACTGACAGCTTCTTCAGGATAACTGATTCATTCTTATACATTAATTAATCTATTTCTAACACTCCAGTAGGAGATTTTGGTGAGATTTTCTTGGAGCATGCACATCCGATGAGAGTCTCGAATAAATCTTGAGATCATCCGCATACGCCAAGATTGGACAGGTGAGCGACTGCAGCAAGTCATCAATATAAATAATGGAAAAAAGAGGTCCTAGGTAAGATCCCTCTAGTACACCAGATACAGATATAAATTTGTGGTAGGTGGAGCCGTTATAGTGTACATAATTCATTTTATTAGACAGATATACAGATATGAATATAATGGAAAATACATTTGGCATACAAATGAAAACAATTTAGCTTTTTAATAAAAAAGAAAATTGGTGTTTTATTTGTCTTGCAGTTCTAATTATCGATAAAAAATGTATTGACACCTTTAGTCCGTGTAAATCTCACTGTATTGGTTATCTACTTTATTATCTGGTTAGCCTATACGTTTAATTAAGGCTATACCGCTCTGAGTTAACTTACCGGGACCTGAAGCCAACCAACTGGGAGATAGTATACTGTATTTAGCTAAACAAGATAGTTTCGTAATGATAATTTTGTTTCTAATAGTCAGTATATTAAACTGATCGATGTCAAATGTTTCTTTGCATTTAGTGTTGAAAGACATGTTTTTTTTAGCTTAAAGCAAGTGCATTTATTAGCAAATTTTAATTGGTGGAGTTGCCATCATTACTAAGTTCATTCTAGCCAATGTCTCTGTCAAAGGCAGCTTGGTAGAACAGTTTGGGAGTCATATTACAGTGTTCGACGTTTTTACATTAGTAACAGTTGTGGTAAGGAACAATGGTCGGGTCCAATCGCTATATTTTCTAAGTTGACACTGTCCTCTACGGATGTATTATACTATCTCACTAAAATTTGCCCAACATAGAGATGTTTCAGATTCCTGTTTCTGTTTCTTAGTTTAGTGAACACTTACTATTGAAAGTATTGTCTCAGGAACACATTCCATAAAAGAAAAACTCGTTACGTGAGAAGTTGGAAGAATATTACAGTTCGATATGTTTTTTAACTCTTTGTAACAATTCCAAAATAAGTCTAATTTTTTTAGTTATTGAGATTAAAACGTCAAATGAATAATGTTACTATGAATGCTTGAATGTAACACTGTTCCCTGCGTAACACTGTATTCGTTTTTCCTCTACGTTTAATAACTGTACTATCGAAATAATTTATATTGTTTACATACTTAGACTATAAGAAATATAAAATTTAAAAAAAGACATTACGTGTAGGCAACCACCTTAAAGTAAACTTCATAGTCATAGTTCATTAAAGATGTCTAAACTGAATCTGAGCTTTTACGCACTCTGTATACATAGAATTCGATAATAACTGCAACGACATTGAATATCTACAAGCCTTTATTTGCATTCACATTAGTAAAACATGTTGATGTTGAAAATATTCTGTAAGAAAAAATAATTTATTCAAAGTAACCTGGAAAATTTCAAAAAATGCTTGTATGAAGAAATAACAATTTTTTTTTCAATAAATATTTACGTATATGATCCTATTTTAAGGTTACTAGGTTAGAAAATTTTGCTTTAGAACAATTTTCAAACTTCCTTTCTGTATTATATGCTTTAATACTTTATAGGTTATAAAAGTCAATTACTTTATTTCAATTACATTCAATCTATACTTAATAACCATTAAGTGATTTTGATGTTACGGTAAGTACGAGTGAAATTGTTTTAGTTGTTGTTGGTAGTTTCCCATTCTATCGTAAACAAGCAAGCTGTAATAATTATGAAATTAGTTCTTCAGTGTTTTTTTGGAACAGCATTTAAATCGAACTGACTAAACGTTTTCTGCGGTATATCTTACTTTTTATGTTATGCCATAAAAGATTTATAGCAGTAAGTTAATTTCACTACTACGGGTGACTTTTAGTAATACAATAAGTAAACATATTTATCCTTATTACATGGTAAATGCGGACGCTAAAATTGGTGGAGGCGCCAGATTGAACTAAATTTATTCTATTCTCAGCTGATTTCGACCAATTGTTGGAGTCTCCATTACTTAAAGTTGATATACTTTCCAATTTATATTTGATGTATCTTAGTAGTTACTTAAAGTAAAGAACATTTCATATGGAATTGGTACTATTAGTGCCCAAAGTTGTTTTGCTTTCTCCAAGTAGATCGTTCATTATTTATGATCTCGAAGCCGGGACCCTAAAAAATTGTGTACTATTTGTTTCAATGTGTTTTATTAAGTCAGAAAAAGTTCAATATATCAACTTTTTATTTACATATATGTATGTTTTTTTCTACAAGTAAACATGTTTGGGATTAATAATAGGGATATAATAAACTTGTAGTTACAGCGATGAAATTAGTTTTAAAAAGTTAACAACAATATTGATACCTACATTATAAATTTCAAGTAAAATCCTGTTCCTAGACACTAAATTCGTGTTAGCAATCAGAATATACAGAATAAAATTGGGTTAACAAGCAGAGATATCATTAATGAAAATAGAAAAAAAAACAAAGGTCCCAAAATCGAACCTTGCGATACACCGAGGCTAATCTTGCGGAAACCTGACAACAAACCATCCACACCTACACACTACACCCTGTTGGTAAGATAAAGATCAATCGAGAATACAGCTTGATGAGAGAAACCATAAAATACTGGGTAATATAATCCATTTAAATTATCCCTTTTTATTTCTAAGAGTATATTAAAAAGAACTCTTTTATCTTAGAAAATATACTAATATGTACTGTATGCTATTACGTTTCTCTAAGGATACTCTAAAAGAGAAGTAAATTACACTCAACACTTAGTTCTCAGATAATGAATGACATAAATTACGAAAGCTCAGAATCATATTTGTGTATGTGATTTTAATTTGGGGCTGCCACAAACCAGTAACTATTTCCTTTCTGATCTAGGCTGTCCAAGATTTGTTTATATTTCATAGGATGTGTTTATGAAGGCTTGATAAACAAGAGAATAAGTGAATTTCAATCAGAATACAGAACTTCTTAACAAAGGATCCAAGAATAGTTATGACAGAATGACGAACGTGTACAAGAAAGGTGTGTCATCACATTTTAAAGTAAATTTATGTGGAAAATATTTAGATGAAGCCAGGAAAAACCACAGATAATGGGATATTCCAACAAAGCAATGCTCACCCTCATGTGGGGCAACACACTATATTTTTTTTAACCGACAGAAGGTAAATTTGCTTTCATGGTTTATAATATCGTCACAATACATGGCAGATGTTATCGTATAGCGGCTCCTACGAAACCATCTTCCTGCTGCCAATAGAGAAGAATAATGGCACCAAGTAAACGCAGATGATTCGATACATTATTAAATAGAAACCATTTATTTATAGTTTTTTTTTTTCCTGAATGTATTTTATTTACACTATTATTATTTTTTTTTGTATAATAAACATCATTTTCTAAAAAATATATTATTAATGCGTTTCCAATAGCAGACAGTGTAGATCAGAGTTGATAAACTGGGTAAGTACAAAATAATATTTTTACTATAACTTTGGGAGTTTTAGGGAACTCATTCCGTGGAAACGCTACACTTTATACTTTATACATCAAGAGTTAATGTACTATGTGGAGATAAAAAAGCTAATGCATATTGGATGATCTACGAGCGCTTATCACATTAAATTTCATAATCAACGTCACTGTTTATTGCCAGTAATTCCTTAAGATCCTCACTCGAAATAAGAATGAAAGAAGCAAGGATCAAATAAATTCATTTCATGGCAGACGGAGAAATAACAAAAAAAAAGAAGACTTAAGAGCTTATTCTTTCCGCTACTTTCCCTATTCTCACTCCATTAATATCTATTATACTCTCATTAAATGAGATCACATCCTCCTTTTCATATCGACCGTGTCTTTTTTGTCTTTCTAAACGAATTCCTACAATACGACATTTTGTCGCCAATAAATACTGGGTGACCAATTATTTACATTTCGTTTCCGCCGACTCGAATATGTTAGAGATCTTAGACCTTAGACGTTGAAGCTCTTACCTTTATATAAAGAGAAAACCGAAAATATTAATCGGCGCGTGAGCCTCGTCTCCTGCTCTGCTATCAGACTTGCTCCATCTGAAATCGAGCCAATTAGATTACTTTTAGAGAGCGAGAAAAGTTCAGTAAAATTAAAACATGTATGTTATGTAACAGTAGGAACAATCTAAATTAACTATAGACCAACGTGTCTATACTTGATTTTGGCGTAGTAAAAATTATTCTAAACGTTTTAAAGTCTATTTTAAAGTTTGAATTTAATACCTAAATTGACATAGCGAATGTTTGATTTTAATCTTATTGTTTGAAATAAAGTTTAGAGGATGTTATAAAAGAGTTTATTAAAGATACAATGCTCAATAAATTGCTTTTACTTAAAAAATCATCGGTGAGTTTTATTTTTGAAAGAAAATATGTCTGATAAACGAAAGTACATAGAAGAAATACCGTAAACGTTTAATATCGGTATATACTTCCAGGGAAAGCGCTTCAGATGTTAAATTAGAATGAAATCTTTAAAACGGACAAAAATCATTTTGAAAAGGTAAAACATGCCTTTAAAGATTGATTAATTTTTAATTTCAGGTTTTCTGTATTATTGCCGAACGGTAAAGGATATAGAGAAAATCTTTTATTGAAATTATATCTGTTTCATTTATATTGAAACATTTGTTTCGAAATAAATGAAACAGATCATTTTGTACAATACTTTTTCAATCATTACATTTCCATATTTACAAAATTATAAATAGCAACCCAAGTAGCACATTTAGCACATTTAGTAATTACCACTGCTACAGACACAACTTCATTATATTTAATTTCTTTTTTTCTTGGTTTTTAGGTAGTCAATATTAAAAACTTGAATGAATACGACGTTTCGCTTTATTGAAAAGCTTTTTCAAGATACTAATGTTAATGTTCGGGTACCTACAGCAAAGTGACTCTATTGCGGTCCGTGAGGCTATTCAAAATCTTAAATGAATTCCCAAACCTGATAATACCAAATTTAGTTTAAGTTAATTAAATACTGAGTTAAATATGGGCAAACAAATATTTAGTTAATTCAAATGAATTAACTTTAGAGTGACTCAACAAGGAAGAATGACGTAACAATTACTATTTTATTAGCACCATAAAGTAATAAACCTTAAAGTAATTGATTTGGTGACCACGAGGTAGCTGCAACTACATATATGTCGTCTAAGTAGATATCCCTTCAAAGTTGGTAATTGTAGTGAAAATTACGTAACATTAACTATAATGAAGTTTTAAAGCTTCAAATCTTGACCATGTATATAATATTTAATTTCTTTTTTCTTGGTTTTTAGGTCGTCAATATTAAAAACATGAATGAATACGACGTTTCGCTTTATTGAAAAGCTTTTGCAAGTATATAAATAAATGTAAAAAGTGTAAATTATAAATAAAATGTTTTTGTTTAATAAATGACAAATTGTTTTGTTTACTATGATTTTGAATATATTATTATGTTTTATTTAAAGATTGAGTTTTAAAATAGGATGTTTTCATTATTTGTTTTTGAATTTTGTAATTAAATAGTTCTTTAAAAATATTGTATTTAGTTATAAAATTAAATTATATAATTTTGTGAAATATTGTATATCGGTTTTATCATTGACTACATTTTTATGTTTATAAATTTGAATTATTTCAAGTATATTACGTGTTTAAATTTTGTTCTTTGTTTAAAATTGTTACGTTGTTGAAATCAAAGGTATGATTTTGAGTTATTTCATGTTTCATTAAAGCTGTAAGATTTTAATTATATTTTTGTATTTTTATTCTATTTTCCAAATATTGCATGGTTTCGCCTATATATACACCATTACGATTTTGACAGTCTATTTTATAAACTATGGGTGATGTTTTACCTTTTTCAATTTTTGATTTTAATTTTGGATAGATTTGGTTTTGTAGTTTGTTTGTGTTTTGATAAGCAATTTTGTGATTAAATGGTTTGAAAATTTGATTTATTTTTTTCGGATAAATGTTTAACATAAGGAATTTTTATGAATTTTGTAATTGTTTGACTATTATTTATATTTTTGTTGATTTATTATAAAAAAAAAAATTCTTTGTTTGAATATTTTGTTTATAAGAGAATTTGGATAATTATTTTGGTCTAGAATATATTTTGCTTTGTTAATAGTATCTGATCGAAAAGCTGGACTTGTTAACTTTATTGCTCTGTCAGCTAAACTAATAATAACATTCACTTTTTGAGATAAAGGTTAATAATAAAAGGACACAAATATAATAAAAATCTTACAGCTTTAAAAAACATGAAATAACTCAAAATCATACCTTTGATTTCAACAACGTAACAATTTTAAACAAAGAACAAAATTTTAAAACACGTAATATACTTGAAATAATTCAAATTTATAAACATAAAAATGCAGTCAATGATAAAACCGATATACAATATTTCACAAAATTATATAATTTAATTTTATAACTAAGTACAATATTTTTAAAGAATTATTTAATTACAAAATTCAAAAACAAATGATCAAAACATCCTATTTTAAAACGCAATCTTTAAATAAAACATAATAATATATTCAAAATCATAGTAAACAAAACAATTTGTCATTTATTAAACAAAAACATTTTATTTATAATTTACACTTTTTACATTTATTTATATACTTGAAAAAGCTTTTCAATAAAGCGAAACGTTGTAGTATTCAATCATGTTTTCAATATTGACGACCTAAAAAACAAGAAAAAAGAAATTAAATATAATGAAGTTGTGTCTGTAGCAGTGATAATTACTAAATGTGCTAAATGTGCTACTTGGGTTGCTATTTATAATTTTGTATATAAATATTATATACATGATCACGATTTAAAGCTTTAAAACTTAGTTAATGTTACCTAATTTTCACTACAATTACCAACTTTGAAGGGATATCTACTTAGACGACATATATGTAGTTGCAGCTACGTCGTGGTCACCAAACCAATTACTTTAAGGTTTATTACTTTATGGTGCTAATAAAATAGTAATTGTTACGTCATTCTTACTTGTTGAGTCACTCTAAAGTTAATTAATTTGAATTAAGTAAATATTTGTTTGCTCATATTTAACTCAGTATTTAATTGACTTAAACAAAATTTGGCATTATCAGGTTTGGGAATTCTTTTGAGAATTTGAATAGCCTCACAGACCGCAATAGAGTCACTTTGCTGTGGGTACCCGAACATTAGACATTAGTTAAAGGAAACGAAAAAGCCGAGAGGTTAGTAAAGAAGGGATCATCGGCTTCATACATAGGCCCAAAACCTGTTTCAGAAGTATATAAAAATAGCACCGGAGCAGGTGAGAAGTTAAATTTAAATCGAAGAAAAAGTAAACTAAAATTATTATGTCAAGAGACAGCATATTACATGTCAATGACTGGTATACCTATATACATCCAGATCGTATTTTAACGTTTTTGAGATCGATAATTAACTGGTTATTATATGATTAACTGTTTATTATATACCAACAATGTTGTTCGGATAGCAACTAACTATCGGCTAAGTTATTAGTAATATGTATAGGTACGTTTTTTTACTTTATGTAACAATAAAATTTTATTACATTTATTTCTTACATTTCCTCGTAAATTTTGCAGATATGAGCTGTTGTTTAAACTTTAACATTTCCTTTGTTTCTCGTTCCTTTTTGTTTGTAATCAATCCTAGTCATAAAGGTTTTACGAGTTCTGTACGCAGCGCCCGGTGAAATTTTTGTCTTAAACATTTATACTTCCGAGAATACAGCGGTAACTGAGATGGGGCGAAGTTTTAAGCCGTTCGATGAAAAAAAATTGAAAAACTTTCTTAACAGAATTTCATAAATATCATTTTGCGGCGCTGTTTTACCGAAATTTTATACCAGGTACATCAAAGCGTGAAAAGTTTCTTTGGTTCTTGACAGTTTCGACATAGATAAGGATTGATTTAACTTTTGCGTTTTCGGGATATTGGTAGTGTAATCGAATTTCTGTGGGCGTTCTTTTCGAGTGGTCGAAGCAGAGCAGGCGACGTCTTCTTTAATTTGAAATGTCGTATAGTTTAAAACCTTACATTATTCTTTCTACTTGAAAGCAGCATGCTTAAATGTTTAAACATTTGGCATCTCTAACTCAAAACAGTAAATTGATAACTCGCTCTTATGGACGATTTTTGTACCATGTATATTATTGGTTGCAAATTAATATTTTCTGAATTTATTCGAATGGAACCCCTTTTTGGGCTACAAACATACGCCAATAAAGTTTAACTAAAGTATAGTGAATAGTATGAGTCTTATGCAGGTACTCATAGTCAAAACAATGGAAGTAACTAGAGATCTCTAGCGCGATATCTAGAAGGTAGTGTATTCAGGTGGAAACCGATAGCAAGATTTAGAACCACGAAAGGAGTCAGGCTAGCAAAAAATATTTAGATCTTTATTGTTTATTAGCCTACTGGATGATTTGGCAACCAAAGCTAAAATAAATTTAAGAATGCACTATTAGGGGTGTCGAAAACTAAAACCAGTTTATACTGGCGTTTCAGTAAAAATTCTGGATATATCCAAATAGTTACAGGGATAGGCTGTGGATTGTACAGGTGTCCCATCTTTGATTTGGGTCTTTGATAACAGTTCTAATTTTGATTTTAGGAAAAAGTATTTTGTACAAAAGTTTTACAGAATTCCATCATGCATAACCTAAAAATATGTCTGAGTATACGGAGTCTTCCAAAAGTAGGAAAACGCATACTTACTTCGTAATTTTAAATGGAACACCCTACATGTTATTCCATTTTTAAATTCTACGAAGAAAAATAACATCATTTTATATAAGCTACTATATGTCTATTTATAATAACAATGTTGTTATTTACGCTTTTGTAAAAAAAGGCGTTGCCGCACGCTTTCGGTTAAGACGGCGTAGTTTGTATATGCTTTTGTTTTAGATATTCATATTATAAATATGACACATACATACTTATCTTGATACAACAGTGTCCACTATAGTTATGAACATTTGCTTAACTTTTGTTCAAGATAACTCGATTCCTTTAAATAGCAGCATCTTTGATTATGCTAAATTAACCCTTACGCAAAGCCGCTTCAACTCATACTAATCATTTCTGGCAATTCATGCAGGATTTTGTAGATAATTATTTTTAAAATAAATCCAATGAATCTTCCATTAATTTTCAAGTTAGCTTATATATTTGCGATATAACTAAATGAAGCCCAAATTAAAAACCAAATTAAAACAGAAAGAAATTTAATGTCAACCGTCGATGATTAGCAGAAACTATATTACCGATGTTTGGTAGGTTATGGTCATTGTTTATTACCATAACCTACCAAACAATCACTATATTTAATTAACAATAATTAAAAATCAAAGCTATTTAAAATAATTTGTTTTATGTAGTACGTTTTCCGTGATTTCTTTTCTTTTTTGGGATTAACTAAAGAAACTTATGTATAAGAAAGGGCCATCCACATAGCAAAATAGGAAGAATAGAATAAGAGAGGCATTTCTATCCATTTTGTAGAACTGTTGAAAAAACTACCCTAAAATTTGCAAAAGTGGATAGAAATATGCTTAACAGAAAGAGGATATATTTTTGAATATCTGTTACAAATTTTTATAATTAAAAATGATTCTGACGCGTACATATTTTAATTAAGGATGTATTTTGTTGTGATTCGATGTTCATTTATTTTTTATTCTAAACAAAAGACAAACATTAAGTCTTATTTTAATGGTTTATTAATAAAATACATACTATTTCAGTAATTAAGTAAATATATAATAAAATAAATGAGAAAATAAATAAACAATCACTGAGATGTAAGAAGGACAAAGTGTTACATACATAATTATTTGTGACAGTTTTAACGTGTAGCTATTAGACTGGTGAAGTAATTGTCCTGGTTGTTCTATTAAAAATAGGTATTATTATTTCTGTTAATCATCATTAAATTTCATTCTCTTTTCAAAAAATATGTCATTAGTCTTATATTATATTATATGATACTAACACATATTTACTAATTCGAGGCTTTATTCAATTATATAAAATTTATATACTAAGCCTATATTCATTAAATAATAAAATAAATAAATTAAAATTAATGGACCATTGCTTAGATTTATTTAAAATCATTGATTATTTACAAAATTCTGCATGTTTAGTGTAAATTAAAAAAAGTTTAGTGTAAGGGTTGATTTAACATGAGCAAAGATATAGGCTGCTATTTAAAAAAAATTAAGTTATACTGGGGTAAAGTTATGTAAATGATTAGGATTATAGTGGACACCGGTATATAATTACATTGATATTAGTTTCATTGTTGTATCAAGCTAAGTATATATGTATGGTAAATAAAATACGAATACCGAAAACAAACGCATACACAAACTATGCTGCCCTTAACTGAAAGCTTGCAGAAGGGCACTTTTTTACAAAAATGTAAATAACACCGTTGTTATTACAGATGGATATATAGTAGCTTATATAAAGTGATGTTATTTTTCATCATAGAATCTAAAAATGTTATAATATATAGGCTGTTCCGTTTAAAATAACGTAGTAAGTATGTGGTTTCCTAGTTTTGGAACACCCTGTATAGTCAAAAATATTTTTAGGTTATGTAGCATTAAATTCTGTAGAACTTTTGTATAAAAGCCTTTTTTCTAAAATCAAAAATAGAGCTGTAATCAGAGAAGATAGATAATAAATAGGTATATATATAGAAAAGTTGTCCGTTGGCTTAATGTTTTCATATATGTGCCCAGAACCTGTTTCAGGAGTATCTGAAAACTCAGCAAGAGATAAGGAATTGAGTTGAAAACACAAAAAAAAACACTGGAAGAACACTTTTATTAAAGGACTATCAAAAAAAATGCCGAAGAACTACTGCAGCTAAGTAGGAATCGTCTTAACACCATAAGAGGTTTCCTAATAGACAACTGTATACTGAATTTACAGAAAATTGAGATCAACACTGGAAAAACCCACCACTGGGCTGTATAATGAGATTACATAGACAGCTTACTACATTGTGAATGCGAGGCTCTGGACGCAGAAAGACAGGCAAGTTCTGGCAAACCAAAAATGTTTCGAGATACTTGTATAGATTAGCACAGGGTACCAGGATACTGGAGTCCTTGCCATAATGTCATGGAATATGGATAAAACGGAATTGAAATCCGCGGAATTAAATTCAAGATTTTTCCATACCATTGATCACCGTTTCCCTTGCAAATGGTCTGCTTTTCTTTTCATTATAAGAAGGCTGTGTGCCCACTGGCGAACTCGGAATCAGAGTGATAGCTTTGAAGACGCAGTTTGGGACAGAATATCAAAAATCACTTACGTCGCATTAATAAATCATCTTGGTGTGTTTAAGAAAAAATAGAAACGATATAGTTTGATGTAGAATTGTCTACGACTTAAAGAAAAATCCATACAAAATGTTTTTGTCTTTCAAAAATGGTTTGATTTGATAAACAAAAGCAATAACAGTTGTTCATGAAGCGAATTTTAAGCTCAAAGATTAATAATGGGAACTAAATCTTGTTTTAGGAAAGCTATAATTAATAAAGGTGAGGAAGTAAATGAAAGCGCTATATCGAATTAGAAACGATACTCAACCAACAACAAGAAAATGAAAATCTGAAAAGAAGGATCTATGAAATATTAAGTTCCCTCGCAGTGGAAATTCCAACTTTGTTCACTTTACCAATTAATCTCTTTTAAATTAACCTAGTTTTAAAATTGGGAACAATATGAGTTATATCCCAAGCTGATCTATACATTAAGGTTAAAATTATGTTGATGATGAAAAACTTTGTTTGAACAACTTCGTTTTGATTAAAACTACTAAAGCCTAAATTGCCCGTAGGAAAACTCTTAGAATTGAAAATAATTTTTTTTTTAGAGAGGTTTTAGCTAACAATATTCTTTTAGAAGCTAAAATAATTCAAATACAAGGAATTTGCCTTCGTTACTGACTCGAAATCCCTCATTAAACCCAATTAACATATTTTCTTTGTTCTAGTTTATCGATATCATGCTTAGAAGTGATTTTGAAACATGAATATGGTTTATTGCAAATAGAGGCGAAACTTACTTAGGTTATTATGTTGCGTGGAATTCGTGGTCCGACATTTGCAGCACCAGAAGCACCGGCAGCAGTTCTTGGGGAAATTGATGGCGTAACTACCGTAAACTAGAGGGTTCATGCAGCTGTTTGAGACTGCCATCATAAACAGGGCGTCTTGTAATGACGTGGGCACCTTCGCTGCACTGTCCCAGTCAAACATGTACCTGGAAATGAGAATTGTAAGGTTAATTTCTGGATTAAACAGTTGAACATTTATGTGGAGGTTAGCTAGAAATGTGTATTAAATTTAGTACGATCAAGAAACAAATTGTGTGAAAATTAAGATAAGATTTGAGTATAAATTGAATAAGATTTAATTGCTGTAAAACTAAAATCACGATATGATCTACTATGCAAAATATGTGTATACATCAAGTCGGACGTAGAAAACAAGCAATGTTACATTTAACACAATGCTTTTGCATGTCTTGCAATGCTTTGTTGATAGTTTTTATAAACTTCTGGTAATATTTTGTTTTTAATTAATTGGAATCATTCCATTGAAATCGCTAAAAATTTTGTTATTTAAGTTAATTAATTGCTTCTTTAGTATTGTTATTACTAATTAGTATTACCCTGAGTAACTTTAATTTATATTAGCTAATTAATATATGTACTAGTATATATTTATTTTTTCCTTATGATTGTCACTGCTGTTCAGTTGTATTTATTTGGATTTTGTTGTATTCTAACTGGGGGGACTTTGGGGCTTCGTACTGTTCATTTCCCAAAATAAAATAAATAAATATAAGAAACGGTCTACTGACCGTGTCGTAATCATTGAATAACTTTTTACAATACGCAAGATGGTTGAATAAACGTTTAATATTGGTTTATACTATAAATACTTATAAACGTATTCTGCTAATAATTGGTATTAAATGTCTAGTCAACTTCTTGGTATTATAAACGGTTATTCAATGTTTATGGCACAGAGATTGGATTTAGTCGTCGCCTTGGTATGATACTATGCTACATATCAAAAAAAAAATATATTAAAAGCGGAGAACTTTGTTATTCTAAAATGGATCCAAATAAAATGCTCGAAATTTTAGAAATATGTGAATTCAAACTATGCGATATAATATACTTACATATATTTAAGCAACAACTATTGACTTCAGATTATCACTTACCAAAAGTTATCAATCTTCAGATATTTTTTTGTCAGCCGAATACTATTTACAAGGGAAAACTCAATGAAAAATATGATAAGGAACTACGGAAATGCTGACATCCGTTAAAATAGGAAAAATAATTCACAATGAATGTGTTTGAAATACAGCATTCACCATTTTAGGGTTACTTGTGCAAAATATAGGCGTGAGAGATATTGACACTCACATAATAAATGGGTTTGCGCGTATTGCACAAAAAGGGTGCGTCATTTTTAAAACATCAATTATCTTTATCGCCCACAGAGATACGTGTTAAGCACTAAAATTTTTCAACAACGCAGATATGAATACAAGGCACGCTGTTTTGTATTGTGTAACGAGAATAATGTTGAGGAAAATTGTACCTAATGGTATTACTGCGTAATATTCTCCTATGAACAAAGCGCAAAACTTTATAAAGTTCGCGGGGAAATAAAGATAAAGTTATGAGCATTTCATTTAAAGTACTGTGTAGTACTTTTAATGTAACTGATGCTTGTTTTAATGTTCTAAATTAATGAAAGAACAAGTAAAACGAAGCTCAAGAGAAGCATGGTGCGTTTCTGAGTTTTAGGTCGCTTTAGAAGGATTAACTTGCCATCGGTTTTTATATAAAAGTTTCGTTGCGAATTTACACAGTAAAATGAAAGAACAGAATTTGCGGTATACAACCAGTCGGATACCAGTATTGTGGATCGCTAATCCTGTGTTTTCACAAATAATATACAAGGTGTGTTACTCCCTTGCCTTGTGTTTTAAGGCTTTCCGAACAAGAGATGTAAAGGCAGATACAATTAGTGATTTAAAGTTCTGATCACTAGAATTATATTTACTGTGAATATTGTAGTAAGTGCGCTTAAACAAGGACTTCCTAAAAGTAGGAGGGGATATCAAGCCCGCATATCTTGTAGTAATATTACGGATATCGGTTCTAAATGTAATTTATTAAATTTAACAAATATGGCAGTGGCTTATACAACACAATTTTATGAAATAAAGATAAGTTTTGAGTTCGCGTCTATTCTGTCAAGATAATATTAATTTAAATAATTAATTACGCCTTGCGCAGAGAAAGCGGTACTTAATTATGTTGGAATCGTCTTAGTTCAAGTTATCCAACAACCTCCTGGATTAATTCTCGCGAAAGAATGCGCTTCTGTGAGAAAATTATTAAAAATTTGTTGCCAATAAGACCTCCTCATACATTAATCGACCACCAGTGTTGGTGGTTTATGCTCCTAATAATACACGGATTGACTGTACGTGTTAATAATGAAAACGGAGGGATTTTCGCAGTAAATTGCATATGGCGTTTATCAGATACCTACAAAAAACAGTTTTTCTCGCATGAACTTGCACTAAAAAAAGTCCATTTCGCAAACAGCTGCATGTGTTATTGCTTCGGGAAATTACTTTTTTAGTTAAGTATTCAATGATGTAAATACATATCAAGTGTTCCATTTTAAAAAATTGAAGTTGTCTGAGTTTTCCCTTTAGTGACGAACACCCAGTATATTAAAGTTGAAGTATAAATACATCTGAAAGTGTAGGTACTTGTTTGTATTCGGATATTTTAAAATTTGGTTCACTTATCCTAAATTTAAATTATAACCGCCTTTCTCGATGTGATATAATATTTTTGAAAATCAAAGATATTTTGGAAATTAAACAGCCTAAGCAATGTTTTATCGTTTTCTCTTAGTGGAATAGCCTGTATATTTTCTGTACTTTAAAGTAGAGTTTGCTTTTAGAAATTTTCAATAAAGTTGAAATACAGAGTGATTCAAAAGCACCGGAGTAACTCCTGAGAGGTGATAAAGGAGCGTCCACTGGGTCTGAAAATGTAAATAAGATACCAATAAATGTTTTTTTAACGGTTTGTGATCCTTGAAATATAAAAGTTTTGTATTAGATTTTTGGTCATTCAGAACTATGTAATATGATTTTAGTTGGGTATTGTAAAAGATAAGTTTTACAACAGACAAGAGTGTTTGCTAATAAAAAATTAAAAGTTTTAAGTTATAAAGCAAAGGACAACATTTCGAACATTTATTGCAAACTGACAACGTCAGTTCTAAAGTTCTAAAGAAGTTCTTATTGCATTTTTGTCCTCAAATAATAATTCTTTAGCGCCTTCTAGAAGATGGTCCGGCGCTTTTGAATCACCCTGTATGTGATAACACGTTAACGCAGCTGTTTTTCAAAAAAAAAATCCATTTGCATACAAAACACATTTTGACAAGTAGTGTCAAAAACTTAATACCTAAAAATATTTTTTTAAATAAATTTCACATTTTCATAATGAAGTACTGCTGTAGACAAGCAACCATGTTTGCTGAGTGTTTTTTGTGTTGCATATTTGATTTGCTTAAAACAGCTGTTTCGATTTTATCGAGAGAATTTTCACAAATTTAGATTTTAGTTTGTATAAATTTAGGTTAAGAGTTGATTATTTGATTTAATTTATTTAGTGTTAAGTTTTTTAAATTAATTTTATTCAATTGTTTGTCTATTGTTTGCTCATATTGTTTAGCGCCTATTCTACTAGATTTTGTCGGTGAATTGTGCGTTTGCGTTGTTGTTACGACTGCATTATAGCGTTTTGTCAAGCAGTTCCTTGGTCGACTGTTAACGTGAGTAGATGTATTTTTGTGAATCATTGTTGCCATTTTGTAATCTATTTTGATTATAGTAAATTTCCTTTCGTTTCCTTAAAATTTTTGTCCATCAAGGAATTCATTTTGTAATAATTGTTAATATATTGACGTGTACACGTTGTAGATATAAGATCATTTATTATTTTTGTGCAGGAAGATATATTTTAGTTTTATAGTTTTAAAGAGTTAATTTCTCCGATTTTCTATTTTGCTGATTCATTTTTATTTTATCTATCACCTGGGTTTGGTGAGTAGAAGCATTGTTCTTGCATTTAGTTTACGATTCTATAGATTTCTAGTAATTGTCCACGTTTAATTTATTTTAATTTGAAACCACGTGGATTGAAATTGAAATATTTAGGATTATCTTCCTGAACAACCAAAACTTTGCTTTACATAGGAAATAGCATTGTCCTATTGTAATTTAGAATCAAGTACAGTTTTTATTTTTTGGCCAAAACCTTCAGTTCACGGTTTTTTTTTCTGCACGTGCTGTAATTTAACCCTTTTGAATAATAAAATTTTGATTGTTAATTATCTTCGTTGGGTTAAAATTCTGTTCTTTGATTTTTATATTAAAACCTTTTCAATTTTTTTTGTGGTAATTAAGAAAGTCAGATTTCATTCACTTTTCGTGGTTAGATTCAAGTTTTAATTCGCGAGGATAACTCTGAGATTAATTGTTTTTTTGCGCCCTTTTAAATTTTATCCGTTGAGCTAGCTAATTTAATTTTCTTTTTCCTTGTTAATTTCATTTAATTCAGTCAGTACACAGCAGTACGTAAGCTAGTAAACAATTAGTGACGATCTTGAGAAGAAGGGTCAGGTCTGAGACATTAATGAGGAAACTTTAACGATGATAATTAGAATTTAATGTAGAACACAAACTCGTTTGGAGGGAAAAAGTAGAAACGTTTTCTAGAATTAATTTCCTGTAAATGTTCATATGCTTTTTAAGGTTTAGTAGATAATGGAATAGAAAAAAAAAAACGATGGTTTTACATTTAAATGGTATTTGCGAATCAACTTGGAAGGCTGCGCCAGATCGTTTCCTCTACATATTTTGTACGTAACCGCTGAATAAACTGGAAAAAGAACACGGAAAAATTAAATTTATCAAGCCATAAAATGTTGTTTTAACGGAAAGCGGAAACGGCTAAATAATGACGAATGGTTTGATTTAAAGGAATTAAAAATATGGAATACGTAGATACGTATAAATGTATAAAATCCCACTCTTGCTTATAAAACACTCATGAAAAGTTAATTAAATGGAATAACTTAGGCCCAATTTGAAAATTTGCAGTGGTATATACTTACATTACATAATTTTTTTTTATATTCTTACCGAAGTATAATTAAAATGTAAAATATTTCAATGGAATTGTTCATTTATACGAAACATTTGTGAAAACATGGAAATTAGTGAAAGTAGTTTATTTTAGTCATGTATTTTTCTAGATTTACTAAACGAAATTTTATAATTTACGTGTATTCTACAGCGTTTGTGTTCCTTTCTCTTATAGTGAAACTCCAACAGTTTATTTTATTCTATAAATTTAGAAATATTTGATTTAGGGGCATTTCAAACTCTTCAAAATATTTGTGATTTTGTATGAGTATACACTAACAATAATTTATGTTGTTGTCATAACCAATTTAACCAAATAATGTTTGAAATATGCAAATGTTATTATCCACAAGAACATTGACTATGTTAATAGCCATTAGATTAAAATTGACGTTATAAATTCTAATGAATGTCTCCTAAATCGAATTAACCAGAATGGATTTATTGATTATATCTTATGCCAGCAGAACCAAAGTTTATGTAGTATGCTGACGCTGCGATAGAAAATCACGTTACATATCGAATTACAATATGAGGGAAGAGCCCGTAGCATGTGCGGGTTAAGACTATTTGCAGGAATAAATTTTGTAGACGGTGTAAATGATTGCACCAATTTTGGATCGGTGCCGGTTTATTAAGTTTACTCTGAATTATATTGCTTTTATCAAGACTCCTCCGCGGGTATACTCCCATAAAAGAGGAACTTATTTGTTTTGAAAATCATGAAGGAAAATATAGTGCTGTGGCACCATTTGGTTTATAATATTATGCAGGTCAACAGGATGCTTATAAAGACTCAGATTTGGTTACAGCTGCGGTTTTATTTAGGAGTTAAATGTCCGTGCTTTTGACGGAAAAAAAAACAGAAGATAATAGTGTGGACGGTCCTTTTGTAAGATAGAATTCCATAGAGCTGAAATCCATGATCTTTCCACA